>OX461809.1:21189438-21822108 GCA_949802685.1 Dicyrtomina minuta | reverse complement strand
GATGCAAACTAAAATATTATTTTATACTGGATACTTTTCCCCAATGGCATTTCCCTATCTATGATTTACTGGAGAAAATAAACATGAAAGGAGTGATATAGTGTCACCGCTGTCGAGCTTGTCTTCTTGCTGAGGCATAAAAAAAATAAAGTGTACACATGGCTGAGCACCCGCTATGAGATCCTATCCCATTACTTTGTGTTGTATCGTCGAAGGAATCGAACCCAGTTTCTTGGGTAGTTGGATAGAAAAGAGTAAATGGTTAGAGATTTTTTTTCTCCTCCTTCCCTCTGGCTGGCCTTTGCAAAACTTAACGAGGAAAAAAAGTATTACACTTATAGATATTGTACACCTACGTAGCTTATACGTTCGAAAGGTAGTCATGATTCTGGTCGCATTGACTCTGATCCTGACTGAGATAGGTTTTGGATATGACATTATATTTTTGACTGGTGTGTGGTTTTGTATGATAAGGGATTGCATATGGGTATCGTGCGGGAAAGGTGACGATGACGATGGGGAGGTGAAGTGAGAGGAAAGTAAGCGTGAAAGTGTTCTCAGTATAGTATCCACAGAGAGTGTGTGTGTGTGAAAGTTTGTGGATTGCTCTCACATCATGAAGGCGTAAAGCAAACAGGAGTAAATGAGAATCCTTAATCATTTTCTACTGGACTGGAATAACAATGGCATTTAATGTCTATAATCGCTTACGTAGAATCAAGTCATATTAAAATGTCTTTACAAATCCTGCATGACAAGCGAGTTGAGTCACGTCCTATAGAGATAGATAGTGAGTCTCGCTCCTCTGTCTCGCCTTCTTGAGCTCAGCTGGGTTGCTAGCAATCTTGTTACTTTTCATTTCCAATCCTCGGCCTTCCCCTCTTCCCTATACTATTGAATTTACTAGTGTGTTAGTTTGGGTGGGTCTGGTACTATTTTGAAGCTTGAGCTATATACGTGTAGATATAACGACGTACCTATAGATTTATTGTAGAGATATGCATTAAGGATATATTTTTTGCAGAGCAGAGATTGAAATAAATACCACCTTGTAAAGAAGAACCTACTTACCTGCTCAAAAAGGATAGACATCTATATGTGTGCATATAATTTGTATACGTATCTAATTATATTATACCTACGTGCTGTGGAGTCCGATGGAAACTGAATAAATGAGAGGTGGAAATCTTTGCCAAGGCACATTAACATTTGCACTAAGCTCTCACCTCGTCCCGTCTTGGTTTTGGAACGTGGAAACATTCATCAGCTCATCATCAAAGGAAGGGTGTCATGAAGTTTAGACTTTAGAGACATAGCGACTCTATATAGATGCCTGAGGTTTGGAGCTTTGGAGTGGAGAGCAGAGTGGGAAAGGATCAGGAAGTCCTGCCTCTCCCGTCACATGGAGTAATAAAACTTTGCACATGGTGGGACTAATCTACAGTGTTAACGGTGACAATGTGTCTAAAAGCGTTATATATCTATGTGTGAGCCCGCTGGTTTTATTCACATGCTCCCTGGACGAAAGCTCACTGGTCCGTATATGACAAGTGTAATTAACTTGTAGGATTTCCATGTAATACCTTCCTGATGGATTCCCGTCCTGTGCCGGGTGTCATTTTCATTATGGGATCAAGACAGTCATCCTCGTCCCTCTGAGTTCACACTGCTCTCAAATTGGAACTCTGCCTGGAGTTGTTTTCCTGCAAAATGGATGGAAGAGGTAGTCGAATTTTTTGGTTTAACTCTGAAATCAACGGACTATTTTGGCAAAGTCCAACAAGGTATCCCCTTCCCCTTGAACAGAGTTTACAGACATGTAGGTAATTGCCTAATTCCTATAGTCTAACTATAGTAAATGTCTAAACTCATTTGAATGCACAGGCTACATATGACGCATTATGGATGTAGAGCACGTAGGGATTGGTATCGTAATAGAGAATCTATACTTGTGCACCTAGTTGAAAGTTTAGAAAAGGACAATCATCAAATGTTAGCTTGCGGTCACGTAGTTTGATTCAATTTTAATCTGATTCCTGTATGAATAATGGAAACTTTCTGGGCTACTCAGGAAAGGAAAGATGATAGAGGAGAAGAGCGGCTGGAGATATACATAGCCATGCAGGAATGATAGAAGAGTTATGGAAACTGGAAACATGCTCGAGTCAAGCCTATAGTGTAAAAAAAGGAAGCGAAAATCATATAGAGGGAAGGGGAGGGAGAAACTGGAGTTATATTAGCTAGGTTATGTTATAGTCCTGAAGTATTGCTAATGAAACCTCTATTGTGGTACAGATGAGTATATCTACGTCTCGGGTTTATGATGAATAATTGAAAGACGATATGAAATTCAGGGCTGTTTGAATATATATTTATAACTTGCCATTGTGTAATTGACAGAATGATCAAAGGAAGCGGATTTCATAAGCCTTCTATCAGATGGTTTGTCAACTGCAACGAGAAGGAGAAAGAAGCCGACTGAGGAGGACGTCATATGTATTCTTCGCCACATATATTAAATACTTACTAGTTAGTCTGGTTGGAATGAGGGAGCCTCGTAATAAGTACGGGTGAATATATATCATACATTTATCTGCTTGCAATACATAAAACAAATTCAGAGTTCATGAGAGGGTTTTCTTGGACCGTGCTATCTGCACTGTGTAGAATCTGTACTGACAGGACAAGGCGGGTCCAAGTCCGTCCAAGTAGTAAATGAGATGAGAAATGATATATTTATAGTATACGCATTAAATGCACTGGATCTTTCATAAATTCCTCCATTACCATTGCTCATCTTCCATCCTTTCCGCATCAAGTATTCGGCCGGGATGAAATTGCCCACAGCAACCCATTATTCAGTTTTGCGGAAAACCAGCAAGTTCAAATTGGCTTTATGAATTCAATTCTAGCACAGAAGAGCTGCCAAAGTGAGCCAGTGGCAATGTACATAATGATGAGTTTCCCGACATATTCCTTACCTATGAAAAAATTCTTCTATGCAAATAATTGCACAGAAGTGTATGATATGAAGTGTAGGGTAGTTCACCGACATGAAAAAGATTCGCAGACATTAAAGGTGAAAAATGTTGAAAGAATTACTTTGTTTGCTTCTAGGAATCGGCATCCGCTCTAGACGTAACCAGGAAGAGCTGTTTCTTTAATTAAACGTAACATGAACTTGGTTGGCTTCGAGCTAAACATTTTTGTGGCATGGACAACACACACAATAAGTCGTTCAGCTTAATAAACATGGAATGCATTATGCTTGTATTGAAATCTAGCGTCAAAGGGCAATGAAAGTTTATTTACTTGCCTAGGAATTGTACATACACACCTACATAATTTTATATGCCGGATGTGGGATATTCTCTTGTTAAAATTAATTAGAGCACACTACATTGTAAGACGGTGATACTGAGACAGGAACATACAAATTTAAACTGACGAACATCAGTTTGCACTGATTTAGGTATGATTAAGTGATAAAGCTTAATTGTTATTTAAATTTTATTAATAGCCATAAGCAATTCATTTCAATAATAATTCTTTCACAATAAATATGCAGGTGGTAGCAAGTGTAATGCAGTACCAGTACATATAATAATTATAATATATTTATTTACGTGCGTCTATGTTTAATGGCAAATTTTAACGTATGAACCTGCAGAACTATAATAACGATAGACGACAAGTATTAGTTATACAATGATGATCCAAACGCAAATCTTTAAAATTTGAAATATACATTAATACATAGACGAATAAAACTTGTGCATATATTATAGCTCACGCTGACCGAGAAGCATAAATATAATAATAAAAAAATTCACACAGCGTGGAATTCAAGTAATAGTGATAATTGATTATTTCGATGTCAATTCTTGAAAACATACTTCACATACACGGACCGGTTTTTTGCTGCTAGGCACGGATGCAGTACGTGAAGAGCAATCATTGCAGAAAATCTGACCACAGTGACGGCAATGATGCTTTCGAATAGTTAAGGAAAACTCTCTGACGCATCCAGTGCACGTTGTGACCACAGAATCATCTGCCCACTTACGCCCCTGTAATTTGGCACTTTCAATTTGTAAACTTTGATTTTCTCGACCTAGCTCCTGTAAAGCTGCCACGGAGTCATCAAGTTTTCGTCGACAATCTTCATATGCTTGGAGAGATGCTTCAGCTTTGCTCTGCTCCGTCAAACACCTTTCTGCAAGAAGAGCCTTTTCCTCTTCACTGGATTTCAGTTTATATTTAAGTTCTGAAAAATCAAATTTGAGGTTATATCTATTCAGTTCACACTTTAAAAAAGCAGAGAGTAGATATAATGTAAAGAAGGTTCAACGTACCATCATTAAGAACTTCAAACTCTTGAAGTTTAGCCTCAAGGGATTGAACTTTCACAGCAGTTTGTGACGCAAAAGCTTCAGCATCAGCAAGAGTGGTTTTAATATTACTGATTTCTTGTACTTTTTCGTCGATGTGGCTTTCCAATGTTTTGATTTGAGCTTTATTTTCCGCCTAGGATCAATTCATTTAATTACAGTTGATCGTAAATAATTTCTGTACTTTGAAAAACAAAAGTAACATCACGATGGACTTACAATGACACTGCTGGAAGATTTTTCACGGGACTCGTACTCAAGCCGAAGCTGTTCAATTTTATTCAAAGATTCCACAACAGACGACTCTAAAGCTTTTTCCTTTTCAGCTGAAGAAATTCTCAGATCTTTTAAGGCGTCTTCTAAATTTTCAATGACAGTAGCTTTATCTTGAAGAGCGCTAGTACATTCATCTAAACTTTTTTGAATTTCTTCCATTGATCTCAATCTCTCATCCGATTCTTTGGTCACACTTGCAGAATACTCCTTCAGTGTCATCAAAGCATCTTTTAGCTTCGCATGTTCATCTTTCACCGCAGAAAGTTCTATCTTTAGAGTGAGTAATTCCATTGACATGGACTCCTGACAAATTATAGTTCAAAATTAAAATTACATGTACCTTCAGAAACTAAACTTTGTGTAATACCGAAGGTTAAAATAATACCAAGATAAACAATAAAATTCTTGCCTCAGAAACTAGTGACTGCTCAAGTTTTTTTTCTTGATCTTTGACTTCAGAACTTAGGCTGTTGACTTTATCATTTAAACCCAATACTTCCGTCTCTGCGAGAAATAAAAATGAAAGCATAATGTAACGAGTCTAGGAAAGTACATAAAAGGGAATAATTTAAATTAACCAATGGTGGCTCACTTTTGGTGGCCAGAATAGTTTTGTAGTGACCTTCTTTCTTCTTAAGTTCTTCGTCCTATTGTTTGAATTTATCATTACATGATAAAAATTAATTTAATATTTCAAATTTCTTTTAAATTCTCATGATTACTCTAACGTATACACAAAACTTTAATTTTTAAAAACAGGAAAATCTTACTTTGTCAATTAATTGTGCTTCATATTCAGCAAATTTGGCTTCAACTGACTTCCTTTCAGCAGCGTGAGTCTCAACTAACTTCCTTGAGTCAGATTCGTACTTTTCTATCTTTAATTTTAGATTGTGCAAATTCCTATTTAATTCTGTGTTATGTGACTGCAATGTGTCTATCTCAGTTTTCATACGTGCTATATTATCTGGACTGAGTTCGTCTTTACTTTCATTACTGTTTTCTGAAGCGCCGGAGCTTGTCTTTTCCAACTCCAGTCGTGCATTTTGCACTTCTAGAGTTTCGACGGCTCTTTGTGTCTGAAAATTAATAATTTACCAGTAATCATGAAGCAAATAAGTGTAACTCACAATTTCATTGTACATCTTCATTGTTCATATCCTCTACGCAATTTTTACAAATATAAAAGAATATGTTTTACATCGCCAAGTTTTTCTTTCAGCTCATCAATGCTTCCATCTTTTTGCATCTGGACGGCTAAGGAGTCAGCAAGGTCTCTTCTAAGTTGATAATTTTCATCAGTAAGTTTAACAAGCTGTTCATGTTCCAATTCAGCTTTTCTTAATTCCACACCAGATTCCTCCTGAAGTGCTCGAACCTCGTCTAATGTTTGCTCCAATTTTTTCACCTTTTCGAGTAAAATTTCTACTTCTCTCTCTTTTTCCTGGGTCATCTGATCCATCAAGCGTTGTACACTAACTAACTCTAGTCGAAGAACTGCTGCATCGTCTATAGTATTTCTGTACACCCAAAAAATATTATGTTTTACATTTCACATCAATGGAACAGTTTACGAATGGCATGTCGTCATCTTCAAAAATCATAAAATTCTAGAAGCAAACCTATGATTCAACTGTCCCTGTAGAATTTTATTATCTGCCGCCAAAGTATCGTTTTGAGAAGCCAATACAATTAATTTTTCCTTTAAAAGCTCCTTTTCTCTTCTAAGCTGAGTTAAGTGTTCTAACTGATCAGTAAGTTGTTGACGAAGAAGATTTACTTCTGATTTCACTGAAAATACGAAATAAATATGTAAAAATTTGTATGTTTACACATACGATAATTTAGCAGCCGTAACAGGAATATGAATTATAATTTACAATAATTATACACGAAACTTACACATGGAGTTACTTTGATCCCGTGCATCTTGAAAGTCTCCATTCTCACTTTCTTTTTTTGTAATTTCAGACTGTATTTTTAGCACTTCCTTTTTCAGCTCTTCCGACATACTCTTCTCTTCCTATTTACAGTATTAAAATATTACTGGAAACAATCAAAACTAATTGTCAGCCATCGCAATTAGATACTACTAGCTCAGTATAAACAAATTAATTAGGTCAGACAGTCGTTCAATACAACGTCAATCAAAATGTATTATTTCCATACTACAAGTGACGTTTGCAGGTTTTCTATCTCTTGTCGAAGAAATTGTATGTCCCCGTCGGAATTTGATACAGCACTTCCTCCTTCCATCGGATGAGATTTTAAGTAGTGGTCTTCAAGAGCTTCAGCGGAAGGAAAAGCTTTCATACATGGTGGGCACAAAAAACCCTCCGCCGAGTGTTGCCCATCGGAATCTAAAACAGGTGCAGAGCTTTCCCCTATACGCGGTCCAGTTGTCTTTCGAAATCAAATTCATACAATAATTAACTTTTATCAATCCGAGATTTTGACTATTAGCAGTCCCAACGTTAAAAACAGTTTCACATAGCATTATTGTTACCTTGTCAGTAATTTTGTTTACTAGCTGCTTAATATTAAACATTTTCACCCTCTAGTTTGACCAAGGAAAACTGAAGAAGTGAAAAAAATTTCCCAGATGCAAAGACAAATTAACTGTAAATAAAAGAATGTTAAGATCAACAAATCTGCTTATTTGTAGCAAATCAGGAAAAGCCTTATTTCATGAGCCCACCAAGAAAAGCCAAAATCTATCTGTTCCATGTATTAATTTTGTAATTTTGATCTAAAATGTAAGCAAACAATTAAATTAAGCCCAGGAGTTGCAATAAATCGAAAAAATGATAAAATATGCATGAAAAGCATGCAAATTCAACTGATGAGCATGCCAATTTCAAATTACTAACGTTATGCTGAAGTATACCTAGTTGATTACAGAATAATAATTTATTCTGCGTTCATACACAACGGGACTGTGATATAATATACGATGTGTGAGGACTTTCGAATACTTTCGTAACATGGTACCTATTTCAAATCTGAAGTAGAATTTCATTTAAGAATACCATGCATACAGTATACGTATTTTCTTTCAGTGATCAATTTCTTTCCACACTTTTTGTTACATAATTTACTCATTAAGCAGTACAATGGCATACTCGTTACTATCATACAAAATAAAATAAATGACCTTTATTTCTACCAACCTGCTGTCACCTTGACATGGGCGTATGACTCTATCCTCCACTCCTCTCTCCACAAAGTCCTAATAATGCGGCAGACTTTCGACCACAATTAAAACAACACCATCACGAATAGGGGAAGCAAACCCAAAACTGTCCGGTCGGTAAAACAAAAATCAACTATGTTAAGTATTTAAGTAAACCGCAATTGAATAAAAATAATGACGAATTGACTGACAGTGAACAACAAACTGTTCGAAATTTGAAACAATATGATCTTCCTTTCGTTCGTGCGTGGGAGACAAATTCAAAATCCAAGGATAGCAACGAAGCAATGGTTCTAACTCGGCAACAGCAGCTGCAGCTGATTTTTTATTTATTTATTTGCAGAAGCAGAACTGTGTAACTGTGGCTCTGTACCCTACATGCCTATGCTGTGCTATATGCGGTGGCTATGCCTGTCCCACTGTCCGTGGCTTTTCAGTATTCAGCCTTCAGCCTTCACTGCTTTTCCGTAAGTTCAAATCCAAATTCTGTCTGTCCAGGAGTTCCCATGATTTGTGGTTCGAAATTCAAGAATTTTTATTTGAATTATTTTGAAGACACCACTACTGTCCCTGTCCCAATACAAACACGTGCAGGATTACATTGTCTGTCACAAAATAATCAAATGTCAACTCAGTTTATTTTGTTACTCTCAGCCCGAATGTTTTTTTAACTTCGTAAAATTGATAGATTACGTAATATTGCGTTTCTTTATGGTTTCTAACGGTTCGGTTGGTTCGGATCGGATAACGGTTATCCGATGCTACGGTTCGGTTCGGTTGGGTTGTCCAACCGAACCGCGGCATATACGGTTCGGTTCGGTTGAGGCATCGCTCAACCGTGAACCGTCACGGTTATCCGAACGGATAACCGTGAGTATAAATGAAATTCTAGTTAAAATTGGCGTCTAATTTATTATTCTTGTTTAAACAAATTCTCTCTCCAGCCAACCCTTACGGTGTTTTTGCTTCTAGTGTGTGCATTATATTTTTACTTTAAAGCATGAAACCATTGCTGAATTCTCCGTTTAAAATAAAATGTAGATTTGGTGCCTAAATTAGAAAACTTTATTTTTATACTTGTTTTTCCTTGCTTTTAGTTTATAAACAGACTAATTTTTTCAACATTTAAACTTCTTTTATCTTAAAATTGATAGGGTATAAATATGGGTCGTGGCGAACTGACCAAAATAAAAAACAAATTCAAGTATTTTTGGAAGCGATACCCTTATGTAGTATTAGAACTGAGGTTTTCTGTCTCAGTTAATTAGATAACGGGATTAAAAGCTGATTTTTAAATGCCTATTATTGCGTTAGACCATTATAAATTCATTAACTTTAACTAAAAATTTCAAGCATACGTTGGTTTACACACGCGACTTCGGATAACGGTTAACCGTCTGATCGGTTCGGTAAGGACGTCCAACCGAACCGTTTAGTTACGGTTCGGTTCGGTTTTTGATTTTTCAACCGTTTGGAATACGGTTCGGTTCGGTTACGGTTCGGTTGAGCCAATATCCGATCCGTTAGAATCCATAAGTTCTTGTAAGTTACTACAAGTTATAATAGAACGCAGATGTTGCTCCATTTATGTCTTGTTTACCTACAACCTAACTGATTACTGGGGTTCAAGACTCACTCAGCAGGGAATTCATTTTTGTGGAAGTGTGTAAGTTGTAAGTGTAGGTAACTTCTATATATATATTAATTAATTGTATATTATCTATATAAAATATTTTCTGAGCTTCTGAGTTACGTCCAACTGAAATTCGCCATTCCGTTTCCGTTTCCGGTTTGAGGACTACTCCAATATGCAAAGCACAATAAGTAAGTATAGTCTTGTTGTGTTCCGTATACTGCTACGCTGTAGTACCTGTTGTTTGCACTTCATGTGTGATAATTGATAATGATTTATTTCTCACACTTTTTTCCTTCCAGGCAAGCCCATGTATTTCAGTATTTCATATTTGTTCATTGTTCTCTCGGTATTAATTATGCAGGATCGCTTAAATATGTAGCCGCTCATTCTTTCCTTACAATTTAGCACACTTAAAGGTTGGTTTGGCTGGGAAGTCGTCACGCAGTCAACATAGTATAGCATAAAAATAAAGAGTTCATTAGAATCTTGTACGTCTTCAGTAGCTCGTTGAAAGTTATCGATTATTCTGCTCCAACATTTTTTATGTAACAAGCTTACACAAATAAAATGGTACTCAGAGAGTCATGGGCTCGCTAGAACAAACATTTTATATAAGGCTCTCTGAAAAATATGCAACTGACAATCCCCGGTTCTTGTTACTGTAAAGGACAAGGCTACTAAACTTACTGGTAAGAATTATCAGCTCGAGCTCACCTTGCTGTGTTTATACTTTGTGCATTCATGCACGCTGCACATCCCTTTCTGCCGAGTTTGTGCCGATGTGCCGACGCGACGTGCTTGAGAATGCATATAAACAGAAATGTAACCAAAGAGCAGTTACGCGTATAATTAAATAAATTATTTTCTCAGGTTTTAGGTGTGTTCGCTAACGTGTCTTTTGGGTCTGTGACACAGACTCTGTGTATATAAAGATTTGCGATATGTGTTTATCTCTCTTGCTCTCTTCTTTCTCATAATAACTGTGTAATAGCTTCTAGTTGTACTGCAAAGCTCAAGTATATTTGGATGCCCTTCTTTTTGCTTACATTGTTTTTTATGGAGTTTTATGATTCTAACTCAACTACTTTCCACAAACGATCGTAAATAAACAGTAAGGCTAGGCAGTTTGAATATCACGGCAAAACTAATATTTGATATTTTGAATTCATTTTTGGTCATTTCATTAAAATAAGGAATTAGCAACACAAACTACCACAATGCTGCGCACTATATTATTTGTAATTTGTAATCAATTTCAGAAAGACAAAAATTAGAATTTAAATTTTTGAATTTCCCGCCAAATCTTAAAACAGAAATTTTGACCGGTTGCTCAATAAACTTACATAAAAACGGTAACAACTAGGCGAATCTAATTAACTTGTGGCTACTACAGGGATCGGGAAACATTTTCAAATGATTTTAAAAAAGTCAAAATAAAATTTTAAAGAATTAAACCGATTTTAACAAGTGATATATCATCTTAAAGCCCTTAAAAAACCAAGGAAATGGTAGATTTTTTTAGCCCATACAACTCTTTTTGGGCTAAAAAAAAGAAATCACCGTATTAAAAAACAATTGAAAAACATTACGACAGCGGTAGGCGCGTTTCGTTATTTAAATTCTACTATTGATTACCTTTCGAATGATACATCACTCATTAAAATTAGTTAAGTGTTTCAAAATACCGGTAATTTAAGCAGATAAGTAGTAAAAATGATATGTTTCAAAATATTTTTACAAATGTATTTAGCTACAAATAATGAACCTTCTATACCCTTCTATATCAGCCTGTCTCCAAGAATAAATAATAAGTATACAGCAAAATGTCTAAAAGTCGGGTTCATATATGTAGGTTAAATTTAATTTATTAATTATCTAAACAAAAGTGTATCCCCACAAACTAATACAGTGGCTTATTCGGAGTGTAGTTTTATAAAGCTGTCATATAGGCGCAGTAAAAATATTGTTATATTTCATTTCGTCTTATGAACTCTGCGACTTTGTTAAATATAAGCCACGTTTTTAAGTAGATCAAGTAAAATTAAATGTGTATAAGTACCCAAACAATGTATAATATCCCTAAATAGTATGTTCATATCGAATATCGAGTGTTTTATTAATTCCATTAGAGTCCTATAATAATGATACATACAGAGTTCATTCAACGTTTGTCGATTGTCCAGATTTGATGGTCACGCCATCACACGCACTCGAATTAAGCTTGGAACTGTAAAGATTCGAAATCTAAATTCTATCTGCAACTATCACAGTACTATCAAAACAGCTCAGAATTGCTTGTGTTCATTTACTCATCACTTTGATTGGAAGCAAAGTTTCTAGATTTTAGTTGATAGATTTGTATGAACAATTATTACATCTGATTAGTACTGTTGAATGACGTATGACCGAACAACATATTTATAAAGAAATGAATGTTCGTTATGCATTGCACTATTGGTTCTAGACAGTGATACAACAGTGACGGAAAAAAACTTAAACATGTATAATACAGACTACGGACCTACTTTCAGCAGGTACTTACTATTAAAGGATATAGGATCATGAGATGTTATATTACATGCCATATACAAAACTGCCGGGCACTGGGCACTGGGCGTGTTGGGGCAAAGCGTACTATATAAGAGCATTTTATACGTTTACATACTTTTAAGTAGTAGGTATCTATAAAGGATTTTTGAAATTGATATAACAGCATTTGTATCTTGAACGACAATGATGCTCTTCATACGAGATTATCAGGGTCTACATTATAAAGTTCATGGTATACATACCTAATGAATGGATGAATCAGGTTGCACGTGTACTTTCGTATCGGCTTTAGAGTAAGCCAGCGGAACGCTCTTATCGTATGCATACAGTGTCTGTCAATTAGTTTTTGTTGATTTGATGAAGTATAACTTTTAATACCCTTGGCAGGAGGAGAACTTGTTTCAACAATGAAAGTTCTTGCATAATATTATATTCCTGTCGAGCTGAGTGAGCCAGCCACTTTCATTCTGCCTCCAGAAGCTATCACCAGAAGTTAATACCTGATTGCTACTTATAAAGTTGAATCCAGTTCGTCCAATCCAGGGTAGCGGTTACGTCAAGGTTAGAACTTAATCCATTACTCTGGGTAGCAACTGCTCCCCAGGTTAAATTTAATATATTTTTAAATACTGACATCTAAAAAAATAATTTAACTTTTAGCAGCACAACAGCTTTCTTCCTCGTACTATATACTACTTGATAATAATTATTGTAATAATTTGTTTCGCGCAGTTCAGCCAAAAATGCGTCTTTTAATTTTGGACGATTCGGATCAAGTTGTTGATTGGTCAGCAAAATATGTTGCAAAAAAAATTCGGGACTTCCAACCGAGTGCTGACAAGTATTTTGTACTCGGACTTCCAACGGGTATATTGAGAGAGAGAGAAAAACTTTATTACGGACAATTATCAAATTATTTATTATAATTTGATTAAAATAATGTATTTAAATAATATTTTTTATTTGGATTCGGTGGTTTTAGGGGGAACCCCATTGGGCATGTACAAAAGGCTCATTGAGTTACATAAACAAGGAAAAGTATCGTTTAAATATGTCAAGACTTTTAACATGGACGAGTACGTAGGTAAGTAAACATCCAGACAACAATATAAGTTTGATAACATACAGTTCTTCCTCAACTACTTTCATAGTTTTAGTGCGATCACTGCGATTTAGTTAAGTGCACGTATAGTTGCTGTGATATAATTCCTTCTGAATTTTAGGATTGCCTCAAGAGCACGAAGAGAGTTATCATCATTACATGTGGTCAAATTTCTTCAAGCATGTCGACATTGACCCACCTAATGTTCACATTTTGAATGGTAATGCTCCTGATCTTCAAGCAGAATGTGATAAATATGAGGAAGAAATCGCGAAAGCTGGAGGCATTCAGCTCTTTGTTGGAGGAATCGGGCCAGATGGTCATGTTGCATTCAATGAACCTGGATCATCCTTAGTTTCCAGAACGAGGGTTAAAACACTTGCACATGACACTATTATGGCAAATGCAAGATTCTTTGACAATGATATTACAAAAGTTCCTAAACAAGCCTTGACGGTGGGGGTGGGAACTGTTATGGACGCTCGAGAAGTTATGATTCTCATCACTGGCGCCCATAAATCCTTAGCTCTGTATAAAGCCATAGAAGAAGGAATAAATCATATGTGGACTATCTCTGCCTTTCAACAACACCCAAAGACTATCATGATTTGTGATGAGGATGCAACTTTGGAACTGAAAGTTAAAACTGTGAAGTACTTCAAGGTGAGCTTTTACCTTCTACTATTTTCCACTCGGTTTTAAAAACTCAAAATATTACATCAGTACCAAAGTATGTAACGCAATACTTATCCTTACATCAAACTATTCTCACCCGAAACTTAGGAACTTTATGCTGTTCACATAAAGATGATAGAAGATGGTTATTAAGAATTCTTTGTTTTTTCGATGAAGAATTAATAAGAGAAGTATAATGCTTTTAACTAGAAGTGGAAATATAATTCTAATATACATTTTTCAGAATATAGTTATGCATTGTTGGTGCAGCATGTGACAGACGGCATGAAACTTTTGTATTAACGTAAAATTAACTTAAAGCATTAACTATAGATGTGGAATCATTTCTATAATTATATGCCATAGCCGCTCTGTTTTTTCAGCACACTCATTCAGTGATACATGCATGACATGTGCTTTCCCTATCCTTGCGATACTCATAAAACCTACGGGTACTTGCATGGTAATTATTAGGAAAGTAATAAAATAATTCTCCAGTTGTTGCTGTATTCCAAACTCAATTTATTTACTTAGCAGTAAGTAGAGTAACAACTCGCATCAATAAGATTAACAGTTAGGCAATCGTACAAAGCCCTGAAACGCAAAAATTGGCATATGTTTACACAAGCATGTGATTGTAAGTTAAAAAACATAATTATATTTTGTTAAATTAATAAACTTTACTGACAATCCGAGAGTTAGTCTTAATAATTGGCCTAAACTGGTGGTTTACAAGTTGACCGTTGACGTTTATAATGTATTTTTATCAAGTTTGTTCTGAGTTTGTGGTTAACAATGCCGGCTACGAAAACAAAATCAAGTAAAGCTTAAACCGTTGCTTTATTTTTTTTCAGAACTTATGGGGAGTCCACAGTAAACTTGTTGAGGACCCTGTGCGAGTATAAGGATTCACTGCAGTGAGCATACAAGTTACAACCATATAGTGCACTTAAGGAATGTAATTTCGGAGTGACTTTTGATTCGTCATCTGAAATAGGCATTCGAAGCTGCCATTTCCTCCATTAATATTAATATACAGCACACAACAGCTACTTTTACAAAAACTTTACGGACTTTGTAATTTTATTTTCAATTGACTAAAACAAAATCCATCTTAACGTATTGGTACGACGAGGTTCATTTTAAAAAATAAATCAAATTATGTCTGTACAGTAACATATTCGCAGTTCTGAAGTTATTGCTATCGTAGCAAACAGCAAAAAATTGCTGTTTTGTTTATACAAAAAACCTTATTCCTTGTAGTGAAGTAATTCGAAGCAATCCTAATGCATCATCCTGACAAAAAAAGCATATAAAGGGAGAAACCAAGCTGCCGTTCTGTTCTGGATGTGTACCTTGCATCGCCCTGAAATCTAAAAAAGCGTCAACTTCACCCAGGGCATGGGCTGCTGTGGAACCTAATTCAATGCAGTTTATTTCCCTAGCCTATTAGTTGAACAGTTGCATTGAATATATTATTTTAACTGGTGAGTCATAAAGAATAAATTTTACAGCATATTTTACAATTATAAAGCAAATGGTTAACCAATTTTTTCAGAGCTGGAATCATTCCTCCGAAACTATCAGACTTCCAATTATAATGTCATACTACCCCCTAAACATGTAAGGTGCTTCAACCAAGACCACTGCACTGACACCATGCATGGCCGTATCCCATACAGAATTAAGAAAGATTTAAAAAACATTATTCGCTCGGCTGATTTTAGATTGACAAAAAAAGATTCATCACATTACACTGCATGAATACTTCACACATGTTTTCTATTGAGAGGACGTTTTCATAACTGACTCTTCCCTAGATTTACAGACCAGTCATGTTTCAAGGCAATTTTTATATGTTTAATTTAATAGGAAAATCCATGGCGCCTTTAGTGTGATTCTTAATATTAAAAGAATTATACCGTCAAAGCGTCAAGTTCTTATGGAATTCACACTACTTCACTAATACGGAGATGGCTATACAAAACATAATTTGAAATCATTTTATTCATCATTTCTTGCGCGTAGATTACATCATTAATAATTCGCAGTTTTCAAAATGAAATATCTCTCTCCGCACTTGGTTACAAGCAGTAAATAACATAACTGAGCCAAACTTGTGGTGACACTGACGAACTGCAAATCAATTTGTAACGCCGAACTAAATTGTATTGTAACTCGATTTATAACATTAAAGTTACAGCTTTACATCTTATCGTTATGTATATTTAGCAAAACACTGCCAGTTACCATTACCATTCTAGTTGCTGATAATCTTTTTATTATTTTCGTTTACGTTTTTGCAATTTTTATGGTGGCGCAAAAATCTACAGTGTAAGTATATATTATGCAGTGTACAATTACAGAGTAACCTCGACGACCATTACCATGGTTGATATATCTGAGGATGAATGCAATAATAATAAACTACACTACTACTAGCAACATTAATCCGTTATCCATTGCAGGGCAAATAATTATACCTTATTAGTAAAACTTAATCGTATTATGACGATCATTATTTGACATGTTATCGACACCCGAAAATAATCATGTCACTTATGTCAGAATTTAATTATTGTTTTGTATCAAAAGAAACTTATTTTTAATAATTAAATTGTACTTAATACATAATTAGACCATTCACTCTTTTAGATTATACACTATTTCATATTATTATTATCTCCAAAAAACAAAGTAAACAAGAGAAGTTAAATTAAGTAAATTATTGGAAAATTTGAGATTAATATTAGGAAAAAGTCAACAGCATTGACATTTACAAAATAGGTTCGTTATAACTGCAATGAATACATCCAGGGTTACATTTCCAGTTGTGAGATACCTCAACATGACTTAGAAGCCATTATCATAGTGTTAAAGACAAGTCCGAACTATCCATGCGTGCGGTAAACTGTTAAGAGTAGCTCCGAGATTTCGCTTAACATCTTATAATTATTAGCATGTAGTTAGTACACACTACTTACTACCTGTAATTTTGTTTACATTTTAAAATAACTGATCCCTTAACATATTTCAAGTTTGAAAACCAGTGGAAATGCCTGCGTGAATGAATAACAACTCCGTAACGAACATATTAAATTTGCTAATTAAGCTGACTGTGGAGAAGCTTTGCTAATTTTTACTGTTATAGATCAAATAGAATACATAAAACATTTATCATACATTTTAGTACAAGACGATGTCTTGCAACTTCCGACGCTGAAAAATGCCAGATTAACAGTAATAATATCATTTTGCTCCTCATAATTAACACTAAAAAACCATTAATTCCGATTATATTTAACTGCAGCATTAGTTAATGACCGTGTATTGCATCTAATCCTGAAGAGATACATCCATTATAAGTAAGATGAAGGTAATTTCTAACTGAATACTCTATCTAATCTACGCCTAATATTTCAAGTAATACAACAGAACACTGAGGCTTTAAATGCTGAAACAGAATCGATTTTGATAACATTTGAAAATTAGAGTAACTCACACACTATAAGAACGCATCCGACAAAAAAGAATGAACTTGGACGCAGTTTCAATCAAACATAAAAAATTTCACTGAGACGTATGAAAGTCAAATGCACTGAAAAGTTTCAAGTTTCTGCGCATAAAAAATATGGAATTTTGGAATCAACAGTTTTCTTTGCATTATGTTACAATGCAGATGTATGCCTAAAAGCTACATGGACTATCATATTGTAACCGGACCTTCAAACATTACAATTACAGGGCTGACACAGAATATAACAAATGTTTAAAAACTTTAGGGACTAACTAGTCACAGAAGGCCTAAGAATACCAATTTTATTTCACAGTTATTCACAGGTAAAGTATTATACTGCTATAACATACGTAAGATTAATTACATGAGCGAATTATATAATGTAAGTGATGTCAATAATTACTTGTATATAAGCTATAAATTTACCAAAGATTATTCTACATCCATACTCTCCGGACTTTCCGCAGGCTTACCTGCGTTATTTCCTTGGTTGGCAGCATTTTCGTCTGCTGTTTCATTCGCTGTAGGCTGCTTCGGGGGTTCCACAGTCGGCTTCTTCTTATAAATAATCGGATTCAAGCGGGACTCAAATAACTTGATTTGGTTCTGTATATCGGCGACTTTAATTTTTGGGGTCATGTACGGTTTCAGGTCACGTAACGTGACACGAGCTTGTTCCAACCATTTCTCAGCCTCATCGATACATTTAGTCAGCTCTTCAACTTCTTTAGCATCCAAGTGGTCGTAAGCAGGTTCTCCGTTGGCGCGACTCCACATCACTTTTCTCCCCCTTTGCACCACCGCTTCCAGTTCTTGCATAATACGCGGTCTCTCCAAGTCTTCTTTTCTTAATTCCTTGATAGGTTCCCCGATTTTCTGTAAAAATTATTTACGAATGTAAAACACACCTTGACTAATACTATTTGACATAAACAGCAAAAAACAAAATGATAGATTACCTGGAGGTCTGATAAGTGGCTAGAATACACTTTCTTTTGCTGATTTTCTCCTTCGTCATACAGCCAATTTTCCAACTCGGAAAGTTTTTGTGTGAATTCAATTTTCACATTTTCTTCGACGTAAGCACTTAATTCATCATCGAGTCTATTTCTCATATCATATATATACTCTTCAAGAGCATTTTTAACGTCAATTCTTTCTTTCTCGAACTGATCTTCAGCAGTCATTTTCGACTCTTCTTCAATAAATACTCCCAGATCCTCCTTGCCAAGGCCGAAAATTTTTCGTTCAAATGGCAAATCTATATTTTTACCCACGGTCTTTTTAACTTTAACCATTTTTTTTTCTTTTTCTGCCTTAGATTCTTCCGTTGCCCCCGCATCAGCAGCAGGAACAGATTCAGCTTTGGCTTCGTCCGCATTTTCTGCAGGCTTGGTCGCATTGTCCCCACTTGGTACATCACTATCCGTTTCCATCAACTGTTCCACTTCCACCTCAGATTTCTGAACCCAAGTAGCTCCCTCAATAACAAAACATCCATGGATATTGATTCTGGCTTTAATCTGCACTTTGCAAGCCTCTCCTTCAGGGGTTGGCTTAATGTTAAGGAATTTGTAAATGCCAATTATTTGAGTCGGGAACGGAACTTCATTAATGTAATGGGCTCGGATACTGAATGGTTCTTTCCGATAAAAGGTAAGTTTTCGTGAGAATGGTACAGGGTGATACTTTGGAAAAACCTCCATTACCCCTTCACTGCTATCCTTTTCAGCGTACAAGACATTAACCCCATAATGGTGTACATCTGTAATGTTGATGTCTTTGACTTTAAAATTTGGAGAAAGCATTGCACACTGTAGTGCACAACCACGTGCTACTGCTTCATCTTGATTTAGCGTTGTCGAAGGCGCTTTCCCAAAAATTTTCTCGATCATCAATTTAAGAGCAGGTATACGAGTACTACCTCCAACAATTTCGACGCCAACAATATTCTCTGGAGTCAGCCCAGAATCTGCCAAGCATCTTCTCATGACATCTTCGGCACGAGCAAACAATGGTGCTGCCAATTCCTCAAATTCAGCCCGCTGCATACTTCCAGTAACATCCTTCTCATCTATAAAGCATTCGATGTTCAACGGTAGTTTTGTTTGGTTTGCTGACATCTGTTTCTTAAGTTTTTCTACTTCAGCAAGAAGTCGAATGTACGCTTTAGGATTTTTGCTCGCATCTACTTTATATTTCTGACGGAATTCTTCAACGAAATGATTAGCGATAATTTCATCGAAGTCACGACCACCCAGATTAGGATCAGAAGCGGTTGCAAGCATCTGAATTGTAAGGAAGTAGCCTTAATTATGATAACTAGATATGTAGGACTAACTATGAAATCTATTTTATCTAAAGAATCATAACAAAAATATTTACCTTTAGTTTTCCTTTATTAAATGCACATGCAAACACTTGAAGCCCAGAATGACCACAGTCCACGAAAAATATGTTTCGAGAAGGTTCTTCCGGTACAGGAATTATATCTTGCTTGTACATTCCATAATTCAAGGCTGTTGAAGCGGAGTCATTCATTAGACGCAAGACATTCAAACCCGCCATCGAGGCAGCATCAAGCAGTGAACATCTCTCAGAATCCGTAAAATATGATGGGCACTACAAAAGACCAAAATACTATGTGATTACTTGGTTGCCTTATCTTCCTCAACTAGTGATAATCTACCTTCACTTACATTTATGTCATATGAATATCAACACTGACAATAGGCAAACAAAATTAACTTACCGAAATAACACAATCGCTGACTTTTAATCCTAACGCTGTTTCCGATGTCTGCTTTAATTTAGTGAAAAGCATAGCAGCAGCTTGCTCAGGGGTGAAAAATCGATTTTCCTTCAGGTATTCGACACGGAATCCAGCTCTTCCAGTTTCGTTTGATGCAATTTCAAATGGATATCTCTGAGCCTCTCGTGTAACCACCGGGTCAGTATAATTTCTTCCAATAATACGCTTGAATCCATACAAGGTGTTCTTCAAATTTGCAATCATCTGATTTTTAGCAGCAGTGCCTAAAATTCTTGATCGTTCTCCAAAAGCGACACATGACCTGCAAACATTAGAAACTGCTTGTTAGTATTGCATTATTGATTATTGCACATGAAATATGAAAATGGCTTTAGCATGCAAATTAAACTAAACAAATTGTAAGTTGCAATTGCTGGCTTTTGCGTGTTAGTGGTTAGTATACATTTGATATTATTTTGAAACTTAAACTGCGTAATTTAAACGGAAACTGTGAGCTGTCACGTTAAATTAATTAATTACGTAATGACACATGACTCAACACCAACGTAACATTTATAAAAAATCTTAGCATATCCAGCATTATTTTCTCGATTAACTTTCAATCTACTTACAACTTAAATGACATTGGCTGACCACGTAATGCAGGCTAAATGCTGAAATTAGCTAAATAGTTTAAATCTCGTTAAAAAGATATTTCCTCCCCTCATTACAAATTGCGAGGCTTGCATGATTACGTTCAGCTTATAAATATCTACTACATACAACATAAGCACGAGATATCGCTGACCGTCACCCGCCCCAAACAATTGCATGTTGGGATTTCATCTCAATCTTGACCAACCATTTTGGGGGAATTAATTTAATTAAAAGTAGAATAGTACAGTGATTACTGATAAAGTTATATCAAAATTAACTCAACTAAAATAAGAATATAAAATGACTCACGGTGTAGCTCGTAAACTGTAGTCATTATCGATGGTTTCAATACCGCCGGTTCTTGCCACTGCAACATAGCAGGTATCATTGCCGAAATCAATTCCAATCACCGACATTTTTTGGAGGTCTCAACTACTAAGTAACTAATGAAGAACTTGAAAAATCCAATGAACAGAGACGTAGGCTGAATTAACACAGGTTAGGAATGACAATCGCAAATTAAGTCCGACAATTATTAAGTCACTGAAAAAAGAATTTAAACGATTTTTAATGGAATCTGAATCTGACACAGTCAATGCTACTCAACTATGCGGAGGAGTGAGAAAGAATGAGCTAACTTAAAGTTCACACATGCTGCCGCTCGGCTCGGCACGATGCGGTATTACAGGAGTTGAGTACACGGACTCGGGACGAGGTAAAGTAAGTAGATATTATTATGTCGAAACCCATACAGTCTCCCAAATCATACCGTCGTCGTTATGTACACGTAGGACCTAGAACAATCATAGATTGCAGCACGTAGTATATATTAGTAGAATACAGTGGAATGTTCCTGAAGCCTGAAAGTTCGAATTTTCCAGAAATTGTTCACTGATCTCCCAACGTCCCAACTGTTGGTGGGAAGTTTGTATTTCACTATTCTGCAGGAGTAGCTCTTTTTAAATTATCTGCCTTTGAAACATGACTCACCCACGACCCACACACAGGGGTTGAACACAAATGACGCCACTCACGTTGAGGGTGGGTCACTTGACACCCCATGTTAAAGACAGCCATTTACACAATGCTTAAGAGGGTAGCAAGGTGGGTGGGTGGGTCCAAAAGTTTGATAAATTTAGGTTACTCCATTTGTGATCGACCCCACTGGCAGCAGAGCAGGGAGTTTAATTAAACAGCACTGTAGTCCGTGTGATGCGAAAGCGAAATGTATGTTTAAGCAATACATAATTGCGTTTAGGAATATTCTATCTACCTGTAGACAGACACTCCCAGAACCCTCTGGATACTTTGGAAGACGTTGCGAATTAATTTCTGTTTTTACTCCCTTTGAGGCGCTCGCTAAACGTAACGTGTATGTTATAAAACTAATAAAATTAGCTATTACTAACACCCTTTTTTATTTTAAAAACAATCTTTTAACTTTAAAATTTAAGCTCCGAAGCTTTGTAATGTTAATATATATGAAAGCGTACATACCTCTGCAGTCCATAGGCTAAACCTGTCAGCAGTATTTTAATTTACCTTTTAACTAAATTAGCACAATTCGGGCTCATGCATGAAAACACTGATTCTTATGGGGCATCATTTTATACAAAAGATACTTGCGCTTTGATTGATATGTGGTATATAATGATAATATTATGATACACAAATCAAAAGTCCTCAATTTTAATTCTAAGTAATGTTTTTAATGCTGTACCACGTTTATTTCAGCAGACGTGCAGAATTCTAAATCCGACTTCCAATTTTCCCGTGAAAACTTGTTTTGAATTTTTGAACTGTCACGAGAATATAAAATGAAATTGAATTCATGAAAACTAATTAACAGATACCGAGTTTTGGCTTGTGGCTCTAGATACAGCCTTCACCTTCACTCCTTCCGTCTCTTAAATAATTAGTTGTTTTCACTTTATATGTCTGTCCTGGTCGACAACGACAACTTGCACCATTAATAAAATGAGATAGGTTGAGATAGATGACAGTACGATTAAGATAGTACCTTGTTAATTATGGGCAGTGTTATTGATTTTTGTTAGTACTCGTTAGAGCTGTGATGTGACTGATCGCGTAAACGAAAACAACCACTTAATTTCCATGGAATCAATGATATGAATTTTCAAGCATTTAATTTTTTTAGTTTTTAAATACTTTAAAAGTAATGATTTTAACTACTGCAAATGACAATAATATCATTTGTTTGAAAAATCATAATAAAATTAATTTGTGTATGACGGTTTGTCTTACTGTGTCTTAATGCCAAGCGTTGCGGTGTAGGTTACAACAGTAGCGCCGGTTGTAAATACGTTAATTGTTCTTCTGCACATTCGCAAATTTCAAATTAATGCAAAAAACCTCATATTGCCTCAAAGAAGGATCTAACAATTGTTAACTTTTCTAGTGAAATGAAGGTCTCATTTTTGTCGTCAATTCGCTAGCTGTACGCTATTATTCATCCTTTTTCTTATATTTAAAGAGGCTTTATAAAGCCATAGAAACCCCGGGAGTTACTTCAAACTTGTCCCCAAGGCCCCAAACCTCGGGACTCGGGAGTTGCTATGGAGCCGGGATTTATTTGAAGCTTTACGTACTTATTTTAAAAAAGAATAGAAACAATGAATTACAATAAAATGCTAATTATTATGGAATACTTGATATGTATAATATATACTCTCAAACGTGTGCTGAACGGTCAACCCGTTTCAATGCGGTTGGTTGAAATAAAAATGGGGCAGATTATAGCAGACTACATTGTTGACATTGAACTATTTTTCTGATTGATTCAAGACTGACTAGTGAGTTAAGTAGAACAGTTCATATACATGCTACAGACAGGGAACTTATGCAAACTTAAATCAAAAAAACTAATACATGAAGGACCTGAATTCAGTATATTACTATATTGGTAGGTTTCCTATTGGTAAATATACAGCAAAAAACGATAACATAGATTCATGCATGATCAGCGACTCATACCACCATAGCCATGCGGTAGTTTATTATGTATAAAATATATAATATAATATAACGTCAGCAGCCTACTCTGTATTTAACTTGGTAGGTTAACTGGGAACTAAATTGTATTGATCCATTGCAGTAGTAGTATGTCAATGAGCGAGCACTACACATCTAGTTGTCTAGTTCTATATACGCCTAAAACTCCTGCACTTTATGAGACATATATATACACTTTTTATAATCTTCGAGTCATATCATGGGATCGTCTGACAAAACTATCATAAAATAATTTTCTTAGGACAAGTTGGCATGAGCAATGAACATCAACATAGTAGTCTTAGCCAGTATACGGAAATGAACATATCTCATCGTCAGCATGTAATGCTACGTAGTCACAGTAAACCCCATAAAGAATAAATATTGTACCATGTAGGGGATTTAAATGCACACAGCTTACTGCACCGCCCCATCAATACTATATAGTTTATAATCTTTATAAGATGATGAACTTAAGTAACTTTGTAGTAATTCCAGTCCGTGACTCCAGCTATGCAACAACTAATAGACAGTATCTGTTCTTGAATATACCATTAAATCAAGTAAGGAACGTCACAGAATAAAAACATTAGGGACATTTACTTCGTGTACTTACATTAAACGATACATAAGTAATGTGTGTATATTTCCCTTTAAGTAGGCAGATTATATTATTATATCGAAATGCGTAGGTAGGAATAATTATGTTAAATTAAGGCAGTAATACGTGTTGAACGTCGACATAAATATGAATAACTCTTAAACTCGTAAACAATCTCTTAAATTAATAAATAACTCAGGAGTTTGATTAATACCGGTTTTATTAATAAAATCTAAAACAGGTTAATTAGGTTACAGAATGGGTCGTCAGATCCATTGATGATGAAAATATAATCATAATAAATATCATCAGTTTATAAGAGGTTCAGGTATAAGCATTAGGCATTATTGCATTGGTGGGAAAGCTGAACCAATTTTTTTTTCAAATACGATATATAATTATATATATATCAGTATACCTAAATAAGTAGGCATGGATATAACTATGTCATTAAATGTGCATAGAGATGTGTGGGCAGTGCATGGCGCTTAGTGTGGTTATGGCTATATTGAAAATTGATGCAGTCAATACAGTGTAATTATCGATGGCATTCTCTTCTGACTCCTGATCTTGATCATGCAACGTATAAATCACCTCTTCACACAAATTAATATTGGAGCTCCTAAGTGGTATCACAAATTATAGTTTTTCTTAAGTATAGAGTACTTTCTAAGCATAATTTCCATCTAATTAATCACGTAATTCTATCACTATTATTAAATAACAATGTTCGCTTGCTAACTTTGTGTTCAAGGTTAATGGGGGAAAATGGAAAAATGTATTTGCAGACTTACTACTGCCGGCCAAGCATGATTGATGAGATTCGCTTTAGTTCTACGCCGCTTTTATCACAGATGATGCACCCATGAAATCAACGGAATGGAGTATTGAAGTTCTGTTGTCTGCTCTGATAATGCATTGTTACTTTTGCTTATCAGTTAGTAAGATTATGGTATAAATCAGCAGAAGTCGCTTAATACAGTCTACTAGATTGAATAATATTATGTACTTACTCATTTCATTAATGAATGTCCTCTCATGTGTAGAAAATGAAAATGCAGGTATTTTTGCGAAAAGTAAAGCTGGGCGATTCCCTGTTCAGTAAACAAGAAAAAAAACATTGTAACCTATAAAAACTTTAATGGTTTAAAAATAAAAATAGAATATAGTTCCAGGTAAGCTACACTTCTGGTTTACTTGCAAACTTGCAAACTAGCTGGTTTAACTTATAAACAAATAGACAGTTTAAGCCGTTAATAATATCAATTTTATCAAAAACAAACAAACTCATAAAAAATGTTTTCTTTAATTTCTTCAGATTAGTGTAACCTATATTTATTTGTTATTAACGTCTTTAAATTATGAACTTGTAGTTAATAATATGCTTGTAATTAATGGTTGGCTGCTCTTGCTTCGCATCTATTGTAATCAATGATATAAAAAGAAATTAAACTTAAATTTAATGAGGTGTACTCTCAGCAGTGCTTGTGCTTAAATAAGTGTGCACGCGCATTTTCTACTCTATATTTTGTGTGTAAGTATATTGTATTCAGATGAAAGCTATTAGGCAACCTGTTTATATGTTATAAGCAAATTGTACGTAAGGTAAATTGTATCAGGTACTCAAAGGCATTGTAGTTTATTATTACTTATTCTTGGTGTGCTCTCATGTTACATCGGTTCTATGAACTGTAAAAGTACATACAATATAATGTAGTGCTATTAAAAATAATTGGGTGCACATTTATTCTTATTTGAGATTTATAGACTGATTGGAGGTGCATTAAATAATTGAGAACAGTCAAACATAATTAAGATTTTGTAATTTCAATTGTTAATATACAATAATTGTATTTGAAGATTACAAATTACAACAGCACTTACAATTTTTCTTCACATCATGTGCCCCATTCATTATTGATATTAGATATCTTGCACATGTACTGATTTATTGTAACTGTGTACAAGATCATCAAAATAGAAGGGAAGGTGAGGGAGGTGGTTGATCTTAAAACTTTGGGCTGACAAAATGCTTTGCCAAACAATTAGAGACTAGATTTCAATAGCACAAAGTACAATGGACCAGGCAAATTGCAATATATAGAGAGTCATTTTCGTTTCCTTATCTTCACCTTTTTGTCCCGTAGCCGCTAGCGTTTAACATTAAATAAAGCATCATTACTGTTTCAGTTCAAGTTAAGCCTAGTGTCTATAATATAGTGAAACAAGAGTTAAACACGTATAACATGGAAACCAAAGCAGGATCATAACAATAAAGTCCAACTTGTGAGAAGAAGATATGTATACGAAATCAATGCTGAATTCCCAGTCGTCGGCTTCACTTTTTGTACCTTGTGAATTTTATAGTTTTTTTTTATTATTTTACGTTTCCTACCAAAATGCGTGTTTGAAAGAATACAGTGAAATATAATAAATAGGAATTACTTTTCCCTTTTAATCTGTAATCAGGCTTAATGTTAGTCCTAGTAAAATACAAGTATTACTTTCCCCTCAGATCTCCGGCAGGATGAGCCGTATGAGCTATTTCTGATGTTTCCATACAGTCTGTAGCTTGAGCATGAATATATGTGACTGTGACTAATTCACTAATTCGGCCGGTGGATATAATATGCAGTAAAATACCTCCTGCTAGATTAACTAGATCAATCCGATTATCCTCGAGGACCATATATTTAGTATGTGCACCGTGCAGTATGCAGTTGTTTTGAGTGTGTACGTTACCGTGCATCAGTTTACCACAGATATTAGAGATGAAAATATAATACCGAAAGATAATCCTATTAAGTACATATCAGCACAATGATAGTCTTAATTTTATATTAAATAAAACAGCTTTCTATTCTATGTCGATAAATATAAGATATAACACACCTATAAAGTAAGTTATGCTGACAAAATTCAAAAACCCATCCCAAGCCAAGCTTAACCAAGTGAAGGAGGTACCCCATAGCCTTATACCTGTGCTGTGGTCGAACTACTCGTGTGATGATATACAATGTGTGATAAATGCTAGGAGTAACGAAACGTTGTTGAAGTTTATAGTTATAGTAGTGATATTTCCTCTGGGCTGTGTTCCATTTAAACTTTTTTGCAGCCAAGCCAATATTTCGTTTCTATTGTCATCCATATGTTTTTTGGATGTAGAGTATACGTATACATAGTATCTTCTGTAACCTCAGTACTCCGTACCATATCCTCTCTTCAACACATCAACAGAATCAGCTATTTAATTCGTACGTGACTGAAAAGTCTTGCATGTTTGTGGGAATGTGAATGTCGTCTATGTTACTTGAAGCACTGCATATGTTCATATAGTGGTCTCATTGGTCCGGTCTATTCCATTAAATTATGAATTCACGGACCCCTGGACAATTTTTGACAATTGGTTCGTTCGTGTAATTCACAGAAATTATTTAAATTTAGTGGGTTGTACTTATATAGCAACAAATTGCATAAAAGTTTGTTCCTTCGAAATTATTAGATCAATAAGTGCAGATAAGCATTGCTGATAATATTCGGAAAAAAGCTACTCCAACAAGACTATTGTCGGGGATTTATCGGTGACTACCGTCTACTACAGTATACTACTGCTGCTGTTTTCCCCACGGAAAGAGTGGCAAGGCCAAGGTTTAAGTAGTGTCTGCTGAAGTGAATGAGCTTACGTCATACGTGAATTGGAAGTAACGAATGATGGTAATTTACCGCTAAACACACAGCTTGACTCAATTTTGCACTGGCAGCAAAATTTGTGAGAATCAACTTCAAGGGACTCAAAAGAGGAAGACCTTGGAAGCTCGAAGCCAGACGGCAGTCGACAGCCACTCATTCAGCAATAGACTCATTTATATAAAATTGTAAAAATTATGTTGGCACAACATGGCACAACATTTAAAATTTAGTGTTCTTAGGTTTTTGGTCAAAATAAAATTGCTATTAGAAATCTCCAACAGCTAGTACGTGCCATTTAGTATCTGCCGCCAATTGTTGCAAAATCCTGTACTGCCAACAGTCTAATGGATAATTAATTGCAAATTCTCTCCCCCTAGCGCCAATTCCCATGCAGCCTATATTATTTAAGCGCGCATATTACAGTTGCGCTATATAAACTACATAAAGTGGGCTAGGCAGTCAATCCAGCCTTATTTGTGAGTTCTCAAAGGGCTCAAACTAATCTAAACATTTTGCGCTATTCAAAGGTGTAATTTTTAAATATTGCCAAGTAATTAATAACTCATAGTGCCTTTTTAATTGAACTTATTTCTTTACATCATAACCGACAATAAGCAATAAGAACGAATGAGCGGCACACAATTTTTGTCGGTACGAGACCAACCCGTTGAGATCCCTAGTTATAATTATGTTTGGGGTGTATTACATGTATGAGAATATAAGTATAGATATAGTACCTTTGCATTTAGGTACATCTCCTTCCTGGGGCACTATAGCCCTAAGTAAGTCTGTTTCTAGCATGAAAAAAAATTAAAAGTAGCTATATGGTATGGTAGTGTAAAGAGAGCATCGAAAAACAGAGAGTACCAGTGCACAGGTAAATGAAGATACTTCAGGTAAACCGTGACGGTTTTCATTGTCAATTGTGCTCGAATGATGTTGACGTTGCTGGTTCTGCTTAGATATTCGTGTATGTATGAAACTGTCCAATACGCAATAATAATATTTGCAATTTGGCAGTTCTACAATGCCATATATATAATTACACTTCTTCTCTAAACTCGCAGTGCAGTGGAGTTGGAGTAGATTATATAGGGAAACCTAGTAAACACAACAAACTGAAAATAAAATAAATAAATCAACTTGCATATAAAAATGTTATATACAGGCTAGTCGTCGTATAACTATATATATACCTATCTGCTTTCCTCGACTTTACTTTATTTCTATTTAAATTGTGTTCCGTATTTTATCATCGTTCTGTTTCTCCTGATTGTACTGGCGGACTTGTTTGTTGAGAATGCTTTACCTTATTTATGTTCGGAGTATCAGTAGATAGTGTTTCACTAAAGGCATCTGCTGGTCTCTGTAATGGTTCTAACGATATCTGTAAGTACGTCCCCATTTACACTTTCTACTGATATAGTTGGGCGATGCATTCAAATCTACAGACGCAATCTGTTGCTAGATCTCATACACAAGGGTAAATATTCTTTGAAATGTGAATGAGTGTCAGACTTTAATAGTAATGTGGCGTGGTGTGGTGCGGTGTAGTGGGTGGTTGAGTTTGGGCTTCTATTAAAGGCCTATACATATTTCTTTCAATTCATACATCCGTACAACAATTGTTTCTGTCTCTCCCAAAGTCTATCTCGAAAAAAAACAAATAAATATAGTCCTCTACGGCCTCTACCTAATCTATACAGTATATACAGAATACTCAAATACCCTCGTCACGGTAGGGAATTAAAGTTATTAAAATGTTTTTTACACGATTACACATGGCAATCGGTGTTCTTCAATAGGAAAGTATATGAGCATAGCCCAGTTTCCTCTTGAATGAGTAATAACTTGAGGAACACATGGGTTTGAAGCGGAGACAGGAACTGTAATTTAATATCGTACCTACCTTTAATAGGAGGGTCTGTTGAGTCGATTGTGTTTTGTGCTCTGTCGTCCTATGTTTTCTATATACGAGTCACCTGCGGAAAATAGAAAAAAATAGCTGAGCGGACGGACATTGTAGACCTAATTCATTTTTTTTTTGTATTTGAAACTGACGTAAGACAAACCCTCTGTGTTTTGCTATGGTGGTATACGTTTTACCAAATCCCAACAACTGTATACAGTTGTTAGGATTTGGTAAAACGTGCGTGGCTTAAAAAACATTGATTATCTATACAGTTGAAGTTGGAGCAAGTCATTTTTATAACTTCCCCGCAACAAGCTTACCCAAGTTCTGTCTGTGTTTGCAGTTCTTCAAATTCGTTATTTTATTACTACACCATTATTTGTTCCTACCGTTCGATCCGAGTTTTAGTTTAGTGCTTTTAGTCTGTGCTATATTAGTGTTTGAAAATTTGAACTTTGTGATTGCCAACAAGAACAACACGGAACTCCAGGATTGACGCTACTTACTTACTATCTGTGTCTCTGTGTGTGTGTGCAACAAGATAAATCCCTCTGCTTTTGAAGCGTCAACAAATCGTTGGTAAATGACACTTTGATTCTATATGTAGGAAGGTAACTGTTTTAGTATTCAAGGTTGGCTCGAGACCGGGTGGGCTTGTGCATGCATCTGATTACAGGTTTTTAGACAGTGCATACATACATATCTCCTGCATTAGTGCAGTCATAATTATAATAATGTTAGCCATTAACCATATACATTTAAACCGATACGATATTAGTTGGTCTGGTACTGATGACTGACTGTGACAGGAGAGTCGTATATGAGATAAATATAAAAAAGATGAGTGAATAGTAGTGAATGTGAATGTAGTTGTGTTTTGTTGATAGAGAGCCATGTCTCTTCCTCTTCATAGTTGCTTTGATTTGATGTTTTGAACTCAACTATTAGAAGTAGTAGTGTGTATAGAGTGTCCCAAAGCAAGAAAAAGTACAATAGTAAAATAGCTATACATCAACATGGTGCATTAATCAGCAGGTATTGTTTTTTTATACTAATCCTTTGAATTCTTTGAGAGGTTGGTAAAGGGACGACGTTCAATTAGATAAGGTGGAAATGTTTGACATATTAGCATGATGCATGTACAGTTGGATTTGGATTTTGGATGATGTTCGAGTGGAGCGTCGTCGTCGGCATTGGCGAGGCATTTAAAATGAATAGGTAAAGTGCATAATACTCGAAAAGTCAAGGTAGGTATTTGATATAGAGAGAGTCTCTTTACGACTTACATAAAATTCAGTACTGACAGGAAAAGCTCTTCTCTTCTCTCTCTCTCTCTCTCATTCTTTTCGTTTTTTCGTGGTTGGATTTCCAACTTGGAAACATCCACAAAGAACTTCCAACCTTTTGCATTCCCTTTAATACTAGATTGCTTATAGCAGAAACTGAATTAAGAGAAATATACAGAGTCTCTTCTCTTGGCCTGTCAGTTATGTCTGTGGTCTGTCTGTTCGTCTGCATGCCTCCAATCTCCATGCTCTTGCATGCCTGTCTCCCTCCATCCTTTTCTACCTCTATACGAATTCTCCTCTCACTCACCAACTCCACTACTACACTGACTCCTTAATTACTTCTCTGCAGCTCCCTGAATCCTCAACATCATCTCATTCCATGGGACTACTTCGTTGCAAAGGGTAGACCCGTTGCCTAACCCCAATTTTTTAAAGAATTTTCTACCGAAATATATAAGTTGTGTGTGTATGTGGAAACTAGTTGAAGAATATAATATTTTTAAATAGTCAACACAGTCAACAACCCGTAGTGATAACATTGAGTGGAGCATTATAAGCTTATTTTGTAATATTATATTATAATATAAAAATATAAAATAAGTTGTATTTGAATTTGTAATAAAGTGGTTTTATGTATAATATTTACTAAGTGAAACAAGAAAAAATAAGTTTCGGAATCAATCATTATAGTTAATATTTTTAATACTGTTTAAAGGAGATTTGTTCAAGGTGCTTTTATATATATGATTTTGAAAAATTCCGAGAAAGAAGTCTAAACTACAAGATTAATTATGTGATGGTGATGGTGCCAATATTCAATATTGTGTGAAATTTTGAAGAGGGTTTTGTTCTTCTATTGTAATGAGTAATGATTATATTCAATATTGAGTGATAGTGATTAATAATACGAACTAACATCTGCTTGGTGTTCATTTAACTGCATTTACATTCCAATTTAATATTATAATACAGCGTATCGTGATATACATATATTAAAAAGAAGCACAAGCACACAAGGTTGGTATTTTCTTTCGCATCACTATTATTTTTAGATTCTAAATCATGTACATCAATACGTCGACTTGCAAAATGTCAAGAATAAAAATATAAATTGAAACTTGAAGCATCTTCTCGTGGTGGTTGTTGTTGGTGTAAATAATCAATGAATTTTGAGCTACTCGAAGTGGGGAATGCGGATATTTATTTTGTAGTTGTTCAATCTTAAATGAGTTTTGCAAGTTGAAAATGCAGTCAAACTACAAATTTAGTATTGGATTATGTTGTCTGTACTGCAGTAATTTCAAATCATCCATCCATCATAATGCTTATATTTACTACATGAGTTGGTTTGGTTACTAACTGCTGTCAATTATAAGCGCTAAATAGTTATCGTTTTCGTTATCTCAATTGTTTATGATTGAAGTTGTTGGCGGCGGTTCAAGACATGTATGAGGATGTCATACACGAACACGAATGCTTATGCATCGTTTGACATTTGTTAAGATGTACAAGACAGTAAGGAAGCTGTAGGCTCGTAATGAGTGTTTGCGTTCTAACTACTTAGTAATTTTACGTCTTGTTAAATCCTACTTACTACCTAGTCGTTGGATAGTTGGATTGATGCAGTTACGCACGTTGAAGGACTGTCTGACTGACTCTGACCGATAATGATAAGTACTATTCGCGGAAAATTTACGATATGATTTTGATTGACCGACATTGACGATATTTGCGTCTTGCCATGCAAGGATTTTTGTAGAATTAGGAGGCAATTTAACATTAAGTTTTAAGTATGTGAAGTGACAGTTAATTTTGTCGTTGTTGCTTGAGGTGTAAGAATACTATGGTGTTTTCGTGTAAGTAGTGATTTACGGAGCTGTATAAAATAATTGAGATTACCGCTACAACACTTACAACTTCAAGTTGTCGAAAAAGGACCTTGTTTTTTAAACGCTGTCTTCTATTTGTTCAGAAAAAGAGTATATACATGTGGCTTAAGGTTTTGTAGCTAAAAGGAGTCGTATTAAAAATCATTGTCTGCCATCCGAGTCTGTCTCCGAGTATTATTATATTATTACATATTTATTAGTCTTTACATATTACTAATTGAGTTCTAAACTATAATTTAACTGGCGATTGTCGAGAAGTCGAGATTCTAGTATGTCATTTTATACTTCTTTAATTTCAGCGGAAATGTGTGTACTCTCTAAATTGTAGTTGCACCTACATATTGTCGTTTTCACAATCAGTTGGAAACAGTTTCAACTTTATGAATCCTTTTTTTTTGCAAGTAGAATTGGTGCTGTAATCTTATAGCAGTAGCTATCTAAATATTGTATTTGACACGTAACACAGTCAGAGAGTAGTTTATATTTTGAAGCTTTATTGTGAAATTTTGCTAGAGAGAAGATCAGAAAATGTAATAGAGGGAACTACAACTTATTTGTATCGCAATCGATACATTATTTTTAAAATTGCATCAAAAGATAATGCATCGATTTGTAAAAGACGTCGTTTCTTTTACTTTGTTATCAACTACCACTTTTGAACAATTTGGGGGATGTGAAAGTTGATCAGTTGATTGGTTGGTCTCTCTCTCGCTTCATATTTAACATCGTCGTGTCAGACAGACGTTGAGACCAGCCATCAGTCGGGTTTGTATTTAAAGTGGCTTACTTTCGATGAGATTATCATTTGCTGATCATTGAAACCTGAACTTGATGCCTAGTATAAAGTACTTGAGATAATTTTTTCGTGGCTTTAGTCCACATTGAATGTGGTTTCGTTTTCTTTTATCGAAATTAGGATGAGTGGAGATCCGTCGTTTACGAGTAACCTAGGCTAATTTTGTTATTCTCAATCAGTTATCAGCTAACTATTGTCACGATTGGACATGGTATCCCCTGTTTAACGTGAACATTTTCTTGTGTTTTCAAGATTCCAATATATTAGCCCATAGACTTTATCAGTAATCTAACTTTCTCTATTTTGTTGATGGGGATAATTTATTTATGAAACAATTCTGTGGTCACGAGCTAAAAGGGAACTCAAATCATAATGAATTCTAATTTATTAATTTTATACTACATTTACATGAAACGCCACGATACAGAAACTTTACTTAGTGGGATTGTAGTCAATTTGTAGTAAGCAATTATGCATGGGCATTTTATCGCACGTGTTCAAAGAATTACAAATATGTTCATGGTCAGATTATGCAGTTTTAATGTTTGGTTTGAGGAAGACAAAATGGATTTGCATTTATTAACAAGATGAGATTTAAATTCATAATCTAACCATGTTCGTATAGTCAGCGCTATTAATCTTTTATTAGGCTTACTGATGTCAAATATTGAATTAGTCTTAACCAGCCGATATATACCAAGTATATTTACGATAACTACAGCAGCATTTTACATATACCAATGTCATGTTTATTCATGTATAGCATAAATGAGCAAATTCAAGCCATGTCCAAGATCGAAATAAATGGCAAGGGATTTGTAATTAATATTTTCATTTTTATGACGGAGTAAAGGAATTTTATTTTTGAGTTTTGGGATTAAAACTGACAGCTTGCTTCTATTTTAATTTTGCACGCTGGAATGAGATTGTTGTTGTAATGCCAAGTTTAGTACATATACGGGACTTAAATTGGTAAGCATGTTTTTAGGGAAATTATTGACGGTACATACTCTTACTTCAATGTACTGGTAGTACTTGCAAATATACATACCTTGGAACCTGCCACAGTCAGTATCCACTATAATATGTTTACATTTACTGATCAATTAATTATTTACGTATGCTCAAGAATCCGACTCTACTACTTGGGTGGTGCTGTATGTACGTACTTATGTGTATTTGTATTCCTAATATTTATTTAATCGTGAAGAAATTCAGGTTTCATTCATCACATCTGTGCTGAATTTTGTTTCTTTACCGTACAGTGTGTATATATGCTTGTTGTAGTTTTCCATATATAGTTAGACAGAAATTGCCTACCTAAGTCAAATTATGGCAAGTTTTTTATGCACATGCGGTATACATATATAATTACTGTTCGAGTACGCACACAGAGTTGAGGTTTTGGTCATGAATGTATGTGTGCTCTCTCAGGAAATGCTTATTACGGTTATTTACAGAATTTCAATATAGCAATGGCAGATGCACTCTGCAGTAAGTATATTTCTACTGCTTAATAGCTGGAGGTAACCGAGGATTTTCGAAGACTAGTGACGCTGCGTAGTACAGCTGATGTTGCTATTTCCTGAAGATTCATCATTCCTCAAACATTAAAAAAACCGAGTACCTACCCGCCACCTACCTACCTACGTATGCCTAGATCTGTGGAAAATTATTTGTAAGTGCATAATTACATGATACACCATTTATACTTCGATGGTTTTCAAAATTTTTGTTTTCGTGTTTTCGTCAACATTATAGCATCTAATGACTACCTGTGTTTTGTTATTAACAATGATGGTAGACCCTGTCCTCCTGCGTTGGCGATTTTTTGTGTGAATTCCAGTGGTTTGGTTTACATGTAAAACTCCCTGTTAGTTTTTTCTCATACACATATTCATGTTCATGTGAACTATACATATAAATATAGATAAAGCTTTTAAATTATACCAGGATATTGCTAATAGTATGTTCCCACAAGCAGTTTCAAATTTCGTGATTACTTTAAGGTGGTATAGTTACAGGCTTTTAAACTAGTGTTTTATTCTTTAACTTTATTGATAGTTAGGTACTTTGTAGTTTGTATGTAAATCCTTTAATGTACAACCACTACGTTGCGTTGTATTCAATATGTATACTAGTATCCCAGTCCAAACTTCATACGCGAATTTATTTTCATGGAAATTTCACACACTACCTACTACATTTGGTTAAGCTGTCTATTCGTAATTGTAGAGTAAAATGAAATTGGTTAAAGTATTTGTATGATACATTATTGTTATTATTTAAGAAATGAGCGAGCGACTCAAGATTTATTAGATTTCTTCGCTTGGTGCTTCAGAATATCAGTCTACGTTCATTCTATAATTATTACTGGTCAAACTTCTGACATAGGTCAGAACTATTAAAGGAAATCGAAATACAGTAGCACAGAATAACGTTTATATTAGAATTAACTATCAACTCCCAAGCAGAGCTTGAATTGATAATGTGGAATATTAAAAAGTTGTGTTTTGTAGTAAATAAAAATATAAAATAAGGACAACACCCCCAACGTGCGTGTTTAGTAATGAAAATTATTGTCCTTGCAAAGATTTGACTATGAATTTTGTTAGCGTTACTTCAAAATAATTGCTAGTTATCCCTCTTCCCGAAATTCTTTGCTCCCACGATGTTCAAAGCAATTCGCTAGACTGGATATTGTGTTTTCATCAACGTTTATAAACTATGAATATGAATATAAAACCTTGCCCTGATTGTGGTTTGCCTTTTCAACCTTCATAAATAAAAGTTGCCTAGGTATAGGGTACAACTAGTCAATTGATTGTGTAGGCGGTTTACACATTCTACATTGTTTCGTTTAAAGTTATGATCCACCAGTTTTGTATATAGTACATTGCATGAACTACATGCTCTATTCCATTCTCATTAGGTACAATAAGGGTACAATAAAGTTGGATGAAATGTGGTGGTATGGAAATTCTCTAATTCCTAATATTACAATAGAATAAGATTCACATTCTTGTAGCTTCATCAGGGGTAAATACGTACAGATGAATGGATTATTATGGTTGAGTTGTTGAGCTGTCGTGTCAGTACTACAAGATGGGCATACCATGAAACGCAAACCTTTGATTTTTATCGGCAAAAATAATTTAAATATTAAGGTGGAACATGTTGGCTGTACGATTTGTGGGATGTATTGACATTATTTATGCTGGTCGTAAAAACGATCATTCTGATCATGAGCTAGCTGATGATGTAATGAAAGTGATATGAACTTCAGGCTTGTTAGGAAAGAGGATATATTTTTACTCAGCTGTAATTTCCCTACCACCCTTATGCATAGTTCTGGTTTATACTGTCTCATCAATTATCCCCGGAGATATCATGGATTATATCAACGAACCAAATGTAGGGTTTTACGTCTTACGTAGTATTGTAAGAGTTTTTTCTTCCTATTAATTAATTATGCGCCATATCAGGAACATTTAATTTCAGTCTCTATCATCTACCTTTTTCTTCCATTCACTCAGTAAGTACATAGTTTTAAATGCTAAAAAAATAGTTTCTGACACTTTAAAGACTTGTAAGCTGCAAGTTGGAACTCGATTAATTATCTGAATATCCTGACTTGTCAGAGTGAATTGAAAAGCGCTTATCGAATTTAGCTTACCAGTACCACATTACGACCAGGTGGGCTTGTGCAATGTGATCTTTTGAAGTGGAAAATGTTAATGATATTCAACTTTGTTGTTTACCTCTTTCACAAAAAATTTAGGGTTTACTCCTTGGACTTGAGCCAGAATTAATAAGAAAAAGTAGAAAACATCATCAGTACCCTTTCCCCTTCCTTTTAATTCATTTCCCTCTCGCAAAGCACATGGGAATCTTCTTTTTAGCTGATTATAATTTAATAACTAATTTTGTGGGCTGTAGCCAGCTTTCGCGTTGCTTACTTCACTTTTACTGACTCTGTATAGAAATGGGCAGATAATAATCTAACACTTTTGTCAGTTTTTTTGGGGTGCTAAATAATTTTTTATTTTGATTTGTTTTTGTAATTTGTACACATAATTTTCGTTTGCGTTTCACTCAATAAATTTATACTTATTTAATGTAGTAAATTAAAAAATCTAAATTACTATAGACCTCACTCCCTTTTCCGTTGATCATGATCATGATCTACACCACTCAACCCTACAGCAAAATACATACAATTATTCTTGGTATCTAAGCACTGCATTTTAGCTAGCCTTCTCACTTTTCAGCTTTTTTTGTACGGGGACGCTCTTTAGAGAATCGCTCTTGAATTTTTATTGTATGATTATATGTATGTAAGCTCCTAATAAACTCTTGGTCGCTTTTATTTACGTGACGGTATTGTGCACATTTGTATATATTTTGGTAATCTTACAAGCTCGGAATTATTTTACTTTTCCATTTACCTACCTTCCTACGCTTTGGTACGCGCGTTCAGCTGATTGTGGGTGGAAACTAATTACATTCTAATTCTAATTGTACATAATTCATAATTAAAATTACAACGATGCCTCCCATAGACCAAATTGAAATTTGTTTCATAGCTTCTGGATTGAAGCTCGAAAATTTTCGGCTACCAGGGATGTTCGTTGTTTTAGGTTGTTTTGGATTTTGGCAACACAGCACGGTAACCCATTCTTGAAGGAATAGAGAATCACAGAGCACGAAAATAATTTGGTAGCATGACTGCGTTTAAGCATTAATCATCTGCGATACTTAAATAAGAGAAGAACTGTGATCAAATCACATTTTATTAAGTAAAGGCAGCTTTTACATACGAAACAACAACAAACTGGCTGACTGCTGCGGCATGCAATAAATGTTTAGGTTTTATATTTGCACTTTTGTATGTGTCCGTCCACATCCAGTCTTATGGATTTGGATGTGAGATATTGTTGTTGGCATGATATGGCAAGTAGGTGCGTAGCGCCGGTAGAATGGTGAGAGAAAGTAAATTTATGACTTGAGAATGTGAACTTGTGCTTAAAAAATTAGGTGTGCCTAACTCGTTTTACTTCATCCTTTTTTGTGCAACAATGCTAGATCAATTGAGACATCTCCCACATCTCGTCTGACCATGTGCGTATGGAAAATTCGTACACTAGCAGGAGCTTTTTTGACTTTGGCCAAGTAATTTGTAATCAGACACAGGTTCATGAACTGCAGGTGTAAATTGACTTTTTTCTTCCACCTAGCGTAAAAATAGAAATAGGCATTGCTTGAGTATTTTCTATTCTGTCAACTCCCTGTCATCAGTGTATTGTGTAGAACTGCTATGGTGGCTCTCAATGGCCTACTCAACGTAGTAGAAAAGACTTCTGGGCATTTATTCAAAGCATTTTTATGATATTCATCAAGTTTACTTATGGATCATTGCTTGTCATTTTTTGCTTAAATTGGGTTTGAGTGTACTGTATTAAAGTGTCAAATTCATAGAGTACAATTCAAACTTACTGATTTCCATTGAAGGACACACACATTTTGTTTTTCTTCAGCGGATTGGCATGATGTCTGCTTCTTTGTTTATTATATCGCCGGCCGATGGAATGCTGTGCGAAGCGTGAAGTCAAGTTCGCCGGTTTTGCATTTAATGCACTCTGTGCTAGACGGTTTACAATCAAGAGAATTCAGCTAAACATGATGTTACGTGCAGAGTTTTTTAAACTTGTAACCAGGAATTGTATAAATAACAAATCGTGAGTCTGATTATCATGCTACTAACGATAAGGATACACACGCAGATAAATACCTGATTTTTATGCTGCATACATGCACACCAGTGGGGCTCGTAATTGCATTTCGTTCGCCCGTAACATTTTGAGCCTTTTACCAAGTTGTTGCAAATTTTGAAAGCAATGCAAATATTCCTTTTATGTACGTATGTGTGTATTCTATTTGAAATAAGGAATGATTACTTTTGGAACAGCTGTTAGAATTAGAAATCATGCTAACTAATAATCCTTGCTGCATTAGATGAACTGTAGTAGGTACTTCCTCCGAATTTTATTAAACAGGTCATTCGAGTAGATATTTTGTATATTTGTTTGTTAATTAGTACATATAATACACAGGCTTTCATGCCAAACTCGAAGTTATATTTCCAAATCCCACTAACACTAGTTACTATAAGACAGGAACTTATATATAATATTATATGTTTATGTTATTTTACTATATAAGTCCGATCCTGGTGTAAATTATATAGCGTAGATTCGGTCCTTTTCCTGCTCGTCTCCTATTCTGGCTCCGCAGATTGCAGATAGTGGTCAATTAAAACTTTGTGGTATGTAGTAGATTGATAGTGTTCTTTTCTGAACTACAACTGTATAATCATCTTAACAGCCGTAAGCCCACTTGCGGGTAGCTGTTGATAAGCAACCAAGTCTATATACGTTAGCGTATCCCATTTGCATTGATTAATACACTTGAAATGGTTGTGCACCCTATTTGCAACTCATGTTTGACAAGCAACAACGAAAAGAAAACTGTATTCAAATGCGTAGAATGTACCTAGTATGGTTTCTGAAGTTCCCAGGCGGAATTTGTAGTTCTTGGATCTTCCATCAGTACCCTCAGTATCGTTCACCAACTTCACCACCATCGATAGGACCATTATTGACTTACTGGTCTTATCTGAATAAGCTTAAATAATATGTGGATGTATGCTGACATTGACAATTAAATATATCTTATCTTCTTTACACAAATGGCGCATAATACAGTACTATGCTTTATATATTGCGGATTGTGACAATGCAACCTCGTGCAAGTAAAACTAATTAATTCAATTAATGGGCTTTGAAAATAGCCTCTTTGATCACTTTCACGCTTAGTTAGTACCACTCCAGACTGACGTCGAGTCAGAACTGATTGTAAAAGGAGTGCCTCAGTAAATGTGTTTCAACTCCGGCGAACAAAATATTATTTTAAAAGTAGGTAATCAAGTTTTAGAACAAGAATTATACATTGAGTTCACATCACTTTTGTACTGGTCCTTGATTTATTGCCATGTGATCGTTCTTTTTAACCTGTAACATAGGCTACCGTATTTCATGTACTAGTACACGGGTCCGTAATAGTCCAAGTGTTTAAGAGGTAGAAATTTGAACCGTGCTGGCAGTACAAGTGTCTGTAAAAGTAGGTAAGGTACATGGATCTGGGAGGTCGGAATTTGAATGGTACACGGGGTATACTATTACAGGAAATACAGTACACTTGCAATACCTTAATAATGTAGTATGTGAGCTGAACGTTGTTGCAAGGCAAAAGTGCATGTTTATAGATTCAGTTCAATTCCTTAGAAATGCTATAAATAATTCGTGGTGTCTCGTTGTGAGTGTATGCTCGGGGAAACCAGGTTGTAAGATAAGATTAGGACTTGACGTTGAATTTCGGTTATCTGAGGAATTTAAATTCTTGAGATTCTTCCGAGTCTTTAGAATATAGATGTGTATTGTGCTAGTATGCACTTTTGACTGCCTTTGACATTACTTCTACGCACATGACACAGGTCAATCAATACCTTTTAGCTACATACATAGGGGAAATTATACTCTTGAAGAAAAAGGAAGCCTTATATCCGTGGCTCCTTTAGCACTCGTTCTTATTACGCTACGCGGCAATAGTATTTTTACCTGCGTACCCTCCCGAATGTCATGTGCACCAAGTTTCCTTTTGTCCTAAGGAAAAAAGGAAACCCTACAATGAGAATTCAAGTCAAAAAGTTTGATGAGTGTAAGTACATAAGATACTGTATTACAGCCTCCATACTTCACGTTTCAGTGATCTTGTTGCAGTCGCAGCGTAGTGATAGCTGTTTGGGTTTGGGTCTTCTAAAGGTTTTGTAATAATATTTTTTTAATGAAAATACCGACGCTGCAGAAAAATAAGAAACATATTCGCGCAGTTTTTGAAGTAATTAGGCCTATATCTAAAGAATTCTCTTTCTAGTTCTACTAACTCATATAAATTCGATTTCTTTAACTGCCTCATTCCTATATTTTAATTATAATCACGCGTTGGTGAGACTTTGCGGATGGTCAGTCGGCTGTGGAAGAACTACAATATAGTAGTTCAATTATGTAGTCTGCTTTCTGTTTTGTTTATATATTACACGCAATAAGTGTTATACACGTTTACGCCATACTTACTAGTTAGCTTTGGCTCGTCTTCTTTTTGTAAGAAATATAAGTCAATATTTATCAAATTGCATCATGCTTATTTTCATTTGAATTTTGAATTTCTTACGAATAGACTGGTACTGATGACGATGACGTGTTATCGAAACTTCATTAACTTTGATGGACTAACCTCATGTGTTGATTTTTATTTTCAGGAAAAATATAAATACCTTGGAAACCCAACGAATGAGAAGGACGAAAGGAAACTAAGATGAGTTCGAAAATCTTACGTACAAATGCGGCTCTGACAAGTCGAAGTATGAAGCCAAGTGGTCCCACGGCGAATTCTCTCTTTGAAAATGTCAGTTCGCTGAACGAGACTGAGGCTGACCAGGTTGCACTCTATGAAAATCTCTCTCATTTTCATCGACACGCTAATAATCATCAGGTGATTGACTCCCACGCATTACACATCCACTATTATTTTATTAGGCTTTGCCTGGATTCAATGAATTCGTTACTGACATTTTTATTTATGTTGTAAACTTACCCTAGTCGTTGACCATGTAAATTGACAGCCAATAGCACCATTACCTTTAGCTAAGTAATTGCTTTAGCTAATTTACTTCTCTCTCTCTATCTATAAGTACTGCAATGCACAAATGTCTTTTCCTTGTTAAGCTACTCACATTGTGTGTGTAACAATTATTTAGCTTAGGTTAGGCTTAGATTAGGCGTACGTCTGTCTGTACATTATGAGTTGATGCTTGTTCAGATTCAACTCAGTTTCTGTAGGAAGAATAGAGTCTATTCACGTATATTCTCATGAATTAGTCAAACTAGCACACACAAAAATCTACAACCTGTGCAAATATTACAATTGTGAATGCCTCATATTCGTATTTTTACTGACGTGGGAGGAGTGATTTTATGTAAGGATTTTTATATTGAGTTTCGATGTATTGTGCGAGCTCTCAGTTATGTATGTTTATGTGTATGTGTGTGTGTGCTATGGTCTACATCCTATCCTATCCTCAGAACTCAGTCAGAACCTTCATCATCATTATCTTTAATGTGTTTCATATATTTTATGCTCTTGATGTTGGTTGGATAGGAAATATTTTTTCAGTGTCTCTAGACTTGTTTTATATGTTTGCTCTTCGCACAGTTTACTTACTTCATATATTTCATTTCAAAATGGAATTTCTTCCACACTCGCCTTCGTTACAACTTTATTCTCATTTTTAAGCTTTTCTGTGATGCTCTGCTTCGTACTTTTCTTTTCTACCTACCGATTCAATCCTGTAGTTAATGTGGGTGTTCGGGTGTTCCCTTGAAATGAGTTACTTCTGATTAGTACTAAGGTACTAACGTAATTATATGTTTCCATTAGAATTCATCATTGGCATGTAACCTGTGGGGGTGTTTCTGCATTGTTTTCATTGACGTATAGCACAAATAATATATTAGTCATTAATTTTTATTTATTTAAAGCACGCTTGACTTGCTGGAAGGGAGTTAGACATACGGATATATGTAGCGATTATTTTAGAAATAATGTGGAGTTCTGTAATTTGGTGACCGTACAGGCTGTGTTGTAGGTATTGTATTGTGAGTATGTCACATATAGCTGTGCCTAGCTAGTACACTGAATACTATTACTTGGTTGAGTCATTTAGCTACTATTACTTCTGAGGACGTTTGAGCGTGATTATTGTTGTGTGTAGCTGTACAGCGTACAGAATGTGAAAGCGAATGCATCTTATATTTATTATGGTTCTCAATCTGATCCCGTAATCATGTACATTATTGTGAATCTTCAAGATAGTTAATTTTCTAGCTTCATTTTTTTCCACTTGAAATACACCGTGTTCGATTTAATAGAGTTGGTGTGAAGCGCAACAAGGCAGGGTGATAGATGCAACTGTGCACTGGTAGTATACAGTATACCTTACATTAATTTCAACTATCTACCATAAAACATAATAAGAAATTTTTGAGAAGGAAAGGGTGTAATTCTTTTTCATAGTCGGCAGTAAGGAGGATATTACTATTTCCACTCGCAGTAATCACTGCAACATTATTATTTTGTTTCTAATTGTTTTTTCTCTATCAAATGCTATATTTTTGTGGGTATTACGAGTCGCAATAGATAACCGTAATGTGGATTGTTTTAAGTTTAGTAATTTGCGTACTAGATCATTATTTTTTTTTGTACACAGTAATAATCGGGTGCGCGGGGACAACATGGAAGGAAATTAGTGTATCCTAGTCCTAATATTCTTAGCTTAATATTAAGTCTGTTTTATTCTTATTCTGGCTTTCATTAGTTGGATTTATAAATTATAAATTGTAGTTTTTTGTTCTGGCTGTGACAAAGCAAATATTTTTGTGTTATCAGAGCATTATATATGATGTGCCTAAGTCCAATGAGTGTATTTACGCCCAACCTAAGTCGAATGCTGCCGTGAGTGTTGGTAAGTATTGTTTGCTGCATTTCCGTTGCTTAGTTAGAAATTTATTTCGTACAAATTCAATTAAATTTTGAGATGACGCTAATTTGCATTGCCTGTACTGTGTTGATATGAGACATGACAACACAATGTATGTTGATTGCAACCATCAGTTCATGCATGTTGGAAGGAATCATTATCTTATGTAAATAATTATTGTTTACAAAAAATATTTTCTTGTGTCATGTAAATTATCTTATTACGTTATTACTATATTACGTTATATCTTTTTTAGGCTGTTGTGCGTAGTAGTAATTAGCTGTAATTGTGATTTTAAAAAAGTAGACAGTTTGATCCCAGAAGCTGCAAGATTACTGCTTGCTCAAAACAATTGCAAGAATCGACACAGTTACGAGGTTGAAGAGGAGGAAATTGAATCTGAAGAGTTCGACGTCGTTATAGAAGCTGACAATCAAGAAGGTGGTCCGGAAGATGATTATGAATTGTTCACTTCTGATGGTTTCCGAGATAATTCCTTCAATGATTTTGGTATGTCATAACTTGTAATGAATTAATGAAGTTCGAATTAATCAGTTCGAAATTTATTGCTCATAGCAAAATTCTGGTTTTTGTATGAACTTACGTAAATGTAAAATTATTGTCATGTAGGTTTAGAGGTTATTCAAGAAGAAACCGAAAGCCAGATGTCCTCGTCAGAGAGTGAGCACGAATTGGATAATTGTGTAGAGTTTTGCTCTGAAACACTTCGTCAGCGAAAAGATAATGGAATAAATGGATTTGATATTATTCATAACTTATCGCCGACAGCTTCCGAAGTTCTTGACTTTTCGTCTAGTTCTAATCATAATAATCAGAAGGACAATGGATCACACGAAGAAATTGTGTCCAAGCACATTAAGATTCCCTCAGAGTGGGATCCGGTAAATACTATTTTAAATTATAAATTAAATTAATAATAACAATTTAAAAATTAATTTAAGAATAATAAATTAAGTATGAAACTGTTATCACAATGCTGCTGTTCAATTCTTTGAATTAGAAACCTATGCTGTCACGATTGTACTCAATGGTTGAGCCTAAAAACTCTAGTGCTGAGCATTCATCAGCTTCCCTTGAAATCATGGCTGGTCATATGCAAATCTTAAGTGGAAATCGAAGAAAAGGAACTTTTTGGAATGCGTGGCGTCGAAAATATTGTGTTCTCACATCGGGCAAACTCACTGCCTACGAAGTAATGTGTTCTTTTGAAAAATGGAAATTCACAATGATTATTAGAAAAATTTTAAGTTGCCTAAAATTTTAAGTTCGTGGAATTAATGACATTTACAATTTTACAGAAGGATAATTGCGAAGATATTTTTCAGTCAGTTCAATTAAGTGGTGGAAAAGTTGATTTTCTCGACCCAGTAGAATATGTTGGAATAGAAAAGGGAAAGAGCATGGTAAACAAAATTATCGGCGTTGACGATGGGGTAAGCACAGCCTTGTTGCAATTAGCAAAATATTGAAAGGAAACTACGTTAAATAATTTTATTTCAATTTATTCGAAAATCTACCGGCTGCACTCTTATTTAGAGTATGAAATAACTGTTTTTATGTATGTATTCCTCGCCACTTTCGAAACTAGTAATAGTACATGATACCATTGTACTTCGGGCGTCCATAAATGCGGTTGATGAGGCTAATGCTCGTATTTGCTTTGTGATCTATGTTTCTTGCAGAACGGTCATTATTATGTATTCCAATGTGGATCTACTGGGGAAGCCGCCAAGTGGGCGGAAGCAGTGCAGCAGGAGACAACATCTACAGACTTTTTCGTTACACCCATATTGCCAAGAAGTCTCTCCATCTTTCGAGATATTGTTGTTATTGACATAGGATCAACAAATATGAGAGCTGGCGTCTTGACTCATCAACGTAAATTTTAATTTGTTTCATGTTTTGGCTATTAGTCTTTGTGCAGTTGATGCAACCTTTATAATACATATTAAACCATATTGTTAATATTTTGAAAAATTTGTTTGTAGCAACATTACCATCAAAATTCTTTAGTTCAGTAATGTCCGTAAATGAGGAAAACGGCAATATTATTTATGGCAATGACGTTTACCTGCCTGATAATAGGAAGAACGCTAAAATTCGGTATCCTTTCGAAAGTTCGTCTAAACTTTGCCAGGTACGTGGAAACAATGTAAATTAAATCGTTATCCATGATTTATGCAGTTTATTTGTAAGGGCCTGGCGCTTATTATTATGGAATGTTATTTCTGACATCCTTATCAATATAGCAAGCCAGTGCGTGTAAAAAATAGTTTACAAGAGATTAAATATGGTATTTGAATTTATAGAATACCCTTGATGTAGTAGCCATGAAGGGATTTTTTAAGAAAATATTTTTTGAACTGAATATCAGAGTGGAAAATTACCGAGTCGTAGTCAATCTTCCGCGAAGAGTTGATAGCAGTTGTCGGAGAAAAATACTGCAAATGTTATTTAATGACTTTGACGTAAGAATTTTTTGTGCATAGTCTGGGATTGTCTCACTAGTCAGTTGTACTTAATTGCAGTAAATGACTACCGAAAGAAACTAATGTTTCAATATTTGTTTTTCGGAATAGGCACGGAGTGCTATACTGTATCATCAAAGTCTTGTCGCCTTTTGGGCCCATTCCATCGAAAATGGCATTGTCTGTGACGTTGGGGAAAGATGTGATATCATTCCAATGACTCATGGATTTGTTCTAAGCCATGCATGGAAACATGCGCCTCTTGGAGGTTCACCATTAAAACACTCACTACGACAAGGACTTGGCCCACAAGTAAGACAAAGTCTGTAATTACCATAATGTTTTATCAATCGGAGAATTAAAACCTTATACGTTGCTTTTTTGCTATTATTTTAGGAAAACGGTCTATATCTGTCCACACCAGCTGAAAATTTAGTTCTGCGATTTATTTCGGAAAACTTCATATGCGTTAACGGCGGAGGGGCCAAGAGGCCATCTCAAGATTCTGAAGAAATAGTTGTGGAAATGGACTTGCGAGATGTCCTCCCCTTTTCCAATTTGATTGGTGTTAATCAAGATGTACTTAGAGGTGTAGCAGAGGGTTTCTTTGACCCAGGTTTCTACGGCCTCGACTGCGAGGGACTTCCTAAACTTTTATTAAAGTCAATTCAGGTGAAAAGACAGCAAGCATATCTGGAACAATGTGTCCATTTTCAAAATTTAAAGAAAAAACCTACTACGTTTAAACTTCGTTTCGTTTACCTGACCTAAAAATTACCTTGAATGTTTAACCTTTTAGAGCTGTGACGTTGATGTACGTAAAGAAGCTTCCCAAAATATTTTCTTGAGTGGGGGTTGCAGTCTTATTCCTGGATTTGCTGAGCGTTTAGAAGTTGAGCTAACAAAGCTATGCCCGTCACACTTAAAGCCAAAGGTAGGATATAATTTTTGTTTTAACATATTACATCATAACATTTTACATTTATCATATTACGATCCATATTTTTCAATTTATAGATTCGATGTTCACCTTACCGCTACCATGCGTCTTTCATTGGCAGCTCAGTGCTAGCTGGGAATGAAGCATTCGAAAAATCGGTGATGAAAAAAGCCGACTACGATGATGGGCCTGGGCCATCTTATTGGCTCATATAATTTCCAACACAAAGGCTCCTAAATCGTATAAACAGAAGGATTATCTTAAAAATTGTAGGAAACCTTAAAGATATACACCTAACCAAAACAAATAATTTAAAACGTTCCAGACTTAAATTAATGACATGACTGAATTTCTTTCGTGGTGAACGATAGCTGAGAGCATAATTTTAAGCATAATACTTTGTACTTATAAGAATCCCTTGAACGCCATGCATTCGTATTCGTAAGTGTGAAAGGTGAAGCCTTGTAGATGGTTTCTAATTAACCTTGTTTCTCGTAGCGTGTTGACGTGTTTAAGGTGTGTTAGTGTTTAAGTTTAAGTTCTAGTTCCATTCGAATTTAGGCGCCAAAGTCAGAACTTAAACTATTCCATCAAAATCTCTTAACCTAGGGTAGATAGTATCTACAATCTACTAGATACTAGCACAGAATTATAAGCGTTTTACGATGTTAAAGTACAGCAGTTAAAAGACTTTGAAATTTTTATATGTAATTGTTTAGGCTATTAGAAACTATATATTGTCTGGTTAGAGGTTGGATATGAAGATATGGCACGCATATAAGAATAGATGGAATAATTCAGACCGTAATTAAGTTGGGGAATCCATGAAGGGATATTTGTTTGTCGCGTTCCATTTTCTTGAACTATTAAAGTAAGAAAGCACATTATTATTATATTAGATATACATTATTAGCCTTTTGGATACTGAATTTAGTTAGTATGGATTAATTGCTGTCAATTGTACTTAGATATGTCTAATTTATTCAGTATTACGTATTCTTAGTACTGAGTATGCAAATCCTTACAAAATAATAAATAATACACAAAATTGTCCCAATTATTTTCCCTAATAAGCATAGTATAAATCAGACTTTGTAGGCTAGTCTAATATTAAGTACACCTGGACTGTATGCAATGTTTAAGTAATTATAGTTAAAATGTGTGCTACAATAATGATTGTTAGTAACTCTGAGTCTCTGTTTTTTTTATTGATAATATTCTTAGTGTTCAAGGATCAAAAGTCAAAAGGATTTTCTTTACTCATGAATACCAACTATGTTGAAAATAATCCAGAATTGTCATTTATAAGTTCTTTTATGCATGAAATCATCATTAAGCTCGTACTAAGATCCTATTCATTTGTTAAGCTATGAGTGAATATAGTATATATCTAGCTTGATTACCGTTCCCTTCAGATTCTCAATTCTTATGTACTTAACTGTGTAGTTATATTTTTTCCTGTTTAATATTTGGATAAAAGCATGTATTATAGATTATTGTATTTGTTACGATGTACGTGTATAAATGAAAAGAACTTTAACTCCTACAAACTACTGGAAAATATTAGTCCATAGTTTTGGTGCAGATAAGCATTATGCGTGTGTTCGTAATTACGACGTGCTTTTTAATATTCGTACATTCCTTTCGCAGCAGGGCGCGACCAGTTGTTCAGTACATCTGCCTTTTTCCGGGTACGCATTTTGCTGCTTCACAACCTATTCCATTTATGTAGTTACATTAGAGTACGAAGCGTTCAAAAAAGTAAACACATTATATAAACAACTTAAAAAAAAATGGCAAATGCACATTCCAATTACAACTATTCCAAGTGTGCAATACCTTGTGTGAATGCTTTATATTTATTTAGATTTGTATTTAGATTTTTCTATAGTTTACAGCTGTACCACATAGAATAAAAATGTATATTCTTATGCATACAAGCCATACATAATTTTAGTAGGTAAAATGAAAGTTTATGAATAGTTTGCAATTTTATTAGATGCGCATAAGAATGCGTGGATAATATAAAGATCATTCGAGATTGATTTCTGAGTACCTTTGCAGACTATTCAGTGAAAGGCATTTAATATTTACATAGCGCATATTTTAGATCCTATAAGTTACCTAGTATTTTTTGTATTACGTGCAAAAGGAGCGTAAAATCATATGCGTACTGTGTGCAAAATAAAAATAAAAGTCGAAGTGAATCACCTGATCTGATCGGTTTCAGTATATTTATTTACAAATAATTTCATATTTATTTTCTTAAAAAGTATGAATACTAGTTAGTTCATGGTACTGGAAAGTAGATACCCCATAGCACAGGTTGGACCTCGTCACAAAAAAAAATCCTTCTAGAAGTCATAGATTTTCACAATCTGAGCCTTTTTGAATCGTGTTTGAATATTTCGTTGGGATCAACTATTATTTGATTGGGGATGGTTTCAGTTTCAAGGGCTATAGGAAAATTAGTGGTGAGGGGGACACGAGGATGTGAGTTATGGCACGGAGCAATTTGGGGTAGACCTTTGGACTAATACACTACAGGTCAAGTGGCGGTCTGTTATTTCCAAGTTGACTTTTATTTATTTAATGAAAGCGAAACAGTTAAGTAGGAGGTAGGTATACGGACACTTTCCCCCCGGACATTATCCCCCCCGGACATAATCCCCCTGGACAATATCCCCCCGGACATTTTCCCCCCATGCAGTAACCCTGGACATTTTCCCCCCAGTCCAAAAATGAAACAAAGGGAAAAACAAGTACACTTAAGTGCTAAGGTAAATGTTTTAGGAAAATAAAACAAAATGTAGTATTCTAAGTACGTCTAAGCGTTGATGCATTTTCTCATGATTAGCGTAGTAATTAATATGCAACAATCTATGTTTGACAATCTACAAATATATGCATTATTTTGCATACTCTAATTTATCATACCAATTTATTAGTCCAGCAAGTAATTTATTTCAGTCACTATTTTATTTTATCAGTCTGTTGAAGGAGGTCTGAGCAGTTCGACTCTCTTGAAAGTCGATTGTAATATTCTGTTTTGTGGGTTTTCTATTTATTAAAGCTAAAATGGAGTTAGAAATTATTGATAGAATATTAGAAATTATTAAAATTATTAAAAAATTATTATTAAATTATTAAAACTATTAGAAATAATGACTTAAATAGTTGAGTTTTCCCTGTCCTATTACCTATTATCTTGTAACTAGACATTTTGTGCGACGTCAGTATGCACATGTACAGAATTCTTGCTGCACACGGGAGAAACGGTGTAGTACATATTAAAGATTATACAAATTTTTAGGTTTGCTAGTAACTTTTAAGTTTGAGGAATATTATACATATAATATAATAATATATATTATAAGGTGCTTTTTTCAATATACTTTTCTACATTTTTGAATTCATATTTTGTTTCACTACACACATTTCACTTAAGGGTTAATAAATTTTAGATTAAATTGGATATGTCGTGAGGAAAGTATTTAATGATTTATCACTATACCCTAACAGTATGCATCGTAGCATCTTAAATACGGGTGCGGGGGGAAAAGATCCGGGGTTACTGCTTGGGGGGAAAACGTCCGGGGGATAATGTCCTAGGGGGAAAATGTCCTAGGGGGAAAATGTCCGGGGGGAAAGTGTCCGGGGGGAAAGTGTCCTACAACCAGGAGGTAAGTTAGCTTTATAGATATATTAAAGTATGTAGTATGATTAAGTCTGATACATGAATACACGATAAAATTATTTTTTCACAAAGCGTTTTTTAGTCGTTTTGCATCGCTTGATTCCTTACGTACAACAAGATAGAAGGATATCTTCTATCTTACAAAATATTTTTACAACCGCCAAAATTCACAAAATAATTTCGTTAAAAAGTCGTTTATTTCTATTACAGCCAGTTGCGGAAATAAATAATTAACATCCAATTGCAGTCACGGTTCATCCAATGGGATTTTTCATACCACTCACTAGGCTTATTCAGATTTTAAGACGCTGCTGCAGTTCCCATGTGAGTTTCATGCATCCATCAAGCAATAACTGCCATTAGTGTGCTTAATTTGTGAGCTTCTTATGGATTGTGCCTCGGTAATAAAAATCAAATAAATTTGTATTTGAGTAATTAATGAAACATTGCCAGAATAGAAAACATTTGACTTTGGTACATGATTATTTCATTACAAAATTAGAAATGATGCCTGAGATTAGAAAATATTCATGGGGAACAATTTGTAAAAAAAATAAATCTTTGGATTACAAAACACTGTCTCCCACAATTTAATGAAAGGATCATAAATCTCTATCTCCGTGGCCTCAGTTTTCAGTATTTTTTGCAAATAATATATTCTATTTGTTATAGATACATGGATATTATTATGTTGTTCAAATTAGATACTCATTAGAAAAGTGGGCCGATCCAAAACTCATTAATCACACAACATGACAAACATCCTGGGTGAACCCGATCCTCAAGGGAGCAGTCAGTCAGCTCTCCTCGTCTCATGATTTCAATGATCAGCTCAAATAATGGAAATTTTATAGTCGAGAATCTACAAATGCATTAGGGAAACGTGAGAGTACGAGCTAAAATATGCTCCGCGACTAGTTTCGCTTTCGCCATTGTTTTTAGTGCACGCCTGCATGTACTTACCTGGGTAAATTAGAAATATAATAATTATTGTAGAGGTGGCTCCTTTTTCCTCAGGCATAAAGTAGCGGCTACTATTCAAGTCAAACTTGTAGCAACAAAAAATAAACTGTAAAATTGCGTTCATGTCTTGATGGATTCCTGCAACTTGATAAGCAGCACCATTGCTACGCAAAAGAAATTCCAGTCACTGATTCTTACAGTACGAATACTCTACCTCTATGGTCAACTTAACACGTAACAATTATTATATAGTAAAGTAATGTGTGTTTCAAAAACTTGATAGATTGCATGCACGTACATGAGAATACATACTGCATTTGACTTTTAAATCCTAAGTGACAGATAATACGACTTTAATTTTGCAAAAACCTTTAATTTACATTAAAGCTAGATAAATTATTAAAATATTAAAGAATTTATCCTCGCGACAGCCTACATTGTAAACAAATCACAAATAATCTCCTGGGAATTACTTTTACATCCCCTTATAAGATTTGCATACAATTACTTTAAGATGATTTCCTAAGTAATTATAAATTGTATAATCTGAAATTTTGGCTATTCGGTAATGTCCACTTTCCTTGCAACTGGCTCTGATTATCTCGTTTCCTTGCGTTACATTTACATTGTAGCAGACCGCGTTCGCGTCTATTTAGCGTTAGTTGGCGATACAAAATAATAATTACTTTCTGAAGACTTATAACTTCAATTCAATCAATGCATAACTGTTGAAAAGTGTACAAATCTTATTAGCATGCTAATACTATATCATTAATTTATAAATGGTTTTAAAATAAACATTACAGAAAAGTAAGCGGGTAATGAAGTTTTCAGAAATATAGTGTTCGCCTGGAACAAGATAGAACATCTGTTAACGACTTACGTCGTTAAATATAATAATTTCTGCTGTGTCGGACCAGCACCGGCACAGTATAAAAAATAATAAAATAATATATTTTCTTCTTCTCTTCTTGTATTAAATTATAATAGTAATACTTTCTTTATTAATAATAGTACTCAAATATGTAAATAGTTTCAATATCAGTTTTAAAAATAATGTCAATTACAGTATCAATCTCATGAATCGGAAGCAACCGTGTTATCAGCACGGAGCCTAATTGGCGATTAAATCTTATTCATTATTCAGCAGTTCAGCTGTACAGTAGTCACTGTACAGCCTATTCTTTATAATTATTGTTGAATTCGAATTTGGAAATAACAACCAGAATATCTTCTAAAATACAGTCATAACGACGCAACAACATCCATAGCTCTGTGAAAGCCTCTTAACTTTGACCAAGGGATCGACTCAGGTGCTACGAATGCGCAAAAATACCCTATGAAATAGGAAGGAGAAAATCAATGCGTGTCTAATTTTGTCTAACCACATTTTAATATTTAAGCAACTCTCTAGGTGTTATTCATACCCTTTAACATAATATTTGTACCTAGGATCAATACCTTCTGTAGGGACAAATGAAATCTACTTAATGTATCACGATAGGTTGTATAGGCTCAGGCCAAATACCAACTTCATGAAACAAGTATCCGTCTAATTTTGAGCAAGAGTGTTGAAAAATATCTAAAAATAGATTACATTACCGTTTCTGGATTTACGATCCGATCAATTTTTAATAATCATAAAATTTAATATTCATTAAAATTTATAAAAAAACTAAACCTTAAGGTTACTCAATGAAATTTCATTTTTTTTTCTAAGCACCCGGTCCAAAAATGTGTTAAAAAGAAAATAGAAGCCTGTGGCCATGCTGTACAATATGAAATAAAAATGCTTACGAATAACTACAGGCAGTTCCATTGCGTATAATAAAATTATGTGACAACCACTCAACTCAAACAGGCAAGGCATAGCTAGCTATATGGTTGATACAAAATTTTAAGCAATATAAAAGAAACAAGTAGTGTTTTAAATTTTAAAAAAATTTAAATTACTTTATTACTTTTAAGTTAAGGGGGAAAAATAAACGGTGGTGTAGATTTATGCACTCTTTTAGAGCAACTTGTGATTTTTTAGGAAAATAGGAAAGATTTTTAGGCTGCTTACTGAAAATACTTAGAATTTAGCAAGGCTGATTGTTTGCCTAAAAGGGGTAGGACCAGGAAGTTAAGCAGGCTGGAACACAATATAGGAAGGAGAAAATCATATAGGATATAGGGAAAAACAACATATTATGCAACTCAAGTGCTTATCACTGCATTGTACTGTACTATATAGTACTGCTCCACTCAAAATCAAGCAATTACCTAATTTACTATAGCATTAAAATTGTACATATATATTTATATTTACTAAACATATTGAACAAAATTAATAAAATCCATCTCCTCCCATAGGGTTTTTGCCTTTAAGAGAGGGTAAACCTAACCCTATAGGCCTATAGTACTGCTCTATTTAGACGTAAGAAATTAGACCCTTTTATAGCGTGTTTCGCTCTCATGGTACATAATATAACCAGGAGCCAGGAGCGGGCAGACACTTACTCCTTTCCTCCACGTTTGTTGGTCTGGGTACATGCAGTCCCACTTTCTTTAAGTTAATTATCCAGCCAAATACATTAGACGTTAAATGGCCTCATGTTATTCGCATTTAAGTTTCTTTCTAATATATTTTGGGCTAGGACGAATTCCATACACACAGCGTATGTATAACGATAGGAAAATAACTTCAGATTTCCTTTGTATGTATAGACAATTGAAATAACTGGGAACTAATTCCATAAACTTTTAAGATCGGCGTGAGAAAGCTGGCGCTAGGAAGTAGGTAAATCTTATATTCAACCAAAAACGTAGGTAGTACGGTACCTAGGTAGTAAGGTACCTACTACCTACTTACCTATTTTAAATCGACGGTGTTGAGTCTTGACTTGTGTCAGTGTAGCAGAGGAGATTTTAACTGAAATGCCAAGTCAACTCGAGTCATCAAGTCAACAACGGAATACATGGAAAAGTGTGTGGCGTTGGCATAGGAAGGAGTACGAAGTAGCAGGTGGGATATCCTTTCAAAATAGGAAGCGGACATTTGCTACTCAGATATTTGCTACTCGGGCATTTGAGACTCGGATGGTTGATACCCTCACAAAAACCATTTATTACCCACGGTCAATATATTATGCAAGTACAATTATTTATCGTTGTATGTAAGTACCGTGCAAAAAATACATGGCTAAATTAGTTCATTCCCCCATTTAATAACAAAAATAGTGTGTGGGTATTCCATCTAACTATACGTATATAGTTACGCTTTTTTATAAATGTGTAAAAAATAATGTCCTAGGTTTATTGTGAGTGGGTAGGAAATATCCAGGTATAAAATATCAGGATAGCAATTTTTCGGGAAGCAAATGTCTGACAACCCTGAAAATACACATATACAGGCCATGACAGATAGATTATTTGTGAGCATGCATTTCGTGGAAACCGCATATAATGTCGTGCTAGTGCGGGTAGTTAGTTTCAGTTCAGACAGTGCCGATGTTGGTTTGATGATAAAATATTTTATTTCTGTGTATCACTGTACATTGACGGCATGCAAGGGATTGCATACTATATGCACATATCTTCGGTGGAGATGAGTAAAGGACGGAGTGAGAGTTATTTTGTGGGTTTCCGACCGACTTTCAGTTCCAACCCAAAGTCAACAATAATCGGAAGGTTTACTTTCCTCTAGCTCTACTCCGAATACGAATTACGGATTCACTGTAATAATTTTATACCTAGACTTAGAGTAAACATCTATACTATCCAACTACAATCCACTCTCAGTCTCTTCAGCGCATTATTTTGGCTGTGGTGCATGAGTATATGTCAGTATGTAAGTACGAGTCTGGATGGAGAAGTTGGTGGAGGAAAAAGTGCAAAACTGTATCATGGAGCAATCCCAACAAACCAAGGATAACCTTTCTGTAAATGTCAGAGGCAGGAGCCAAATAATCCGTACGTTAGTAACCTTAACCTATACAAATACATTGTACATAATCGGACATGAAACGTCGTTAGTTATGTTCTGCTTCTATAGTTTCATTTCTCTTCCCTACTTCTCCTCCAAGACTGTCTAATCTATCATCTAACTAATTTATCTATTCCACTTTCAACTTTTCAGGGAGTCCTTGGCTGATACTTGGGCTGGGGCTGCGACTGGTGGACCAATTTCCAAAATGATTTTCCTATCCTTCTCTGTCAAACATAAATATACCTAGGAATTACCGATATCGATATATGTACCGTACCCATGTAGCTCCTATACACTATACACGATAAATTACTATTAGCAAGAGGGGTTCTTTATTCATTATTCTTTTCCCTATACTTCCCTCTATCTATATGTCCAGTGCACAGTTTTCGGCCACTATATACGACTATATGCTGGTATTGTTTTCCGTCCTTTATTACTACAGTAGTATATCGTCTGTGAAGAACCAAAATGACCCAAATCCATTTTTAGTTAAAAACAGTATCCACTATCTATACAAATATTGAAACATGTCTTGAAAGCATTTAAATAGAATATTTTACACTTTTAAAAAATATGTAAATAGAACATGTTACACTTTTTTTAAATATGCAAATAGAACATTTTGCACTTTTCAAAACCATGTAAATGGAACATTTTACACTTTTCAAAACCATGTAAACAAAACATTTGATACTTTTCAAAAACATCTAAATGGAACATTTTACACTTTTCAAAAACTCATTTTTACGCATGTTTCTCATTTTGATTTTATGACATAGCTCATTTTGATTGTAGCATAAATTGGATATGTGTCATTTTGGTTCTTCACAGACGACATACATCTATATAGGCATGTGCTACTATGCATCCTAGGTTTGAACGAGTGCTCGTAAGTAAATGCAAATAAAAAATTAAACTTTAAGTTTTAAATGACTTTTCCTCCTTCCCTTCTCTACCCATTCCTTATAGCTGCTGGACCTTGACTGATTCACAAGACGAACGACCCGTTCCTCGTCCATTTCATTAAAGGTCATATCTCTAACTCAGATATATACTTTCGGAAGTGTCCTACAATTTTTAGAAGGTCCATTTGAATTTACAACCAAGAAATATGTAACTCTTTACTGTTCCCTATTTCCTCATCCATCCCGTTTTTATTTAATAGTTTGTAATCAAAACATTAAATTTGTTTCCGCAATGAATTCCGTATTCTGAAATATTGAAAAATTAATTCAAACGATGTCAAAGCATGCCATGTTAAGTATGGTATTTTTAGTCGTGTGCAAGCAAATATATAATTGGTACAGACACTTTACACCCGGACGTTATCCCCCTGGGGTTTTTCCCCATTCAGTAACATAAGAAATTCTCCCCTCCATTCGTTTAATGCACTATATCTCTAATCCATGCCTCGGCTCAGAAGGTAAATCACAGGGAAACATTTCTGTCAAGGGTTTATATGCTACATGTCTGCATTCATTAGAGCTCGTAGCCTGTCCTAAAACTAGATAATTAATGGCTGACTTTGTGATTCAAATACCTTGTATTTATCAGTATTTTACATCACCTTTTATTTCCAGCTAATAATTAAGTGATTTATAGCATATATACCAGCATGGACATTTGCAGAATTTGAAGTCGTTGTCGGGTAGTGGCAAGTAGAAAAACACCAATAATAGCACTGATACTGATATTACTGCATACATAAAAATTTTCTCCGAAATACTATTTTAAAAAATATTGTTTTGATTTTTTTAGATAAATTTACATAGGTAGTTTTAAATTTCGATCTACTTACACTGTGGAACAGGATATTTTTGGACTATACATACTTCACTTGGTTGAAAGTGAATTTGTACCAATTTTCATTTGTGCATTAAAGTTATCATGCTTAAGTTTTAATGAAGAATACCTACATATAATTTGCATGGGGTTTGCCAGACAATATTATTACTCGCTTTCACTCAGTACACATCCTACTTTTGATTCTAATTATTAACAAACATCTAGTAATTAATATGATTTCGTATTTATTTATCATATATTAGTTATGATTTATACTACCACAAGGCGACAAGCGGAATTTTAGTGTTTAAAATACGTGTATGGATGGAAAATGACTTTTGCTACGAACTGGGAGTAAACTGATCCGTCTGAAAAATTTCCGGAGGGAGAGGGGGGCGGGAGATAATTTCCGGGGGGAAAATGTCCTTTCCATCTAACACAACAGTATAATTATACTTGAAATTCAAGTTTATATAATATTTTGAATAAGATTGTCTCGCACAATCAGACTGGGGTCATCAAAGAATCTATAAGCGCTTCCGTAAATGAGCACCCGACTTGCAAGAAGTTGTTTTTGTGTCTCCGTTTGAATGGAGTTGAGACTGGGAATTGCAAACATTTGAATGATATATTCGACAATTCGAATTCGAATTTGTCTGGATTACTGGAATGTATTGCATGCCTACTGTGTCATGACTACAAATCCGCAAGTCTTGTCCCCCAGTTTTATTTCCTTGCTCGTTGATCCATGCTCCAATGTTGCAAAACCATAAAAGCTGGAGGGCGGATGGGCGGGAGGGCGGTGAAAGCCGGAGTCGGTGTCGGAGTTGGAGGTTTGGATTGAAGAGATATTATAGATAATCAGAATCAGACCCTCAGCGTACATTCCTTTGCTTCCTGCCCTCGGCTGTTGAACTTGTTGTTGTCGCTGTCGATCTACTAGTTGGGCTTAGTGGTTTCAGTCTTCAGACCAAGATTAAGAAAGAAGAGAAAGAAAAACATTATTTCCAACGTCGCGCTATATACATGTGGAGCATCGCAGCTTATTATTAGGTGTGTCTAGCTATATAACTGTAATCTTATAGAGAGATAGTAGAGCGAATGTAAAGTTGTTGCGAGACTGGCTGAGAGAAAGAGAGAGAGAATAGTAAGTATGGGCGCTGACTGTGATTTAGAATAAAGACATGATGGTAGCCAAAAGCTGAGAGACTCGTGTACTCTGTGGACAGACCTTGAGAGAACATCGTCTTGGGCATCTGTATCTTCCTCTGGAATTGGCAAAGGACAATGTATGAAATAACATTAGTCGATTTTGAAGCGTCATAATCACACATAACTATATTCAATAAGACAAGGCATGACATCCAACTTGTGGGTAGGGACATGCATCTACATAAAATACAGTGCTCTGCATACTCCTTAATCCTCATGTCCACATACCTACCACCTATTTATTGCCCATGTACTCTCCTCAACTATCTTTTATAGCTTTGCAACTTGAGAGTACACAGACCTCATATGAGGGACGAGGAGCCCATGTATAAATTATGTGTATGAAAGAATTCTTCATGGTCTTGCGGGTACAGTCATAATATGAGAAAATGAGTGTGCCTCAGTTTCATTTCATTCCATTCTATATAGTACAGTTTGTTATTGATCTAGAGTTGTGTGAAGATGTGTGTGAGTTGTGAGAGAGAGACGTACGAGAAACTGGGACAAAGAAAAAAAAAGTCTAGTGAACGGCTTTGGGAATTTTGCAATGTTGTTGGCTGGAATGGAACTATGGAATGGAACGGGAATGGTTTGTGGGACAAAAAAGTATAAGGGTAAAGTAGGTAGATATATATAGAGAGGGAGGCATGGAGATACTTAAATTGAGAAGAATTAGAGCGCAGAGTGTGTAGTTTTACTCGCCTTGGCACTGGCTTTATGTACAGTCAGAGAGAGAGAGAGGGAGAGTCAGATAATAGGAGTAGTGAGGGAGCTAGCTATTCATATAGTTAGTCGCTTTCTGCACACACTTGTTAGAGAAGATACATTCGTACATATTTTTTAGGAAAAGCTCAAATCTCGGCCTCGTTCCGTAGACTGTATATAGCCACTATATAGACAGCGGAGGAGCAGTGGCAGTATTTCGTCGGAGGACTCCAGCAGTAAAAATGCCATGCCATGTCAGTGTTTCTCCCATCCTATGGCTCTGTGTATCTGGCTGTCTCTAAAGGAAAAATCATCGTAGCTTTGTACAGACCAGGAGACGGAGTCTGTCTCTGTCTCGGTTTCTACATTTCCCTCCCGCTCATAGGCTTTCAGCCTACAACTCACGACTCACAGCCCCACTAACACAGAAGACGAGTCCAGGAGGAGTACAGAAGGAGAAAAGAACTTTTGCGTCCATGATAAACTGTTGTAAGAGAAACAGAGTATAAATTCCTTATCCTCGCACACTACCTCCAGATTTACTGCTCTCAAAGTGCGTGTATGTACAAGAATGCATGGAAAACCAGCTATCTTCTCTGATTTTGAATTTTCTTGGATTTTTTTTAGACATCTCAACTCTCTCTCTCTCCGTTCGCTCTGTACTTTTACTCAGATCCAGATAACTACCAGATACAGGGAGAGGGGAAGTTGGTCGTAGCTCTGGATGAGATAGAGTAAAGTAAGTGAAACAGACACGGACTCTGTGTAGATGGTAATATTGATAGGTATGCACTGGTAATGTAGAGTATTGGGAGTGGCGGATACGCTTGCTCAGCACAGATTTTTTGGATGCAGATGAATTCCAAGAGATTCAATTCTTCCTCATCCTCATCCTCATTGAGACGGATTCAAGTATATAGCTGAACCTCAGAGATCACTTATCGTCCTCTTCTCCTCCTCAACTCCGCGCCGTCAAGAGTCTCCAAAGACTTTTCTCTCTCTCTCTCTCTTTTACTCTCTCTTCCACTCATATTTTCCTCACGTTCTTTTTTGTCTCCCTCTCTCCTCGTACTCCTGTCACACTTACCAAGTCATTATACTTTGGTAATCTTCTTCATCTCTAACACCCTCCATCTCTTCTCACCAGTCCATCAGACAAATAACTTACTAGCCTCCGGATCAGATGTAATTACTATATTTAGTAACTCACTCAAGATTTTTTCGAGATCTCTGGATCTAGTCTTACCCCACAAAATCCACAAGAGTAAGTAGTTCATCAGTCATAGGAGTACAGGATACACCATTCCCTGTTCAATTTTACACATTTCCCCTACTTGCCATTTGATTCCATCTCCAGTCCAGAAGACAGTCCAACTCCAACTCCAGCCTGAACTGACGTTAGTACGTTCAGGAAGCACAACATTAAAATATTAAAAATAAATATTCATAAGGTCGATGTAACAAAAGTTCATACACCCAGACAACAATATTATAAGAACAAGACTCTGGACCAGATCACCTATATTTAAATTAAAAAACTACAATAAAAGAACACCACAAATTCAATTCAATTAATAACACTAATAATTATTCAAATTTGTACAAAACAAATGAAGACTCGTTTAAACAGTGATAATCTTAGTCAGTAGAGTCATACAATAAAAATATTACCATAAATACTACAGTACAATTTCAAAGACTACAATCTTATGTCCATATAATTACGCACACACATGTAATAGGTGTACGGATATTTATTTATACTAAAGACGGATACATTGGATAAAAATAATAATTGCTAAATAAGTGACTTACATAGAAGGGAAAATTCGGAAATTGGATATATTAAAACAAAGTGCTAAAACTAAGAACATTACTATACGCAATATAGGACGTATGTACCTACGCATTAGGTGCATGCACGTGAGGCAGGTACCAGTACCAATAACACGATAACTTTATACACTCGCACACAATACAGTGTAGTGATATAGCCCCTATAGCTTCAAGCTTGATAATAATTCCTGTCAAGCTTTCAGAAAAAATCGAATGCTGTGCATAATAATAATTGCAAACAATAATAAATTAAAAACCCCAATTTTGTAATGAAATAATCAACTATTTAAAAATTACAATACAGAAATACGAGCCATTCCTCATTTAAAATGTAAAACAGTGATATTTATGTAATTAAATTAAGTGTTAAAATCTGAAATATTGACAAGACGCTATAACGCTTTGAACTTTGTGACTATAAATTGGACCAAGCTCGCTTTGAAGATATTATGTTATAATATAATGTGAGGATTCCCTTCTTGAAAAAGTAAGAATTTAAGAAACTATTTTTAGTTTTTCGAGTAGATTATACCTACACAATTTTATTTCTATTTGGTTTATCCCTCTGTACTCTCTATTTTCCGCCTGCCTCTATATTATTATGTGAATTCGTAAGTCGGTGAGATTCAGAAAACTATATGGGAATAATGATAGTGTCTTTAGCCTTGGGGAATAAGTACGCAGTTTTTATAGTTTTTATTGAAACATTTCCTACATGTAGTCATTTGTCTTTCGATCGGATGGATCCGGACACACACACACACACATACATACATTGATTATATTTGTGGGCGGCCTAATGTCAAGCTTACAAGTTTAGCCTAACTGCAGTCGTTAGCATTATCATCAATACTGACTCTTTGGCAAATAAAACATAACATGTGTGTTTATACAAGTACGAATACCATACTATTACACTTACACGGAGTAACCATAAATTACTAATAACGAAAATGAATTTGGGAAAATTGCTCAATACGTGAGCTCAAGTGCCTATATATATATATACATACATACATGCATAAACTCGATAAATAGAGTCAGACAAACAAGCAGGACGTGATGACTTTCACGGTTTCTTGTTTTTGTGCTTTATTATACATATTGAACTTTTGATATGAAAGAGTTAGAGAATCTCTAAGTAGTTAGTACTTAAATAGGGCCTTTTAATGTCTATTCTTATTCTTGCTCCTGCAGTAAATCTTAATCTGAAATATCCACATCTTTTTCTTTCTTTTTTTTACTTCCCTCTTGTACTGGAGTCCGTGCTAAAGTCTAGCATTAAGGCTGCATCCAAAAATTTCACTTCCGCAGATTCGTACTTTGATATATATATTCAAAGGAAGAAATAGATGGGTATTTTACACAGTGTAGTAAGGCACAGTTTCCGTGTCCGGCCTTTAAACACATGTTCATATGTAGGGCCATATGAAATTCGCAAGTATACAGATAGTGCTATATATGGTATATCTCCAAGTCTCACTTTTACCTTGGATGAGGGCTAAACATGCGTGTGTGGCACCTACAAGCCTACTACACGACAAGATTCCTTTCGTCCGGACTCCAGAGCCTCCGGACAATGCATATATACCATATATACAATGGCACTGGGTCATCACATCACATTCGCATCACATCCAAGTCCATGCGTCTCTCTTCGGTTAAACTCAAAGTCTAATCGGGTTTTATCATCTAGTTACATTGTTTCTATCCATCACTAACCACTTCCACGACCACCAATCCAATCCGACTCCCGACTCCCGATCAAAGTCGTGGCATGGTCCGGAGCACAATACATCTCTCCTCATCCTAAATTCCTCCCCATCATTTTATTATTTGTTTGGATTCCTTCTTGTTTACACAGCCCAATCTATTATTGGCAATAGTCAATACAAAAACGTGCTCCTTATTTTCAAACAAATTTCAAAACCAAAAACAAAACCCAAAATAGTGGTGTGTAAGAAAGAATAGTATAATTCCTGATTTCCAGATCATCATTGTTTAGAGTATTAAAGTTCACTCTCCGTAGCATTTTAATACGCTGCTTGGGTTTTTGTAAATTGGAATTGGTACTGGAGCCCAGGAAGCCATAAACACTTTCATAGCCTTCTGATCCAAATCTGCAAATACACTGTCTGTCCTAGTCTGGACTTTGATGTTTTGATTAAGGAAGACAAACACAATCTGAATTCTGACTAAAATTGTAAGTCTGAATATTTAAAATTATCTCACATTTCTCTGTACTGCACAATTTCTGTAAATGCATAACACACACACACGCTTAGAAAAAGAATTTAATTCACGTCTGGAATGATTCACAAGGATAAGAGCGAGAAGTTACAATTGGAATTGTTACAAGTTGTAATTTATTTGTATCAGTAGTTTAGTTTGTAGTGCACAACTTCTGAAAAAAGTTCATCAATACGCTTTTACATTTTTTTCCAAGTTGAAATCAGAATAGGACAAGTGAATTAAATGCTATGAGCTTGTCAGTCACACTTAATTCCATCATCTCATTACCACAAGTTGAAATTGAAATATCCCAGAACAGGCAAAGTATAGAGTGAGTTCCTTGTACAATTAATAAATATTGTACCGTAGTTGTGTAGTTGTTCCGTAAAGAAATTTTTATTATACAGCTGAAAATTTTTTTCCTTCTCCTCTCGAGATTTTACTTGGACAGTTGAGGGCATTAAGAAAAGTTGGAAAAAGTTTGAGACTGAGAGCGCAGCATGAGGGATTTTGTACATTTGTGCCTGGATAAAAATTTATTGCCAACTTGTAAAGTTTATTCAGTGCGCGCATCTTCTCCACTTTAAACGGTCTTTTTTATATATGTGAACTTTAGTGAGGGAGAGACTTTAATGGGCTATACAATAAAAGGATGAAAATAATTATGTGATTGCAAACTAATTTTTTGACGTCATTATGACATCATTATCTGCCCCAACCCAAGTCAAAGGCTATTCTACTCTTAACCTTTGATAAAAAATCACAATTTTGTACAATTTGTGGGAATACTTTATAGAATTGTCCCATATTATACTACCGTTTACAAGCACATTTTACATGGCATGTAATATCAATAATGAAGCTGGAAATTATTGATACGTGAAGTTAATGCAGATTAGAAAATTAATAGTACGAAACGAGTACACAAATAAAAAATACATTGAAAGAAAGTGTAAAAACAAAAAAAAAGTCTAGAAACTGTAAGTTTGTTTTTAAAGTCACCGCTTCCGGGCTATGTTTATACATAGAATCCGAACTGATAAATGGATAATGGGATATTTTCAAAGCAGCTCTTGGATTCTCGGGAGCCTTTCGAAGAAAACGTGAGACTTGAGTTGTGAGGTTGAGAGTGGAGGCAAAGAAACTTATTGTAGCTCTTAACTGTCGTGTCTTAAGATTAGGTCTTCTACAGTGTGACAGGACCTAGACGGGGGAGCTCCCGTATATACAATTTTTGGTCAATGTGTAACTATTTAGGCCTATAGGCTTAGACTATAAAAAACAAGTTTTGGAAGTGGAAGCATAGGATTTGGGAACTTTAAAAGGAAATTGGTGATATATATGACAGGTAAAAGCTATGAGAGGAAATTCAATATTTTATACTGCTACTGTACACTACATGCTCAAGCCGAGCTGTTTTTTTCCCTCTGTTAATTGTAAAGGAGAAAAGTCTGTTTGTTTGTACTTGTACTCTACACTAGGACAGGGATGATGATGATCAAGGGAAAATGGACGGGATCATTCAGACTTCATAAAATCTTCAAATGGAGCGAACCTTTTACTGAGAGATATTCAGTGAGACTGTAATGATACTTACTTTTTATGATGCAATAAAGGGTTTATGTACTCATGTTGTGAAAGTCATCAAATCTGTGCTTAAGTAATAATGATCAAGTCGACATCTCTATCTATAGCTTTGACAAGGCAAAGGCAGAGCGCCGTATCCCGTATCTCTAAACTTCTACGTAGGTATAGTAGAGGCAACCGAAAGTGAAGGCTGGCAAGGATAAATTTTGTATACAAACAAATGGCAGCTTTATCCTTGCTAGCCTTCACTTTCGGTTGCCTCTACAGTACCTACCTTGGCAAGTCTTCTCCGTAGTATTATCGTCGGCATACCTGCAAAGGATGCAAAGACAGCAGAAGCAAAATACATTAGACTATTGTTTCCACAGATACCCATGAATGTGGGAGCCATTTCGCTGTTATTCAACCAGTTCCAGCGTTGTTCTATTGTTTGTCGTCACTCCCTTCCTAGTCAAATGATTCGTTTGTCAAGTCCATTACCTATACTAATCAACACACAATCCAGAGCCCATCTTCTCAATGCCTCGTATTTCCTAAACTGAAACCCTATTAGCTTTCTTATGCTACTTTTCCTTCACTTTTCGTCTACCATCTCGATCCTATGCACAATTTCAGCCGTTCAACTTCGTGGACATGGAACAAATTAAAGGAAATTACTAGAATTTCCTCCAACTATTCCTTCAGGCTTGAACTGAAACTGAATGGGTGCAAATATATTACAGGGAGCTATGGTCACCTCAATTGCTTCTTTAAAACTAAGCTGGAACAGAATTGTTCCTTGTTTACAATTGACATAAGCGCATAAGAATACCTATACCTATAAAAATCCTTGCACTCGGATTAACTCGAAAAACCAAAACCCACTATCGATTAAACACACACACACAAAGCCAAGGAAAATTAAATTAAAAATTAAATTTTAATCATTGAAGTATTTGTTTTTCTTTGACTCTCAGTAGTTGCCTTGTATTTTTAGTTCAGCCCAATTCTGTATGTATACTCTTACACATACAAAGATATAATGGAAATACTAGTCACAAAGCTCATTAGTGAAAAAAACAAATTAGTGGTAGTGCTGCTGCTGTTCTGCGATTTAATTCTTTTCCCAATTTTTATCTTAATTCTGACATTATCTATTACACATACGTGTCTAACAACAGTTGCATAACGAATTTTCCAAACAGAAATATACTAAAACTGATGAGAACCAGATTTACAGATCATAATGACACCAAACAATGCCATTACACACGGCACTGCACTTCCGTGTTTATTAAATTCAATGTAAGGGCACTCAAATAGGGGAACCACCTAGGATGGTACGCTCCAATTCAAAAACAAGTATCCAAAATGGATTGACCCATCCGAGTGTACTACATATATCTCTGAAACAGTTCGGTCGCAAATTCCGCCGTTTGTCCGGAGTTGCCCTCCAAAGTTCCATAAAATGAAATTTATTTGAACATTGCCGCCCTGCAGTACCCACTTTTTAATTCAATTTTCATTTTTTTCAAAAACGCAGAAATTACTTTTTAAATAATTGTAAGATCACAAAATTTGAAAATTTTCGAAAATCGGATAAAAAATGTAGGAGCTGCAGGGAAGCAAAGCAGGGGAACAAAATTTAATTAATTTATTTTGATAATGCATGTTTTGAAATTTAACGGGCAACAGCGGAAAAACTGCGCTGTGTAACAGCGAACTGTATCACATCACCCAAAAAAATAAATAATTTAATTTGAAAACAGTAAATAAATCTCGATAGGCAGCATTCAATTTAGAAATATTTTGGAGGCGTAGGAGGAAGGACTTATTTATATAGGTATCGGCATAACCTGTTACTAAAATTTCAAATCAAATAAAAAATTAAGTGCTATCAGATGCCTCTCGTTTACCTCAGTCCTTGTCAGTTTTATTTCAAGCAACCCTATCTCTGCGAGCATTTTTATTTCTGTAATATAGTAAAATCACACTTTAAAAATATTGTATTGGTGAGAAATGCTGGATGTAAAAAAAGCAGAATCCTCCGGACTTTAAAGATGAAATACAGCATTTTTCTTTTGAAATGAATGGAAATACCTACGTAAAGTAACATATGGTTTGCATTAAAATGATAAAATTTTCATTTGCTGAAATCATTTCTCTAATTTTACTCACACGCTGCGTGTGTGTTGAATGAAAGAAACCTCAAAAGAAGAACATGAGAGAGGAATTGCTCCTTTGAAGATCTGATTATTTGCGAATATTAAGATTAGTCTAATGTATTGCTTGAGATAGGAGGGAACTTGGTAGAAAAACAGATTCCAGTGAAAATAAAAACAAAGCATAATAAAAAAAGAACAAGAAGTAGGAAAATTGGGAGTCCCTGTCTAAACCCACAGGACACATATATACATACTAATATACCTAATTACATGTGTGGGAATGTTAGCATTTTAAAAAATGTAAATCGTACATCAATTAGTAGCGTTTAATTATAATAATAATAATAATAATAATTTATTCATTGGGTCGATTTAACCGAAGTTCAAGTAGCGTTTAATTATACTTTTGTTTATGTAAATTTTTTTTGTCTGCTACTTTAGAGCGTCTCAGTCATCCTAAAAAATTCCATGTGACTTCAAATTGCTCTTGAGACATTGCAATGCAAATAAAAATGGGTAGAGAAAATTATCTATATACTTAAAAAATAAAGACCTCCAACTTTCGTGCATTTTTTTATTTTCTATGTTCTTTTCTAACCGAAAGTATTCTTCCTAGTCTTATTCCTCTTATTATCACACATGGAACTCTAGCATATGATTTTGAGACAAATAAGAAAAATCCGCATAGAACTATATACATACTTGAAAACATTATTGCAAGCAGATATTTTACGTCAATTCAGTATACTGCGGACTATGGAATGTTACAATATTGCACAACGTATGCAAATTTTGGTAGTACAAAATAGAATGTGTAAATGGGAAAGAGCTGCACACACATAGACCTTGTCACTCCCTAACTGACTATGGCTTTGATACGAGCACTAAATTTAGCTTTGGAAAAAAGTAAGTGTGCTTGTGGATGCAAGTCCTTCATCTCATCTTTACCCATGACTATAGTATAGGGAAGAGCTTAAAGAAAATGCAAAATGCAAAAGCAAAATACTAAACGTTACTTACCTACCTACTACCTATACTTACTAAAGTCTGTATTCGCACTGCATGCAAAAACTCTCAGGACTTGACTTTTTGCAAGGTATCTTCTCTGTGTGTCTCCTCGAATATGTTGTCTTCTTTAGTCAGCCTTCTCTCTGATGAACCAGGCTTGAAAATGTGTCTCTGAAAATTTATTTCTCAGTGTTATAATGGTTGTTCTGGTTAGACGAGAAAAGTTCATCGGGTGCTCAGCATTTATTTGTTTCTTCCGCCGAATTCACACCTTCCGCTATAATATTAAATAGATTTTGTATTTAAATTCATTGAAGACTGTGCAGTGTTATTGTGCGGTATATATTTGTTGTTCTTTTATATTTGTATATATTTGTATTGTTTCAACCTGCTACTCTTTTTATTTCGATACTTAACTTCTCCCCCCGTCTGCTAGTCATCTTCGACACATCATTTTCACATCATCTCCATTTCATTATACTTTGACAAATAATACAACTTCCAATTTGAACTTTGCTCTGTGACTTCCCCTTCACACATAATTGTTATGATTTGGTGCTTACACAGTTTTTGATTCTCTTGTCAAATACATATATTCGCTATCATTATATTATTATTAATTTAAATACGTTTGACTCAGCTTAACTATATTATTACCATTGTATACCATGAATTTGTGAAGTGTGATATTTTATCTTGACAATATCTGACTGAGTTTTATAATATGTTACATGCATATAGTTACAGCATCCACACGAATCCCTCCTACATAATATATACACTGTACAGAACAGTCCTATAATAACAATGTGGACTTTGAGAGTTGAAAAATTGTAGTTATAGGTACATAGAGTGTGGGACGTGAGCTACAGCTAATTCTGTGTAATACAACTGTTTTTATTAGCTCTCCCTTGAAGATGAAAACAAGAATGTTTTCCTTTGTGGAATTTCTCTTCACAGCAAGCATTGTGCTGGGCTTGTTACACAGCTGTCCCTTCGTCTCTGCTGAGACGACTCAAGAGAAAGATGTCCAAGAAACCAAGGAAAAGCTCCTCATTATTATGCTCGACGGGTGAGTCCGGATTTATTATGATTTACAAACTTACTCTTCTCGCATCCTCAACGACCTCAACTTTAAATTCCCTTTATCCAATACAATCTCCTCCATATCTAAATAATTATAGCAACCAAGTCTAATTTTAGTACATACTTGAATGTCTATAAACTATTTACCTACTATGTACTTACTTATGGTTAGTACCTAGTACATCAAAAGCTATGCTATAAGCTATAACATCCGAAAAAATCAAGTTCAAATATACAACACGTGGTGTGTTACTTACACTCAGACTGACTAGTGAGTAAGCGACCCAAGTTTTCCTCGCGGTGTTCAAAAGTTTTCCCTGTCCAATTTTGCAATATCAAGATCAACTCACGTTCAGGGCAATATCAATGAGCTTAACGGTCCTGATTCTAATCGTGATAGAATCCACACTTTTTAATGAACTCAAGTTTCTTCTTGTACAGCTTGTAGCTGAAAGAAAAGTAGGATCAAAAAGTTTCCTGGCCTGGGCTCGCCTTGGCCTCGTAAGAATATACTAGACGTCCATATGCTGAGAGACGCATATCTAAAATCAAAACTAGGATTGTATTATTCCTTGAATTTTCTGTCACTCCGCTAAGAGCCTTATGTCTTCTGATTCTAAGAATAACGATCATTTGATTCGAAATCCCTGCCATTATACTTTCAACGCACTGATTAGCAGGAAATCAACATACAAGGATAAACAATGGATTGCAACTATATGAGGATTTTCATACAAACTCATCGGGGCTTTAAAAGAAATTACAAATTCTAGATTTAATTTCACGTTCACATCTTTTAAGAAAAATTAGCTCAAAAAAGCCATTCGTGTTTTACTCAATTTAGGATAGTTTGGAAATTGAGGCTATTAGACTATTAGACTCCCCATGCGAATTAAAGCAAATAATATAATCATTATAATTATTGTGCGTGGAAAGTACAATGCCCACATAATTTGTCACTGTCATAGAAATTCGACAAATGAGTTTCCGTGATTCCTGATTTCCCCATAGTGTCGCTCTGTATGTATAAATATCTATGAGCAGCTTGAGGTTTTCATGTACTAAGTAGTAAGTGCTACATTGCTTACAATAATTCCTACTCCTGGCTGTTGTTCCCTAAACACTGACCAATGAACTGTAAATTGATAGTTTTACTTTTAACTTTCAACGATAAGCTATTCAATTACAACTTGTGAACGCAGAATAAACTTGGTTAAAAGAGAGTTAAAGTGTGTAAGTTCTTTAGTCCAGGAGCATTAGCACAAGCACTTATGGTACATAGGACTTTACATATACACTGCGTAGACTTTGCAAGTTTGCTGTACATAATTATAGCGTATTAGCTACATTAGCTACACAAAAATTATACAGGTAAGGAAAAAAATACGTTAAATGGTGGTATACACCTCCTTCATCCTTCCTCGTCCGGAGCTCTTTACTGGCTGGAATCTAACGCGTATTAACCTACTTTTTAGTATGTTCATATATGCAGTAGCGCAAATAATGGAAAACGTTTTCGTGTCAACTGGAACGTTTTGTATTTTTTGTTGGAATGGAAAGACAGAGCAGCAAGTCGATGGGAAAACACGTATTTCCTCGTAAAAGATTCATATTTGAGAGAAAAAGCAATTTCCCATAAGAGACATAATAGACTCGATGAAATGAGATTTTCTCGTTTTAATGTCCCCGACTATGAAAGGTACAAAACGTGATTGCTTTGCGCTGGTCTCCAGCACGCGATATTATTTCCCTTCCCTTTCTATTCTCCATTTCTTCCTACTAGTTCTCGATATGATGTTTCAATGGAGTAGTTACTTGTCCAGTTGTCACATTTCCTAGAAAATAGAAAACAAAATTGTCCAAGTGTGCTCACAGGTAATTTTTAGATATTTTAAAAAACATTTGTGTGTCCTGTCTTATTAGATTCAATTAATTTTAATTTTGGAAAGACACATTTTTTTACCTTAGACAATGGAAGACAATTAATAAACCACATTTTATTAACTATTAATCCTATGAATACACAATTTATTTATATATTCCTTAAGAATTATTTACAGGTAATAATATTGTATCAAGCAATTGTATTTTGCAATGTCTGGCAAATTTTTAGCATGGTCACATTAATTCTTCAGAAAAAATGAACTTCCAAATTCTAGTCTACGCTACACCCAAAACAACGAGGCTGCAATACATTTTTGAAATAAAAATGAAATTTGGTGCCGTATTTAGAATAGCTCCAAGCTCTCAAATTAAGAGTACATAACATAATGTGTAAATTATTTGAATAGGTTCCGATGGGACTACTACGATATACATAAAAGTTCGCTGAATGCATTCCAACACTTTCTTTCGGAAGGAGTCCAAACAGAATGGGTGGAGCCAATTTTCCCTGCATTATCCTATCCGGCGTGGACGACTATCAGCACCGGAGTGTATGCACATGAAACATTTTAATTTTCAGACAATTAATTTCAGTATAGCATTGTGTTTGATTCAATTTGTAGATAGTAGATTCACACAAAGGTATATGGCACGTATCACTTAAGTGCTGTTAAAGCAGTAGTTCCGTTGTCTCTGATGGACTGATGGCCACGACTATACTTAAGTAACCAAACAAATATTTTTTTGATTCAATTAATCAGATTCCCCGAAACGCACGGAATTATTGGCAATTACATGTTCGACCTCAATGGGTCGGACCCCACCCAAGCTGTGTTCGATCTCTTTGATCATAATACAACGTCTAGGCTTCAGTGGTGGCAAAACTCTGAGCCGATATGGACAACGGCCACAAGATACGAAAAGAAAGCCTCCCTCCGTTTTTGGTCAAGATGCGACGTTCCCGTTCGTGAAGTTAGACCGCATGAGTGTTTAGGCTATCGAGAGTCTCGTGGAGTGGAAAGTATTAGAAATTCTTTCAAAATTGCAGTTCAAAAGCTTGAGCAAGACTATGATCTTGTGATGGTGAGTTATATTACATGTTTTTGTAGCGCATTCTACACTTACTACCCGGTCAAACTGTACATACATTAAAGCATTGAGCAGGTAACAAGCCAAAATGCTCTGTCGTATTGCAGAAGCAATGTAGACTATAACATTATCTCCTGATTTCAGATCTATGGGGAACATCTTGACAATGTGGGTCACACGTTCGGGCCGAATTCTCCTGAAATGAAAGATGCTTTAATTGCTATTGACGATGCCCTAAATGGACTTCTCGATCAATTACTTGACTCTCAACTTGATGAGAAAGTAAAAATAGACCATGTTTATTTCTATAAGTTACACTCACAAACTTTCCCTTTGTTCCAAAATGTAATACATCTGTGGTCATTGTAGGTTAATATAATCATCTTAAGTGACCATGGAATGACTTGGACTGGAGAAGGTTCAGGGGTTAAATACATTAACTTGGATGATTATTTGGAGAAGCATGAAATTTATCGGAGTTTGGATCGAGGCGCAGTAGTAGCAATAGCACCTTTTGCAAAGCAATACCAGACGGTAAGGGAACTATTAAAAAAAATTTATAAGCACATGTATTTTAGCTGTTAGCGTTAAATAGTCAGTCGTTTCATATTGGACTGGAGCTAGCAAAAGTAAAAGTTTTATTCATGACTCCAACCTATTCTATTCGAACCTTTGTTGAATTTGAATGCAAACAGGTCTACAATAGATTAAAAGGAATCAATGGAACAGACGTCTACAAGCGTGAAGAGATCCCGGAGGAATTTCACTATAAGAATGGTCGCCTGGTTCAAGATATTCTAGTGGTAGCAAAAGAGAAATATTTCATTCGTGGGTTGCAGAGTAACAAGCAAATTCCTCGGGACAGAGAGACAAATACATATTGGAATGGACTCCATGGCTATCCTAAAATGGATGATATGCGGGCCATATTTTTTGCAAAAGGACCTGGTAAGTACAGATTGTTTTGCATACACTGAATTTATTTAACCATCCGTTTTCATCATTTAGAGTTCGAAATATAACATGACAATTTTTGCCTAATCTAGCATTCAAGAAAGGAATTATTCATCCACCAATTCATATGGAGGATGAGTACCAAATATTTGCAAGAATTTTGAATATTCCAGCCCAGCCACACAATGGATCATGGAGTAGAGTTTCAGATATGTTGGTGAATGAAGCCGTGACTTCGAGACCGTTACTTCCGATCGTTTTTACCTTTGCCTTAACCTTCGTTTCTAGTCGAATTCTAATTCCTTCCTCAACTTGAATCACAATGACTACAAAATTAGCAACACACAATCAATAAGTAAATGGTTAACTTATATTAAAATGTTCATTTGACAGCTCCACTTACCTATTTAGATGTTTAGCGAATATTTGGTGCTCACAGTTAACTGGTGTAACTGTAATTATTATACTTACTTAGTACCTACGCACGTACACATCGATTTATATTAATTTGTATTACCTACGTTACTATTAATAAGTACTACTAGAATGTTACGAAGTAAGGATGAGAAATAGTTGTGTGTAATATTTAGCCATTAGCACTGTTTCAACTTTGAAGCTGTTTAAAATTCTTAAAGCTATAAATAGACCTATCCCAAATTTTTCTTCCCATAAATATATTATTACGGAAATTATTGACCAAACAAAAACCTATCTATCTTACTAGGTTTCAAAAGAGGGACAAATCAACTTCCAACATTCAAATTATTAAACGCCGGAAAAAGTGCTCCGGCTCCGACGACGAGCTCAGAGCTGATTTTCTAATTTAACTATGAGCAACTATATACACCAATACATTATATGTGACCTTGCGACCTTAATTTCTGCCTATATAGGTAATCTAGTAAGAACCATAATCATATTTGGAACATCGGAATTTAAACACTTGTGACTTGTGGCTAAATATTACCCATCTAATAGTTAGTATTGTTGGTTACTTGTGGAGTAGCTGGATCTTGAAGCAAATAAGACAACACGGCATCCACGAACTATATGCACTCTGCACTACACTAAAAGCAGCATTTTAAGCTACAGACTTTCGATAGCTGATGGCACAAAATATTTAAAAGGAATAAATTAATTTTCTATTTCTAATTTACTACATATGCTTTATGATGAAGATAATTAGCACCGAACGCTGAATGAAAACGAAAGTTTAAAATTACGTGACGAAGTTTTGTCAAAATTATGAGATAAAACAACATGTGCTAGTCCAAATTAGTCCAAAGTACATACATCCATAATCCATACATTACCAATGAGTGTATGCCACTTATTTGTTAAATAGCTTGATGTTAACCTTACTACTGGGTAGTATGAAGCAAATTCCTCCAACTCCATTTCAAAACTTAAGAATCTATTATTAGTAAGTTAAATCTTATAAAAATAGACATTGGTGTTGATAATAATATAAAACTATATTCTGTGAATGCAAGTAATCACGAGAGCTAATCGTCAGTGACGATAGATTATGTATATTAAAACAAATAAATTAAATCTTACAAGATTTTTTGTATCATTATTTCCTTGCTAGCATGACTTAAATCTTACATGTCATGTACAAATTAATTACGATTTATTTTTGAATAATACACAAAACAGCGAAGAAACTCAGCTGCTACCGCTGGATGGCGTTGTAATGTGATTCCTATGTTGAGTTGAAGTTTCTTTAGATTTATTAGTGTTTATTTCTTTTTGGATCCATGTCCCTGAAACTAAATTGTAACTAAATCTGTGCGCCATATTACATTATATACAATTAAATAAACATGTACCAAGAATATATATAAAATTAGAAGGATATAATTAACTACATTGAGATTTAGTCATTGCAGCAGTCTAAAATCTAGTTACTTAGAAAAATACAATTTTCATTGTATTAATTAAGAGTAAGATCCTATATTGTAGAATTTATTGAAGACACGAGCAATACTGTGAAACCCAAAAGCAATCCTGAGAGCATAATTTACCCGTCAACGGGTGGAATATAATTATGTACTGATAATAATAATAATAAAATAAAATACATGTTCAAATCTATGCATTATTTTTTGGAAGCGTCGCATGATATTGCAGCAATGTAATGGCTGATGGCTGATGCTGGTTCCAGTTGAATTTGTACATTAATATAATGAAATAATTTATGATTTAACAATTATTCCTACTTTCATGGTGGAAGGATGCTTTTTGCAACACATGTAATGAAAATGAGTCCTGTTCGTTTAGGCTCTCTGTGAGAATGATACTTGATTTATTTAAGTCCATATGTAAAGGACTCCTATTGTAGGTACTGTGTCATATTGATTCTTAAATATGTAGCACAAAGACAAATTGTCAACGTATTCACTGCTGTAGTTTCTCCAATTCAAATACAAATTTAGATTAGTATATAGATCCTTAAGTATGTACCAACTGTTAGAACAAGCATGAACTCAGATCTAATATTTATTGTAGCTGTTGTTTCTTAAATACAATGGAAGAAAAATAAGGACCAGAAAATGTATTATAAAAATACCAAAATCATGATTGTAAACATGTGTACAGATTGTCCTGTTCTTGTAAAACTGTACTGCACAATCAATTAATTGTAGAACTTAAAAAAAGAAAGAATTTAGACTGTTTTAAAAAACTTGTAGTTTCCCTGGTCTTAAACTTTGTCCTTTATTATGCTTAAATTATACGTTATGGAATTTGTATGTATAACCATTCAACGCCCATTTTTTATTTATATCCATGAGCATGAAAGGCACTGAGTCATTGCTAAGACTAAGACTAACAATAAGTGGAATAAATAACAATAGAAGGAACGGCTATCAACTTGCGGTTGGTGTCGGATTACAATTACAAAAATGGTCACTACGAAACAATCAGTTTTAAATTAAAGAGGTTTTCTATTATATATTATATGTTATCGATTATAAGTATAACACAAGATGCCATCCCACAGCTATATATTATAAGTACTCTATACTAAGTTTCAGATTTGTTAAAATCGATAAATTTTGAAAGGAAAAAGATATTATTAAGGACGGAAGGTAACAAGTTCCTTATTAGCAAGCCGTGATGTCCTCATCATTATAGCGTCATGACCTCTTCCCCCCCCCCCCCGATCTTTTAATTTAGTCCATTATAATATTCGTATATGCATAACATAGGCACCTATATATATACACATTGGGAAATTAAGCTCGAGAGGGGTGGAGCCTAAAGTGTACAGGTATTCTAAAATGATGTCAAATAAAATAATTGACACATTATTAAACTTTCTCTCCACCATCTGCGATAGTTTTTCAGCTTGTTTGACATGATAAAAAGTAGTTGAACATCTAACTATAGCGAGAAAAAAATGAACATGATAATTAAACTTGAGAGACGAGACGATCAAAATCCATCCATGAATGCAGCTTCTCAACGTCGAGCACAAATTAACTCTATATAAATTTATAATGTAATAGCGTATGTTACACGACGTATTATATACGCTACAATATACAATTTTAAATGGCTGTCTTCAAATATTCAAATCTGCGTGTAAAAAAAATGAAGGAATGTTGGGACGAAAATTTCAGATACAGTTGTTGACATTATTATGGAATCCTGCATTATTAAAAGTGCATGCGTACACTATACAGTGAAAATAAAGTACTAATAGTGTTTATGGAATATAATATTTGATGTATTTGATGCCTATACAAATTATTGAAATTGAGCCAACAAATAAAAAAATGATTGTTACACTGTTGTTGGTATGTGCGCTTTGGTCTTATAAAACACGTGAACTAATTGGTACTCGCATTAAATTAGAATTTAAAAAAAGATAAGGTAATGAAAAGTAAGGAATAGTATCATTAGACATAATGGCAAGAATCCTCAAAATAAAAATGAAACAAGGGAATTATTAATTGCAGTTACACATCTTGAAACCTGGAGACTTGGCAGTAATTTCAGTGAATAGGTTTATTTAAGCTGTATGGTTACGTTAGGTAGGGATAGTGATATAATTCAATCCTCAGTTTTATTTTTTCAGCCGGCAGCAACAACATAAAATATTGCATGTGTGTGCTCTTGTCAAGATTTAGATGTCAGTGAAAATCAAAACATTTTGAAAATACAGACTCAGGGTAAACAACAAAACTTTGCTGGAATATAACGCCCTTTTCATTTCTTTTCAAGATTTTTCCCATCATAATGGATAATAAAGATAGTTCAAGTGTCTTTATAATAATATTGTGTGAAACAAAATCCCTTGCATGCAGAATCTGTTTTTAGTTAGTCAAAAGGCCAGTCAATCTTTCTTTGTTGCCTTTCCCGCTGACACTATAAAAACTATGGAATAAAAATCTGCATTTTAACTGAGGTGTTTTCCGTTTGCATGTGCAACTTTCAGTATACATACCTGATGAGGAGCACGAGGGTGGTGGGTCTGATTCTGATCCCACGTTGCAGAGCGACCTATACAACTATGCATAAAGGAACAGATATACGACAGAGATCACACAGTACTTTCGTATTATTGACAAATACATACATTAAAGCAGGAAACAATTGTGGGTCTTTTTAAGTCAGACCAATTGATGTGGTCAAGTAGGTAAGTACTTACTGTTTGTTACTGTGTGTGGGAAGGAAAGCCACAGCGTGGCATAGTGGTTGTTGGAAGGTAAAGTAATCCGAGTGAGTAGTAAAATCTAATAATCTGAAGCATTTGAGTAATTACATAAATCGTATAATCGTATTAAGAATGCAGTAACAACAATAATGTTCATGGCAATTTCGTGATCCTCGTGCCTCGCTGTTTTTCATGTTCTTGATCGTTAGTTAGACAGTATGTTCACTTTCCCACTTGTGAAGTGAGCATGAGAGGACATATTTACATCGATGTACGTACAATTATATAATTAGACGTATGTGTGTAATTCATTATATACTCGTATGTATGCTGGTTCTAATAATCGTAATTCGTAATCAGATATAAAGTACAATCCATTATTACAAGCTATTGTTGCTTCTTACATGTAAAATAATTACTAACGTTTATTAAAAGTGAGACAGAAACCTTATAGAAAATGGTAAGTTAAGCACTAAATTACAATTTACAATTCTTTCTGAATTCGTATTTAATCTTTTTTTTAATTCTCATTACTTTGCAGAGATAAACTTGGGTATCATAAAGTGAAAGTATATCCTCACAAATGTTGTTTGTTCAATAGTTAAAAAGATGTAAACTATTGGATATAAAACTAAAAATGACATGTTGACGTTGAACGTTTATGGGGAATGATTCGCTTCCTAAGCATCTTCGTCACTTCTGTTATTTAGTATCAACAAACCAGAAATAATGATGCACTTCAGAAACCATCTATATAGTCTGCCACATTAAACCCTGTTCATATAGTAATTCAGCTTTTGTAATAGTTAAATACATATAAACTATAATTAAGAATAACCCCTATAGTTAAGCAAACATATATCTTTCAGCAATACACTAACAAGCCGTAAGCTCCATTCCCAACCCCAACAGTTGACAGTTGTTTGACTTCGGCATGTTTACATTTATTTTGAATAATGTTATTTATCTATGAGTATAACTGATGTGAGTGGGGGTGGGAGTTGGGAGATAGAAATTAATTTGAGATACTAAAAGAAAGTGCATAATTTGTCCTTCAATAATTAATAGTTCAAGAGTTCAATACAGTTTATTCATTCTAATCAGCATAGATTCCTTGCCCTTCTCCTTTTAGATACTAATTTTAAATATGTCACTAATTAAATTCTGACTACAAAAATGTGTTTTGTATTTTTCTTGTGCTTGTTGTCTATTAGAGTGACATATAGGTATGTCAAAATGTATTTGATTGTCATGACACATCTCTATATACTGATAACTGATATGTATATACAAGCAGACAGAAATACTCAACACCTACGGCCAACCTTATTCTCTTAATGTGAAGTACATAATATATTTAACTGTCAGTTATTAACAAATTTATATTTAATACGGCTTTTAAATAGTCAATAAAATTAGGATTCCTCATACATTTTTATAATCATCATTCATTCTCTTAGCACGATTCCTTCATCTTTCATCATCTCTTGAGCTATTGTTTACTAATCGTTAGTAATAACACAAATATAATGTTTGTGTTTGTTTTGAATTCTTTAGTGATCTTTAGTGGTGATAATTAAATAATAGTGCATAGTGTAGTTAATTTTGTTAATTCTATATATATTACTACTACGTTCAACTATCCTATAAATTACAACACTCAAAACTGATTGCGTACAGGGATTTTGAAACAGGAATAGTGGAAGTAATATAAAGGTATGGGAATTTTAAAAATTTCGACCCACTAAGAAGTGTATAAATATGAGGAAGTTAAAGAAACTGATTACTTTTTTATCAATTTAACCCAAAAGAAAAATTCCCAATATTAGGATAAACCAAAATTATAAATCTCAAGGTTGCATTCAATTTACACGACTGAATCAGTATATGACGTACTGATATTACAGCGGAACGAATAAGAGATGAGAGTGAACGCACTGAAAATGTATCCGAATTCAAAATACATAATAAGTTAAACAGGAATTCAAAATTCAAACAAGGTACAATGTCATTATTACCTGAGGACATTTAAATACCGCATTTGACCGAATAAGGGGCTGAGCGGACAAAGAAGCTCCGGGTCTCATATAAGCACCTAAAAATTAAATACGTTCCCCTCGCTTATTCGGTCAAATACGGTGTATAGCTTACCTGGAAAATTGTTTTGATTTGAAACTAACAATCACATGTACTTTCAGTTCAGGGCAAAATAACAGAAAACAAAAACAAACGCGATGTGAGGAACAAAATACAAAATAGACTTCCTTTCTCCTTTGTAATTGTAAATACTAATAGTACAGTACGCCTGTATGCATGCTCATAGGCGGCTGTGGCTTTATACTGTATACTTATCTGTATTTCATCACCGAGGACTTTACTGTAGGAGCGGAAATAAAATGAGTTGCGTAATCATAATTATTATTGAAAACAAAGCCACTGAGTACAGGTGTGACTGTCTAACCCTAAGGTAGCTCAAATCCTTATCATGGGCTACACATATCTGCATAACTACGTACAGTGAGACTACAAGCAGGCATACAATAATAGCAGAGAATCTTTCTATTGTAAAATTCCCTCCCATGACTTCACTGCGCATCTATTTCTGTGCTCTATAATTAAATGAACTTGTACTGATAATAGTCGGATGCCATGCGAGAGTAAAATATTTTGAAACGAGTTGTTTTTAATTAAACAATAATATAATGTAGTAATAATTTTATTGTTGATCCCAATCCATCTATACTTTTTATAGGAAATACATAATTATATATAGTTAGCTATACATATGTTAATGATTTCGATTCACAATGACAAAAAGATATTCCTTAAACTGTGCTTTTACTGTGATAGTAGTACTCATATCTAGACACACACATACATAAGTAATGTCTATTTTCAAATGAACAACACGAAGCAAGTTTATTCCAAATAATAATGTCTTCTCTTAAAAACATAATAACTGTATTCCGAATTTAAAGTACTCTCATTGTCCTATAGTACGAAACGACATTGTGATGAAGTTTACGTTACGTACGCATACATACCAAACCATACCATTATATACTACTACATGAAATAACAAATTATGTCTCCTGTATTTACATCATCTCATCTTCATACTTGAAATCTCTTCCAATTTAATTAAATGGCTACATACATTTCTGCATATTTCTTGTAAATAATTAAGAATGATTAACAAACGAACCTTATAAGACACGAGACATGAGAAAATTATGACAATTCATAACAATAATAATTATTACAATTACGAGCGATTTTGTTTTAAACTAAAACTATTCTTTTAAAAAATAAACCTGTTACAACTATTAACTACATTATTACGACGACGATTATGATTATTACGATAACATTATATACCCAGAGTCAGAGTGATGTAATTATTTCACTAATTAATTAGCTAACAGTATTATATTGGCTAATGATAATTTTTTAAATTTATACTGGTCGGCAGTCGCAGCAATTGCTTCGACAATCTAAATATCGGTAATTCTGATCATAATATGATCATGCAGGGTTAAAAGGCACGAGGAGAGGTATAATAATAATATAGTATGACAAAAGTGTGAAACGGCTTTCATTTTTCATTCCATTAAATCATTCAGTAACAAGGAGCAGTACATACTGATCTGTAGTAGGTATTGTTGAGGCGTCGTTGACATAACGAAAACAGTCTTGAATCATTTCTTTAGATAATTAATCAACTCTCCCCAACGCCAACCAACATACCAACTTTCAGTTTCAAAATTTAAAAATTACAGGTATATCACACAAGGAAACCGATAGGTGAGTTTATACAGTTTACCACACAGTACATTCATCATCATACTTATACACTAAATACTTATTGTTAGATTATAAGCATTGATTGCAGACAGAGAACTTGGAAGAGGTAATCACTGATTACTAGATTATATATACAAATACTTATTTTCCATTTCCATCATCCCAACAATCCTTTTTTCTTACTATACAGATATTACCTACTTCTGTTTTACATGCATCCACTTTAGATAATTTCAAAGCAAGATGTAAAAAGTACAAAAACTTTATCTAATATTAGCTCACACAATTTGACAATTTCTCTTTCTTTCTCATTTCAAATGCCAATCCACGTATATATAAGAGAATATGACAAGTGACGCAAGGACTTTTCATTATTTTAGTACTAAAATAATAAATGGTATTATTTCACGTGCATCTCATACTTATCTCCTGTATTTACCTACTATATACTCCTGTCGTACGCAGCCAAAAGATATGCATGCATGGGAAACTTTCCAGGCCTGTAGCTGCTCAGAGATAGCGCATTATAAGAGCAAGAAATGAGCCGCTTGTAAATACTCATCATGCAAAGGATGACAATAAGGAAACGAATTTGTCATTTTAAATTATTTAAGCAAGTAGAAAGAGAGAGAGAGAGAGAGATACATGACGTACATGACATGATGCGTTGAAGAAGTCTGCAGATTAAATACCTTGAGGACTTGAGAGAGCCTAAGCACCTCTTCATCCCTCAACCTCATAATACATACATAATTACATAAATTCAAATTGACATCTAATTAGTAGTCATTTATTCAAGGAAAGGAAGACGAAGGGAGCGTTGAATGCTCAGACTTGTAACTGTGAAAAGATTGCAGAGAACTAAAAAATTTATTTTAGATCCGCAGTAAATTATTTTTAACGATTACAATTACGATTACGACAAGTGTGTGATACATAAAAAATGTACAAGAGTGATCAAATCACGGCTAAGCTACAGATACCGCAAATACTACAGGAGAAAATTAGTTTAGTTTTTTGGACTACTACAACTATACATGGAATTTCGGAACAAAGAGAACGTTATGTTCTCTTTATATGATTTCTACCTAGGTAGTAGGTACTATATAGCGAAAGTATTCATCTGACTAAATGTAGGTACGGACTTGGAGTAGTACTGTGCACAGCATATAATTATAATAATAAAATTCATGAAAAGCTATTTTGGTTTGATATTTGATTTCACATGTCGTGTTAAATACAGTATGGCACTTAGAAGGGCGCTGCGTTGACGTTGACAATGATCATCACGAATACAGCATGCAAAGGAGTAAATGCCATGCTTTTTTTTGTATTTAATGTTGAGTAACTTGTACATTCTAAACTACATGATTATTATATGAAAATAAAATTCATTTTAAAGGATTTTTTTAAGTTTAAGGTCCGTTTAGAATTCAGAACAGCTTTGAATGCTCCCAATTGTCCTCAAGTGTACTTACACTACTTACTCTGATTACAACAAGTAATTTTGTTAAGTAAATAACAGACCACATGTCAACTGTAGATAGGTACTTGCTTAAGACAACATATTAGCCTCTCAAAGCAACATAATATTAGACTCACAGTCGACATAATGTTAATGATGTCCTTAAAAATTGTAACACATCTATCCTCAGCACTCATGCATTCACATAAACCAATTCGTCAAGACAACAAACTCCTTCAGAAACAAATTTAGAAACGAATAAGAATAATAATTTAAATTTCCTAGTTAAAACTAATTTAAATTCTACCAGTAAACAACATAATTGCTTATAATAAATTTTGAATAAAATAAAACCTACAGTTCATTCAGTTCTAATGTAGTTTTTTTTCTTCTTCTACCCACAAGTGTATACCTAGTCCTAGCAGTCAGTTATTTTCGTAACTAACAAATAACAAAAAGAGTAGCAGATAAAATATAACCATAAGCAGATGAAACTAGCCAGATGTTCAAGGAGATTTTATAGTTCAATTTAATAAATTGTAATGAGTATTCATCGTGATAATCAAATTGAATGAAGTTAATAGTACAATTTAGGTGTAAGCTGATGGTTGTATTCTAAAATTAGTTAGCAAGGTATAGTAGTATATAAGCTAACCCATCATGAACCACCAGCTATTCTTGTGTCTGTAATCAACAATTAAAAAAATTACATTGCTCAATCTCATTTTCTCACACAAATCCAACAATAATAACAAGTAGCAGGTTTTAAAAACATATCATGGAATACTATTAAAAGTGAAAATGAATTGAGCATTAAGTGCAATTTAACCAAGCGACAAAATTGTCGGAGGTTCTAGTGGCAGGGTAACAGGTGGTAGTAGAGTACTCATTGCCTATAGTCTATAGAGCTGATGCTATACCTGCTTACTGCTGTAGTAGCTATATGTAATTTACATCATAGCTTTGGATTCATAAATGATATGGGAGCTATCCAATGTACATACTAAAATACGTACCGCTTACAAATACGGCTAATCATGTAGAATATTATTAAACTGCAAAACTTGGCAAATAGGGCTTACAGATACAGAACTACAACACAGTTTTAAAAAAATATTACGAGTTACACAGTGTGGAATCATATTATAATATAATGAAATCTGAAACACGAATAAGAGAATGAAAGAGCATTACAAGGGAACATCGCTTCTCCGTTCTTACATATTAACTTGGCAATTAAATTATTAAATAAAACGTAGACGGATTTCTCGTTATTTCAACAAAAATTTGTGCCAATAAATTCTTGTCATAATTACATCATGAACATGAGTGTAAGTAAGCATTAATATTGTATTACAATGTACAATTGAACTATCTGTCATTTATAATGTTCTACATGAACACGCATTCCTATCTGTAACAGACAACAGAAAATCATCATTCATTAGCCTCGTCCTCATCATCATCACCATCATCATATTCGTTTGTTGAACTTGAACGAGTAAAATTGTGATGTGACTGATGTGCTCCATGTGAGTACCGTAAGGTTAAAAAAGAAACAATACCTACAAATCACGTTAAATTATTTTAACTTTTTGTTGTTGTCTCTACTCTCTGTCCATTCTCCTCCCTCACACATTATGTACTCTATCTAACTACTAAAAACCCAAATCGCACTAGACCTGTGATTACGTGTTAGTTACCTATTCCTCTAAACCGACGCCATTTAGAAATACTGACTGACTGTAAAATATCAGAATACTATACGTTGTAAATTATAGGATTAACATGAAACTAGGATTATTTCTGTCTCTGCCTATCATTTGTATTATTAATTTATACACAGGTCTTTTTCTACGTAGCATATAATATACGTGTACTTGTACTTAAATACCCAAGAATATACAAAATATATTACGATTTATGAATGTACATACTTGACTAATTAAATTATCCAAATCCAAAAACGCAATGAGCTCGGACGCTCTCCCTCTCACCAACAATAGTTTCAATGAAAAAAGGAAAAGGGACATGTGTCATTTTAAAGCCCCTCATCAACACTTTATTCTTAATTATTGCGCAATGAAAAATCTTCCTTCTCACACATACTGCATTCATAACTCAAGCTTGAGAGCATAATAATTAAATTGACAGTTTAGTCTTCGTTGAAATAGAAGTTTGAAGGCTTTTCATTTCATTCGAGAAGAGAGGGGAAAAACTATAACATAATCGTGTAATGTACGATCAAATCAATGTAGTGGCAAATATTAACTAATACTCTATAAAGCTATAACTGTAAACTTTATTTAGACATACACTCAACTCACTATCAGTTCAGTACATTCAGAGTTCAATTTTCAGTTTCAGTTGGTCACCACGTCACAGAGGCTCACCACGCCAAACCACACATACAGAGACACACACCACAAGGCACAAATACAAAATCATAAATTTATTACTGACGTAAGTACAGTAAGTACATATTCGTATGGTCTTCAATAATAATATTAATAATCTACGCATACTGTAAATACATTTATATCTATACTCATGTATACATGTATTTTAAAAGTTATAAATGTATTTTATTACTTTTTGTATATTACTCTTGGAATTAGCTTACGATTCTAGCTGAAAACGGAAAGTGATTACTTCAAGCTGTACGCAGTACAATATTATAATATAGTTGTATATAACTTAAACTCCTACTAAAAGTAAATACTTATCAGTGGTGTGATGATTACAGAGAAATACATATAAATTGATACGATTTGAATGATATCCCCATCCTCAACTTTTCTACGTTGAAAAAATAAGGATGGGCGACGACACACGAGTTGGACGGTGACAAACATAAACATTATCGTCGCTCTTTATTATCAATAACAGACTGCAATGTACACCCGCACATTTCCCCTGCTGACAATTTTTTTTGTATATCATAATCATTGTACGGTGATAGGATCTCGCAGACTTGAGTCATGAGTCAATTCGAAGTTTGATGACAGAAAATCGTAATAATTATTTGGAAGTACTTATAATAATATAATATGATAACGATAGTAATTCAAATAATAATCGTGTATATTGATTTAGGGGACCAACATCAAAATACATAGAATAGATACACAGTACATATACATAACAATATTAATTTGATATTTTATGTTCAACTAAAAAGGAACCAAAAACATTATAAAATATTACGCACGCCCACTCGTAAGTATCGGCTGTGTACTCCAGCTTAGAATTTAGAATGATTAAACAAAGTTATTAAATTCTAAGGTAATGATATATACTATTAACAATCAAAGTTACTTGACGATATAAACCTCTTAAGCCAACCAACAATTTCATAGGAGATTCTATTATCGTCAATTTTTGTGTGACCATTTTAGTCATATACGCAGCTGACGTACGGAAAAATTCCTTCAGAATATATATAAAATTAAATGGGAAACGATTGTTGTTTCTTCTCTCTCGAATAGACACGGAATGGAACGGAGGAGATGGTAGACGGTTGAGGCAATAGGAATGACATATGTTGTGTACTATATGAAGCTGTACCAGCTGTGTAAATTATTATTTTGTTGAAGTACCATCACTGATATTTTCATTGACAATAATACCTCATCGATTTTGGCATATTGTTCATCGTGAATTTTTAATTTGTATATATACTGGAATATAATACAGCACAGTTCATTTGTTTTAATCTGTAATTATAGTTGTCTTCTCACGAGACGACATGGCAATTAGTAATGCCCTGTAGGATAATAAAAAAACAGTTCACAGTGTTTGAATAATGTCGTATTTTTTGCGCAAATCAATTTTGGCATTCTTGGCATCCAATTTTTCCTTCTTCCGAGCAGCAAGCTTTGCTCGCATTTCTTGAGCTGTCATATTTAAATCCAAGACTCCGTTAGATCGCACACTGGGAACTGAAATAATTGGAGTGGGCGAGGGGGATGCAGAGCTACCAGGCGGTGTCGGCGATGGACCACTCGAACTCACTTCTTCATCAAGAGAAAATCCATTCCGGGAATCTTTTTTACTCAATGAGTTATTTTTACTCTGAAAATGAACAAAATAAATTAACATTTAGACATTTTATAACAAACATGAAACTCTTGCCTTGCTCATTCATTGTCAAAAATATTTAAATCTGTCATCCAGTACAAATGGAGCCTTGTTACTCTATTTTCCTTCTGAATACCAAATATGTATAGAGATTAATCTTTTTAAATGGATCAGGCTATTTGTATTATTGTACTACTCAGATCATGTAAGACCACAACTCCTGGCTTTATGCATGTACATGTGACTACGTTTTAGATGTGTACCTCCTTTAAAAAATCCACATGACAGAAAATCCGACCACTTGAGACATGTAAAATCTCAAATGGATTTGTGAAGAAAATACAGAGCTATCTCCTATCTTACGTTAGTGTAATCAGAAAACCCGCATCGCTACAGGGGTGGGAGTTAGGTATGCTTCTTGACGTTCAAGACAGAGTGAGAAAAAAGTGTGTCTTTGAGAGGATCATTGGAGCTATAGGCCTCGTCTCCACAAGAAAGAGAAAAACAAAACGAAGCCTCACAACAAAAAATTGGAAGTGCTTCTCGTTTTGCTTTTTGTGTACCTGTAACCTGCATTACCATCACCATCACCATTAGCATTGGCATTACCTCAAAAACTAGTTGGACAACATCTGGCTTATGGCAGGTACATTTCCCTTTCAATAACTCCATCGCATCGCATCGCTTCCCGTAGATGCCTTTTAACATGAGTACCTACCTACCATAGGTGTAGGTACTAGACTGCACTCCCTTCTTTCCCACAACCACAGCATATTATAGGGGTAGTAGAAGCACATGAGTCGTTCCTTCGTAATCTCATCCTGTTTTCTGTATTTACAAACATCCCCATCCAAACTTCCAACGCAGTGCATATAATAACTGAGTAAAAGCCGTAGCAGTATGTGCAATACACATACTGAATCCCTAGCACTCTGGTTGTAGCGTGGTGGTGTCATGTGTATACACGTACCGTACCAAAGAACCCAAATCCCAAAGAAGCGAACGAGCGAACGTACCATCCGCATCCTCTCACACAATTATCTACCTTGTAATCCTCCTGTTACATTATGAATATAACCGACTAATCTAATGCAATCATTAAACTCTACCTAAATAAAAACGAACAAAGCCATAAACTTCTAACTGCTCGAGATCTCTTCAATGAAACTCAACTCATCTTAGCGATAAAACTACCTTCCTACTTAATGCTCTCCCTACCTCCATTTTTTAAAAATTATAATGCTTTGCCCTTCAAGAAAATAGTAAATACTTTCGAGCACATTTGCTTTTTAACCCTATACACTCTTACGAGTCAAAGCTTAAGTCGAAGCTTAAGTCCCACTTATAGCTTACCTAGGTGTCTTACTAACTACATCTTACACAGGCAAGCTTGTTTCTATAGATTGTACAGAAAATAAATTACATACAACAATGCATTCTTCAGTCCTCCCTCCCTCTCTCGCTCTTCTAATCACATCAGTAAAACGTTCAAACGAATAGGATAACAATCCTATATTTATGTTTATTTTGCAAGCACAGAGTCGACACACAAAGAAAGTTCACTGACTGTCAATATTTGAAATAGTTTTAGTGTGATATAGAAAGCAATTGTAACCACAGGTAATTATTAATCATATTCATGATCTAATTCCAATCAAATTGATTCTGATTGTTGTCTAGAGCTAGAGACAGATTGAGAGTGAGGTCCTTACGCTCCGGCGTCATAATTCTCCGTCAAATACGAGCTTGTCATGCAGGAGACGTGAACTTTGTACGTGATGGAAAAAATTAATCAGATGAAGCAAAATATCCATAGCAATTTATGATATATCACATCATCGTTTCTACTTCTCGGGCTGATCCTACTAATAATTAAATGAGGCCGAGTGGAGAGCAATGCAATATAAATACAAATATGATTTCATATAAAACCTCATTCTCTATTCCAAGCCAAAAACTACGTAATAATTAATATTTTTATTTCACTGTATATAGGTAATATAGTTTGTCTCAACCACAGACAATGATAAATACCAACACTTTGTTGGATTAGCATCAACTATGTCGCCATAAAATCTTTATCCTACAATAATATAACTCTACAGGTGTTTGTGTGTGTGTGTGTGTACATCCAGTAAACACGTGCTTGGAAACCATAAATAATGTGCTGATGACTGTCACTGCTGAGGCTGACAGAAAGTGGATTTCGTCATAATGGCTTTACTACTATTACTTGAACCAGAAGCTCCAATAATAAATACAACTATTAGCTCTAGTGCGAAAAAGTTATAGTAAATACATAAAAAATAAAAATAATTAATTCAAATCACTTCAAAGAAGAGATCGTTGTCCAAATAATCTGTAGATTTGTACATAATTATCCTTTATTGAACTTTTTCCGAATTTTATTACACTGTTTACCAGTAACGTACTTAAACATGACATGAATTTAACCTGCGGTAAAAATACACGTTTTTCTAAGACTGGTTATTCATGAAGATAAAAAATTCCCCACAACTTCTCTACAAGACGTAGACAACTCTACGTGTTTTATTTTTTGCCGATGATTGCATTATAGACTTTGCTAAAATGCGACAAGCTGCATACTATGTTCATTACACAAGACAAGATCTTTATAATATTTCAAATGTATATTTTACACAGATTGAGAGTACAAGTGCATTTTAATTTTTCTGCTGATGTTGTAGTCTATGACTATACTTGTTAGCAATACTTGCCTCATCGACTTCGTCGTCATCATCGTATTGTCGTCGTCGTACTTTGATCTGAGAGACTGGGGCGCGTTGACGGAAAGGAAACGGTTATTATTCAATAATCATGATCTAATCAGAAAGAACAAGTGAATTGCGAGTGACATACAAATAAGTACGTATGGTCTGCGAGAATTGAGAGCCTGTGAGAGAGAGAGACAGCGGATTGGAGTTGTAAGTAATTGTAGCACAGTAAAATAATAAACTGCAAAAATACTGTGTGATTCAACATCCAAGCGAAAACAAGTTAGACAGTAAACTTCCTCAGTTTCATGCATAATTTAATAGCATGGGAACGTGCACTCTGATCAATTGTACGCCGAGCATATATTAAACACGATTAATAATCGACACATATCGACATTCGACATCAACTCCGTCCACACACACACACACTGCGAGTTCCTCATTCCATATAATTTTCATTTCACACATGGAGACATACATGAGAGGAAAAAAAGCAAAGTCAAAAAGTACACAGAGTAAAAACATTTTCACATTTCACAAACACACACGGCTTCCTTTCCTGCGAGCAATTCAAGCAATCAATTGCGAATTCAAGTTGAAAAGAAAACACCACACGACGACGATGACGATGACTACATGGGCAACATAAATATTCATGCATAATCAGTTCCCTTCCAAAGAATGGATCCCCTTCAACTTTTTTGTATTTTATTTTGCATTTTATTTGTGTACGTTACAACAAATCTAACCCAACTAGGTATATGCATAGTAAGCAAAAGACATGAGTCTTCATATAAATGTATTATTCATCCTCACAGAATTGAAAAGCTATTAAAATCCAATGCCGTTAAAAGTTTAAAAAAAAATCCAGCAAGCGACCAGTCACAGTGCATCTTCACATCCAATTAGGCATGGGAATTGTCAATAGAAGAGTGTACGGAATAGAAATAGAAGAATAGAATTAGAGATGAAATACGGAAGTATACTTGCTATTGCTATAAAAAAAAGCACGATTTAAAATTCCATACAGTGGAAAGGATTAAAGTAACTCCAACAATAAATTATGCAGATACAATGTAAGTATACTTACCTACCTACATGGTATAATTTTGAAATACTTCCATGAGAAATGTGTTGCAACAAAAGATATTCTCACGCACAAACTATTCTCTTTTTTTAATTTTATTTTGATACACACAAGGTCATGTGTAGGAAAGGAAAGATCTTAAACAGTTCAGTAGGGAAAAATATACTTAAATCCTCAAAGGTATTGAGTAAGCTCAGAAAAAGATTCTTGGAACTTGCCTAATTTGACATTAACCATGTATCAGCAAGATGTAATCTACAAAGAATTCCAACGTAGCACACCAGCAGGAGCAGCATACATACTTATGTAGCAGTTCTCTCTTTTAATTGCATTCTACTAACACTGGGCCATGTACAAAGACTCGTAAAAATAAAAATCAATTGTAATATATAATTTTATGCGGAGACAAAGCTGAAGTCAAATCGATAACCTCAATGCAATGCAAATGCAATGCCACGAGTCTGTCTGTACCTTTCAAAATAGAACTGAAATTTATTGTGTCTCTGTCTCTAATGTTATTTCTTGCAAATCTACTCTATTAAATTTTCAACACTACACTGACTGAATTAATTTCTTAACCCAATTTAATTATTTGCTTTGACAAGGAGTCAAGAAGTAATAAAAAAAAATTGCATGCCTCCTTCGATTCTTAAGTAGGCACCTAAATTTGAATGTGTATTTTGTAGGTATTTGCATTCACAATCTTCCACACACTAATCGTAAGACTAACGAGCATCCACTCCCATGCATGTCACAGACATGTGTAAAATAATTTCTCCTTGAAATCACTCACATTACTGAGACATATTAGACACAACAAATATTTGGTCTGCGCGGATTACAAGTTGGAGATTGAGTTGAATGCCACAAAGTTGTGATGTTGAATTGATAAAACATTAACTATCAACAGCTACTTTAAACGTCAAACTTCAAAGAAAATAAAAACGAACGACTAGTAATCCTCAATAAATCAGTTTTCAATGAGCTGAACATTACAACAAATCCACACCAGCTTAAAACTCAACTCCTTCATCACATACTAATTCTGTCATACAAAATACATAACATAATTATGTATATTACATAAACATAAATTAGGTGGTCCATTCCATAAGTCAAGGAACCCGCGAGTTATAAAAAAACTACGCTAATTAGATGTTGAAATAAATTATCCTCATGAATAAAAGAGTAAATTCCATTCAAACCATTAGACCTTTTTAGGATTCAATTATTTCGGTCATTTTGCAACAACAACGTCGGAAATACAAAGTGCATAGATAAATCAACATTGTTCAAAAATCAAATAGAAAAAGCGAGATTATTTTAGCAATGCCTTATTGTATGCTAAAAGAGGAACGAGATAAAAATAATCTAAATAAAATAATGACCTAATCAAGAAAAAAAACAACGACTTATTTTTTAACCTCTTCTGACCTGTAACCCACCCATAGACTGATAGCTCTTCAAGCCTACTACAAACTTTGACTTCACTCCTGAAAAAGAAATAAAGCGCCAATGTGGACAGTGATTATATATATCGACGGCTCTGGCGTTGACGCCCCTTAGAGTATCATTACACCACCACTTTTACAATGAATTGGCATAATTGCAACAATAAGTGAAATAATAATTGCACACTAGTACCAATACCAATTTGTAAATGCAATTTAGACGACAACAACGTACAAATTAATGCGTACTAGGGGATTTCATCTGCGCCTCTCATTTAAGGGACGGAGGTTAGGTACATAGCTATACCTCACCTACTCATATAATTATAATAATACCTACCTATGTGTTATTTCAGAAGGAGGCAAATCTATTTTAAAATTCAGCACTTTTGCTGCTGATTGTACAGAAATGTTAAGGAATAATAAATTTACATTAAAGAGATTGAAAATTAATTAATGTCAACTTTTTGTATTTCATTGGGCTATTGATAGTCCATAGACTATAATTCAAACTATAATTATCTATACTGGCAATGTAAACATGACTCCTTTGCGTTCCGACTGATGCCCTCCTAGAGCGAAAATAAACAAACTAGGTGAGTACCTACTCAAGCAGACACATTTACACCTGAATATGGAATCCTGGAATTCACCGCCCGTGGAACAGGGAGAGCGTTCCTGTATGCTCGTACTGTGAACAGAAGCTTGAGGTGAAGCCGCAGCGACACTAAAAGAGGCTCTTCCGCGTACCAAATAAAAAACACAGGAAAAACGAACAAAGTCAATATAATTACAGGCCATTTCTGTGATACGATCCCAATGCGGATGAGACAAAATCAAAATGTGGATAATAATACACCTTATATATATGCATGTTTACACTTGAAAGAGTACACAATATGAGCGAAAGTCAACAAGTCTTCATAGTTTGTACAAAGTAATGCATACAGATAGCATAGATGTTGCAGACGGCTGACGCGCTATTATGCATACTGTAGGATAGGATGCCACCATCCATGGCCTTTTACACACTACACTACTCAGAGCATTATTAAATTATATAGTGGAAGACACTCTGGACATCCTTGCTGATTTTAAGGCTAAAATGTAAGCAGATGCATGAAGAGACGGAGCGAGTGAGAGAGCCTGTCATGCAATCTTAGCAAACCATCATATCAATGCAACTAATCAAATGCCTACAATGCTAAAAAAGAAGCATGCATGAGAGAATTTACTCGTTTCAGGCTTCAGGTAGACATGCCGTACGTATACACATGGGAGTCGTGGATGGTAATAATGGTACACGTCGTCTCGTAACATATTTCTAATGCACGTGCTATGCTATGCATGTGTTATACTCTGCTCAACGTCAATTTAGTAATCCTTATAACAATAACATCAACAATGACAGCGACTGGAAATGAAACGTCGACGGCTCGAGTGAAAACTATGTGTATGGGAATATACTTTCGTATAATATCGTGAGTAATTATATACTTCGTAGTCCGTATGTACATCCCCGTATGAGTCCCAGTATAGTTGAAGTGTACACGAATAATAATAATAACAAGATGCAATCTCTCTGCACTAACACTGCATTAACACAAGACGAGGTCTACATGCATAAAATGGAGAACATATTACATGAATAAAACTCCAACTTATCACTTGAATCGGAAAAACTCATTATTACATGTTATATAATCACGTTGAAATCCTTGCATGGGAAGTCGTAGTCAAATCTCAATGTCCATTGTTTATTACCGTACTTATCTCAATGAGCAACCCTGAAAATTCTAAATGCTCGATTCTCTACATGTTTAATGAGGTCGGTTGAGTTGACGACTAGCTGACTGCTTGAGCCCTGTACCCAGTGCAGTATCCACCTAGGCACCACTCATATAGGTTTCTTCTCCTATGTATATTATAACTTAAGTTCCAAAACATTTTTTCTCCATCATCGTCTCTTAATTTAAGGTTTGAAAATAAACACTTTGATTCAAAGTTTAGATACTGTGAGGATACGCCAGCATTGCCTTTTATTAGTAATGCAGGTAGGTACTTCGCAAATACCTCCATGCACTGTCTCAGAAGAAGCTCCCATCCTAGCCTTGTCGTACACAGAGTTATGGGAAGCTCACCTATTAATTAGTAAGGGTCCCGACACTAGCACATTTTTACGGTACTCACCCGTGATCACATGCTATTATGTTTCTATTGTCCATATATACCCCTATACATAAATCATCATCATCATAATAATATAATCTAATAAACGAATAAAGGAATAATCTCTGCCGTTAACCCAACAATCTTATACAATCGCACATCTCTAAACAGCCACATCTCTCAATTGAAACGAATGACAGCGACGTATGCTGACAAACATTTACTGCCCACCACAAAAACAAATCCTTACAAAGATATTTTGCCTGCATCAGAACTGCGTGTGCACTTCTTCTTCTTCTTCTCCATCAAGTCAAAGTCATATTAAGATTGAGATCATGTGTTTTCTTCACGTACGATGGCTCACAATCTTAGAGGCATCGTTCACAAACGTACAAGAAAAAATACAGAAAAAAAACTGTTTTTTTAATCCATATATATAAACTTCAAGACCTTATTTAGATTTAGACCGTGGATGTACCTAAACCCACCCACACACACACACACATGATGCCATGGTAGTAGTAGTAGTAAATGCGTACAGCCGACGATGTAATACGTATACTCTCCAGAACATTCTATTACTATTATACAATATAATATTCGTTATTTAATCTCGAGAAACACTTTTTAATGGATAATAATATAATAGTTATATCATTGGAAAGAAGATAGAAAAGAGGATGAAAATATAAAATATTGAATGTATATATACCAGCTCACTCATTGTCAGTTGCACAATTTGATTTGCATCTTCCATGAGTCCGCATGATGCATAATCTTGATCTTGATGAGAGTTCTATGCAACTATTTTATTCTTCCTGCAGTTCCCATTTGGAAACGTACATTACTTGCTTATGTTATGATTAGTAATGGAAATCGTATTCATTAGATAATTTAAAATACTGAATACACCACTCCATAGAGCACTGAGAGTACACGTGAGTACAACAGTTGGAGTTGTTAAGGGTAACCTAAGTCGTGAGTGGCGTTTTTCTCATGTCATGTATCGAACTGTTCTAATAACGAGCCAGTCCGCTTCAGCTGTGTAGTGTCAGTACCATTTTTGATTTCTTGAGATTTCTATTTCATTTCCGTATTAAATTCCAATTCAAAAATTTCCATCGCTGTACTTAATTCCCCACTAACGGCAACAGCACAATCCTTATCCACGTGTAACTTAATTAAACGTCATTACTTGCTGACAGATTCTAATTAAGGAATCATCCGCCTCTCGGTCTCATGTATGAGGTAATCACGAGGGTTCCAGGACCAGTACAAAGATTAGCAATTTTACGTGTATATTATGTAACAACTCATCACATACATCGTAAATACTGAAATAAGGAACTTCCATATATTATGCGTGCTTAGCATTTCATTGTAATAATTTTTTTGACATAATCAAGGGAATTATTTAAAAAGCTTCAATAAAGATGTCTAATCGTAATTACTACCACGGCTGTAATACGACTCAGAAATCAGAAACAGGAGGGTGCCCTGGTCCTGGTCAAGACAATACACGTACAAACACAAATATCTGCATTTCTGATTTTTTGAGGTTCAAATAATGGGGGACAAAATCAAGGCATGTGCAGTACAATGAGGAGTAAATGGAATGAACGAACAACCATGTTTTCCTTCAAAGCGTGGAAATTTAAATTTGTCAATTATGTTCCGTATGATACAACACTGTAAAATGTTGACATTTTGACATGGACAAATAGCCTACCTGCATGCTACATAAAGGAGTCACCATTCTTTCAGAAGTGTATACTGTCCATACGTAGTTTCCATTACATTAATCTGACTTCTATTCTTCTCTCACTAACAATACAGAAAATGCTGAATTATGAGCGGTTCCTCAATGTTTTTTGATTCATTTAGTCTTTGAGGAATTCAGAATCAGATTCAGATGTTGAACTTTAACAATGTACAATGCGTAGTAAGTGCAAGTGTATATAGATTACTGCAGACTGTAGAACTGAAGGGCTGAAATATTGAAAGTAATAATGTAAAAGGTAATAGTAAATACCTAGTATATATACTGGAGCCTGAACTGTTGAGCAGACGAATTCATGCGCTTTATAGCTGTAGTGACATTAGCCCTGTTTTTTTTCTCTTCTTTATCTACCTCTCTCTCGCTCTACCTCCCTTTAGTTTCATACGCACAACATTGGATACGTTTTGTTGAAACCAAATGAACGATATTAAGTTGCTTCATCACGATTTCAAATCAAACCCATCGTTCCGCGTTAATACAAGATGAAGGTCGAGCCCAACAAAAAATGAGAAGCTCTAAAGACTGACTTGCTCACAATCCCTGTGTATAATAGTATGCTAGAAAAAGTCACGGAATTCAAGAAATCTTTTACATAGCTCATCTGAACTAAACTACCCAACAACACCACCACCACCAACCCACTCCTCCCGCTTTCCAGCTTTTACATATTCAGCTCACACAGACTCACACGGCTTACATGACTTGGGTAATTTGCATATTCATACACGTACAGACTGAGTACGTACGAAGGAGGATGCGTATACATACATGTGGAGGACAAAATGTAAGTACCTACCTACATTGCATGTAAGTATGGTTCTTCTTGCATTTTAGATTTTACATTTATCAGACTCCCAGTCAGAGAGTCAACATTACAATTTCAAAACATTCATCGGTGAATCATTCAGTATTGAACATGTGAATACCTCCATTAGCATTATTATTAATATTCAAATCGCAATAGGGAGGGAGTTGAATTTCGATTTCGATTCGAATTCGAAGACTGCTTTCCAACTAAGGCACTACTAGAAGTACTAGAACTAGAAACTATTTCCTTCGAAAATTATATATTACCTACATATACATAATATATATATTTTCCCAACAATTCTTTCTCGTTTCATTTCATTTCATTACATTACTGCTTTCATTTTCATGCTATGATGAAATCGTCTACATATCCCTATTCTATTCTGTCATACACTATTTCCACTTCACCTCTTCCAAACTGAAGCGTTAAAAAAATTCATTTTTAATCCTTATTCAATTACGATAGTTCGATTGAAATGCATAGTGTATTAGGTACTACTTGTTATTGCAAATTATCCGCACGTGTTTATTTGTATTTTAAAAGTTAGTAGCAGCGAGAACATCACCACATATAACAAAAGACACTCACTAAATTTTACTATGTTTCTATAAAATACCTACACACACACACACACATACACAAGACAAACTATCACTGCCCTAAATGCAATGTAAGAAGACGAAGGAGAAGTAAGAGCGAAATACCGAATTACACACGTTTAAGATATACTACAATAGTAATGACTGAATGAAGCGAAGAAAAAAGTAATTATATCCTGTAATTACACACGTTAACTTGATACTCTATAGTGTTTGTTTGTTGTTCATCCTTATCATCCCAGAGATTCATACCATACCGCTCGCTCCGGTTAGTAAAGCATACACTGACACACACACACACACACACATCACAGCATCGGCAAATCGGCACGTTAGTCTTTACTTATTTTTCCAAACCTTAGAGTGTAGAGTAGTGCATCATCAACATTCAACATGAGCTTTAGCTATCAACACAACACATACATGCAAAGTGTACACAAACAGAAGAAAAAACAGAAGACAAGTAAGAGTCATGAAGGAAGAACTAAGAAATCAACAAAAAAAATAGAGGCGAGACACAAATGAAATAAGAGAAAACTGCAAACAATGTGGAAAGTCTTGTGAACAAAATATCCTTTGCTTCTAAACCAGTGCAAAGCGACTAATACACAATCTTGATCACAATTTGTATGTTTTTTTTTCATCTAGTCCTCCGACCTGATTTGTCATTTTTGTCCCATTGTGTGCAAATTTAAAAAGCTAACAAGATAAGATGGTTAAAAATATATATATATATGTATGCATGTCTACATTATTACAAAATATCATTATATTTCGGGTGCTCACTAATACGTCTATGTACTTGGACGAGGATTCATTATTCTTGATGTATCCCACATGTGTTGAGCTTGTGGATGGTAACGGGAACAGCTTTACCGCAGAGGTATCTCAAGTATATTTGTGTATTAATATATATTTACTCATTCTCCCAGGTTCTCGTGAGGTACTTATTATTAGTAAACCTACATTCATAAATCACACGGTCTTTGAAGTCCTCCTCTGTCACTTTGTCGCACTGTCATTGTCATTCCTCTAAGCTGAGGGACCAAAATAAAGTAGCCAATGTGGTGCTTACTGTTAGAACTTTTATTTTTTTGAAAAATTAATTGCGTATTCTAGACCTGACCAGGGCATTTATGTAGTGCTTCGAATGAAAAATTATTTTTAAGAGATCTCAATTTTCTACGCAATCAAGCGCATCACTAGAACTAGAAACTCTCGACATTTTGTGTTCCATGTTCTGATTCGTTTGCTGCACATTTGTTGGTCATTTATGAGTATTATCAGTTACAAGATACCATAGTTAGAGAATGAGTTTCATTCTTGACATGTCAATATGTTTTGAAGTGAAGATATCAAATCTCGAAAAATCAAATCAAATTTACTTTATAAGTTCAAGTACTTGTAAACTATAATTGTACTGATAACTGTAATTCATGAGTGCACCATACGATACAAAACATTATCCTAAACAAGTCAACTACTCCGCTGCAGTATTTGTGGGTTTGCGTACCCTATCAGGTTAGTTCATAATAAATATAAGTATTTAGGGACACGCGCATAGCATAAAGTCTACATATTCTAACATGTTATCAACGTAGAAAGTAGATACCTGAAACTGAGTCTCAAAATTCATCGAAATGGTCTGGTGTACTCCTGATATTGTGGTCTCATCTGGTCCGAGTTTACCAAACTCTTGCCAGACCAGAACATTTGTTTTGGTCCGGACGAGATCATTTTGATCATTTTTAAAGACTTAACAAATAAAACACAGAGTAAGCGCACAAAAGAAACTATACTTTAAGTAGGCAGTAATTTTGGCAGATTTTTGAAGTATTATATTACATTTAAAAACGTTATACATATCAAATTTATTTCATTGGGACAAACATACATGGCCATTATTTTTTAAAGTGTAAAGCGCAACAAATTTTCGAAACAAATAAATAAAGAATGGGGGAAGGTCTTCAGACTTCTTATTTAATTAATCTTGGGTGCTTAGGCGTTAAAAATTAACCGTCATAATTGGTTAGTCTTCCAACTATTAGATAAAATGAGGCAAAAACAATTACTACACTTGAAGGTAGTTGCTATGTGGAGAATTCAAGTGTATTCCTTTATGTGTCTCTACAGTTTTCAAGTTACTACATCAGTACCAATATGCAAATATTAATGCATACGATCTTTATGGATTCTGAACTGATCCTTACTGCCCAACACTACACACTACAAAAAAAATTAGCAGATAAAAATTTTGCCGAACGTATTAAGTCCGAGTGGAAATGTAAATGGAAAAATGATTTGATAGTTTGTCTTCATAAATATGCAAACCCCCCTCAGTCAAAGTCACACCCTACTGACGAGATAACGGACAAAAAAAATTAATGTTCAGAGTCTAGATGACTTAACACATTACCCGAAGCCTCCCATGCCGACTAAAAGACCAAACGATGAAAGAAGGTGAGGTTCACGCTCACATTAGATATCTATGAGGAAAAGAAACAAAGCGCTTTTTGACCGGCCTGACAAAAATTTACAAACTTCATAAATACACGTAAGTAATAATTAGCGTAATCGTGATCATCTTGACCATAACAGATATATAATAGAGGCTTCAATTCAACTCCAAGTACGTACATACTCATGTACTCATGGCAGTATTTGTGCATAGCAATCCCAACTCTAACTACAATATTAGCCCACTGAAAATCCATCTACATAATACAGTGCTAACACGGGGCGATGTAGCTGACTGCTTTAATAAAAATAAAAATTGTTGCGACGATGAACTTTTGAATTGAAAGAACACGCCATCATAACATCAACGATTCATAAAGCTCAAATAAACACTCAAATAAAAAAAAATAAATGATACATTTGCATTTTTTCCCCGCTGACTATGGGATCGGACTGGTGCGGTAGGGGAGACTTATTTAACTTTATATTATTCCTTCTGTGTTCAGATCAAACGAAGATGAGTGTCTCTAAGAAGCTTGGGCTGTAATTTGAAGAACACGTACATGAAATAGGTAGGATCATCCTTTTTGACCTTGATAAGTGTCAAACGGAAGGATTTTTTCATCGGTAATTTTAATACACTCACAATTTCTTACTTTATACCTACGTACTTACGTACGGAGTATGTACACTTCAACTTCTAAGAACATTCATGACGCGAGCACAAAGCATAGCTTACACTTTTATGACTCAACGAAGTGCGTTAAGTTTTCAAGCAAAGAATGAGAATCATTAAGTTTCCATTCAACATATAGCTATAAACAGTATTCAGTGTACCATATGAACTGCACTGCTGCTTCCTTAGCTAAGTCGCTCGTTTAGTTTTTGTTGTACAGAATGAATCATGTATATGGACATCTACATTTTAATGTTGACTCTGACTATTGACTCGAAGTCGAAATAAATATTTTTCGAGAGCCAATCTTACGCAAGTGTTAATTTATTCTGTTGAAATGTACTGTACTACTCTATGTCTGGGACGACCAATTTATAAATTTCCATAGGAGTTCATTCATACGACAGTCTATCCGAAAAATTCAAAGTTTATGAATTTTAGCCCCACAACTAAATTTTTATTTTATTTCGTCATTAGTTTTTTAGTCTATCGTCTATCCCCTTGCCTGTCTTATGTACGAATAGTTTAAAAAAAGAATATAATTTAGCCGAAATATATATTTTTTTAATGGTGATCACCACTCCTAACAACTTTTAAGGAAGATGCTACGACAGGACAAAAGGCTTTTATAGCCTTAAATTAGCTTGTGTTTGCATAATGAGTAAATATAATAAACCTACTTTTAAAAACAGTCACATTTAAGTACCACACACATGCAACGTGGACAAATGGTACACCTGAGCTGCAGGCAACGTCCATTTTGCGGTAGTTGCGTTTTTATTTTATTTTATGTACACTATACGATTATAACCTGTGGAAGTTACCAACTATGAACCAAGCACGTTCATTGATGGTTTTGGTTTAAGTCTATACTACAACGATTCAAAATCCTCACACTGGGATATCTTTATCTATATTATATGATGTTTTCGGCATGGATCATATCTGCAAACAATTCAGGCGGAGAGAGGAGCACTTACTGGCAAATGTATACCTACTTACTACCTTACATGTCACACACTATCTAGAGATGTGTAGGCACGTTTAATTTTTTAGAACAGTTTGTTTTTTTATCCTAAATAAACTAAACCTTATATATTGCTCAGAAGTCTCTTCAGTAAAATATCATAAAAACAGCGTTAAAAACTGTATGGTTTAGCGCCTACGTTAATTACGTCTGCCCTCCGTAAATAAATCTCGTGGGTTATCGACACACATACATACATATACGAGCACTATCATCAAACATTAAAACCATTCCTATCTTTTAAAAAATTGAATTTACAAAGTAAACCTAAAATTTGACATTATTGTTATTTTTAATGTTTTTACATCAACTTGATTTTTTTCTTGTGTACTAATAGCACAGAAAAATAATATGTGGAAAGATTATATATAAGAAACAAGGGTATTTATTTTTTCCAAAAAATGTGTAACCTAATCATTAGGCACACTAAACTAAAAATCACGACCACGACAGCTTATCATTTTTTCGGTTACGCATCGTCTCACATTCTCCGTCCGTACAAACAATCACCTATATATTTTTTAATTTGACGACCATTACCGATAAAAAACGAAACCATGTTCACAGGTTTGATCAACAAACGAAATTATTTGAAAAAAAGTCGAACAACACAAACCTAATTACAGCGGCAATATATGATAACGAATAACAAGAACAAAAGCATGATCAGTATCTACACATTTTTACTTTTAACTAACTTTTCAAGAATTAACTTTATTTACCTACTCCATATACGCTACACAACAACATAACTTCTTTCCGACGAACATGAAAATGACCATGAAAAGCTTCTCTCAATTCTCTGAGAAATTGTACACGTCTGTATCATATTTGAGCTCCAAGAATCCCAGTCCTAGACACACTACTCAAGGCGACAGCAGTTTACATTTTAATCAACTTTTATGAATTAAAACGGATATTAATGAAACAGTCCACGAAACAATAATGAGGAGAGTAGTAGCAATAATAATAATAATAATACAGAGCTAACCTTCCCAAGCCACGTGAAAAGAAATAAGTTTATTTCACTTTTGTTTAAAAAATAAGACATTATTATAATTACAACTTGCATTTGGGATTCGAGCTGAATACAAGCTTGCTGCTGTGCTAATAATTAAATTTCAAGACGGCTCCTACAAAGGCATGTTGCTACATACAAGAGGTCTCTGTAAAATGTATTGGAGGGAGTCAAAGAGGCAGAGACGTGAGAAGGACAAACTACATTAGCAAATCAGCATGAGCATGAATCTGACACACTGCATTATTGTGAATATGGCCAAGGGTTCAAGTAGCAATCGAAAAACTTTATTGCACTCATTGCAACACACTTTAATTTTGATTATTTTTGATGATAATCAAATTAGCCATTAGGATTTCAAATGGCACTGAAAATTATCAATAGACTACCGAGAAAGACTTCAAATTAGTTGTCAAATTCGAATTTTTCATTCCTAACTTTAATAAAATACAAGCGATGAGGCATTCAGACTTATTATTATTAGTCTCCTTGATTGATCCAAGTTTTATCCTTCACTATACATTAATTTTTGATCGAAAAGGATGTAGAGTATCTATTCATATATTCACTCAGTTATACAGCCATTAACTTTGCAGTAAGTAATAATACAGATACACGCAGATACACAGTGACACTGCACTGTATAACGAGTACCTATAGACGTTTTCCTGGTAAAGTACTACGCATTATTATAGGTCTGGTCTGAAGTGGGGTGGGCTAACTCAACAAACTGGGATACAAATCTATACTTGAAAATGGTGATAACAACCGGAAGGCGGATACTTGTCAAAAAATAGTACAAAAGCTGACTGCATCAAAACTTTCTTCTTGTCCGCTCAGTTCATATCAAAGTCAAGGGATTAGATTTCTACGTGTAAAAAAACATTTGTCCATATGACGACTGATAAATATGAAAACGAATGCTCAAAGTTGCCTGGCTTTTGTTACCCAGACGTTTATAGATGTGTACCTATGTAAGTAGGTAGGTATCTACTTTTCTATAATAACAATATCCTAGTGAGTCAAATTACATAATATGGAACTACCTACATAAGTGCACATACATACTGATATGAACCTATCCACCGAATATAATAACAAAGACCGTCACTGTCAACCGTCTTTACCTTAACGTGCTTCATAGCACTGCGCCACAGACTTTGTTATTTTTTTACATATAGGTGACTCAGTGGACTGTGCCACTGCACTGTGCGTGTAATGCTTGAGAGCAAGAGACTAAATTATAATTATTTATCTTGACTCCTACTACCGTCGTATTCGTAGTGGAGCATCCATAAAAATAGTATCTAGTTTACTAACTTGTTACTTAACAACAGCTAAAAAGTGTATAGGGAAAAATATTGTAGGGACGTTTAATATAAACATGACGTAAATATAATATTCTGGATGAATGTCCACTCGTTGTAATACTCAAGCTCAGCTCAGAGTCATCCTCAAACAGAAACAGAGAGTGAACACACATGGATGCAGCTGCTCCCTGCCTCTTATTTGAAACAAATAATCACGAGCTCTACGGTTTGTAATCGTTAAAAAAAACATAACTTCCTTTTCCTGTTCTAGGTGAAAAAGGGAAAATGAAAGATAATTCTTTGACTCTTCGAACATCATGCGCATGTCTTCACTTTCAATGTAGTAGACAGTAGAGTGCATGAGACATAATGGTAATAATAATAATATGTATGCATGTGGTCACAATAAACGTAGTTATTGTACTACTTTAATTTTGCCACATTGTACAAAATCAATACAGCGTAATTATTGTAACATTGTATAATCCAATAATTCCCTCTGACTTGACCACTTGACTGGTTTAATACTCAGTCCTATCTGAGGCTAAGCGTTGTCAACAAGTTTTAATGACTTATCTGTAAAAGGGAAGAGTACAAGGTCTACGAATTTTACGAAGCAACACAATACATACTATAATACTTTCAAGATTTCAATTAAGTTCTATTGACAAACATCAATGGAGATTTGTTTTGCCTTCTATAAATTTCAAGATTATCGGAAGATGGTACGGTTCATAATATGAGACTCGAGACTCCAAATCAAAGGCCACCGGTAGTAGTTTTCGTCATACAAAATTCACAGCACTGTGATGTGATAGACAGACTGTGACCACTTTGCCACTCACCTCGAGTTGCTCGTCTCATTACTCAAATAAGTGTACATAACAAAACTGAAGATATGAAATACTATCGTACGATGAGAGAGGTAACTCAAATAATGCTATAAAAATCAAAATGAGATATGTAATTGGGTATACATATTAGCATCAGCATCAATCATGCGGAGCATGTATTACAGTATAGAATTAATTTCTAACACCTTCCATATTATAGTGTTTGAATTTGACTACCAACCCTTATCCTTAATACAAGCATGTTAAGCCCCATCGTAATGGTACTGGGAATTGTTTGTAAAAGTATTTAAAATATTAGAAAACATGATACTAGCGAGAGAAAAATTTTATGACTCTCAAAATTATTTGATAAATGCAAATAACGAACTCGTCGTCAGTCCACATGATAAGCATATGCGAAATAAATAATAACCTTTTATGTCTGCGTAGTATTAGCAATATATAATATATGGAAGTGAAAAAAATTTATTTTCATTTGTTACGAGATGAATTAAATTTTTTATTACGCCCTAACTTTACACTTATGTCTGTATTTTATTTGCTCTAAATTGGTAAAGGCCACGGGCCAGTATACATTATCATTATTTTTATGCTATTATTCCTCTGCTTCTAGTATCATTATGATTCAGAGTTGTAATTCATAAACAAAAACAACCAAACAATATAAAATTGTAAATAATACAGCATAATATTAATACCTAATATTAATATTAATATTTGGAACATAATTTAAATGGTGTAAAATTTCAAAATTTGTACTCCCATTTCTTCATGTATACCTACATATCTATTGTACATTGTCTCAATGTATTATTTTTCCTTATAATATTATTGGATTTAAGTTAAACCTAAAAATCATTTCAAGAATCATCAAAATATGTAATAATCGTGAAAAGAATATTTTTTCCATCGTCCCTCCATTTTTGAATTAGACTCTCTTCAAAAAAGCTTTCTATTCAACTCCACAGAAACGTTTTTATTGTTAATGATAAAAACACGATTCCCTTAAAGAAAAATTCCAGGACTCAAGACTGACTGATGAACCTATACTGCAACACAATTCAATTCACGTCCCGTGTAGTAGTACCTTCATCTTTTTTTTGTAGTACATCAAATCCAAGTTGGAGTATAGAACGACCAAGTACGAGGATGCATTGCACAAAAAGGAATAAGATTTGATTTTTTCCCTCGTTTACTGATTGCCTTGTATTTAATGAGAAAGAAAAGAAGAAGGAAACGAGAAGATATTCAAGTCAGATTATGATTACGTAATTGCTATTGCTTTTTTGCTATACAGAGTCAGCGTGAAATATACAAGTTTGCAGTCTGCGAGTCTGTGGACGGGAAAACAAGAAAACTGTTGAATTTTTGCTCTATTGCTATTGCTGGTATAATATTGCTGACAGCCCAAACAAAACAACATGAACACGCACCTCATCTTACGTATATTATATATATATATCCAAGATATTCACTATTTCAATTTCATTTGAGTAATAACAGGAGAGGAAAAAAAAATATCGACTTGTTTCCCAGTTGCAATTCAGCTTAAATGTAATGCAATACAATGCAGTATTTAAAGTGAGTGTAATATTCTCATTTCTCACTTATTTGCATAGTGTACTTTATACATTTACTTCCCTTTAACACAGCAGCGGCATGACTTCTCCTTCTACCACATGAGTTATGACCAGGCCAGTCATACAATCTCTATCTATCATGCCTATATGCCACGTAATGGAATTGATTAAAACTACACACAGGCACAGGTGCTTGTACTGCAACTTCAAAAATTCCGTCCTTTAATTTTTAGATTGACTATACAATAATATAATATATATATATATACTGGGGACTCCGAGATGAAATGTGAATGTGAACATGATATTCAACTCTACCAGTCCCAGTGCTTGTCTCGCATCGCTGTCTGTATATTCCTTCACCAATAATGAAACCTACCTAAAATATTTTTTTAACTACTTGCACATGTGTAGTTTTGCAACCACTAATAAAATAATGTCATAAAATAATGTAAACATTCTTCTTGTTTATTTACTGGGTGTCCCACTACTTAATGTTAGTAGCAGTAGTACAACTTTAAAACTTAAATTCGATTACGATATGGGACGACATGACATGATACGATTCCCAAATGAGACACCAATGTAATGCTGCATCATATATATGTAGCTAGGTGTAGGGAAGCAGGAAGAATATTATTGGGAGTCTGTACCACATTTTTACATATTATTCGTAATATTAATATTCTGACTTGTGCGCAGAGGGATCTTTCCAAGTATGTGTCATTGACGACGAGCAATAATATTCCAATTTGAAATTCCTCTGTTGTCTCACATGAACTCATGCATGAATGAACCTTCAATGAAACTAAACATTCGTCACCTATTGCCAGGCCAGTCGTCGTCATCACCATCGACAGTCTAAAACTTGTAACACATACATGTGTTAGATCAATAGATTGAAATTGTCGTCTCACTTTCTACGGAATCTTTCCTGTTCACCTCCTCACTCACTCAGGTCTCAACTGACAACAATACAAATGTTGGATTTGGTTTTGGTCCCTATACCTATACATTCTATCAGCTCAGTACTTGACTAATTTGCATGTATGGCTACATTACTATTGAATGAATGCATTTTGCTCCTGCATGCTTCTCTCCATCTGACCATTATCTCTGTATTTTGATTATTCACGTTGTGCAGTTCGCGTGTAGTGTGTAGTTCCACACCTATAGGCATACTTTGTAGCAACAACAGCAATCAAACAGAGGGATTCATTTCTTTTTACAATTATCCACCATGCATTCACATAGTCATAGACATGCGACTAGTACACCATACTTTTAGCTATCAGTCCGTAAGTTTCTTCTTTGCCGTCCTCTTTGGAGTTCCTAGCAATCTTAATCTTTGCAATCGTATCAAAACAAAAACCAATACCAAATACTATTGACTAATTTACAATAATTTTCCACTCAAAATCCAATTCAATTTTAAAGCAAAAATGGAGATTTAACGGCTCAAATTTGGTGCAATTACGAGATAAATGTAATTGTCGATATGGGCGCACTCACACAGGCGACAATACCAAACCAAGCTATAATATTCATTACAAACATTAGGAAAGACTATTGGTAGATTTGTAGCTCTTTTGCCTGCTCCAGATACTGACAGAATGGTGTATCTAGTTTCCCTTTCATTCAGCCTCACCTTACGTTATTAGATACTTTACATGCAAAATTAGGGTGATATGGTTATGCTTCAATACATTATATTCCTATTTATTCTTTCCAAAATCCACCTGCGTCACAGAAGGGCGCTATAAAATAAAGCTATAAAAATGGGAAAATATGAATGATGGCCATTGTTGTATTAGTTTGCATCATCACTCTCAGTCCTATGTATAGGCGGATTCCCATTGCATGCAGTCTCAAGATTTAAATATAATTTTAATGGCTCTGTGAGAAACAAAAGTTTATGTGGACTGACTATATGCTCAAAGCAGAGTCCTTTGTCAGGGTAATGCTAATGGTAATGAAGGATACAGAATTGTGAATAATTTACACATAATTTGAGAGCATCAAATAATACCAATCAATATTACAAATTCAAATTTAAATGGAGTCAGAGCCAGTCCCCTCTCGTCTCTTCCCCTCTCATCTCATTCACATCTATATCTAGACAAAAAATAATGTAGGTAGTACTCTGTATCGACATTCCTCACGAATGAAATAACTTTCATTATCCACAGTACTTTGCCGTGCCGTTGCGTTCCCTGTCGGTTAATTAGAATTTTGTCCCTCCTGGCAAGTTGAAAGGAATACCTGCCATAAATAGAGCGACTAAACCTGCGCTTAAAAGCATCAACATGTATTTGTATTCAAAACATTTTTTTCCCCTGCTGCTCTTAATTATAACACATATAAAAGGAGCTTACATATTTATCTATTCCCATGTACGCTTTACTCTTGTACTGTATGATTAATAATATACGTAGTACACTTATCGGATTCTCAAATATAGATGTGTGTGGGTAGATAGTTGATACACTGGATTGATATGGGTACATAACCTATCGATTTGATGTGATAAAAACTGTTTATATGTGAGTGCAAACAATCGTTAAAATGTACAAATACGACTAGACGGAGGTCTATGATAGGACGATACTGCTCGTTCCATGATCGCACGGTATGTATGTATATAATTATATCTAGTGTGAAACTTTGAAAGGCGTTCAAATCAAAGTTTAGATAAGTATTGTAAATAAAAACGACTCCAAGATTTTAACAAGGAACCAAATCAAGTCCAAATCTATGAGGGAGTTACTACAAAATCTAAAAATTGTAAACAGAACAATTGCAATAATCAAATAGGTATGTACACGGCACATTTAATATAAGTAGATCTATACAGCATGGTACACATTGCTACCGGTTCGCGCTTGTGTGCACACTCTAATTACATGTAAAGTAATAAAATATGTAAGCAGAATCGATGCAACAGAATTTGATACGATGCTTAGTCTTGGCTTACAGCAAAGTCAAATTTATTTTATATGTAGTAAACTTGTTTTGTTTTAGTTTTTAATCTTTTTCACAACTTGTGTAGAAAACTCTTGTCAGGTAGCCAATTTAATTTGCAATATGTACATATTTAGTACCTCAAGTTAATTGTCCTGTCGGCTAGGGGAAAGACGAACAATAATTGCGCTACGCTTTACATATACGATTATGATGCAATCAAAGTCTCCACATGTTTCATTCGCGTCAACATTATATCATAATCGCAAGTTTAAAAAAAAATGTTCGATAAATAATTTCTGCCATTTTGCAAGAGATGCAGAAAAAAAGTTGAAATACAGAATAAAGATGGTTGAATTATGTGATGTTAGCGTTTAAGAAACAAGACAATGAAAAACATCCACTTTTCAACCAAAAAAGTCATAATAATGTATTAGGAATAGTAAAAATTGTTGAACAATAATTTGTAAGAATAAAAATAAATAGGACACTTTCATTTGCTGACATGTTTGTGTAAATGTGTTACTACATACTTCCTATAAGCTGGGTGGATGCGCTTTCTGAGCAAGTCATCGTACATAGTACATTAGGCTAAATAGGTCTCAAAAACTATCACGACAAGTTCGAGGAGAGGACGGAGACGACACATGATGACGGTGACCACACAGAACAATACGAATCTACAGCTTTTCTTGAGCCAAAGATTAATTACCCACACTCTACGACATGACGTACTAGGAGTTAAGCGAGAATGAAGGATGAAATACGTGATTGAAGTCTTTAAGTGAACTGATCTGTGAAAACTGAAGTGATGGTCTTATCAATGTCGTACAAATTATCTTGACGTAAGTAAATACAGATGCGGTCAATATCGATGAGTAAAATACCTTAAACCAACTGCCTACTTTGATTTCTTATTCAGAGCAAGACCGACTGCCCTGTCAAGGAACGTATTCAGGCAACTGATTCTAATATTTTTACACCTTCCCAATACTCCAACTCAAGTGACAAAAAATATACTGCGTACTACATTTGAGTGGTGAAATTAAAATATTATTATTATGAAACAGAGGTGATACTGACGAAAATGAAATATGGTTCTCCATTTGTCTGCATTTTTATCTGACGATAACACATAATATTACGTAAATGACGGTATACAGAGATGATAGTACTCACCGGAAGCGAAGATCCTGACCCACTATCAGAAACATGATCCCCTTTGTCTTGCTGATCATCATCACTGTGTGTCTCTCCTGAGCCAGTAGACTCTTGATCATGGCTGGAACCTTTATTTGAACCATTCGTGACAGTGATGACAGCATTGTTCAATGTTGTCGGTCTCGGATTAGGTGTCTTCAAAACAATAACATTTGGCAAGCTCCCAGTAACTATAATGTTGAGGTTCTTATAGTACTGATCCTCCTTCTCATCCAGAACCAACAATTTGGTTTCATTTGGTATCGCCTTAATCCTTTGTACGACTTGCTTATGATTTTCATTCGAAATATTCGTTCCATTCACTTCAATAATACGATCATTGGATTTGAGCCCAGCCAGCTCTGCAGGAGAGTCCTTGTCGACTTTCCCAATGTATTGTCCAGGCTTTGATTTCTCTCCATGAAGATTGAACCCATAACCATCGAAATCCGGCCATTTCACTAAATAACACAACCTTGGAGCCGGAGCATTCTCTGGAATTTCCTTGCTCGACATTTTCCCAACTCGATAAGTTTCCCAAACTTGTCAACAACAGTAACAACCGCCAAAAAAATCTATTTTGAGAGAACACAACCTAATTCGAAATTCCCGACGTGATGAGTAAGTACTTTGGATGTCTGTGTTGTACTTGTAAGTACTTATAAACAAACAAAATAGTACGGTAGGTAGGACCTGGACAGGTAAAAACAATCTTATAATAGGTCTTCTTCAAGTTTAGGACTGAACGCTGAAAGTAACTACAGCCGCCAAAATTTTTGATAATAAAATGGCCAACACCTTTAGTTTTATTATGATTATTATTACTTCAAATATCAACTGTCACAACTGCGTTTCGGGTAACACACACTTGTATAGGTGGATTAAAATCAATGATCCAAGCGAAGCCGGCGACACTAAATTAAAAATCCGAACAGATAAGTAGATCTAGGAAGACGATATTTTATTAAAATTATCTTAAGGACAAGAAAACGACGTGACAAAGCAGTGCTTGGAAAACCAACAAAAAAAACGAAAAAAGAACGATCTCCCTTTGTCAGAATACTGCATGAACTGTGAAACTCAGAGCAATGATTGACTTGTACTTGAAGCTTAGAAAACTCAACTCACAATGATATTCGATGCAGGTTCGAAGAACAAAACCACCTGTAGGCTTACAACCTACAACCCTACAACCCCAAAGATGATAAAACTCCCACTTGACTGACGACAACTACCGACTACCTCTCCGTCCGTCCGTAGCCAGTACTCTATATAATTTTCAACGTTGCTCACATTTTCTCATTCCCTCACACACCCCGATGCAACCCCCTCAATATATATGACTCCGTAATATTATGCATTCCTAGTACGAGAGATATACCATTCTCTTCAACTTAACTTTAACCACCAGACCAGGCCACAGTACACACTTACATAAGCTAGTCATGGCTCGGTCTGCCTGGCGAAGAGCGTCTCAAGATGGTTTTTTCTCAGACAGCATTACTCATTACTATGCATCCTGAAAGTATTATGTGTACACTCGTCTCACTATATTTAAATTAAGATGCAACATGTCGTGTAAACCAGTAAACCTTACCTGCTGTACTTCCCTCGATCCCTCTATTCTTGTTTTTGGATATGATCACGCTGTATACCTTGGATAATATATATTTTTATAATTATTATATATATATCATAGATTCTAGTTATAGGAGAAAGCAAGCTCAAAATGAGTGGAAGATAAATTATTTATAAATTCCAAAGCCAAGTGTAAAGTTTCATTCTCTTCTGATTCTAAAATATAACGTATTGAGCTGTCGCACGTGTAGAGCGCCTCTAGAAACAAAGTATACTTGTGGAACGACCAATAAAGGGTACAGACTTACATAACAGAAGTTATTTTAATTGTACTGAAAGTTACTGCTTTAACAGGTGGGAATATTAGTTTTGGTTGATGCTACAATGGATGACAATTGCAGATTACAGACTTGTACAGAAAATATAATAAACATATTCCATGAATATGAAATATTTATTTTAATCTGCACGACACATATAAAAAGATTCGATATTTTTATTCAATCGACCTAAACTACAGAGCGGCTGAGCGAGAAATTTTGAAGAAAACGAGTGAAACATAAGACTGCGGTTTACACTAATTTCAATTTCATTATGTTTATCGTTGCCGTTTTAATTGAATATTATACTCTTGCCTAAATAGTCACATCCCATGACGTGGATTCTGTTGGACAGTAGCTTAGTTTAACTAACTACATACAGCTACATCATTCTATAAATTGAATAAAATGACGCATTTTTGTAATATTCAGAATAGTACATGTCTATGAAATTACAGATTACAGGGACAAAAATCTTCCGCAGTGGTTTAGTCTCCATGGAATACTGCGGTGGTTGTACACCTCAAAAATACTCTTAATTTCTAATAATAAGTATTAATAATTATATTTTTTGAGTCGTTTATTTTTGGCTACATAAGCGTTTTAGTCTTCAAATAATAATTTTTGTTGGATAAATAAATAATCTGTAAATCCTGTAAAAAAACCTGTAAATAATATGATGGATTATGGCATATGGCTGATTCGGCGTAGCTGACGCTGAGTAGTGTTGTTGTGTAAGTCTAGTATTAAAACACAATTAATTATTATTATTATTTCCTTTCATGCTCGTTATGATTTGCGAATTGTTGTGAACGAAATTGTAATTTAGGAGTACTATTGTGATTCTTGTGTGAATTTAATACATATCAATTATGTTAATAATGTGATGGTTTGTTTAGTCAGGTAGCGTGCTATTATTGTTATTATTATAACCCTTGTGAACCATAATGTAGCGTAGCGTATAATTATAATTACATCCTCAATGCTGTTCGCGGGCTGTAATGTAATATAGAATGTATTGTCCGGCCGAATAGATTTGGACCTTTTGTACATGCGCAGTAGAACTTGACGTTACTTTTAACATTACATGTGATACAAATTTTTGCACAAAGATTAACGGTCAGGGCCAATGCTATTCGGCCAAACAATACATTCATACATAGCTACAGGTAGTTCAAACTTTGTACATTGTAGTCATTATTGTACAACGAATGTAGGTCTCGCCTCTTCAACTTCTGTATTCTGAAAGCATTCAAAACTCTCATGAATGCAAATTTAAATACTCAAGGACAAGGTTAACAAATATTTTAATTGAAATTTCTGGAATAATATATAAATTCCAGCTTCCAGCCCAGCAACAGACTTTTATTAAGTTCACATTAAGCAACAGTAAGTAATAATTCTGCGTTAAAGTTTCTAGCTTTTAGATGTCCAGTTTGGGAACTACTGAAGGAAATATGTATTTACTCATATCGTCTTATCACTATTCATTTATTACAATAACTGGTAGATATCATGGAAAATGACCCATTACCCCTGTTCATTGGTAGAGAACTAAAAAAAAATGAGAAAAGCCGTCACCTTTTCACATGTAACAACACTAACTACTAATTCTGGAAAATCGTTTTGGTTTTACGTCAGCGAGTACCTCAACAACGATTTAAATTCAGAAGAAACTATATTGGAAGCCAGCGTACACTGAAACTCTATATGCCTGTAGTCTATGTCTATACATAGTTCTTTACAGACATGCGAAAGTGAAATGAGTCTAAATTAAATGGAAATTGCTCACACTACAAATATTATACTTTTTCAACATTAATTGAATTATGGGAAAGCGTAATGGTACGAGCGATTAATATGTACATACTCCCTTTGGATCATTACGTTTTTCATCTTTTTCATTATTTTATTGAAACGTAATTTTACGGAGAAGGTTGGGAATGCAATATAAGGTACTATACTTACAAGCATGTATGAAGACATGTAGATGAGACCGTACCTGTGCAAACAGTATGGTCTGGTGGAATATTAATATTACAGATAAACAATTTTTTCAAGGGCTTTTACATTTTAATATTTGATTTGGTGTGAAAACAGCCACCGAAAATTCCATTGGTAAACTCTCACACCATTAAACACTTGCAGAGTGCACTACAGTGGAGAGAACCAAGATCAAAGCCGACTTTTATTTACAGTGTACTCGAGGATATTACATGTATAATTGCATACTAATGTACAAATGTGTGTAAACTGAAAACTCATCCTGTAATAGTGTCAACTTAGGATTCCTTAGTGAAGTCGCTCCATCGTAATTCGTAATGATATGGTGCTGGCTGTATTATTATTTGATATGTTTTACAAATTTAAAAAACGTATATACATACATAGTATGTACTACCATATTATTACTGAAATTCTTAATGATCATGATGCTGTATAACTGCTGGAAATAAGAATTTTGAATTGAAGTTGAAACTTGAATTAAACAAATTTTTATGCAAAGGTGGACTCTGTGAGTCTCTGTGATTAAAAAATTACAATGAAGACATACATAATACATGGGTTGGTTGGTACTAGGGAATTATAGTGAGCGTATAAGTATGTTGGCAATATAGAAATAAAATAAAATAAATAATTTATTTTATTCTATTATACGACCTTATAGTCTTACTCTTACTATCAAGTGTTCTTGTTTTGTCAAGATTTAATTTTTATGCACTTAAATATTAAAGTAATGCTCATTCATACACAAATATATAGTCAGGGGAATTGTTTACTAAGTCAAAAAATATCGTTGAAGCCTTTCTTATGTTATACCTTAATGCGGTCCATACTGTAATATATTATTATGCCAAAATTAATTTTGTCACAATAAAGCCAGAACATTTTTTATATTTTGTGAACGGCATAAATTGCTTACGATCCCGCAGCCCCCAAAGAGCTATCTAGCCGCACGACTGTGAACAAAACAATAATGCCATCCATTGAAGAGTTTTGAACTATGTTACAACTACAATATTTACTGCAAATAGTTATCGAACATGTAAATAGGTATATACATTTTAAAAATAACTAGCAATCAGGTTGTCATGTGGCGAGTTTAGACATATATTTATCAAATATTTATTAAAAGTATTCGACTACATAATGTAATGTTAAGTAATGTAATTTTGTCACATTCAGAAGCGAAAATAGACTTATTTCCAGGACCATACATTAAATACTATGAATATAGCTATTTCTAAGTTCATTAAATAACACACATCTCAAAGTCATACATAAAGATTTTTACTACGCTTTTGCCAAGTATCCATTTGCCAAGCTCAAACTGAAAGTCTCGGTTCTTATTAATGTTAAAAAGAACCAGTAGCATAAGTACTTGGGTCTATATAAAATAAGTGTCAAGTTAATAAATACTGAAATCCGTCATAATCGGAAGTAATGCTATTTATTACGAAGCGTCAAGCTACTCCTAATTTTTCATGCATGGTTTATAGAACATAATAGGAGAATAGAACTGGGAGCGATACTTGGCAACCACAACCTATAAAATAATACCAGTTATGAAATCAGAAAATCAATAATAACAGCAAAAGAGCTGCGTTGCATGTTGAACCCCCTCCCTTTCCTTTACTCACTAGTCCGTAAATGAAATGGGCACTCGGGCATTATTACTGTTATATGTAAGTTGTAGGTAGGAAGTAGCAGGTTGGTGTAAAGTTGTGAAAATATCTGTACACCATGACTAAAAACTGCGTCACATCTTTTCTTTCCTTTCTAGCTACTTCTTAATACACTAATACCTGTCAAAGGGTAAAGTAGTAAGTAGAACAGTGGAAGGACCAGAGGATATAATATTACTTCTTCAACTGTACACGAAATTCAAAATTCAAATTAAAAATCGAGAAGGAAAAGGTGAGTGATCTTTCTTAAATGTCAAATTCTTATATTTTTATTGCAATTAGTGACATCGATCATAAGTTCAATAAATTAGAGTATAAATATGTTATTTGAGACTGTGCTTATCGTTGAAAGGGCTGATGGCTAACGGTTGTAGCACAAAGACAAAGTTGAAAGTTAAAAAGTAACAATTCAGTAGGGATTTTAAGCAGACTTTTTGACGTTTTGACAGTCAGTCAGTTGCTTTCTTATAATAATATGGGATAGGAGTATAAGAGTCGAATACAGAATAGAATAATCTTAATACAAATAAATGTCAATAATTTATACTTACAAATTAAATCATTGTGTAAGTAAAAACATTTTGGATAAAGGAACAACCGTCTGATTTATAAAAAATCATCAAGTAATATGATGTAAGGTTAGATAAAGAAGCCAAGGTTAGTGAACTCCATTGCTGTGTCGGTTTCGTGTCATGAGTTTGTTTTCGTTTCAAGGAAAATTAACTTCACTAGTGAAACGCATATATTACTATAATTTTGAATTTGTAAATAAAAAGAAATAGTTTGTATTCAACCTCATGGATGGGAGGTGTCAAACTCGTTCCAATATAATATTTTATTCTAACGAAATGGATACGAGTCAAAGAATGAAAGAATTAATGTGAACATTGAAGTACATAAAGCTGACTTAACTAGCGCTTATTGGCATGATTAATTTTGTGTGGATATCGTGATCAAAATCCTAAAATAAAGCAAGGCATGAATCAAAAGTAGCAATCCCGATAAAACGCTAGGAATTTTGAAGTGTTAATGGTTCATAGCCTCTAGCTGTTCCTTTTTACTAACTATAAGGAAAGAACAGAACGTAAAAACTTTATTTACGCTGGTTCACAATAGTTTTAATTGCCCGGAAGACACAGTAAAATAAAAAAGGTTTTAAGACAAATATATTAACCCCATAAAAATATTAGACATAATTTTGTGGTTTGTGATACCATTTGGCTCTAACTGAATTGCTTCTCGTTTCCATAAGAGAAGCACGGTAACATTATCAGATTTAAAAAAAAATAAAGTCTCGTTTTAAAATTTGTAATGTACAAGATAACTTGACGTAGTGGGCAGGACCAGGAAATAATGGATGCACTAAGTAAAATCTCTTTACCAAATCTAGTAGAGACAATCTTACAGTATGGTCTTACTCCGTTAGACAAAAATGCAGTAAAAAATCGTGTAGACAACGTAAAGAGCTGTAACCAATATATTTTTGTATTTCATTCTACCAGGGGAATTTGTCAAAATCAATCCAAGTAGGGTAAATAATCTATCCTCACACTGCAGCTTAAATAATTAGACTAGACCATCAAACTGTGTATTGGAAATTACTATTTTTAAGTGTTAGTACGTATATAATTTTTTGAAAGCATGAGAGTAGGAATAAAAGGGACGAAATAGGATTTAATTGAAACTATAGTTTAAAGTAACATTCTAAACGGTGCCGCGATCGTTTGTTCCGGGGCCATTGATACCCTGCCCGATTAGTAGCTTTCATATTCACGCCCTATTCGACTCGTTTCGTCCCCTATTAAAATTATGATACGTATGCTTAAGTTGCCTACGCTTGTAAAAACATTTTAATTTGACATGCTAATGTTCATACACATAGCGACCGTTTTACAATAATATTTATTAGCGCTACGCAGCATTATTAAGCTTCAAAGTGCTGCAGTATCTTTTATACGTCCTGGGTCCCAAATAACTCGAAAACTTTAGCATTGAATTTAATTTTTAATTTGATTAAAACTTTTAATATTTTATTGGATTAAAATAGAATTTGGAATTTTTATACTTCAGTTTTTAATTAGTCCTAAGTATGAAGAAAAGTTTCACGCAAATATATGAAGTTCACATACAGGAAAAGGGAAATAAGATGGCATGATGTAAAAGTTGAGTTTGTATAGTAATAAACTTGTTTGTCAGTCTCAGGGGACGAATTGAGTAGGGTAGGAGTCATTCAGGGTGCTAATAGAGGGGTACGAATGATCGAGTAAATCACGTAAAGATTTAACAAGAATATTAAAACCTTGATTGGCATCTCATATATTGAATTTAAGTGTATTGTTGTTTTAAATAAGCGTGTTCTCACAAAGCTGGGACCGAAGAGTTTCGTGGCAAAACGGGATAAGTCCATTTTTGTCAAAAATGAGATTATTTGCGCTACGTTTGTATACTATTCAAATAGATACGCTACTGTGTTGCACGGTAAAGGTTCAACCAAACCAAATTTTAAAAAAAGCCAAAAAAAGGTTTTTAGTAAAACGGGACAAGTCCACTCCAGTGACTCGATTCTGAACTCCATCCTGCTCTGTAGATTGTGCTCATAAACTGTAAACCCGTCGTCCTAAATCCTGTTTTCAGTAATTTAAAATTGAATTTTGCTGTTCATATCCGTAATGCTTTCATCCTTTCTTATATTCTGGTTTCTTACCAAGCCTATTTCAACCTAGCTTCCAATTCAGCTCAGTTTTATTTGACAAATTAGAAAGCAGCAAATGATTTTTGTATAATTAATCGTGATAACTAATATTAGCCCTAGGTAAATACGGTTGTAGGACATTTGCTACCCGGAAATTTGCTACCCGGACATTAGCTACCCGGACATTAGCTACCCGGACATTTGCTACCCGGACGTTTGCTACCCAAAACCCAACCTAGGACATTTGCTACCCTTAACCTAGGACATTTGCTACCCACGGCTAATGCAGAAATAGATTGCATAGAGAATATTTATTATGAGTACACCACATGGCATCGTTGAAATAGTTTATTAATGCTATTATTGTTAATGATAAAAAATTGTATAATAATAATTAGATAGTCGTTCCAAAATTATATTTAAAAATAATATTTATATAATATCTTTACAATTTATTGGAATAATTAATATATCCTGCATATAGAAACTGATTGCTGTATAAATGTTAGAACCAGACAACAACAAGCCATTGCAGAAACGATACAATAATTACTAAAAGACAAAAAACGGTAACAATAAAATTATAACGTAATCTTAATCATAATAAAGTAAATAAAACTCCATATGAGTTTAAATGTAAGTACGCAACCTAAGAAGTAAAGATAATAAGTAGACCTTAAAACTAGAAACTGTCATTTTACCATAATTATGTCAGAAAAAACAATTCTTACACGTAAGTAAATATATTTTGTACCCATGTACAAAAAATTACAATTCGCTGAATTTTTCTATGCATTCTACACTGAATTCTATATGCAGGATATATTAATTAGAAAAATTAATTGTAAAGATATTATATATATTATTGTTAAATATCATTCAGCGTGTCTGCAATGACCTGTTGTTGTCTGGTTCTAACATTTATACGGCAATCATTCTTAATATGCAGGGTATATTAATTAGAAAAATTAACTGTAAAGATAATATCTATATAACTTTTAAACATAATTTTTGAACGACCATCTACAATTATACCAGTTTGATCATTAGCAATAATAGCATTAATAAACTATTTCAACGATGCCATGTGGTGTGTACTCATAAATATTGTCTATGCAATTTATTTCTACATTAGCCATGGGTAGCAAATGTCCTAGGTTATGGGTAGCAAATGTCCTAGGTTGGGTTTTGGGTAGCAAATGTCCGGGTAGCAAATGTCCGGGTAGCAAATGTCAGGGTAGCAAATGTCCGTTTACCGTAAATACAGTTATTTCCAAAATTTATATTTTTATTAAAGTAGTTATTTAAACCTCTGTGAAAGGATGTGCTTATTTGCACTTTTTCCGATGTGAACAAACCTTAGCTTACTGTGCTCGCCATGTACGAAGAATAAAATGTAATTTCTCGCGGACAACGGAAGTGTGATAAAACATGTCGTTTTAGATTTATTAAGGTGCTTTTCAATAAGCTCCAACCCTGGCGTACTTTTTTCTAGCCGAAAACAGGAGCAGGATCAATTTCAACTTCAAATGTGACTAATTTAAGTTTGAAGTTTTACATTATTTTTAAATCAAACTAAATTAATTGTTCCTTTTCCCAAATGATATTTACAAACATTCATTTGTAATCTGCATTATTATTTATATTCATCGTTTATTAAATTATTAGACTGAAGTTAGAAATAGCAATTTTACGAGCTTAAATTTGGATTCTAGGTGCGGACGATTAAAATTAACATAAACGCCATCATCCTTATGTATCAAAGCAATTTGTATTTTTAAAATTAGTGTACCTACCTACATGTACTACTGTAAACTAAACCAAAAAAGTTATCTTGTTGTGCTGTGTTCAGTCGTACATAATTATGTATTATTACTGTTAATTCTTTAGAATATGGACAAAATCAACAAGGCTTAGAATTGCACAAGTATTAAAAAATACTGCTGACTTCACAGTCTGCAGTAGAAGCTCGTAGTGGAATGAAACGGAAATGCTTTGTTCCAGCCAGAATATAATAAAGTAAGCGTTTATATTACAGTTTGTACTTAATCATGCCTACTGTAAGTGTGCAACATTGGAAATGAATAACTTAATGCTAGACCTCTGCTTTTGTAAAAGCTGGTGAAAATTAACATTATTTTATTGTAGTTACAGATATTCAAGCAAATGCAGTCAAGACCTGATGTCTCTTTGGAACCAGCTGTATGTTACGACCTTTTAACTATTTTTTAAAGGGCTGGTGAAACTTTCTTACGGAGGCAAAAATGCTATGCACTTTTCTGAGAACATGGCTGATTATTTTGATTATGAAGTACCAGATTAGTTACGCATCTCAATTGGATGACGTAACTTCTGAAGTTTTTGGCGATGAAGTCATCGGAATGTTCCCAATCGCTATTGCGGATTATGATTCGGACAAATTTATGGATATGGTATTTTTATCAAAAAATTCAAATTCCTTTCAAATTTATTTTGGTTTCCCGACGGCTCCATTTCTCCGCCCGAAGCCTGGATTTAGCTGTGACCTAAATCATTTTAGTCAAAGTAGCAAAACCTCTAAAATAGTGGGTTTATCATTCGCCGATTTTACTGGAGACGGCATCCTTGACATTCTTGTAACACTAAATGAAGAACAGTATGTAGCCACTTACATATTTCTGGGCAATCTTACCCAATTGGATTGTAATACATCAGCTCTGCCGTTGAGTGCTACAAATAATTTTTTGCGCTTGAAACAAGAGCCTTTAATAGTCGACAGCAATGGAGATATGATAGCAGATCTTTTTGGTGAGCCAGCGGATAGACATGGACGACGTCTATGGGTGTTTAAAGGTGGACGTAATAAACCCGTGGAGTTAGATTTTAAATGCGGTACTCCGGATTCGAACTGTCTTTTAATGCCCAGACCTCATAGTAATGCTTTTGCTGATCTAACGGGTGATTTCTCCCCTGAATTAATAGTTGTTAGTTATGAAAACTCGACTGATCGTCTAATTTACCATTTGGAATTGTATTCCGTAAAATATAATAAAAGGGAGCACAATATTTATGAGCCCTTGTTCACCTCATATTTGGATTTGAAAATTCAAGTTGGAGATATAGTCCCAGCTCGTATAGGGAGCTTAATTATTATGGACATCGATCAAACGGGGAAAGTTGTTCCTTGTATTCCATACTGTAGTGACCTAAAATGTAAAAAAAGTGGACTGTTAGTATTAGAAGAAAACGAAAAGAAGTTCAAAAATTTAGACATAAATTTTTCCGATCATTCTGGTAAAACATGGGGATTTATGGTACCTGAGCCTCCCTTACCGTATGAGGAGGCTATTAGTCTACGTGTTGGGGATTTTAATTTGGATGGGTATCCAGATCTCATTGGAACGCTTGTTGAAGTTGGGTCTACGTCTAAGGTTAACACGCGTTCTGTTCTGTTCTATAATATTCCATGTACGGCAAAAAAATGCTCGCCAAAGTTCTCAATTGATTTTGAAATGCTGTCAAAGTATAATAATTCGGTAAATGCTATATTCTACGATATTTACGATAATGGACTTCTAGACATTATTTTGCTGCAAAAAATATGTACTAAAAATACTACTGTGCGCGCTTCGGAAACTTACGCAGTTCAAGTTGTTCTTAATACACCGAAGTATGATGGATATTTTCTTAAATGGATGATGACGTCTGGACTTTGTCATCCAAATTATTGTCCACCCTACGGAGCCGTTCTCCCTGGTGCCAGTATGAATTACAGCATGATGAATCAAAAAGGAGAAACTCAAATAAGCAAATCTGCTCAGTTTTTCCGAAGTTCGTACTTTCCGATGGATTTGCCATTTGTTGTCGTTGGAACGGGATCATCCCCCAATTTTATTGACACAGTTTGGATTGGCAAGTCGCCTTCACAGCATGTGTGTCTAGTACAAAAATGGAGGCAGATAATTCCAAATTCTCATCTGGTCGTTATTCCGTATGAAAACAAATGGGAGTTGAAGCATTTCCTCACCACTAATAAAAAAGGCGCGATTTCAACTCTTCAAGCTTTATTACTTATTCTTTTTATTAATGGAGTAATTGTCTTTCTATTTTGGTTCAAAGAAAAAAAGGAGGATCGCAGAAATGTTCAAATGAGCGGGTCTTTGAATTTTATTCGTTTGTCATAATCGTATGATCTTCAAAAGTATAAATCAGAACTATCTATATCAATTCCATTTTTCCGTGATAAAAATTATAGGTTGATATCTGAAACAAAACATTTTGGTATAATTTAATTTGTAAAGATCTTTTTGTCTTTTTTATACTGGTTAGTCGTTTTACTCTATTCCGAGCATCCGCTGTGATAAAATATAGTTACAATCTGTCCTTGCGTCATGTAGTGTAAAAAGCAAGTACTGGAAATCATAGTAACACATTATGCAATCACTTTAATCGAAGTCAGAATTTTGGTTACCAAGTTGTTAGAATGTACGATAAAACTTACCTATTACTATTACACTCCAAAAACGTCACTATTTGATTCTTTGCAGTGAAATAGGTGACCATGTATTTATTATAGTTGTTGTATGCTATATATAGGTGTAGTAAGTGTTGATTTTTAGTTGATTTTAATGTTTTCAATCCTGTAAATATTAATTTTAGTTATTAACATTTTACTATGTACAGCACATATTGCGTCTTGCTCCATTTTAAGACACGATGTTGCTGCTACTTTCATATTTATTTTATATTCGAGTGTCTATCGCTTCGAGTGGATAATCATATTCTTAATTTTAAGAGAAGAAACGGATTACTGTAAGTAGGGAAATATACGTATTTAGGCACATAGTTGTTTTGAATATGAGACTTGCTCCAAATAATAATTGTTACTACCAAGAGTAAAGGTACCCTATCTATAAAAGCGAAAGTATTAATTTGAAACAATGTGCGTTAATTGGTGGTCACATTTTTAAATTACAAATTTGATTGGATTGGATTAGAAAAATAAGATATATACGAATATGTTGATATTAAATAGAATTGGATTTACGCTAACTGAACGTAGCTTTTATAGCCAACAACTTGTTAATCTTTACGTGTATTGCCTGATCTTTCACATTGTATTAAGACGGTCCATTCCATTCTCTTATTGTGATGTCAGGTGGTTAGTTTTGTTTTTTGGTTGTGTTGGAGTATAAATTGTGCCAGCGGTTGTCCACTAAATAAAACGCCTTCGCTCGCAAAATATAAAATCTCATTTTAAACTTCGTCTACGTTTAATTTAGTTCAGTCTGTTCTATTTTATTTGTGTCTAATTCGATTTTGATTGGTTTTCTTTTTTGTACCTGTAATTATGTTGGTTACTTATCTTGCATTTACCACTAATTTTTGAACATGCAAGATATGTATATTTTATGGGTTTAAGATGATGAAATCTCTTATGCTGTGTGAGAAACAAAATAAACTTTTTTATTGAAAATTTTGTAGCTAAATTATAGACCGGTACTTTTATCATTATGAAGTAGATGGGAGTGGGAGTATTACGTTAGCATTCCTTAATACATGTTACACAATTTTAAACCAATGTACACTATTGTCGGTGTGATGCATAATTTTATCTTTGTATGCAAACAAGAATTAAAACTTGCGTATGATTTCTTGTTAACTATAGAAATTGCTGGGTACGATCTCGTTGAAATACATACCTGTGTATAATACTTATAAATGTTATTTGTTAACCCTCGAACGTAGCCAAATAATATATTGAAACGTGCGAATCGGAATTATACGTTTACATTTATTAATACTGTTGTGCCTCTATCGGATGCAAACTGAAAATAAAATGAAAAATGTATGCTATTGTTGTCACTTTTTGCCATCCGATCATTTCTTATTAAGCAGAAATTATTGCATGAGTTATTAACATGTTAGGACAAAACATATTATATACTATATAGAGAATAAAATCGCAAGTACGTTGAAGCATTATCAATACATTTATTCACTTTTACAATTTATAATGTAGCTCTGCGCTTTAGAAATCACATTTTCGTTTCGTTTCATTCGATTTGGGTGTTATAGCTTCTACATAACACTTATTGATATTATTTACAATACTCTATTTTACATGTCATCGTCCATACAGCCCGTATATTCTCTATGTTATTTTGCGAAATATCCTACAAGATTTACGTTAGCAGGTTTATATAATTCAGTAATGTTTTTTTAATATTTTTTTTTATCATTTTGGTCAGTTTGGAAATAGTTTGCTTCGTAAATGCAAATTATCAAAAATATTTATCAAATCGTAAGTGACAGTTAAAAATACTGTTAACTTTAGGGAATGTTGACCAACAATCACTATCGTAGTAGATTTCTGTTTTTGAATTCACTTTATTTATATAACTATAGGTATCCTGTTTTAAGTTGTATTTTATTCGTATTATGCATATCGTGTATTACATAGTATGGCTATGCCATCCGCTGTCAACTTAAGAATTAACATAGCGATCTCTCTATAACTAGCATAAATCCATTTAAAATAAAGTAACATTGCTTCGCTTCAAATCATTACCATGGATTTTAGAATTTTGCACCTGAACAATATTTTAATCAAGGGTGGTTGGTGTTTGGCATAATATGGGATCTGAAGAGAATTCACCATGAGATCGTGTCAAATGGTCGTCACTTTGTACTGTGCACGCCTCCGACCGCTGTAGCCTATATATAAATACCGTAGTCTGTAATAGTACGCGGGCCTGACAGGTATCTGTCTGAATGGTATGCTGGTCTATTTAACACACTATTAAATGACATTACGCGGATCTGTAATACTACGCTGGTCTGTAATACTACGCGGGTCTGAAAGATCCAAATTTGAATAGTACGCGGGGGGTACTATTACAGTACCTACATTACGGCACCTAATCTTCCCCTCGATACCGAAACCGATACCAATACCAACACGAGCCCTTGACTTCCCCACAACTAATAAATTCTGATTATGGTTTTAAATTGCACTCTCCCTGCTTCAATTCATTCTATTAAATCTTAGGTATGAAAATACATCGATCTTATTACTTAATATATATATTAGTTTTTAATACGTCTTTATTTACGTTGTCACAATATCTATTGAAAAATATCCCTTAGGCTTGGTTGGAAAAATCTTTTTTTATCTGTAGACGTGTTGACATTATAAACAGTAGCATATAATTTACTTGACGGAGCAAGTCATATATACTATTTTTATTTATAACAATAACAATGTCCTCCTAATAATTGTACAATGCCTAATATCACTACGCGCGCGCATACTAATAATAATAATGGCAGATACAATACAACGTTCATAGTTAAAATCTTTGGCCGTCGCTCGCCTACTTGAATATAGTATACTACGACAGGTGCAAGCGCAAACTACCTTACATCCTGTAAAATCATTTGTCTAAAAACCTGTTAACAAATTTTTTCTTGTCCTAAAATCTGACTTAAAAATGATCAGTGTTCAAGGCTAGTGTAAAATTTGAAATATAGTGTTATTGGAATACAAGTATCTTAGAAGATTTTGGTTTCCAAAGTTGTGTGCTTGTTTGAAGAAAGTTGTGAAGATTGCACTCTGATACTGTACCAATTGATTAGACTTTTGTTTTTAGAAAAAACTGACACGATCGTCCCTTAGATGTGGATCATTAATCAACTTTACTGAAATAATGGGGAAAAGTCAACATATGCAGTGAAACAATAAAATATTGTCAAGGGGGTTATTGTGGTATATGAAATAAATTTTTTTTCAATTAATAACTACATTAATGTGAATAGTTCCTACAAATATAATAACTAATTCCACATCGTTAAAATTAATTTTATAAGGCGATTCAGGCCTTAAGCATGTTTTATGTTATAATATGTTGTCGTGAAGCAAAATTTGGGAAGAGCAATACGGATATTTGAGAACTAAAGACGCAGCATAACTTTCCTATGCACTTCTACAAATACTTCCATCATTGTATCATAGCACAAAATTCAAATAGTTCTATTTAATTACTTCTTATATATTATTACAAACGACATGTTACATTATATAATTATATATAAATATTTATTCTCGCTCGCAGCTATATTTCGAATTTATTTCAACTCTACAGTAGTTACTATAAACTCCAACTGCACATGTAAAATTTCTTAAAACTCAAAAGGGAAACATCTTGTCCAGTTATAGTATCATCATGTCATATAAAACTCAGATTTGAATCGTTTTACATATATGCACCTAGTATATACATAGTTTGGAGATGTACTACTGTAGCGAATATATGCAAAACCTAGCTGAACTTGTTCTAGGCGTAGCAAACAATAAAACCGCAAGTTTACATTACCCTTGTGCTTACACTCCGTAATTGGCATTATAAACTTGCAAAATTTTATTTTGGTTTGACTCTTGAATGATGGGGTCCGGTCAGGTGCCAGGGCTGATGAGGGTCGACTCGTATAAAATTTTCAACTCTTATAACTCTATTTTTTATATTTGTAATATTCCAGTATACACATATCTTACTCCCTATTTTACTCATATTACTCAGACAATGATTAGGATTGAAGAAAATAACGTGTAAGTTTATAATTATATCATATATGTATGGGTATAAAGCATACTATATTTTGTTAATATAAATCATGAACAGCAGACTATACTATTGGTTTGGTCAAATTGTCTTGCTGATGGCACGAAGAAGATTTTTTCTGAAGCTCTGCTTTCTTCAATTTTTCCATATTTTGAAGTAAAACTTTATTTTTTGGATCTTGAGCTAACGCAGCATTATAATGGGTCCAAGCTTCTTTGAATTTCCCCTGAAATACAAAATCAAAGATACATGTTAGATTTATAATTAGATTTGAAATGGTAAATGGGAAAACTATTCATTACAGAATATTTGATAACAGTTTTTAAAATTCATAATAATGAATCGGTGTACTTGTAGACAATGAAATGGTTTGTATTGTTTGTTACTGTAAACTTTTACTTTGTAAAGAAACTACATTTACCTTGACATGATAAATGGCACCTAGATTCAAATGTACATGAGTTACAATGCTGGATGACACCGAGTATTTCTTTTGGAGGCAACAGTCACTCGTGTTGGCCTTTATAAGCGTCTCAACAGCTTGCTTGTAACTCTGAAAAATACAATTTTAATGTAAAAAAAGAAAGAATATGTATAACATTAGAAAACCATTTGTTTCACTTCAGTTCATGCGGCGTTCCGCCATACCTACTCCATTATCCATAATCCATAATAATTCCAACGAACAAAACTTTATGTTCCAAATGAGTAATATGTATGTAAGTACTTTCGCTTAAAATTATTACACTAATGTAAAAGTAAGCAACTCGTAAAATAAATTTGGGAATGGTTACAACTTTGCATTGAATTGTAAATTATGTGAACTCTATTGCATCCATTGAAACTATTGATTATTAGACTAATGGCACAATTACCCACGTAGGTACATAAGTATTATGTACGTACATTGTACATATACCTCTGGTTATGTAATTTTCATCATATCTATAATTATCAGTGGACTTTGATTTCATAATACGTATATGGAGTGAGCACACACATACATGAGGAAACTCTGCCGGGAGACTATATGTATAAAATGGCTTGATATTTCCACTCGCATTGGCTACTGGCTATGTTATGGTCTCTGGTTCGAAATCGAAAGTATCCGTATTCTACGCCGTGTAATAAAATGACAAATGCTACACCTAGCACTGCAAAGAGATCTGAAAACTTTGTACTAATTAATTTATAATTTATTGGTAAAAGTTTCTTCTGCTGGTGCTGGTAGTAGTAGTAGTAGGAGTAGTAGCCGTATCTGTGGAGATTATATTTTATACGCTCCGTTGTTCCTGTCGTAGTCGGGCATTTGCACTCGTGCCTACTTAAAGAACTCTACCAACCTACGCTACATATGGAACATACACAAACTGCGGATGAAAAGATACGCCGCCTGCTTTCCCCTGTGTGTCTGTGTGTGTGTGGAGTCCGTATAGTAGTAGCCAGACAAATACACTCCTTTTCCACTGCCTTGTAATATACTGTAGAATACAATTCCGAATGGTTTGAGCCTTTACCAGGCTTAGCTACGGACACTCACTCGCCCACTGGCATTATATATATTATATAACTTGTGAGTTCCTCCAAGTTGGGGCGCTTGGCACGTAAACCTTTAGACAGAGAAAGAGACAGAGAGAGAGAGAGAGGTACTTGAAGGCACCCAAAGAATTTCTACTTATTGTTATCCTGGGAGAGAAACCGAAAAATAGACTCGCAATGATCACGCAATCTTTAGAAATGCGTAATAATTTTGTATGAATTTCTATGAAGTTACGTAGAATGACAAACGGAGAGTGTCGTGTGTCTGACTTTAAGCTTAATTTGCTCGTCTCCTCCAATTTCTTCGCACTTTCATTCTTCTTCAGTGTCATAGCAGATACCATTCCTTACCCCCCCCCCCCTCCTCTCCTTTTTTTTGCACCATTAATTTCTCACATGAACAGATATCTTGTATATCTGTAGTTAGTAAGTATACGTGTCCTATGGCATCCCCCGTGAAGGTAGAGTTGTAGTTAGATAAAGGTTGGCTGTTGGCTGTCGTCCATAAATGCCCGTAATGAACTAGTCTCTTTCAGTTAAATGAAATATTGTTTACAATTATTTTTTGAATTACCCTATACATATCTGTGTGTCTACTAACTTTTGGGTAACTTCTACTTACTATATAATTTAGAAGAAAAATTTTGGTAGGAAATGTTTACAAAATGGTCGTGGATATCAATCAACTGATTTGTTTTTTAAGTTTGAGTATACATGGCATGAGCCATGCCATTTCAGGGATAATGATTAGTCTTTTAAGTATGGAATTGTGCAGTATCGATCTAACCTAAATTAATAAAAATAATAATAAGTCCAAATCCCTACCTATACCTTACCAGTAACCGCAGCACCAGCTCAACATCCTGGAGCCAGACTGCCAAATTTCCCTTCTATTCTAGCCTGTACGAACCATTCATCTACCGCTGACTAATCCACTATATGTAACCTAATCTCGCAGTCCAAATCCCTAACGAGCTGGATATCATAGTAAATACACACATCCAGCGTTTGAAGACCCAGTAGTATAATTAAATCGCATAGAACACAACACTTACAAAGGATTTTGTGCTGAACTCAAAATTACAATTTACGTCAATAAACCAAGGTAAAAGGTGATAGGTCACGATTAGGACGTATTGGGGTTCACGTTACTGCAGAAAATCATTATTAAATGACTGCCGGGAAATTTAAATCTTTTGTTCATACACACTCACATCTGGCTCAAACCAACAACATAGAAAATAGAAAGTGCGTACATTTTCATTCGTGTGGGATCAATATGAAAATGCTGGTTTACCGTAATATACCGATCCGATGCCACTAACGGGCATCTCCCTCAATCACATGCACTCTACACAACCTCCTCACCTATATTATACGCCACCAAAATTGCATATGTGTAAATTAGTATACTCGCTTGCTAGCCTCAGAATGAGCGGAGAGAAGAAAAAAATGATAATTTTGTTTGTGAAAGTGACTAGGGAATTATAAAGGAGACGTCTCTTTGGGAAAGAATAGAATAGAAAGTGACCGTGGAAGTTAGAAAAAGATGCAATAAGAGATGAGTCTAAGAAAATAGTAAGAGCCCATTGTGAATGTAGAGAAGTGTAAGAGAACGAAGCGTGTGATATGGTCGGTACAGGAAGTTGTATCCTACTAGAAAATTGTGACTCATCCATGCAGGTATGTTCCTTCTTCCTCCCGTCAACGTTCCCATTCTAAACTTTCCCCTTCATCCATATACCTATGTGCCCTTGCCTGTCATGCACTTGACTCTCCAGTCATGAACCATCCTAAACCTACCTACATAATTGTGAACGTATCATATAGGAACCTATACTTCACTTCCTTCCTCGATCGCTGTCTCTCTCTCTCTCTCTACCTTCCCGAGTCTAACATTAACGGATCTAAAGTGTGCAGAGTATGCATAGGAGACATTTTAGGAAGTGAAGCCGGTCTCGGTACCGGTACCGGTGCCGGTACCGGTGCTGGTGACGGTGCCTGTGCCGGTAGTAACCACCGTAGTAATACTCCGAGATAAGTATCAAGCGAATTTGCATGCCAAGCACCTCTCGTAAATTCAGGCGACTACGACAAGGCATTTGAATGGCGATCAAGCCTACAGATTCTGCCTCTGCTCCTCCGACCGTCCGGAATACAAGCATATCTCAGGTATGTAGATCCATTCGTCTCTATAAACTTGTAACGCTCATCTAGGAGCATAGGTAGGTCGTGAGGACCTACTCCAGCGAGCGAAACTATGCATGATTGTGAGCGTGTGTATACATATGACGTGTACAGTTCTCGAGCGTATGCAGCAATAGAATTGAGAATTTAAGCAAAATACCGCAACCTCCATTTTCGACATTGCATTGTACAGAGGAGACATGCAGAATGCTCTCCATATAAAGTTGCATAGCTTCAGACTTTAGAGACCAAACAGACGAGCTCTCTAACATGGTGCGAGGAACTGAGGAGTAGTAGTGATTCCGCTCCAGTGTATACCTCAGTACCTCACACACACACCCACCCACACACACACACACACACACACACACACACACACACACACACACACACACACACTTACACACCAACTCCATACAGCAACCTTTCTGCTTTCTCCCTGTATATGCAGTACATATGTTCGGCTTGAGTGAATGGGTTGGGAATAGTGAGTGGGAAGGATGGAATGGAGAGCGAGGTAAGTCCACTTGGATGACTTTTCTCCTCTTCCTTATACTCTAAGTGGATCTGTATTTGCGAATTTCTCGACTCCTTTCTCCTCCTTTGGAGTTTTGGAGTTTGGACTGAAGCAAATCAAACTGTATCTGACTTGACTTGCTTCGATGCTTCACTGTCCCTTACTTGAGGCAGAATAGCACTAGTTACTGCCTGTTGTTCGAGGCAAAAATACTCTGGGTTTAATATTACATATCTCCTTCCTACAGCGTGCATCATGTAAGTTATAACAGTATGTACACAGGTACTTCCTGTATATGCAGGACGCACCGAACAACACACAATTTATTCCATCTTCGAGCCACGCATAGGGCCCTGTCACAGTTGGAACAACTTCTATGCATAAGTACACGTCCGTTCAACTGCCGTAGCCGTAGCTCTGGCTGTAGATTGTAGATGTGGATGAGGATGGTTTTGAAATATTAGGATTTGAGATTCACATCTCAGAGCCACGCACGGTGGAATTGGACTCCCAACTACTTCCTTCATGCTCCTCTTCCCAAACAGTATATTCCACTTCCACTTCCCCATAGGTGCACACAGTACAGTTGAGAGAGAGAGAGAGAGAAAGAGTGATAGGGAGAAATAAGGGAGATGCTCTCTCTCTCCCTCTAGTACTGTAGTTAAATCACATTGAGCTTAAGGATGAAAAGGAAAAACTTGTCTAACATACTGTTTATTGAGCATGCATGCAGATGGTATCGTATGTGACGTAAACGGGAGCATATCCTACACCACCTAAATTCTTCTCAAGATAAACTGCATACTTTGCTGATTATGACATTTTTCCTCGTTCCACTTTATTGCTCAGAGCTTTTTAAGAGATCCAAAAGTCTTAACTCACACACTAGACGAACCAAGACGATGGACCAAATACAAAGCCAAACGAAACGTACAGAGCGAGTACAGCAGTTGTAGGAGGAGAGGAGAGAACTCAAAAATTCAAGCATCTTGCGTACATTCGATGAGAATAGCTCGTTATATTTATTGTTCCTTCTTACATAAATACTTTCGTGTGTTTAGACCTCTGCAATTCTTGTGAAAGGAAAGGAACAGCAGCAGCTTGAAGTAGAAGTAAAAGAAGAAGGAGAAGTGGGCTTCAAGTATTTTTTTCATGCAGAAAATCTGTGTAAGTGTGATTGAATAAAAACACTAACTCTCTCCCTCAAGAAAAAAATGTTGAGAAAAAAAAAATAACTTCATCCAGTTCCTTTAGATTTTTTGGTTTGTGGGACGGAATGGGGAATTTGCATCCCATCTTTGAATTTTACACGCTTGATGCTCTTTCCTCATACTTAATGCATCTATAACTAGATGATCATAAATGATTCCACTTTCTCTCCTCTCGTCTCCTCTGATCGGATCGGATCGGATGCTTCTGCGGCATAAAATATTTTTTAATGTGAGTTTCTCCCTGAGTTTCTTTCCATGTTATTTCCTTGATTCCTATAATTTAAAGTTTCTTCTTCTTCTTCTTCTCCTGCTCTGTGCTTTTGTACTATGTTCTCCAGACCCAGACTCCAACTATGACTCGTCAGACAGAATTTATATTCTCTTTCAAATAAACTTAAAGTGGAGATTTACTGTAATAACTTGGAAGTAAATGGATTGCAAGTTTAATACGCGATGGTAATTTTACAAGTAGATTATGTACGCACATAAGGTTTACGGAACCAAGTATGGCACTTAACCATCACGTCACTATACACTAGGTAGAGCTACTCTCTCCCCTCCAGTCTTTTTTTATTACAAAAGCTTTCTATCACTACTATATATTTTATATGCACTTTGCCATTCAACTTTCATCTTGTAGACAACTCAACCACCCAACTTTGTGGCTTTTACAAAAGAGTAAACATTTTTTTAAAGGAAAAGTTGGGTGACTACATGCATGCGTGTAGCCTCTTTGCAATAAACTTTAGTTTTTTTAAAGGATATATATACTGTTTATGTCAACGTATTATGATTGCTGTATCTTGCACTTTGTATATCATTATATTATACTACGTTATATTGTGTGAACTTTACAATAATTTGCAACTTTCTCTATACTCTCTTGAATATCTCCATACACTACTCACATAATAATATCATACGCAATATTTCAAAACGTAAAATAAATTTGTTAGATATTAAAAGAAAATCTTAACCTTACCAAAATAGCACTATCCATATCTTCTATATCTTTGTACAAATCTCCATTTAGAGCGTGAAGAGGCGCACAGGTGATGTCGAGCGGTGTGCATGTTTTGACGGCCATTTGTAAATATCTGAAAGCATCATTGGTTCTGTTCAGGTGTTGACTGTAGAGGGTGGCAAGTTGATGAAATACTTCTCGCCGACTTGTATTCGATTTTTCTATCACAGTTAGTAGTAGAGACTCCGCTTCGTTGTATTTTCTTTGGTGGACGTATGTTTGAGCCTTTAGTTTAGGAGAAGAAGAAAAGGAAGAGACAAAAAAAATATTTCAAATTACTAGTGTAAATCCGATCGCAAGTAGATGGCGGGTATTTTTCTACATATGTAAAACAAATTGCAAATATGGAACTTGAACAAACTAAAAATAAATATTACTCGAGCTTAAAAAATAATACCTTTTAAAAAAGTTATTTTTTTTTTGCAAATGACAAAAATATATTAGTAATTGTGAGGTCAATGAGGATGGGATTTATGCTTGAGAAAATATAATAGGAAAGTATAATATTTTTTGTATTATTAGAAAAGTTTGAAGTCAGTAGCTTGGATAGAAGCTTAAAAAATAAATCCGTTGAGTACAGTTGGCATAAATCCTACAGCAGGGGATGAGTTAGTTTGAGAATTAGCCATGCCATTCTTTCCTGAGACCATGGAGAGGAAAGGAAATTCTCTAGTCAGCAACTCTCGGGAAGAATAGGTAAGAAATTTGGAAAAGGATTACATCCATTTTGCCATCAGCTAGCTACAATATCTCTATTTCTATCCTTGTCATTAAGATGTTCATTGTACTTGTATGCGATTGTATAGGGATAGAAGTGGAAATCGAAGAAAAGAAATCGAAATCGAAATCCCCTGATAATGAGACATATGCAGGTAGGGCGATGGATTTTCTTTTCTTATCCGTGTACGCCTGTCAGTGGGGACGGGGAACGGAAAGCATGTGTGTGTGTGTGGGTGTGTGGGTTTAGTAGTAGGTGTGTGCTGTAGAAGTAATATTACGTAAGATAGGAGAGAAAAGTGCTGTGGAGACATGAAAAAAAATCACGGTTAAAAGTTAGAAAGGAGATTGTGTTGATGAGGCTGTGAATGTGAATAGTGCTGATATTTTAGCTTGGAGAGATAGGGGAGAATGAGTAGAGTAAAGTGTGTGTGTGTGAGTGAGTGGAGGGGGAGATTCAAATCTGTGAGCTGATAAATGTCCTTAAGAACTCATTCATACTCACCAAGTTCACTTTCACCACGGCATCATCTGGATTCCGTTCCAAGGCTCTGTGTTAGTCACATAAAAATACAAAAAGTGTAGTCAGTAACGCTCGACATTACTATTAAAGAGGCTATATACATCAACAGTCTAAAGTCTAAGGAGACGAGTGTCTATAATAGAAGGTATACTTCTTTTCTTATATTCGTCGTTAAAAAGGTACTACAGGCTATACGTAATGAAACTTTCACATTCAAATGATGCAATATTTCAACGTTATTTGCCCTATTGCAATATATATGGAATTTTCAAAAACAACAAAAAATCAGCTCATATGAGAAATATCTTAGTGAGAATTTTTTAAAAACAGGAGTATGCAACATATTTAAATATAATAATAACAATACCTTTGATATAAAGACTCTGCCTTCTCATTGAATTTCAATTTCTTCATGAGCCGGGCTGTGTTCACCAAAGCCTGTGTATGATTCGCATCACTACAAGGGAATAGTTTAAAGGGCGTAAGTTAGTTCAAATTTATAATTATAACTAAAGCCCACTTTTGCTCTAGTCTTATTGCTAGTCCTGATTTTCCAGGAAGCTGATGTGGGCGGGCAGTAGTATATCCTCTCATTACAAATCTTAATACTTGGAAATGTACTCATTATTAAATGGACGTTACCTTCGTAAAGCTTCCTCATACACCCGGATCGCTTCAGAGTACAAACCTATGTGGACGAAACAAAAATTAGGAATAGAAAATTCTAGTGTGTTGTACTGTAGTCTTTGGTGTGTACAACGGAAAGTTGGGCTTTAGGGAATTTCCTATGAAATGTGGATAACGTACAGCGGTGATCCTTTTAATGATTTTCCCATCATACGCAGTATTTTATTCTGACATTTACGCACTCTCCTACACGTTTATTACATTTGGTATGGGCTACATCCATAGGCGTGGACTGACAAAGTAAAGTCTTTCTATGACTTACGTAATGGTGTAAATAGCAACTTTTAAATTTGAGATTTATATACAATTTACTGTTATGTATGAATACATTTCATGGAGAGTATGGCTATCTATAGACTATCTACAGTTGAGCATTTACATTGAAATTCTACATGGACTATACGACCATAACACAGGAGATGAATAAAGGATTGCGTATAGCATATTATAGGATTGAAAAGCTGAGCACACACCCACACATGCTATGCTTAGCTATATTCAACTGATTTGTACTCGCGCCAACAGAACAAAATACTCCCTATCTTATGCCTCATAATGTTTCATATAAATCAAAAGCAACGACTTTCCTAGCTTATTCATCTGCCTATATATTTATTTCTGGTTACATTTAGCCCGTCATGCTCTGCTCCTACTCCTAGTCTGGTGCTAAATCTAAATCTCAGAGTAAATGTGAGCCCATCAAACATCATGACTCAAGACTAAGCCCATAACTTGGAGAATTAATTTTAAATTTTATTCTCTTTATAATATTAGTTTTCTTTTTTGCTTTTGATTTGACTCAACTTGACTTTCACCGTGACGATCTCTCTCTCTCTCTTTCTCTGAACGTTGAACGAAGCGTGAGGGGAGACTGGGAACAACAAGCAAGCAATGGGGCTTTGAGTGTAGGAGTATGTGTAGTGCAGGGAAATGAATGCGACTAGGATTTATGTTCTTATAAAGCCATTGCTACATTATTCATCCTGTTCTCCTGTAATTACTCGACCTTATATATTTCAATTTATTTCCACAATACATTTCCGAGACACAGATTAGGCTGGGATGATGAATATCTACAGTGCATGAACAAGTGTAGGTTTTCAAATTGAAAATGGTGAGCTTCATACCGATTCGTTGAAGGAAGGCTGCATAGTTGTTTAGATAGTCTGCACTCGTCGGCTCCAGCTCCAGAATCTTCCGATGGATTTCTTTAGCTTTCTCAAAATGACCCAAGTCCCCATGCATAGCTGCCAAATTAGTGAGAGCATCAGGATTTTCTGGCTCCAACTCCAAGGATCTCTCCATTAACCGAATAGCAATCTTTGTCTTTCCCTGTTGGCTGCAAAAGAGTAATGAGACGTTCTGTTACTCTCTCGCCAAACATACCTAAACGCACTATGCCATATGTATATACGTACACTTAAATGATATACTTCTTATATGTATGTACTCAGGCGGTCTATATTTCTATGTATTTAGTAGTGGAAGAGTGACTGGTACTGGTGAAAGTATATAGGGAAATGTTAGCATCAAAAACAAAAGCTCTTCATTAGGATCTAATATATTGTGATTCAAATATATACACATTAATTGTCTAGGAGCAGAATGAACGCTCCTACGCTTCCATATGATTATTCAACATTTGCAAGGTTGAGGACGAAACGACTTTCACTCTTTTGCTATTCAACTTTCTTTCTTTATTTGCAAATATATTTTCATGGCTTGGCCCATTTACATATTCCACGCTCACTTTCACTAGAATTTACTTTTCTTCTGCAGCATTGGAGGAGGACTGTGGTAGGAGTATAGGGTCTGCTGCCGGGCCGGATATATAGCTAATGGTAAGATTGTCTGTTCACAGTTCATACTTTAAATGGAGTACTATAGGCCCTTTCTCCTCAAAGGTATAATGTAAATAGAATTAAATATTTTAAAGGGGTTTCTCCCTTTGCGGAAATTGTGAGGACGCGAGAGACGGACGGAGAGGGAGTTGGTTTACAAGTCCGAGAAATCAAGCTCCGGAGCAACGCATAGCAAGTTTTTAAATTCATGTAGACTTTTGAGTAGAGTTCAAATCTCCGTGAGAATTATGATGAGCCGAGTTCCTTGCTACGTGTTGACGAAGCTATTTTATTTTATACTCAGATTTTGATACATTACTTTCCTCTGTTTACCTAGAAAGTCAAGGGTGACTGATGAAGTACTTATCTTTTGAGTCTGAATACGGACTCGAGAAAGTATAAGGCCCCAAAAAATATTACTTCTGTATGCATAACCGTTGCTTTTAATGGATCAGAGCCAGAGCCTTTCAGCCAGAGCTATACTGTATTTATACCTATATAAATATAGTATATACACATTTTACACATATGTAGGGAAGCTCGGAAAAAGACTGAAGTGAGGAAATGAAGGTAAGGGTATCTGTATTAGCAGGGCATGGTTTGGCTTCGTTTCGTTTGGCTCTTTGGTTGTGGCTGATGATGTGGCCAGAGGGAAAAATTGAAAGTGGTTATCAAAAGGTCCATGTGAGCAACTACTTGACCATGACCAATCTCTTTGAATGTTCTTTTCATGATGGCGTTCTATGGAAAATGCAACCGATACATCACAGTCAACCATCCTTCTAATAAAAAGACATTTCACCATGAAAAGAGGGAAAATTGATGATCATAAGTTGAATATATATTTACATCTATATGTGTATAGGAGCATAAGAGGAGACGGGGAATCTGCTTGGAGGCGTCTTACGTTAGAATCCGCCGGCATACTCATCCTCCTCAACTCATATAAAGATGGACGGACACATTCGCCTCACACATGGCTCCACGGTACTTTACTTTCATATTCAGCTACACGCTCACGTTCAGCGGCTCCGCCAGAGCCAGAACCAGAACCAGAACTTGTCTCTCGTTTTTCGCTTTCTCTTCTTGAACCTTTCCCTTGATGCCTCTCCACTATAAGATTGAATTGAATTGCATTGCAATATATTATAACCAGTGCGCGCTCCGAAACCGACCACCAGACCAGACCAGTCATCATACGATAACAAGTTAGTGTTGGTCTGTAGCATGTATATTTTATCCTGCACATACTGTGTGCGGAAGACAAGACGAAATAACCTCTTTCTTTCACTCTCTCTCTAAGTCACCAGAGAAGCTCAACTCATGTTCTAACTATCTATTTTTCTTTTTGCTCGTCTCCCCTTTCTCCCACGAAATCATCTCAAAGCTTCCCTCCTTTTCTTCTATTCTAATTCATCTTACTTCTTCACTCGAACGTCGACTTCCTTATCTACACAATACAAGGATAGGATGGCAGGGAAAGGAAAAACCAAACCAGAATCAAGTCAAGAAATAATCCAATACAATTTCCTTTCGTCTTCACCAACAGTCGAATCAAGTCAAGTCGGAATGAGAAAAGCATAGGAAATATCTTTTTTCATTCTCTCCAATTCCAACTCTCTAACTTGACTCTTCCCTTTCCTATTTCAAATGGACTATCGTGCCGCCACGTAGAAACATTACGCTTTCACCTAGTCCCATGTATGCATCTAGGAGGTATGTATACATCTATATCTGGATATGCCTATATAGTTAAAAATAATTTGATGCTTACAGAATAATTACTGGAGGTGCCACTAACAAGGGAATGGTTTTACATGGTACGCGCCAATTTCAAAAAGTCATATCTACAAAACTCAGGCTACTTTTAAATAGTAGGGATCCAAAGTAACTCCATTGCATTTTGCTTTGTTTGGTCACAGTAGCCCGCCAAAGTTTTAAAAAATTCAAATTTTAATATTTTGCCGCCCTGTAACTTCTACAGTTCTCATCCGATTTTGACGAAATTTGGTTTTTTCTAAGACTACTTTTTAGACTATTTTCTACAAAGTAATTTCAGGATTTTTCAAAATTCGAAAATTTTCATTTTTTTGAAAAAATTGGTCGATAAATTTAGGCCTTAAAAATAATATTTTTTCATAAAGTCAAAAAAATTAAAATTTTCGAATTTTGAAAAATCCTGAAATTACTTTGTAGAAAATAGTCTAAAAAGTAGTCTTAGAAAAAACCAAATTTCGTCAAAATCGGATGAGAACTGTAGAAGTTACAGGGCGGCAAAATATTAAAATTTGAATTTTTTAAAACTTTGGCGGGCTACTGTGACCAAACAAAGCAAAATGCAATGGAGTTACTTTGGATCCCTACTATTTAAAAGTAGCCTGATTTTTGTAGATATGACTTTTTGAAATTGGCGCGTACCATGTAAAACCATTCCCTTGTAAGAAGTCAACGCTCTCCCTCTCCTAACCTAAGCAAAGCCGGAAAAGTGAAAGTTGAATTGAGATATATTTAGAATCGTACGCTGTATGCACTGACACAGTGTATGTGAATGAAAGAATCATAAAGGTATTTTTACACTATCTGATCTGATCATGTAAAATGTAAGCTGGTTGAAGATTTTACAAGATTAAATTATGACATTTCATGGCTCCTTTAATGTCCTCCTAAAAAGTATTGTCGACCAACTTTTTGCAGAATCTATCGCACTTCTCCCCGATCACTTCTCCCCCGACAATTCTCCCTAGACGTTTCTTCTCGAGCCAATTCTCCTTCAACCCGTTTCTCCCCTGTCTACTTGTAACATACAATAAAGCTAGGTATACACGGAGAAGAAGGTAGGGGGAGAAATGGGACGGAGGAGAAACGTCGAGGGAGAAGTGATGTGGGAGAAGTCGACGGTATCCTTTTTGCATGCCGATGGAAATCCCAGAAGTCCTAGCTAGAAATAGAGCAGCCGCTGGCCGTTTCATTTTCACTTCTCACTACTTACCTATCAATTTACAACGTACCTACGTACATAAAATAGTCACACCTAGCAGCCCTAGCTTTTATATGTACTTACATACATGGTTGTGGCATGTTCATAGTGCACAGTAGTGAGTAGCGTGCATTGTATGTGCATACAGGGATAGAGGGAGGTAGTAGATTTGGTTGGACCCAAGTGGATCGACAAAAACAAGAGCAAGATGACTGGTACTGGTGGTACTAGTGCTGGTAAAACGTCCGCGGTAAAACCCTTGCCATGTTTTCTATGATGATTCAATCCAGAGAAGCTTAACTTGCCACTGACTCTGTGTTTAATGATCTACTTTATTAAAGGGTTAATGCTTTCATTACTCCTCGTATTCTCTTCTCTATCCTCAGCCTGCACGCTTACTTCGTGTATTCTAGTACAATTACTCCTACTAGTGGTGTAGTCTACCGAATCCATTCCTTTCCCCGATGGTTCCCTTTCCCACTCATAAAGAAGAATACAAAAAAAAATCCTTTTTTCAACTTTTGTTTTACAGTTTTCGGTTAATCATAAGTTATGAATGAGAGTCGGTGTGTGTGTGTTAGGAAGAGGAAAAAATGCGTAGGTAGATTATATTTGTGCACCAGCAAAGAATTTGTCAGTGGTTTTGTTTGTGTTGGTTTGGTTTTGATAGTTTGCGTAGGGAGCTTATGCCTCTGCAAACTTGAGACTCTGACCACATTGGCAAAGAATTACTTGTGAAAGAGGGAAAAATCAAGAGATGAGCCAAAGTTAGGGGAAAGCGAGTCCTTGCCAAAAGAAACTCAGGGCTATTCGTGTGAATATTCTATAGAGATAGTAGGAGTGGATTTTGGTTGTGATACGAAGGGAAAGGGTAGAAAGCGCTTTACTGAACAGTGCCACAACTTCTACTTACAAATGCTTCCTCGTCTATAGCGACGTGTCACACACATAATATATAAACTCATGTGTAATGCATGAAATGCTTCTAGTCCCAGAGTTGACTCGACCAATTTAAACAGCTCCACGAATAAAAACTTATCCAAAAACAAAATACTCAGAGAGGATATCTAGGGACCCACGTATATAGCCACATTTATACTATTTGTAAGAAATTATTCGGATATTGTGCGACTTGAGACCCAGCTGTAGGCTGCACTGGTACTGGTACTGGTACAGGGCTGTCGGTTGGTTAGTTGTGTTTGCTGGTCTTGGTAGTCTGCTGAATACGAATACGTTCATCGTTCCATTAATGAATTCATACTTTTCATTTCATATACTAATCGTAAGACCAAGACTTCTATTCGTATTCGTAGTCAACTTACATATTTGCATATAATGTGTGCGGACATCAGTTCAGCAAACTTTACAACGTTGCCTTTTGTTTTTCTCTATCTTTCTCACAGCCTTTCTCTCCGGGTCTCCCTGCTGCACCAGTACTTTCTCCTTTCTCTGACTCTTGTAGTCTCATATCTTCCTAAACTGCACTCTATCAAGTGTACGTACATAAGAAGCAAGTTGTTTGAAAATTTTGACTGCTTTGGCAATAACAATACGTTCTTTTCTCGCTCTCTCAGTACTGTAATTTGTACAGTAGTATGAAACGAAGTTGTAGCACATGGCCATGTGTATGGGTTACAATTTGTTTGGAAAGCTTTCCCTTCCGTATCCCTCTCAATATGTATTTACTCAACTTCTCTATTTTGTACGCTACATTGTAATCCTAGTTTTAGTGCTAGGCCGGGTTAGACTAGAGAAAGTAGGGAGAGTAGAGAAAGTACAATTTACTATAGCGGAGAAAGCATAGTTGTTGTATTCCGTGGAATTAGATGAGAAAATGTGAATTTACTCCATAATAATGTTTTACTGATCCTGTACTGACTTGTACAAGGGCAATTAAAGCTTGTATCGCCTCCCCATAATGAGCTTAATGAACTTGCGCACTCCCATTCAATCGTACATACAAACGTACATCCCGTCCTAATGCACTCCCACAGCTCTTAAAGTGGAATTATAATCATACCTAACCCAACCACAAGATAAAGTGTGTACAGGAAGAGAAGAAAAGCGAGAATTGTGTAATTCCATTCTACTGTTCTACTACAGATTTTGATCTAAGCTTTCTCAACGCTCCTTTACACTTCTACAGCTCCACACTTCTCTGCAGTCACTACGCTGCTGCTGCTGGTCTAGTACTCCAATCTCTCTCAAAAGGGATCTTAATAATTTCCAGGAAAACCGCAAAATTCCTCCACTACACACAAGAAAGATGATGATGCTCTACGTATATATATGATATATGATGGAGTGGTCTAGAATATTTTCCTCATGGAAATACGATGACATCCTTTCACCTTATTTTCACTTCTTCTCTTTTGTGCTGGAAAAAAATTTAAGAATACAAAGGGGGCTCTAATATTATATGAGTCGTATAGTCTATAGGTGGGACGCAGTTTGAATGGAGATGAAACATACATTATTGCACAGTATAGAGTGTCTTTCGTCATTCATATCGTGATGAATGACTAGAATGCTTAGTTATGCAAAAGTCATACAAACTCCACCACACATCTGTGTACAGACGCACGCTCGCCTGCTCTTATTTCACTACTCAACTTTAACGTTCATACAAAGGAAATAAAATTGTGTAGTCAACGAGGCATCACGCCCGGTCTGTGCTTTGAATTTCAACTATATCTATATATATATATATCACAAGCTGAAACTTTACCTCAATTCTTACTCTTGATACAATTGTTTACATACTTCAGGTAACCTATAGTCTAATCAGGACATCTATATTTCAAACAAGAAAAAATACTAATACGCAATACATTATATCACATAACAGATACAATGCCAATCAATAAACCCATGTGCCACGCGTATTTTTTATTCTCAGTTTTTTCATGACTCCCTGAACTAGTGCTACAGCATTTATATAGGTTACTTTAAATTTCTTCTAGTCCCCTATATTTGTTTTTAAAACGATTTTTCAAAAGTTTAAATTCAGTTTTATATATACTTACAAATTAAATAACCCACATTCATCTAGAGATCTTCGAATGCAATACATAGTCAAATTAGATAGGCAGAAATAAAAAAAAGAGTAGAGACAAAAAGAACGATAATAAAATAAAACAAAAAATACATAGTTAAATGGTCAAAGGAAAATATTATGCACATAAAACACAAAAACAATATGGTTCCCTTCTCTACTCGTTTTTTTTAGTTTGGAGATAATTTATGAGACAAATTAGATATCCAAAAAAAAATTGGGGAGCGTTGCAAGATTGTTTTATGAAGTGTTGGGAGGGTTGATCAACTGCTGATCCTACATCCTGGCAATCTACAATCTAATCGTGAGTAATCTTGGAAGCTATTGAAAGGAGGTACAGTAAATAGGGATATGTGTGATGTATGGGTTGTTAAGCTGAATTATTGTCGAGGAAAGTGCAAGTTTTGCAAACGAATCTACTTTCTAAGGCCAAGTTCCAATTTCATCCAAGCAGCTACTTGATTTGGGTTTTGTTTGTGGGTATGGGTTAGAGCGGCAACGGCAACGGTGCATGTAAGTGTACATATATGTAGATAGTAGTAGAGGAAAGAAGAAAGCTTTAATCAGACTTTCTGTACACAATGCAGTGAACTACTCATGGTATGAGTTGGGATGTCGACAAGAAGGGGAGTTTGGTCGTTGTCGTTCTGTTCTGCTTGTGGCTTCGTAATAGGTATGGCATAACTATATGGCAGAGCAGAAACACACACACACACTCACACACAAACTAACCTTTAGAATATATGTGAGGGATTGGAAGGGAATGGAGAACTGAAAAGAATGGTCATGAGATGAAGTGAGATGATGATGCGATGGGGTAGAACAGTAAAAGTGTAGTCAAAGTATATATAGGGGGAACATACATTGTACTGGATCGCTTTTGACTGATACTGGTAGTGATTACGGTACTGGTGCGGGTAGGGGTACGGGAACTAGCTCTGATACGGGTGCTGGTACTGGTACTGGTACTGGCACTGGTATTGGTGCGGTGAAAGTACGATCTAACTCCTCATCTCAACTTCAAGACCCCAAATGATTACATCTCTGGGTTTTTGCTGATGAGCTATAATTCTTACAAAGACCTCACTCTTCCCCCGCACATAGGGAGGGGAAATATCCAGTGCGTTCCCCTTTACTGCCTCCACACAGTAGTAGAGTCTCTCCATGCTACAAATACTCCGGGCTTCTCCTATTTTCTATCTATAAATGATACTATAATAAGAGATGTATGAGACACTCCGGCTGGTCCTTATATATCAGTCGTGTAGTCTCGGGCTTAGTTTTTAGTACGGTTCACGATCCCTCCCTGGTTCCGATTTGGAAGCCTTCCAGGTGACATTGAGAATTTCCGCAATGACCATTACCATTATAACTTATTTACCACTGAGAATCTCTATACATATGAGGCATGTATAATATATTTATATTTGGCACGTGGAGAAGCCACGTTGCACTTATTTTTATGACTGGGCATTTTGCCTCTGCTCCACATATGTACGTACGTATTGTTCAGCTCACATATTGCTATGCGTTATTCAAAAGAAGCGGGAGAGAAAGGCAACTTTATTCAAAATATATAAAATTAAAACCGTTCTTACAGTTGAATCTAGAATAGCCTCAAGGGAGCGGAGTTATTAGTTGTTTAAATAATATTTTAATATTCCGTTAGTTTTTAATGGGATTTGAATTGTCGATTAAAATGTGGGGTGATTGTGAAAATGTTTATTATACTTCACATAGTGTGTTCCAGTTCAAGTAATTTAGTAAGCTTTGTGGGTGGTGGTATAGCTACATATAGCCATTATTTCTTCACATCTTTTTCTCATGTTGCAAGGAAGGAATTTAAATAAAACAATAAATGTATAATGTACAAGATATTTCCTCGTACGCAGAATCAACAATGTATACATCACATTAAATATTACGTTGAGTTTAAATATTTGGAAGTTGAGTCAGACAGTTGGTGATATATAGTCTACAAATTGACAAATTTCTCGTGCTGGTGCGGGACACGTACGTAAAGTATGTGAATTCGATTTGTTAGCCTCCGGATGCTGCATTATTTACTCTCACTATTAAACGACTACATTACTTATGTATAACGGGGGAAAACGAATGCGGCTGAAACAGAAACTTTTAAAACCATGGCCTCGCATCTGAATACCATTCCGCAGTATTACTGACATTGTCGGGAATGTCATTTATTTATCCATCCAATTATGTAGCCTTTCCATATATGGGTTAGACATGAAGCAATTATCTCTGTTTATTTGGAGTTTAGTCTGAATCTGCTGAACAGAGCGTAGAGTAACAGCCAGAGCCTTGCATTTTCTATAGTAGTAGTACGACTAAGTTTATGTGTGAATGTGTGGGTGTGTGGTCTCATCTCATCTTCCGTGAGTGAAAGTGGGTGAGAGAGACGACAACACATGACCACCGCTATCAGGAGAATCAATCCAATAATGTAAATTACTCCCTTTTGGTTGATACTTCCGACTCCGACTCCAACTGATGATCACATGGATTTCGTTCACATTACACTACTTGTCTCTCAAGGCTGTACAGAGCACACTGCTTATCTCCTAGGCTGTCACAGTCTTTCTACACAGTGCGCGATTGTTTCTACGTCTCCTATATACTGACGGGAAGTATAGTGGTAGTGGTGTACCAAAAACATTCTAATTTTGTCTAACTTTAAGCTCCGTGTTGGTCTTGGTCTTGGACAAAACGATGTTTTCCTCGAGAATTTTGGTGTTGGCAGCGGCGTTATGCATGGCGGTAGAGTTGGAGTTCGAGTTCGAGAAGCTGAAGGGAGAAATAATATCTATTTGTACAAGTATGTATATGTATGTAGAGAGTGTAGCTTAATAAATCAAGTCAAGATGGAAATCATGTCTGGAAATATATTGCTACCCTTTTATGCACTAAATTACAGATTGTATGTGGTGGTGTGTATACTGTACTAGTGCTCGTGAATCTCTGTGTGGAAGCTTTCTACACATTCCCCTCGTTTGTCCGATCCGAACTAGTAAACATAGTGTCAAGATGTTTTTTCTTCTTCTTTTTCTTATTGCACCAAAACCTCATAAAATATTACAAGTGACGTACGTATATATATTTTTTTTACCACTCCCGCTCTGATTTATGATAAAAACAAAAGACTAACGGTTATTTTCACATCCTATCCATTATACGGATAATCATGTCGTTTTGGAATTGTCCAAATTTTTATACCCCTCATTTCAATAATGGCAATCCAAGTATAGAGTAATAACGTAGACACTATACACAGGATAATTCAAGTCTTCACCAAGCCATCTAGTACATACAACCTATAATACATACTTTGAAGATTATATATATATATATAATAATTATTATTTGAATTCCAAAGAATTTAGAATTTTAAATTAAAGGGCTATCAAATTACTCCTTGAGTCCGGAGCAGTAGGCTGCAATCTGTACAATTAGCAAATAATGCAAGAAGAAAAAACAGTACAAAAGGAAACTTACTATCGTAGAAGAGACAAGTTAAAGTAGGCTCTGGCATGGATCGGGTTGATCTTTAAAGCTGCAAGAAGTAATTCATTTTAATATCTTTTTTATGTTAATTCAATTGTAGGACCCGGAATAAGACACCGAGAGTTTAGAAAAAATAAGTATTTTGAAGATAAATGGATATAAAAAAAATGGGGATACCTTGCTGGAAATGATCTTCAGCTTCCGCCGTATCATTGAGGAGAGTCCCCAAATTGTTATGGGCGCTGGCATGATGTGGCCATAATCTATGAATTAAAAAAAAGGAATATAGAAGGAATCAATAGTGTGTAATGTACCTTGTGTCTATTATATATGGATGAAGTTTGTCGGAATAAAGCACGAGGAGAGACTGGCATGACCCAGGTGCATGGGGATGGCTGTATTTCCACATACGTAAGTCATAAGTATTAATAGTGCAGTGGTAGTGGCGGCATGTTTAGCTTCCTATTGTGAGTTCCTCCTATCCCTATTGCTATATGAATTATTTCTGAGCGGCGGAAAAAGGGCAAAATTGTAGAATAAATAACCCGTCAAATGGAAACAAGTAATACGTCACGTTACTGTATATTATTGGTCCTAATAGATGCAAACGTATTTCATGGAATAAAGATAGTGTATTAACTAAACTAGATCGAACATCACGACCAAAACTATACAACGACGACAACCTCGACCACGACCACTGCCTACTCTCTCTCACTACACCTCTTCTCGATCTCTCGCTTTATCTACTTCGGCCTCTTCTTGTCTGACATAAAAGTCAATGAAATTCAAGAACCATTAGGATAATGCAATGTGAATGCGTCAAAATCCTCACAAATCATATCACTTATTTACTCAGTCACGCACGAGAACTCGGAAAATGACATAAAATACTTTATTGCTTGTAGAAATACAACTTGGAGACTCTCGTGTGAATTTAGATTTGGAATTTTCTTTTTTATGTTATTCCTCTATCTCTCATCTCTCTCCAGCCAAATCGTCTATTTCATTTACACCATCAAACAAGTCCGGGCTCTACAACTCCATATCCATAAGTAATATCTGATATATATATAGCAAAATCCTAGTGGCCGTGATTTTATTTTACCCACATCGATACCGAGACCGAAACCGAGACCGAGACCGAGACCGACACCGACACCGACCAGCGTGTAAAAATAGGAAGAATTTGATGATGGTCTTAAGACTTCTTTTCCCTTTTACATCTCTGTCTCAATGTTAAGTCTACGTATGTCTTTATCTCTCCCTCACTCAATCTTTACATGGCTTTGACGGAGCTTTGAAAGAAAGAAGGAAGAAGCAAAAAAGGGGAAAAGTAAAGAGCAACAACATTTTGAGAGGTATCCGAATCCGATACGCATATGTATCGAACACTCCGGACTCCGGACTGATAGCGCTCATCTCCAGTCTCATATCTCTGTGTGTACATGGTGAGTTGGCATTTGAGAGTCGTCAGGAGGATTTTTATACCACTTGGAAATTGACAACATCAACACGGAATCTTACCGAGAGAGAGACACAGATTGGTTGAGATGTCATAAAAAGATTTCCCCTTGATCACTATATTTGCGTCGCATTTCCTGTCAAGGGGTGCTTGGCTCCTCACTTGGGTATTCCCATATTTATCCTTCACCACACATACACACGTACAACGACACAACTTACAACAATTTCTTTCCCCGGATTCGGGTTTCCTTCTCTCTTTCTCTATCAATTCCTTCCTGTTCACGCTCCCACACTTTATGCGTTTACACGTGATCTAAACACAGGAAAGTGGTGTACTCAACTCGTGAGATATTAAATTATCAGTGTAAAGCAAAATCATAAAAGTTGTCAAAAGTTTGAATTCCCTTCCGTCAATATAGATAAAAGCAAGTTGTATATCAGTAGTAGCAATCAAATTCCTTTTCTTTGATCCATATAAATAACAACAAATTCAAATTAGATTATAGAATGATTACCATTAGAGACATAACAATTGGAATTCACCGCATTATTTGGTGGTATTTGGTGGTACTCTTAGCAAAGGAATGCACCTAGGTAGGTACATATTATGCACGCTTGGAATTTTTATTATTGTATGCGCGTTGTATATGGCAAGCATAATGACTGTGACACTGATAACGATATAAAAATGTGTTAGCACTTAAAAATCTTTAATTCATCATCGCATTTACATATTTTGCTTAAATACACATTTGAAATAATATAAAAGCACCAAGGTAATTATTACGAATAATAATTTTTGCATATGTATTGTATTTTTAGCAGATTTTCAGATTACCATATAATATGTGTAAAAAATGAATAATAGCTTCTCAAGATACTATTTCACTAAAAAATGAATAGTGGGTAATTTTTAATTTGTCTCTACCTTTAATACGTGTACATTTTCACTACGTAATTATGTCAACCTTAAATAATAAAAATGAAAAACAACATTTAATTTACATATGAATACTGATACTGTAGTTTGCATAAGACTTTGAACTCATTTTTTAAAAACAAAACCCTGTGTACGAATAGCCGTACGTACCCCTTGAAAAAATTCTTAGAATGTATTTTTTAAAAGATGATTTGAAAAAATGTAGTTGAGAGAGTCGAGACCTTGGAACTTTTGGAAGGAGACTCTCAAATATATGTGTGAAGACGGATAGGAGAGGGGTCGTTAAGAGATACAAGTAGAAATCCAAGCATGAATGTTCACATTTTTCTGATATTATTACCTCATAAATAGTGTGTTGGTTCGGAGTTGGGACAAGGACAGAAATTCCAATTCCTGGGAAAGTGTAGAGAGAGAATTTATATATGAGTATCGCATGCATATAATCACTCCATACTTTATCCTGAGAGTCCTGAGATATATTTAACCTTAAAACTATATATAATTGCATGGGATGAAACTCCGTCTCCGGAATCTCTCCCCCTGTTTAACCCGCGTACTCCTCTACGTATTAGAGAGAGTCTACAATCTTACATGTCCTCCTCCTCCTCTCCCATACTCCGCATTCTATTACAATAAAGTTTAAAGTTTAACAAAATATATAGATGGAAGCGTGAAGACGGAGATCCAAGTAGGAAAATATAAACCAGAGTGAGAGAAGAAAGTGAGGGAGAAAAAAAAAGAGACGAAAGGGGGGAAATATAAATAAAGGGAATAAAGAAGAGAGAAAAGATGTTGGCGGAGGAAAATGGTGGAAACAAGATATTTTTAAGGGAGAAATATGATAGTTTTCTCATGCATGGATAATAGTGAGAAAATTTGGTTTTAGATTTAGTTTATGCTCTTGCTTTCCTATTGTATGCATTCTCCTAGATTTTTTCTTCTTATTCTTCTTGAAAATTCGGGACAGAGTCCCGTACACTCCCAACACTCACTCAGGAACAGGGCCCTGCGTTCAACTGGCAAAACCACCCATATACAGAGGAGAAAGCGAGAGAGAGGGAGAGAGAGTTCTGGTTCTGGAATTAGACTTGGAGCTATGGTACGGTACGGCATAGCATAGCATGGGAGGTCTAGCTCTTTGGCAATGTGTGGAGCGGGTTAAGAATTTCTGTCTTTATGATAGTCGAGTATGATATCATGAGAGAGGAGCAAGAGCAAGGGAAGCGAAACAAATCATTATAATGTGATACTTTGTGGGAAAGAAACAATTACTTGTACGTATAAAACATGCAAATCAGTACAAAATGCTATGTACATCCCCTAGTCTCCTTTTTAAAAAAAATATACAATGAACATAGTTTATTGTTAGTCTGCTCCAGAGCCACATAAATGAATGTGATCTACAGGGATATAAAGTCAGAAAAATAAGTTTTTGACGTGAATGAGATGAGAAAGAGGGGGAGGGGGAGGTTTGTTGGGTTGGGGTGGGGTGAAGGCGGATGGGTGGTCCGCCTGGTGTGGTTTTAGTTTGGTTGGATTTGGATTTGGATTTGGATTGAGGCGGATGTAGTTGGGAAATAATGTATGTATATGAGTCTTCTCTCCCTTCCAGAGTCTTTCCTTATTTCAACACTCCGCGGCTTCGCGGGAACGACTAAGGAAGGAAGTGAGGAAATGGTGCAGAGAGAAGGGAAAAAACTGGAGAAAATACATAGCTCCAAGGGAAATTGAGCCTCAGAATATGAAAACGGAATGGATAAGGGGGTATACAGATAATTCAGAATAATATGCTAACCAACAAGAACAAGAACAACTAACGTACGTCTAAACGATACATGGACGAGGAAAGCCGAGGTGTAGACAGATTATACAGTGTATACATGTACAAGGGACTGGCTAATGTCCCCATTCAAAAATAGAAATGCAAAATATTTCCCTCCTTATTACTCTCCCTGTAGTTGTCGTTATTCTTCCCTTACTCACTAAACAATTGAAAAATAATTGAAAGAATTACCAGAAAAAATTGAAGAGAATACGCTCCTTGTTTTTCTAGCCCCAGTTTAGTGTTTGGTGTATTGTCCGTCGTAGTAGGTAGTCGGAATGTTTTGGGATTGTAACTTAATCCTACTTATAGTTAAACGACTATGATTAAGCTAAATCCTCAGAGAATAGCTTTCATCGCATCTATAGTATAGAATGACTTGGAAGCCTTTATTTCTGTCCCGTAATGTCCCTGACAATAAGTAGTTTCTGAAGGAGTTATAGAGGCATTGAGGGGAATAAAAAAGGGTAGATTGCTCATAATCAACCCTTGTTTGATTAGAATAAAATCCCAATTCAAATTCGTGTAAAAAATTCAATCAAATTCTCTTCATGGTTGGGAACATTCATTTTGAAAGGGGCCATAGGAGTGTACAGGAGAGGAGCCTCTCCACATTTCATCTTCATCTGCCACATATTTCATCATACTGTCTCGTTTTTCTCATCGATCCTTGTCCTGATTCTTTCACTTGCTTCTCTCATTCCTCACGAGGACTATCTCACGATCAGGTCCTTTATTGCTTCATATCAACCTCCCTACCTACCTACCTACCTTGTTTTCTCCGTCCTTTCTATGACTCCGGCTCCGGCTCCGGCTCTCTACCTCAAAATCAACATTGGTACTTTCAATTTCCTGAAAAATTTTCTTACCTAGCACCAGCAACAGCACCGAGTATCTAGTATCTTCAGTGCTCTGTGTAATGTACCCACCTTCACCCACCTATGTCCTATATACAGGGGTATAATAGGAATAGTAGTGACTACCTATGAGCGCTAGTTGTGGCTCCATGAGTAGTTACTGCAATATTTTCTCCTCCTTTGTAACGCTACGATATTACGTTAGTTTTTATATAGCCCTATAGTTGTTTCCCAATTATTTTCCTTTTCATGCATGCAACCCCTTCTGATTCATCCTTTGATCTCTATTCCTTCCACACAGACGTAGGCTCTGACTTGCAAAGAAAGGAGCAGAGAAACTAACTGTGTGTAGTCTCTGCTTAAATATCATTCTCAAATTTCAAATTTCTCTTCCAAACACTAATAATGTGATGCTTCTGCATTGGATGTACATATATTAGGTATCTTTCCACCTTTCATATTGTATCTCCCGAACATGGTATATTGTTAGGAAAGTACAAAGAAAACCGACCGCGCCATCCCATTACCCAGCGCCCGGACACAACACCAAGCAAGCCAGGCCACGGCACCAAATAGAGAAACATTGACTCCTATTACACATAAAATGCTACATTAGAGACTTTTTCTCCCAAGAATGAAGCTCCCAATCAGGGAAAGTGTTATTTTGTTTCAGCCCACATAAATTCAGAGACAGCTCCAAGAGAATTGGCAGTTTGGGTGAGTGGATTGGCAGTTTAATAATAAAGATGGCGCCCAAAAGGATTTACGTGCCAGTTGAGGGCAGTGGCAAGGCCCCGCTTTATTTTAAATGTCAAAAAGTGTTTTTAAAAATATGTTATAACATTGTAAGGGAGTAATTGAACATATATGTAGTAGTCCAGAAGCAGTTTAGGGACTAGGCCTAATAGACTAGTCCACATGCCCCAGTGGCTTTACCAGTGGCTATCCAGTTGCTTATATAAACTTACTGTGGGGATTTTTAATTCTGCTTTAATTGCTGATTGTGTCATTAGGATCCAATGTCATCTGCCTCACAAATTTCATCAGTATGTATTGCTACCGCTGTGCTTATTATAATAACTGCATGTTGTACGTCCTATTAAAATAGTTATACCTACTTGAAAAGGAAAAGTGCATGGCATGGTTTCAGTATTGGAACTAGAAAGGAAAGATTAATATGGAGTTGTATAAAAAAACCTTGCTCAATTTTGGCTTCATTCATCCGTTCGTTTATGTCTTCATTGATTCAGTTGTGGGTTCAAAGAAGAAAATTTATAGCTTGAAAATTAAATTTCACCTTGCACCATTCATTTCATAACAAAAGTTATGTTCATTAAAAGTTATTTAATTGCATTCGCTTGAGAAGACCACACGGATATGATGAGCATTTGATTCAAGAATTCAGAATGCAGAAGGAAGTGTACTCATGCCACATGCCTCACCTCATATATATTGCAACAAAACGTTCAGGATTGTCATTGTAGATTATAAAAATAAAGTATGGAGGATTTCTTATTCAATTCAGTATGGGAGAGAAAGTATAGTATCTATCCATAGTTTTTCCCACACACACACACACGCACACACACCTACATAAGCAAAATACAACCCTGAAATGACGATACCGTAAATTACGACATAATTCCCATAACCTCCCTGCTTTCTTTTTCTTAAAACTTTCTCTCGCTTCAAACTGTATAATAAAGTTGTTCAAAGTTAAACATATAGTCAACAGGAGGATGTAGAAATATAAATAGGAAATTTAATAGAAAAAAAAATTGTGTAGGAGAAAGGAGAACTTTTGTTTATTCTTTTTATGCCTCAATACCTTTCGTTTAGGACATTGTACTGAGAGCCCCTTAGGGGTAATACAACTATTGGCTAGTCTCCGAAGTAGGTAGCGTATTTACAATGTAGGCTTTTAAAGTTAGAGAATCAGTGAAATCTGATTGAATAAAGGAGGGAGGAAGGAAGAGAACTGCAGATAAATTGCGTAGTGTAGATTGGAATTGCAAACTAGGGGAGAGTATGGAGTCTGATTGAGAGTGCGGAGAGGGACTTGAGCCAATGCAACGCTAAAAATAAAACAAGGATATAGTGTCTACGTCTTGTTTTTTGTTTTTGAAAAAAAAATAGAAGAAAATAAAGCTTTCTCAACTACTAACGACAGGTTAAACCAAGTGAAAGGATTGAAGATGGGAAAGAAAGTATATTACGTTGGTTAAATAAAAAACACTGTTGAAAGAAAGGAAGAAAGTTAGGAAGGCCTCAAGGAAACAGTAAAGAAAACCGAGTTTTAATACAGCCATACTAGGTATGTATAATTACAGTCACAGCCTCTATCTCTATACTATGACTGTACTTATATAGACTGCTTAGTTCATTTTATAGGGTGGGATTGGGAGCTCTTGTGAGAATTATATTACAGTTGGTGGCCACTAGGATCCGAGATGATGAGTGTTAGATTGTATTGAAGAAGAAGATCTGTGGAGAGGATATACCTACCTACCTCTCCAGTAAAATACAGATTGTACTGCGCTGAATTATGACGGTAAGGATGAAAATTGGAGACAAGACTCTGGTTAAGGTTATGCATAATAACATGAGCTGTGATATCCAGTTCCAGTTCCAGTTCCAGATAGCGCCTTGAATTTTGAATCACTTTTACTTTTATACTATATACACTTTTGATACTCTTCATACTTGTAGGTTTTAGAGATGTGAATTTTGTCACATTGCAATCGAGTTGTTCATGAGACTCCAGTCTGTCCCTGTTCCCTATGTCCTTCTCCCATTCCTTAAAAAAAAACTCAACGCCGTGTGAATTCCAACTCTGCATCCATATCCACCTAATGCCTACTGAGTTCCCCCTCCCCTTCTTACGATGCATGAACAATGCTCGCTCGACTATCGTCTTCGTCCCTCTTCCCCGAGACCCGAAGAAGTAAGAACTAATTTAATTTATATAGAACGGAGCTAGCTTTTCGTCTCGGGTTTCCTCTTGCTTCAGCTAGTTTTGATTTCGAAAACATTTTGAATTCAAAGTCACATCCTACACACTGCACTTCAGACTTCAGCCCTGCTTCATTATGGAATTGAGCAGAAAATACGAATATATTCTAGTCCATCGTTTCTCAGTTATTCTTGATTGAATATCTCTCCCTCACCGCTGGATTCCGGTTCCGGTCTCGGTCTCAGGTTGAAGCTTCCGAGTTTTACCCTACCCCTTTTTTGGATTTCATGGAGACCACATGCCAAGACGTACACTTATATAGCTATTTTAGTTTTATACTTGCTAGTAAACAGGGTGGACTTTTTGCTTCGCACTGACAATGAGTCACGTCAACACTTTAACTAACTGAGCTCGTATGAGTGTAAAACCCATAGGAATTAGAGGAGATTTTAATCAATTAATTAGCAAAACAAGTCCAGCTGTGAGGTAAGTTGTATCGAGGTATTGAAATTTATATAATTCATTTTTATCGTGTCTAATAATTATATGTTGACATTGACATTGATTTTATGCTCTATCGTTTTCAGTTACATTCCTCAGCTTAATAATTTAAATATTATTTAATCCTCCGTGTGAGGTGTAAGGAAAATAGGGAATTTATACATAATATAAAAATTTGTATATAAAAAATAATGGTAGGGATTGTGGGAGGGGGAGGCTTAAAAGCTGACTTATGCAACTGTGTTGATTTGACGGCATAGTAAGGCGCATCTAGCCATGTATGTTTTATGCTCAATTTGCCAGGACAAGGATTGTGTGACTCTACGGTACATGTGTTCCCTTCTCCGTTGACATTATTTGAAGCAGTAAAGATTTTAAGTAGCCACGTGTGAGCTATTTGACGCCGACCTACCACTATTGAAAATAGTGAACGGGAACATTTAGTAGTTCACACATTCATTTCATTCCACACAATTTCCCTTTTCCTAGTTTAAATTCCTCACTCAAAATCACAAACTTGTAATCAAGCCAACATATCTAGCTTTAGACCTTACTACCCACTACTACTGCTACTACTACTACTGCACCCACACAAACACGGAATCCTCCAGTTCCAGGAGTTCCAGTACTCACGATTAGCACTTGGATCCTGCTGCGTTCTGTTAGCAGAATAGGAATGTTCGATTTCGGTTTGGTCTGATTGGAGGCTGTCTTTGCAAATTCACGTACACATTACTTTTAGAAATATATGCGTGGTCTCGCTCCCCCTGGATTTTTAAATGTTTTTCCAAAAGGGAGATGTACATAGTTGTGTACATAACGAAAATGCTCACTATAATGTGTAGGTATTATAAACTGTCCGTCCGTTGATATGGGAAGAGTGGGAAGACTGTGGATGTGTATGCAGCTATAAGGAGTAAAATTGGCCATAAAGCGGATGAGCAGAAGAGAGTAACGAGATAGTTACGCATGTTTAGGGGGGAAATCGACAAAACTTTGTTACGACCTGGAAGACAAGACATGATAGTAGCATATGTTATGTTCCAAACAAAAATCAATCACATATCTCTGACTATATTTATAATCCATCCGGTGGATTCCCATCACATCTCAATGCATGTGTGTATAATACACATTACACATGTGTGGGACGGGGGACATTACAATATCTTCGTTATATATACTTATATTTACTTTTACTTTGTGTAAATTTCAAATGCTAGTAACGGACATCGATTTCTAGTTTGTTCGGAATAAAGCCTCCTACACTCTGTCTCTCTCTCTCTTCTCCTCCTACTTCCCCACCTCCTTCTTAGTTCGCTTCACTCCTTAAGAACTTCGCTTCATTTCAAGTGTTGATGTTGGTTCGTCCGTCGCCCGGTCTTTCTCTCCTCTATCATGAAATGTAATCCCAACTCCAACTCCAACTGAACGGCATTCGCTTGTGCAACCCATTCCAATGTAATGAAACTGTGAGTTAGGGGCATGGCCGCAATGTATATATTTTCAGGAGAAGCCGCCTGGAGTCTAACATAGAAAGTTTTGCTCTTTTCAGATATTATTCTGAATTTATTTTTTCCACCTTGTATTGTGAAAATAACTTTTATGTAAAGAACTCTACTTTTTTTCTTCCTTTTTTTCGCCCTTTCCAATTCGGAACATATTGCACTCTCCTACATTGTCTGCGGTGACAATAAAACAACTGAGCAAATACCTATGCATGAGGTGAAAATACGTAGATAAATGTGTTTACAAAATGGGATACGTCAACCGTCTTGAATTTCAAGAGAAAGCTAGTGAGGAGAAAGTTGGTGGAGGAAGAAGAGTGAGTCCATTTCTTAAGAAAACCTTTACAACAACGAGACTTTAGCATATCCTCGCGCCTGGTCGATACTATGAATATTTTATATTTATCTCTTTCGAAACCAGTAGAACGAAAATACTCAATACAAAATTGTGTGATCAGCTCGTATTACCTTTTGTACTCATCTCACTCCACGTACTACACTGGACTGAAAAAATTTGGAAAATGTACGAAAAAAAAAACTTTTTTCCCTTTGAAACATAACGTGACTGAATTGGTCATGTATTTCATGGAATTGAAATTTAGAAGAAAGAAAGAAACATGTATACAAAGCAAATGGAAGGAGAGGACGGAAACTTTTCAAAGAACAAAAATAATACATGAAAAATGATTACATTTTAAAATAAACAAGGTGTTTCACTACTACTTCATTCATTCTCCGTATTCTGACAATGTAAAAATCTATCGCATATTCCTATTCCTTATATAGAATGTAAATGTTGACGCAACTAAGAGAACATTTCTAAAAAGTGAAAGTCTCAAAGTCTCTTAGCAACAAAGAAGACTTTCTTTTTCCACGCACATGATACCGAGTAACGTTTAACTTTTATTTAGGGCCAACGACTTTATACTTTGCATCTCTACGTTAACCACAGAGCTCATAAGAATAGGAAACGAATTTGGGGAAAGTGTGGAAAGTGTTGGCGGCTCGAACCGCCGTTCATTGCCTTTACTATGTAGAACAGTTTACATCATGGGAGGATGGAAATAGTAAAAAGTAGCTAGTCAATGAGTAAGAATAAACTGTGATGTTATGATTGTTCAGATAAAGACAGTACATGTCTCAATACAAGGAGCAACAGCAGTGGTAAACGGAGAAAGTAGTCCTACTTGTACTTTCCCAAAACGCCCAGTACATTTTATTTTCCTTTTTTCCCCACACAACCTAGACAGAATTGCTTTTGTATATATAGTTATAGATATTTTAATGATAGTGTTTTGTAGCGGTAGTTCTTACCACATTCTTTCTCTCTCTCTCTCTCTCTTCCTAGCTTAATTTCATTGACATTCAGAGAGACTAAAGGAGTCCAATGGCATCGGACAAAGTAGTGGGTGTAAGAAAACTCAAACTACAATCTAGCACTAGCAAAAATGTGGAAATGTATAGACATTGAAAGTTATATGGGTTTTCACTTGGATTCATCCTCAGCCAAGTTCCATTCCTATATTTGTATTTCTCTTATTGCGCCATTTCTTTTGTGGGCATGGGCATTTCATCTATACTCCTTACTGAATTTGACTTTTGAGTTTATCAGCTTTACATTTTGTTTTTTTTATCACATAGACCAATGGATAGGAGGAAGAACAGAGGAGCAGTACATTTCCTTTTTACTTTCTCTCTCTCTCTACACTCACAAGACAAGATTCTCGTACGATTGAGGAAACGAAGAGAAAAATAAGAAAGCATGAAATTTTGTCGACAAAGTAGAGGAGCATCCGATGAGAGGAGAGGAAGGAGAGGAAGGAGAGGAAGGAAAGAAGAATAGAGACGAGCGCTAGAGTCAGAGTGTATCCATATACATTCGTAGTTTTTGGTAGCCAGAATGGTGGCCGTGTGAGGTGTGCAAATGTAAAAAATACTGGGCCAGAATACAAACGATACTCGACCATATAGTCGACACAAGCCTTAATGTAGGGAGCACGTGATGAGATTGTAAAATAGCTACATATCACATCATCATCATCATCATTTTGAATGCTCACTTGCAATTCTCATGAAACTTAAACATCAGTTCAACCAGTTACACTTCCTAAGCTTTACTTTCATTTCCTCCCACTATATAACATCTGTACACCATATAGAGCATATAGTTCTTCCCTATCTCTTCCTGACAATGATTCTTCATACTCTACACATCTACTCTTACTCCGTCTGCTGCTGCTGCTCCTGCTTCGGGCAAACTGCCTCTGTCTCACTCTCACGGTTAAACAAAGCTGAGACAGAACAAAAAAAGGGGAATGAAAAAAAGTAGCATTTATTCAAGAAATTACATCCATTTCTCTCCTGTATTACAATTTTAGATATCCCATCCTTCCGTTTAAAAAACATGATAATTGGTGTAATGTCCCATGGAAGCGGAGAGGAGATTTCTCTTCCTCTCTCTCTCTCTATGTACCTACACGTAGTTTTCCTCAAGATAAATGCTAACGACATAACTAGGTACTTCAACTACTATTACCAGTGAAATTAAATGAGAATGAAACAATGTGTAAGGACAAAGTGTGTGGGACAGAGAGAACGCCGTAGGCTAAACGACTCATTGAAGTCGTTTATGCTCTAAAACACATTTTAAATTAGATCAAATATCTTAAATAACTTTTAAATGAATTACTTTACTTTCTCATGAATTCCATTTCTCTAGGAAAGGAGGCCAATACAATTTCCATGTAGCTCGTAGGTGTAGGTAGGTATATACATATATATCTAGATGAGTATGAAAACTTCAAATAGAAATTTACAAATATTGGAACTAATACATGCCAAGAATGTCTTGGGATATTTTTTCTTTGTCAGGCTCCAGTTCCAGTTTGCAAATGTTTTTACAAACTAGGCCAAGCTAATAAAATCAAATAAATGAAATTTGGATATACTGTGCATTGGCTTGCCGCGCATTAGGATTCAGTCCGCAATGTTAATGGTAATAAAATTAAGCAAATTTAATTCTACGTTCCGTACTTGGATCCTGCTATATATGTAAAATACAGGGAAAGTGTATGTAAATAAGTATACTTACTGGAGTGCCATACGGTAGTGTGAGATAGCTTCTTCCGTATTCCCCAAATCCTTTTGAAGGTTTGCAAAGTTGTAGTGCATTTTGGCATTGTGTGGAAGGAGTCGTAACCCAGAGCTAAATAGGAATAGAAGAAAAAAAGTTAGCTACACACTATACACTGCTAGTCACTGGCGACGGCGACGACTTCCTGTTGTATACGGGGATGCATAGAGTATGAATAAAATTGATAAAATTATCTCAAATGGTCGATAGTTGGTTGGGTCTTATTTAAGTTTCCAGTGCCCAAATCCTATTTCCCCTTGAATGAACATAAGAAAGCTATGAGAGTTTTTTTTGGATTGGCTATGATGCAGTTACAACTGGTAACTGCATGTTTCACTCCCTTCTTCTACTTTTACCAATACCAATGCCAATACCTTTTCCAAGTCAGAAGAAGGTATAGTGCAGTCAAACTCAAGAAGAAGAAAAAAAAGAAGAAAACCATCAAGATTTTCCATATTGAGTGGAAGGAAAACTTTTTTTCTACCTTAAGATGTCCAATAGAAGGAAAAGGAAAAAGAGAGGGAAAAATGTACGCAAACTTTCTTTCCATATGTTTTTGTGTGTGGTTTGGTTTTTGGATTTCACTACAGTTTTCTCCCTCCCTTCACTCCTGGGGTCGGGACCGCTAGGTATTGAGTACACAAAAAGTGGCTTCGCAATGTAGAACTTGTGAAATCAAATCAGTGGCGAGGGAAAGAAAGGGAAGAATTTACTGGGTAACAAGGTAACTAACAATAAGTCTTAAGTATACATGAATGAGTTCCATGGTAACTTTCACTACTTGTGATATCCTTCCCCTTGTGTTGTCAAATGCTAGCAATGATATTACTACCTCTATACATTTCAAGGACCTATCTACAGACGACTCCAGATATACGGGAAGGACAAGGGAGTGGGAATCGAATTATGTATTAGGGTATGAACCTGACAGACCTGGCCTATTGTGCACATCTTTTTGATAAAATTTCAAGTTGACAATGAAAAGGAAAAAGTGTCAGCTTCACGTTTGGTTAATGTAACGCTTGCGGGGAGGTATATACATATATATAGAGAAAGAGAAGCTGTATATAATGTAGTGTTAGTGAAAGTCACTGCGGTGAGGATGGTGGCTGGTGGGGAAATTCTAAAATATCCTTACAGATAGAGAGGTACGTGTCGTCGTACGTGTGCACCTATGTAAATGTTCGTTTCAATAAACTTGAAAAAGCTAACCTTTTCCTACATTTTGTGTGCTCTTCTACGCAGGGGTAGCTGTAGTAACTTGTGTATATTTGAACTGGCACAATTGAAACATGTAGGTGAAAGCAAAATTATACGTTGTACATTTGTACAAAGACTTATATAGTGACTGTATCTCCAATTTTGGGGTGTCTCTGTCTCCCGGTCCCGGTGTATAAAAACTATTACTAGAGAAAGAGATTATTGATCTTACGTGAAAAGTGACTCTCTACTCCTCCAGTCTTGGTTCCGGATCCAAGTCTTGTAAGTAAATAAGGTTAGCATGAGTAGGATGGAGATTTTGGCCAGGTTGATTTTCATACAAGATTTTTGCATCATCATAATTCTTTCTGCTCCAGCACCCACCAAAAGACTGAATCCCAAGCTGACAAAATCGTTTTGATATATTACACTTTGTACTCACAATTAAGCTCAGGACCCAATAAATCATTTTCTTAATCACTCTCCTTAATATTCCATTTTCAAACTTTTCTCCGCACAAATGTTTTCCTGTATTTATTGTACCTACCCACCTATAGCTACACACCTAGCTGCTCACCTACGTTACTCACGATTAAATATGGTTGTCCATTTATATAATTAGATACGAATTTTGACATGTCCTAAAAACTTAGTCGTGTCCCTACTGTACATATATACAATATAGAATATACTAATTGATCATAAGATTAAGAAGACGCAAAATTGCTCCGCATGTTACATTTAAGTTTGTAGGAAACAACATCAACAACGATGAACGATCTCCATCAATTTCACTACAATTAGTATACCAAGCATGCACATAAAATACCAACAGAACATAACAGTCATAACTCTGATTATTTACTGCGTTTTAATTTATCTAATTTCCGCAACCTCCCCCCTCCCCCTCATCAACACCAAGATTAAGTTTTGAAAGTGCGTGTGTGGATATATAGTTATAGTGTAACAATATGTTGTGCTCTGTACGTGGGGTGTGACATATATAGGGTGAGAAAATTATTTATTAGCAACAACAACAGCGATTGCTAGGAAAACGTTTTCCCCCCTCTCTCCCTACAGACACACAGACACACACACACACAACAGTTGTTCAAAGTGAGGACTTGGACGATTCCATAATGGAATAATCTAATCATGAGTTGATAAACTTTTCAATTTGGCTTGTTCCGCTGAATATTGTGTGGTGTGGAAAAAAGATACTGAATTTAATGTAGTGATTTCCTGTCTTTGAGGTTTGGTTATTGGCATGGGTCGGGCTACCCTCCACACTCGAATGTACATACATCCATTGGTACATCTGCCTTATCAGTTTCATTTGATATATCCAATCCAATTCAATTCAGTGGACGGGACAGAGAAAGAGGGAGAGAGAACAGAGCAGACATTCAATTTCTATTAGCTCAGTTGCGTGTAACTGACGTAATCAAGCTACTCCAGACCGCCACCACTACACACACAACACCACCACACTCCACCATAAAATAGGCAGCAATAGAGAAGACAGACAGACGGAGTTGAAAGGAAATGGAATAGTCTTAGTCTGAGAATTAGTGGAGAAGAATAACAAGTAAGAAAAAAAAAGAAAGAAGGAGAGGGTGGGAAAGCAGAATAGGAGTGTAGGAGAAAGTCTTTTTTTTCGTTTTTTTTTCATGAAATAGAAATCTATACAGAAATAAATATATATATCTACACGAGAACAGACAAACACAATGTTTCAGTTGGGTTCCGAGGTAAGGATTTTTATGATTGGATTGTCTGATGATGCCTTTAGAAGAAGCATTTTTATTTGGGGAGTAAAAAGAGTGGCACAAGTCTTGGGATAAATTTATGACGCAATCGTTTTTCATGAAAACTTCTCCCGCGATGCGTGACACAGACCATTTGGTTTGTGTTTTATTATCATTTTGCTTCTCTGGGTTCCTTATCGAGTGAGAAAACAATTACCCTTCCCGCGCTCTTTCAACTCTCTTTAAAACCATACGCCTCGTACATACTGGTTCTATAGGTATAAGGATATACTTCCATAGGCAATTCGTACAGGCATGTCGACAGCACAAGGTCCATAGGTCCATTTTCCCATTTGGATATACTAATAGATATTTCCTTGCCTCAAGCCTGTGTGCTAAACTTTCTTTCCAGTTTCCAGTCTCTAAGCGACTTCCATTCCCTATGTTGGGTTTTCATTTAAACTGGCATTCATTCCAAATCCAAACAGTTCTAACGAAAAACAAATATCCATGAGGGCAGAGTAAGTAAAAACGTTTTTCCATAAGTATGTATATGGTTTTTGGTATGGAAATGTATTTAGCTAGAATGCATATGTATTTAGTTTTTGTTTTGGAGGAGCGCATCTTAATTTTTTGTTGTAGTTGTTTTTCTGTATCTTTCTTTCTTTCTGGGTGAGTATCTCTCACAGTTGCGTGGCTGAAAGCATTTCACTTTGAAGTCACACATTTTTTCTAGAGCCACTCTTAAATTACACGTCCCACTGTATCGTATAAACACTGATTTTAAACATGTACATAAATGGCTCAAGTGTTGGCCTAACTACTAAATGATGCATCTAAAGAAAGGGTTCCTCCCTATATCTGCCCATTCATGCAGCCTCGTGTATATCCGACAGTAGTAAACCTGGAGGCATTATATATATTTGTAAACGTAGGTGAGCTAGACAAACCAAACCAAGTAGCATGAACTAGTCAAGTGGAAAGTCTTTTGAGTGGTTCTTAAGGTTTTTTCATTGTCCGTTTACGACTGACTTTTATCCTTGAGTCTGCTCTGGATGCTGCTGTCTTTTCCTAAGTAAGTAAAGCGAGTCTACATATGTACAGACCGGGCTTCCTCTGATTCTAGTGATATTTCAGAATTCCTCTCCATTCCGGTGGACGCACTTATCTTAGACATGTATCTACAATCTTATCAATTCTCAAAATAATAATATCAGTCCCTGGGTGGTGTATAAAAAAACTACGGCGTGCTTCAGCTTGAGTATGTCATTTGCTACAGGTCTATCTACAAGTGGAGTGATAAGGAGAAAGTTCCGCTTTCTTTCCCTCCAAACAAGGCAGCGGAACAGACGTAGGTAGAGAGAAAGAGAGAGACAAGAAGAGAGTGAAAGTCGTCAAGTAAATTGAATTTCCAAGAATTTGGTTGTTGGAGGTTTAGAGGTGTTGAGTGAACATGAAGAAAATAAAAAGAAAGATGTAGAAGTGAGAAAGGGAGGGAAATAGAGTAAAAGCGCATATCTTCTAAACATATTTCTCCAATATTCAATGCTATTTGATTTTCAACAAAGATTTTTTTACTCCTGTTTTTGGGTTGCATTGAAGGAAAATAGTTGTGTGGGGACTACTATACACAGTATGACTAACAATATAAAATATATACTGCTTCATCCTGTACTATTCCTTCTCTTGTGTGGCCAACACTACACATGCACTTACTTTTACGCTGCTGTACGATTAACAAATTTAAATAGAGCTGAAGAATTGCTTGAAAACATAAATGCTAGACGAAATCGCTCCACGTCCTACGTACCTACGTTGTTACGTTTAAATCTGTAAACTCTACTAACCAAAATACACAAAACCAATAAATATATTACATAGAATCGAAACTCAGTCAGTCCAATGAAATCAAGTCTATCTGCCTGGGAATAAAAAATCCAAAGAGTAAGTTTTACCCCAGGAAAGGGATTTATATATGAAGCACCTGTAGGTATGTAGGCATATATATAGTTACTATTATGACTATTCTCCTTTTCCTCCTTCCTAAATACTGATATACTCATATTTCAGACGGCATTCACTTGAGTGAGTTCAGTGTTTGTATTTGTATTTTCTGGCCTGTGTTCAGGGCTGATAGGAGAGAAGGTTTGTAGTAAAGTATTCTCACGGGGTCTGAACCAATCTTAAGCTAACATTTTTGAACATATATACTACTATACGTCTCTGAGCGTTCACAAGCATACTCAGTGTATGTCAGGCTATACACACGTGGGCATACTTGCATCGAAGAACAAGTATTCATGGTTTTTTTATATTTTTTCTTCACGTCAACTTATAGCCAAATCGAATGATAACTTGACTTTTACTTTCTCCCCCTTTCACTCTCATTCTTTTCTGGTCTGGTCACTGAATCCAAAGACGTTTGATAGCCTCTCCACACTATGTATCCACTCTATATAATACTCTCTATAATGGAAGTGTACTATTCCATGAAGAAAATCTGAGTATTCTAAAAAGAAAACGGACAGAAGAAGAAACAACTTACCTTGGGATATAGAGAACTCGCTCAGCGACCACGAATCCCACTCTGAAGAGAAGATTTGATGCTGGTATGAAGGGAATGATGAGAAATGCCAAAGCAAGGACCACCTCTCTCCTCGTCTTTGACTGGAGTCATGAAACAGAAAAAAAAAACAGAAATTGGAAATTCAGTTAAAACCAGTTCATATTTCTCTTTTCTCCTGATTTCCTTTCCCTTTCCTTTCCTTCCCTTTCGATTTTTTTTGTACTGTGGTACTTAAACCGATCGATCAATGTTCACCATTTGAGTTCTCATGTTCCACACTTGTTTCTTTAGTTAAGCATATGTTTCAGAAACAATCCATAGAAGCGTGGACACAAATGAGGAAAGGACCTAGTATACTGGATACTGGACTTGAGTGTAATACCTTACGATTAGTGTGGAGAGAAGACTGACCAGTAGACCTTGCACTCCTCTGCCATTTACAGCATTATAGATTATGTATTACCTAATATTATAATTATATTCTATTCTGACTGGCTGTGTTATACGATTTTTTCTTGGCTGACTTGAACAAATTGGCAAAATTATTTTATTCTCCACTGTAACCAGTGATTCAACACACAAATATTCATTCCTGACCTGATCCCCGTTTTAAAGTTTGTCCATATTATGTAACCATTCTATGTACGATATGGCAATTTAGCCGACTATTGATTTTTTGTCATCGAAAATAAAAAAAAAATCCTTGAAAAAAGTGAAAATTAAATAATGACTCTAGTCACGTCCTCCCATGTTGTACGTCTAAAAAGGAGAACGAATCCAGCAATGGTGAGTTAGAATAGCTACATTAACGTGCTACACAACTGAAAAACAAGAATATAATGTTCCCTATCTATGTAAGTCGTGGGACGGAATGATGTAAAGGTAGGCATTTGCCGAGTGTGTGTATGGTAAGCTGATGTGATCGACCGATGGCTGATCGAGATTAAGATTGCTATAAGACCCATTTGTGGACTAGGAGTAAGTGTGTTGCGAACAAGAAAAGGAAATAATAAATGTGTACTACAAGCAGTTAGTATTTTTGTAAGGATCATAATATGTAGGTAGCCACCTAATATTTAATGAGGTAGGTACGTAGTACAACTTACCTTAGTATGTAGGTACCTATACTATGTGTGGCTGAGGTAAGGGTACACGGCCACGGTCAGGGCGGTCGTGGTTCTTACCTTGAAACTCAAGTAGATCACGGTCCAGAGAAGTGCTGAGTAAAATACGAGACAAGAAACATTGCGAATGTCTGTCCATTTCTCCACTAAGGGAATCGATCCCATTTGCCAGTCATAATTGAGTGAGATTGGGGCTAAAAGGAGCCAAAAGTTGAACACGGGTAAAAATGTGAATGTTCGAAATCTAAAGACGCAAAAACCAGAATACAAAAAATTATTATTAGGTACGTAACTTTGATTATTTCATATTTTATAATATCACAAATTATTTTTAGAATTTTATTTGTAAGTTTTCATGGGGAATTTATAGGGGAAAGAAGAAGGAGAATGACCATTTTTGAGATATGTAATGTTTGGAGGGTTGGACTTGGAATGTTCGTTTGTTTTGTTATCGGTATCATATATAGTAAAGGAATTGCATTTCAAATCCTGCTACTCATACTAATCCCTGTAGAGTAGCGTAGTCTGGACGTGAAGATCCTGAACTGTAGAAGAACTAATCGTATGTAAGGTAATCTTATTTGTATGTATGACAGACTCGCCCACACAGTACACACTAATTATACAGCTGCAGAGACGAAAAGCTATTCTAGACGCTTGCCCCCTTTCTCTTGTGGACTGTAGGGAGTAGTGTAGATATAATACACAAAGAGAGAAATGGAGACTGGAGACCAAAATTAGCCGACTTATCGTTAAAACAACGTTCATTAACTTCCTCTGTACACACCCCAGTCCATTCATTATTGGTCGTTATTAATGGATAAGTGAGCTCAAGATCAAATAGTGGGTGCACAAGTACATACGCCAAGGTGTTTCATTTACATAAGTACTCTTTTCATTCTATTTTGTTTTCATTCTCCATTCCCTACACACTCACAGTCCACATTCAAATTCCTATGCTATGCTCCGAATCCGAACAAAAAGCTTGGAAATAATTTATCTCACGACTTAAATCTAACTAGCAAATTCACCGGCAAATCTGGAATAAAGTCAAATATCCACCACTCACCTATACCTTTCCTCCTTTCCTAGGTTCATTTCTCATTCCTTCCTCAAATCGGGTTCAGGTTCGAAACTCTAACATTGGCCTTGGCTCTGGCTCTGGCCAGAGAAAACTTTAGTTCTTATTCCCATGTAGGATGTGTTTGTAGTTTGTGAGTAGGTAGGTACGTGAAGGTAGGCACTACCTCTCTCCGTTTCCATTAACTAACTTTTTCGTTATTCATGAGCTCTAGTCCAGTCATTTGTCTGTAGTCGGTACATCTAATCTGATTATCCTATCGTATCCAGCCCGAGCTGACAGCAACAGCAGAATCCCATAGTACGCGTGCAACTTCTAAGGATTCTGAGAACTATTATTTTCAAAATACTGAAGGGATGAGGACTCGTAGCGTATCCTGCTCATTCACGTTTTCTTATGTTTTCATTGACACGCGTTTATGTAGCTCTCATCCATCGTTAAATTATGTTCAGGAATGCAATAACTTTATCTTACTATTATGCAATGAATGTCGTATTTCCCTACCTACGCAAAACTTAAAAAAATAAAATTCTCTTATATGCTTGAAGTACGGTACAGATATTTTTTACTCCTTGTATCACTTTACTACGGTCTCCTAATGTCACCTGTAGTTTAAATATAAAAAAAGAATACAGAATACTAGTGTAATTACCTGGTGGCTTTACATGGGGCAAAGGAAGCAGGATTGTCTTGATCAGAGAACTGTGGAAGCGATCCTTGAAGCATCACGATGCGAAAAGTTACAAAAGCTAATCCCTAGAGAGAGAAAGCATGAAAAATTATTGCTTAATTGTGAGTCTCCAAGTAGAGAGTAAAAGTACAATGGGTATTCACATGATGTGGAGGGAAATGGAAAATTCTTTTTCCATTGATGTCTTAGAGGAAGACGACGACTCACTTCAAAGGAGTAAAAGAGAGAAGAAAGAGGGAGAGAGAAAGAGATACAGGAAAAATGATGAAGAAAGCGCCAAGTGAGATGAATAAGGACGATTGAAGTAGGAGATGGAGATGGAGATGGAGACCGAGACGGAAGGAAGGACAGAGAAAGGAATCAAAATGCTACGAAGACGGTTATAACAATCCCAAGATAAGGAACCAAAGAAAAAGAAGATGTGATGACTACAACTCTCTCACTCTGCCTCTCTTGCAATGATCATTCCCAGAGATTTAGTCATATGGGTATCACATCACTGACTCTCCATTTTCCACATGACTATAACTGGAAGAGAATTGCATGAGATAAAGGTAGGAGCCGAAGTGGTATGAGGGTATGGTGGGGAAAGTTGGAGTGAAAGTAGGAGACAAGATCTCCATGGGGCAGAAAAAGATTCCCATTGAGTATATAGGTGCTTATGGAGTTAATATAGATAGGGAAGATGGATCCTATGCATATTGTCAATTCCTCATACAGAGGTAGAGGTAAGTAGGTATATATATATATAATTAGACAAACAGACATCGTTCTCCTTCACAAGGGGGATCAGCACAAAGGATTTGTCCAACTTTCCTGGATATTAATTTTCCTTGAAATTATTTTTCCTGTCTTACCCCTAATCCAATAATAAATAATCTTCTGAACAAATGGTACATCTTGGCATTCACTTTCCTCGTCAATAAGTAGCTGTAAAGAAATCAAAGACAGACACATAAAAATATTGAATAATGCCTCAGACAAAGTTCTATGGATCAACTCTTAATTTCTTACATCATTAATTTGCATTAAATTATCATTGAAATTTCTTTTCTTTTTACGACTTCCCATCAAGTTGGATCAAACTTTAGAACAAGGCCTACACTTGTGTACACAATATACAGTATATATGCCACTTACTCTGCTATTAAGTATCTGTGGATATATACATCCCATGTAAAGTTTATTCCAAGAACAGTTATCCCATGTTCCTTTGACAGCATCCCACCAAATGCCAGCAAAATCGATGTCACTATAAGTCTCTTATTTTCTACTTCCTTCTGATACCTTCAGTGTAGCATGGAAAGACAAAACAGAAAGCATTTCATTAGAACAGATTTTATGAGCTCGTCCATAATATATTCCTCACATTACCATCGCAATATGCTCTACGCTGTCTCAAAATAAATTACGACTATTTTATTTTTAATATGATTTAATATTAATTTAGTTTCTGCATGGTGGCTCCTTTCTCCAAAAACCATTAGAACTCGTTTTGGAACTCAAGTGCGCGACATTCAGTTGTGTCTCATCATCATTTTAAATTCCAATGGAGAGTACACGAGGACGAGGAGTAACTATAGGAATTTGGAAGATTAGTCAGAATGAATGAAACAGATATGTGGTATTTATAGGGTTACGGCTTCTTGGTTATATGGGCTGGGGCAGGACAGATTTTAGTCCTTGAATTGTTAATTTTTTGAATAATTCATGAGTGTGACTGTTGCGGAAATGTCTATATTTCTTTGTAGAACCGTACATATAATGTGGAGAGCATAATGTGTAATAATCAGCTACTTCCTATGCGTCATTCTTCATTTTACACAAATTCACACCGCCACCATTTACACACAACAATTTCCGTTTTTCTCTCTCACGATTAGTCCATTTCCCCTCACTCCGCACCTCCCCCCCCCTCCTCTTCCACTGAAATACATTTCAAAATAGCATCACCACCACCACGCACTCACAAACCTAACCTAACCTAGCCCAGACTCAACATAGGGAGCCACGACCTACTTTTCATTTTAATCTCCTCTTAAACATGCATGGACTTTCTCTCTCTTTTTTTTTCATGGGAATTCTACGCAAAATGTATGTATCGCCATCATCATGAATATGAATGCAACACGCATGTTTCAAAATCTCTCAATCATCTATAACCATCCCCCTTTGAATAGTTTCCAACGGTCCGGTGGTTAGATATAGTTCAAGATGACTATGTATTACATATTTACTGTACCGCCTTGAATATAATAGAATCACTTTTTAATGAATTCCTTTTATTTACATGGAAGGTATGCCAGAATTATGAAGTCCAGGTTTGAACTGGACAATAAGATAGATTCCATGTAAGTCCAGTGCTATGGTTTTACTTAGATTTCGTTCATTTAAATATACAAAGACAAACTAGTTTGCTGCGTATATGTGCAAAGGAGTTCACCGGTAACAATAGTAATAGTTACAAGCAATCATTTTAAGCTTCAAAAGGAAACATTTAGTCTTACATTAATCACACAGATTCTTATTGTCTGGAATTCACGCATGCTGTGCTAAGTTGAAGTGGTAAAATATTAGACAGACAAGAAATTAGACTAAAGTTTCTGAATAATGTCCTTATATTTATACAGGGCATATGTATAGACATCGTGTCTAAACACATTGCAAATCATTTTCAATGACTTTAGCGGCCATGCGTTTAGGGAAGTGTGTATGATAGATTTTCCCTGTCGTTCGGTTCGAAGTCGCAGCAAAGAAAGTGGAAAGCAGGATTTGTTTGTCCTATGGTCTACGTCCTGTCGACTTGACATGACGTGAGAAATGTTAGCTTGACAACTTGTGACACCTACACATCTCTACTCCCGACTTGCTATTAATAGAGTAGACTCAAGTCTCCTAATTACACATATTTAATTAGTCAATTAAATGAATGGAAAATATTCGTGTATGAGGCATGGGGTCGCATTGTTATTGTTAGTTCCCTTCACGTTGAGACGGAGCCAGCTCAACTCCTTTGTTCTCCTTTTCCTAGTCGCTCCATTAATGATGACTATGTCCTTATACGAATGCGAGTCATGAATACATGGCTTTCGCCATTATTTTATAGAGCCATTACATTTTCATATTTTTCATATATATGAGGCACTAAATTCCCTGAGGTATCCCTCACAAAATTCTTACATAATATACCTTGGTAGGTAGGTGCTTACAATTAGGTATGAGTGTACCAGGAGGCACACATGAGCATCATCCCCATCATCACCATTCTCACGTGTCCCCATATGTGAAAGTGAAAGTCAAGTTAGGAATGCTTTTTCATGACATAGTCAAAATCATGTGACAAGGAGGAATGGGCTCAGACTCTCAAAACTCTCGAGCATAATATGAGTACCTACATAAAAAGAGAGAGAATTCAGGAATGGGAGAGCAGAGCAGTCGCAGGAATGAGGATGAATAATGAAGAGAATAATTTTGAATTGGAATTTAAATTTCAAATTTGCATGATTACTCAAATGTGAAAGCTGATATTTGACTGCGTAAATTGTTATGACCTCTTCATTTCCCTCCACACGTGCTGCTGCCACTTAGTTTTTATGTAGCAGTCTCGTTGTATTGAGTATTGAGTGAGGAGGAGAATTTCCGTATTGACTGATCCTCATTCACACAGACTTCCACACATCGACATTTGACATCAACTTCGTCGTCGTCGTCGTCGTCGTCGTCGTGAATTAAGGAATTGCCTAGGACAGGATGGGGAAATGCTGAATTTCCAAGCTTTCCCCAATTGGCTCAGAATTCATATTTCCTTCCTCTAACTCAGCTCAGTCAACATTGAAATGCATGAGAAGATTTCCTTAACATTAACATGGGCTACACTCGAGAGGAAAAGGTAATACTCGAGCCTCGGAGATGGAGTATGGAGTAGACGTGTGTAGCGTGGTAGTTCGCGTGACATGACGAGAGTAAAAGCAAAGGTGATGATAATTCTTTAATGACCAGGGCGTAAAAGCCATAAATAAAGTTTTATTGCGCACGTTGCATGGAATTAGTCGAGGACAAGTAGCATGTGGTGTTGACTCGTTACGAGTTCCCTCTCTCTCTCTCTTTTACTTTTACTCTCTCTGTTCCTCATTCGAATTTTTAATAAAAAATCGTAGGTACATTCGTTCTCACTATGCAATGAACATTATTCTAAGCTACCTACTTGGTTAAATCGTACATTCATAAGGTAGATCCAACACTGCACTAAAATGTACTCTCTAATCAGTCTCAACTGTGAGTGGTTGGCAAGGCATGTGTACTTGCGTAATAATCTCATGCATATGTATCAATGAATACATACGCATTTCCGCATAAAATTAGACTTGTATGTAGTTGTTATTAAAATTATTGTACAAACATTAGGCATGGTGTTACACATTACTCGGGGAACACACACATCATTGCTGAAGAAAGAGAAACAAGCTGTGCGGATTTTCCATGCTGTAGATCTTGTAATTGATACCAAGGTCTCTAATAAAAACTCGTCTTAAATCCATAATCATGACTGTTATGCAATTAAATAAGAAAATTGTGACTTCTAGTAAAAACTGACTGATACTAGTGACCCAGCCATGCGAGCTTTTTCTAGAATTTGTATACTTTGAAAATCGCATTTTCAATGCCAACGCAACAAGAATTTTTCGGGGATGTTATATATCCGCCTGGTGCATGTAATTTCAGTTGTGAACACGACAATTCTTGAACTTAATACCTATTTATATCAATGTTTATATTTTAATTTATTTTGCTTGATTGAAGTGATACCAAATAATAAAATTAATTAAATATGAAAAACTCAATAATATATGTATTAAATCAATAATCAATTGTTACATCTGTTCTGTTTTTGAGTAGAAATTTCCTAAGTTGCAAATACGAAAATAAAGAAATTTAATGCACTGCTTAACGGTATTTGCTATTCAACATAAAAAATCGAATTCAAGATACACCTGCAATTGCAATGTTAAACCTTACAGTTTCTGAAATTTAAAAAACTCAGTTGTGTAGTAAAATATATTCAGAATCTGATAAAAAATCTAGGTTTGGTCACCGTATTTCATTTAGTTACTTTAATCAATTTTCCATAAAAAATAGTTTGCAGGTTTATTGGAATTTGTGATGATCTCAAACCTTAAGAACGCAGGCAGTAGTTGTACAGGTGGAAACCTACGATTGGTTCCCCAGAGTTTACTGGAGCACAAGAATGTTATACATTGCTGTGAACTGGAGATTTTATCAATTGAGTGGACGTACTGCACCACTGCTCTGACTATACAGTAATTACCTAAGTACATAATATGCAATAGAATACTATTTGTTTGGAGCATGTGTAATAACTCAAGTGTCTACAATCCAGTTGCTCTGGCTGGATATTGTAGCATTTATTCTACGACGATTATATGAAGTTTGTATAATGTATGTGTGTCGCACTTGTAGGCTTTTCCCCAATAACGTAATGATAGTCACAAAATCAATGTATTCGTATTAGTATCACCAATAGTACCTAGGTGGTAGTGGTAGTGGTAGTTTCATGAATAAAAGATGAATTTGAATTTCCCGCCAAACCACCAACTTTAAATTGTTAATAGATATGCGCCCATCAAATGCACACTTGCTTTAACTGTAATAGCATAAAAGCAATTGAGTAGTGAATATAAAATGTCAGTTTCGACCATGTTAAATCTAACTTATAAAAAACTTCGAGGTCATTCTTTACCATGAGAAAGATGCATTTCCAAAAAAATTCAAGGCCAATCGATGCTGTGGCGATCCGCTGGGGCCGGCCATAAGAGACGGACGAGAGCGACCATGGGGGGACGAGCGGGACCCGATGGGACCCAATGGGACGCACCGGGACACGTGTGGATAGTGGGGAGGGGGGGCATGGGTGGGGGGAGTGGGGGGTGTGTAAATGTATAGTATATGCGGGGCAACTGTATGCGCGGATCTATATAGATATATGGGAAAAATCAAGAAAAAATGATGGAAAAATATATGCAAGTAAAGCCAAAATGCTCCTATGGGGTATGTAGTGCAACAGTATATAGCTCTTGAATTTTGAGTAAAATGCATGTTTGTTTGTTAGGTGGCAGTGGGGAGTGATGCGATGAAAAACGGCCGAGGAGATTGAAATGAAAAACAAAATTAATGATGATGATGATGATAATAATAATAAGACAGAAAGAGTCTCGTTAGTGGTCATGGGTGGGTGGACGCGAGCGTAAAGGAGCGTCATGCACGGCTGGCGGCTGAGCATGTGGATGCATTAGGACGCAAAGTTGTTTATGAGAGTGTTCGCTTACGCGTGACCGCCGTCTATTTTACAGATTCATTGCAAATAAAAACAAAACAATAAACAAATGTCAACAAAGAAAAGAATTTATTCATTTTTTTTCATGGGCTTAACATTACTAACGTAATCTAAATGCATAACATCTTAACAGAATCAAGCTTTTCGGTCATATATTCAATGAGCTTTTCAAGTTCAAGAATTTGAATTTCAAAATGACTCCCAACCCATTCCGGAAACCTATCTGATTTCAATTTGACAGGTTTCAAAAAATGAATCCTATAAACTGGGTTCCAAGTGAACCGACTCACACGAACGTGTATGGAATGCGACTTAAAGCACCACATTCCTGGGTCCCAGAAATGCGGATCTTTAGCGTCCATAAATGCCGCGCAGCTATTACCGTCAAACATGGGCAATAAATCATTTAAATGGCTGAGGTTTGCATACTCAGCGAGAATTTGTTTCAAAAAGGCTATAACCCCAACAGCTTCTATCTGAGTAAAAGCCATTCTGCTCGGCAAAGCCTTCTCATTTGCTTTCAATAAATGGAAATAATAACAAGACAGTGGATCAAAATAATTGAATCTGCATTTTAAACCACTAACTATTTTAGTGTCTTCGGTCTGAAAGAACCTAGGGTCAGATGGTTGAATAATAGCGATCGCAGACAACTTCTCATCATCATTATCAGAATCATCGTCTTCCCCAGAGTCGTAATCACCGCGCCTAGAAAGAGATGCGAGTACCTGTTTCTCGTCTTTATCGGGGGCCCCAGTCTGTTTAGGCGATACTAGTTTGCCCCCCCTCGGTGACTTAAACGTCATTTTTCCTAGACGGGCGGGCGGCGCTTCTACGTCATCGTTGACGTCACCCTCTTCGCCTTGGTTTACTCGAAAACTTAATTTTCGTTTTGCAGACAGCTTTTTTATTGATTCTTTTAAAGGCGGAGTTTCATCCCAGTCACAGGTGTCAGGTGCTTCTCTCCATTTATCAGCGTCAGATCCTGCTTCTAGGCCAGCTTTATTAACCACAGCGCAATCTCGCATGGTTGAAGTTTCCAAGCGGATCGGTGTGATCCGAGTTTGCGATCGGGTTCCTCTCGTGTTAGCAGCAGCAGCAGCAGCCGCGGCACCAACAGCAGAGGCTGGACGGTCTACGTCAGCGACGTAGACCAGCTGCGACAATTCCTTGCTCAATTTAGCCGGGGGCACACTGCAAGCAGGCAAATTCTTGGTTTCTGAAAAGCAAACATAAATTTAAAAAACAAGTTATAGCTTAGTTATTGCTTCATTGACAAATTAAACATTTACTTCTCAGCGTATAGTAATAAAAAAAAATCAACTTACTGTTTCTTGAGGTTTTGAGAGACGCCATTGCACGACAGAGTTATTTACTAATAACAAGCGAAACAGAAGACAAAGTAGCTTTTTGATGTTTCAAATCAAAGTGAATAAAATATGCTTCAAGTTTTAAGATTTTATATTAAGCAGCGATTGGTAAAAACATCTAGCTAGTTACACAAGAGTGATTTTATTTATCTCCTTCTAAACTTGAAGGACAATATTAAAAAAAGAGGGGTTTTTGCCCTTGAAAACAACGCAATTATTAAATAAGTAGTTTTAACTAGAAAATGTTGTGCTTTGCAAAATTATTGAACCTAATCTCATGATTTTGGACAAAGAGCGTTTTTTACTCATTATTTCATTTTAAAAGATGAGATGAACCGCCTTAAATGTATTAAGACCATTTGTTAAGAATGATGTAGAAATTATTCACACATGTTTATATTCTTTTTTTATTTACATAAATTTAATTAAAATACATTTCACGCAATTAACAAAATAGAAAAATTAGAATGAGTTTGCTTGAATATTATTATTATTTGCATAAACGTGGCAAATTAAATAATTACATACATCAAAATTGCTATTAATGATATTAATATTTAATTTTTAAGTTCAAGCATAGGAATTTTATAATAGCCAAATGGATAACTTTTGTTCAAAAACTTCTCCCCAGATTTTATGTAATAGCGCTTAGTGTCAATACAATGATAAGAAACTTTTTGAGCAAGTACATTATATAACTTTTGCTGATACGACCGAATTTGCTTTGTTGCAATACTTACAACTTCATCATTTTCTAGAATTTGTTTCATTTTTTCATGTCGAATGTTTTTTATAGCGCATCGCGGAACTCCTTTTGACCGTATCATATCCTTTCCATCACTAAATTTTAGTGAATAATTTTTTGCTTTTAAAGATATAAACTCTATAATATCCAAACTTTCAATTTTCCACAAAGAGTAAACATTTTTTGTACGATTAACAAACTCTTGCACGTCATCGATACCCAAAAAAACAGGATGGTCTAATGGCAGTTTTGAAAAGTCAAAAAACATGTAATTGTCCACAAGAATTTCAAAAAACACCTTACTTGGCATTGGAAAATGCGTAATTGCTGAGTCTGTGTCAGCGTAATCCACCAAGAGCGCAACTCCAAAAAGACGATACAAAACTTCGTAAATTCCTTTATAAAAAATCATTTTTGACAAGCCTAAAATTGCCACAGCAATTAAAATTGCTTTATCGTACGTGACATTCATTTTCTTCATTAAAACAATTGTTAAATTGGAAAGAATCAACATGACTCCTTCAAATTGCGTCTGAGCTAAATATTTTTTAGCTTCTTCTTTTGTTTGACATGTTTTAGCATCTAATTGATCAAGGGGCGACTGCTCCGTTTAACCATATACTGAATTTGACATTAGTTTAAAAACATCTCTTTCAGATTCTGTTTTTGCTCGCTTTCTGTTATCTAGATTTTTGAGTATATAGTCCTTAAAAACTGGCTTTTCAGTAAATCGTATTCCTGAATAAATTTTTTTAATAACTAGACCTTTTTGCAAATAGTATTTAAGTTCTCGATAATAGCAAACGTAATTTTTTTTGTCGTAGCAAGTTGTCAGTAGCCGTTTACCTCCTTTGAACATTGGGATTTTGTCAGAATGTCGATCAATCAATTCTTTTTGATCTGGTGATAAATGCTCGTACGCAAGCTCAAAATGTTCTGGCGCAAACGGTACGCACAAAGACATATCTTGAACGTGATTTGGATATTCCAAATCACATTCAATTATATAACCAATTCCACTGTCTTCTGGTATATTTTTCCAATCAATTGTCTCTAACTCAATGGCGTCGACCATTTCAAAATTGTCGCAAGGCAAAGGCTCAAGCATCGCGCTTGCATATAAAGAGTTGATATCAAAGTAGCAGATTTGCACTTCCTCCTCATCTTGTACGTCATCTCCAAACCTTTTTGCTTTTGCCTGAACACTACGCTGCGTTGTATGACAAATTCCACCTCGAATTCCGCGCTGCGCCAATTCTAACATTTTATTGCATGTTACATACCCTAATTCACATTTAGTTGTGAACAAACAAGCTTCTCAACTATAGCCCGACAGCGAATAACAATAGGTAGGGTCTAGCCTATAAAATGATAAGCCAGTCGATCTAAAATTTTGCCATAACTGAGCTAAGTGCAATACGTCAGTCAAAGCATAAAATCTAGTAAAATCTTTAAAATTTTTAATTTGAAACTCTGATACAATCTCCTGAACGTGTTTCCAATCATCATCAGATATATCTTCGTCTGTCAAGTCATTGTAAAATTTTTCTCTACCTGGAATTGGAACTTTATTGTCAAGCACCTCAGGCTCTGATAAAAAAGAATACGGGAATATTTGTTTTTGGGTAAGTAAATCCAGTTGCCTGTTTGTCGGGTGTTTAATATTTAAATCAGGAAAGATAATATGCAAATTTTTCTTAAGTAAATCAAATTGCTCTATTCCATCTTTTTTTAAATTAGATACCAACTTTTCAAGGCTAGAGTTTAAAAACTGTAGCGAATCAATAAATCGAATCTTAGCCCGTTGAAAAATTGGTTCAACATCATCGTCGGGGGAAATATTGAGGGGAACTATTTTTTGTTTGCTTCTCATTGTTAAAGATATAAATTTTTCAGAATTTTTGGCAATCATCTTTGTATCTTTTATATCTACTACACTGCTGTTAATTGCTTCTAGCAAAAATTTGTGATCGTAACCAGTTCCATTGTGACTAATACAAACTAGTTCAAATTTATATTTTACTTGCAAATTACAATTGCGGTGAATAGTTGATTCGTAGCGACCCGTGGTATGATTATGATGCCACGTTTTAAAATTCCTATCAGTAAACGGTAGAGAACATAAATCACATACACTTGCGCTTCTATGCCTTTCCAATTCGCTTGCCGATGGCTGGACGGAATTATTAGTTAATCGAACTTCTCTAATAATTAAATTTGCCCAATGCATAACTCTTTCTATAAAATGTTTCATAATATCATCTGGCCCGTCGTAATGCTCTAGAGTTATTAGTTCCATGTCTTTACCTAAATTTTTGACAATGCAGAGTGAATAGCTTGCTGCCTTGTGCTCAGCTGTTTTTTGTGTTTTGGTTTTTTTTATTGAGAGGTCAGTGTTTATTGGAACTATAAATGATTCCAGGTCCCAAAATAATACATACGGATAGGCTAAATTCATATAAGGTTTAGAGAATTTTAATCGATCGCTTTCTTTTTTGAAATTAATTTTAACCTTTTTTTTTCGGCATAAAACTGTGTGTTGCTGCAACAGCTTATTAGTTGTAAAACCTTGTAAACAAGATTTGCACAACTTCATTGTATTTGCATAAATTCTGTTCATTACCATATCTAGGTTGTAAATCAAAGCAAAGTGGTACTGATCTTCCCGTTTTACATTTTCTTGAATCATGAATAAATCTACATGACTTTCAAAATCAAAATTTGACATTCTAATGGGGTAAATGTCTTCGTTATCGTTTGTGTAAACATTTACACTTGTAAAATTTAACTCTTCAAACTTTTCCAAGTCTTTGTAAATATCTATTGGTCCTGGTGTTTCACTAAAATCGAAACTATTTCTGTACGCGTCATAATTTGACGCCAAATTCACCCTTTGACCATTTCTTTGCACATCTTTTCTATAACGCGAGGCAATAATACAATACTGAAAACACTGATCTTTTGTCTTTTGTAAATTTAAAATACCATACCGCCGAATAGGCATTTTTAAATACCCTTTCGGTCTTACATTCTTTAAAGGTTTATAACTTCCCACAATTACATCAAATGATATTATTTCACGGACAGTCCATCCAGAGCCATTAGCATTATACAGGTTCAGCGTTGAAATAATATCATACGCGGCGTCAAATTTAAATTTTTGAATACCATCTTTATGCAATAATTTTTCAAATTTGCTCGCTAAATACACTTTATCTTCCTTATTATTAATCGGAGTTTCAATAACTGTTGGTAGTTTTATACGTATAAGAGCGTTATTGTAAATCTTGATTAACTGTTCTAGCAATTTGGAAAGAGCGGTGTCAACGTAATCAAAAATATCTTCAACTTGTTGAAAAATTCGAGACGGTCGATGTTGATACGAAATTATAGCCCCCAAATGATGTCTTGAAATTTCTTGAAAGAAACTTTGGTCTACTTTTGGCTTTTTAAAATCAATGTGACCACTCATCTGTCCTGGGCGACTGCAATTATGTAGCTCGCGATGTGTAAAGTACAATGCACAGTCCCCACAAAAATGCACATCTTCCATATGCGCGTTGTAACCAAAATACTTGCCTCCAGTAAATGTACAGCCATCCATAGGGCACGTGCAATGCTGCGCGAACAAAAAAATTCGACTTTATTTTTTTATAAAAAATACTTTTTTGACTAACTTAATCTGTTATGACGAGCACGTTTTGCCCAAGGCAATCTAAAGTACCTACATGAATTCAGGACTTGGTTTTATGTACGACAATAGTTATGCAACAGAACAATCAAATTATTCTTCGTTTCGCTCCAGCAAGCAAAATAAATTTTGACTTTTTTAACTTTTTTACCAAAAATATTTTTTTTACTGACTAAATCTGTTATGACGAACACGTATTGCCCAAGGCAATCTAAAGTTCCTACATGAATTCAGGACTTGGTTTTATGTACGACAATAGTTATGCAACAGAACAATCAAATTATTCTTCGTTTCGCTCCAGCAAGCAAAATAAATTTTGACTTTTTCAACTTTTTTTACCAAAAATATTTTTTTGACTGACTAAATCTGTTATGACGAACACGTTCCGCCCTAAGCAATTTAAAGTAACTACATGAATTCAAGACTTGATACTACGCACGACAATAGTTATGCGGCAGAACATTAAAATTATTCTTTGTTTTGCTCCAGCAAGCAAAATGAATTTTAACTTTTTCATTTTTTTGTTTACCAAAAATACTTTTTTGACTAACAAAATCTGTTATGACGAGCACTTTCCACCCTAAGCAATCTAAAGTAACTACATGAATTCAAGACTTGGTACTATGTACGACAATAGTTATGCGACAGAACATTAAAATTATTTGTCGTTTCGCCTCAGCAAGCCAAATAAATTTTGACTTTTTAAACTTTTTTTACCAAAAATAATTTTTTGACAAACTAAATCTGTTATGACGAGCGCGTTCCGCCCTAAGCAATCTAAAGTAACTACATGAATTCAAGACTTCATACTATGCACGACAATAGTTATGCGGCAGAATATTAAAATTATTCTTTGTTTCGCTCCAGCAAGCAAAATAAGTTGTGACTTTTTCAAATTTTTTTACCAAAAAATATTTTGACTAACTAAATCTGTTTTGTCAAGCACGGTTTATCCTAGTCAACCTGAAGTAACTACATGCGTTCAAGACTTGGCAAAATGTACAACAATAGTTACGCGACAGAATATTAAATTTGATTATTTTTTCATTAAAACAAGACTAAAAATTACACAGACTTTTTTGTAAAATCTTTGCAATTGGTGTAGACGCCATTGTGTATTATGCCACGTCTGCTTTTCACGCTCGAGTGCGTATTATAACATCTTCACGCCTCAACTTAAGTCGTGAGATTCTGCATCCGCTCCCAAGTCTTCCACTGCTTTTGGTTACTTTCTTTTTTATGAGTAATTAACAAAGGAGTGTCTAGACGACTGTTAAGTAAGCCAACTGGAACGTTACTCGCTCGAATAACTTTTATGAATTCAGATAGACCTACAACCTTTTTATCCTTGAATATGTGCGACTGCGTGACGTAGCTTACCAAATCAACAATATTTGATGATTTTATTATTTGATTATCAATTAATATTTCAAACGTGTCGCTCCAAGATATATGTGAAGCCTTTTGCAAGATTTGTAATACTCTTTCAACGCGTGATTTGCTTTTTTGTGACACTAAACTAACAGCTTCAGCAATCATTTCATTGGATATATTTTTATCTTTAGGTTTGTCGTCATTGTTGTCACCGTTGTAAATTTCCATTAATCTATTATATAAATCAACTTCAATCACTTTCATCAGTTTGCACGACATTTTTGAGTAAATCAAGTATTATTTCACCTTTGCAAATTTTATAAAAAACTTTCGAAAGAATGCAATTAAGGTGTGGGGCAAATTTATTTAATGCGTTTTGAATTGTGCTCACTGAATAATTTTTTTGCGAAGTCTTATAAATTTTGTAGTAAGAATATGTTCTGCTTGTCGTTTTCTAGATTTTTCAAAAATATTAAAGTTTAAAATGATTTCAAATAGTGCTTTAATTTGCTCCGAATCTAAGCTTTTTATTTTATCTTTTAATTTTGTTTTCTTTAAATCAACAAGATTTCGTAGAAACTGTGCTTCTTTTTCTAATCGCGTAGTCATTATTATTATAAAACGTACACATCACAATCACTTGATGGAAATATGTCAGACCTTAGCCGATATTTTCTGTTGCTTTTCGAATGGAATACAAAAATCAAATAACCATGATTTCGTTTTGCTGTTGCTTTTTCATACGCATCGGCAAGTTGTTTTATTTTACCTGGGCAAAACTGTTTACCAATATGAAAAATTGTGCTTATATCACGAATTTGTTCAAAAAACACTAAATAATGTGTATTAATAGATAAGTTTCGTAGCCCGTTTTCAAAAACGTTTTGAAGCAGTAGTATAATGCTAAATTCTTTGTGATGACTAGATCTGAGAAAAAACTGTTTAATTAATTTTTTATCTTTTCCCTCTGTTATAGAATCTTGTTTGTCGTCAACAATTACAAGCTTATTGCGTAAATCCATTCCTTCTAACGATTCAATATCTGTGTAGAAATGAATGTTGGGATCGCTTTTTTGTAATTTTGAAAATAATAATTGATTTTCGGCGTAGACGTATACAACTTCTTTTAAATTGACACTTATAGCTTCAGATCTACGTTTTATAATTTCTGTAGCTAATACAGTTTTTCCACACCCTGTAGGACCCGCAATAATCATTGTAAAAGGATGCGTCAACTTAAAGTCTAGTAAAGTGGGGTCCGCCATTTTAATAGATGTTAATGCAATCACCAGCTAGATGCAAATAAACATTAAAAAATATTTTCATCTTCATTTACATTGTTTTATTTTATTTCAATCTAATTTTAAAACATCCAAGTTTTTGTGTAACGGCGCTTAGCACTGGGGTTGTGAACATTGACACAACTCTTTTGGTTTAAATTTGACAAAGGTGTCGGAACTTCCATCATTGGAATTCGAGCGCAAAAGCGCGAAACCATTAAATCATTTTTACGTTTATTTTGAGTGCAAAAAAGGTCTAATATTTGCTCAAAACTTTTCCCAATTACTCGATGATACAGAAAAAACAGGCAAAACTCTCCACAAACGGATGAGTGAGTTGATTGTAAATCTAAACAATTTTCTTTCACAATTTTCCCTGGTGTAAGAATATGATGAAAATAAATATCTAAACCATACGAATCAAAGAATTCGACGTTGTTTTTTGACTGCATAAAATAGCAAACCCAATGGGAACCGCCAAATGCTTGCCCGTCTGTGTTTTGAATAATTGCCAACGGTGTTGATTTTCCTTTAATATCTTCATCAATTGTGTCAGCGGAAGTTACAACAAAATCAATAGTTTTGTGCCTCTTTTGAATTCCAAGAAGATTGTGCAATGCTTGCTCAAGTTCCCAAGTATTCATAATGAATTAATTATTAATAATAACGTTCCCTCGACTGTCAATTTCAATAATTGATTGAAATTGCTGAAAAACTACACAATTTATTGCCTGTGGGAGAGCTTTTTTAAATCGCAGATTAACTTTGACTTGCCCGTTCTTTATAAGGCTAAAGTTGTCACCGGCAGATGGAAGAAGGTCAAATACAATCAAGTTCTTGCCTGTAATAAAACACAAACATTATGAAACAAATACGCGACAATGTGTATTTTAGTTTACATTTTAATAATAATAATAATTGAGTTATATTACCGTTTAGCCAGTCCGATGGTGAAATTCCGTTTCCTATAAGTTGGTCCTGAGCAGCGCAATAAACAGAATTCTGACCCAAAATATATTGTTTGGCGTCAAAATCAAAATTGATTTGCCTGTAGAGACTGGAGTTTTGATTCACTTCAAGTGAAATTTGAGACAAGTCAAAATGATGAAAATTTGAACAGCTTTTATCTAGTTTCCCAATAAATGCAGTGCTATCAACAAGTCCAACAACTAGCATTTGCGGCAAAGGTCCTGAAAGTACTGAGTCGTTTGAGCTTGAAAGCGCACCTCGTGGTATGGTCCAACTATTCATTTCCATACGACGAATGGGGTACTTGCATGTCTGATTTGCCGTTAAAAGCTTATGATGGTATTGCATTACATCAGGGTGGACGGTGTGCTTCTTTAGGTACAAGACAGCCTCGTTTATAATAACTTTATAAGGGCAGTTGGGAGTGCCGGGGTCTGTTGCACAGTCGAGGGAAAACTCTGGTACGCTACGGCGCAGAACAATTTTTAAGTCAGTATTAGGAATTAAATACTTTGTTTGATTAAAAATTTCTGAGTCAATTTTCCCCAACATTTCAAATGACGCGCTTTCCCTTCCAATTGCAAAACGGCTTTTGAATCCTGCATTGTTTGCTTCTACAAATGTGTCTTGAGCTGCATCAGGGTAGTACATTACAGATTTCATGCCTGATTCTTTAAGACTGGGAGGCTGAGTCAATATTTGATGAATAATTGATCGTATACCATAGAAATTATTAGAATCTGATACAACAACATTGTTTATTGATACTTCAACGTTGGAAAACAATGCGTAAAAAAACATAAACGTTGCTGAAACAAGATCAGTAGATGCAAGATCAGCGTTGTTTTGTTTAACAATTTTTGTGTTTAGATATAATCGAGACTCATGTGGATCCATATAAGCTTTAGGATTAGCTGGACAGTGAAGTACGATAGGGTTAAAAGTGTCTCTAACAGGAACTGATGGATAAATTGCGTCAATTTCTGAAGATTCGACGCTTATATCCGTGTCTGAAATTTCCATTAGGTTTAAATTTGATCGCATAGCTCTTTTGCTGTCCTGAAAAACAGCACCGACACCACCAAAAGTTGTCTCCATTTTGGATATATTACTTGCGACGTAATTTAGATTTATTCTTGCACTTGCTTTTCACACACTTTCGATTAGATGTTAATCGTTGGCCTTTGGTTTTAGTACTGATTACAGCTCGAGAAGATTTACTAGCTTTACGCTTTTGCCTATTTGTGCTGCTTTGCAAAGATTCGCGACGTTTATTTTTATTTTTATTTTTTGACATTTTAGAACCACTTCCGCTGAATGGAATAAGGTAGGACTTGCCATGAACTGCAAGACCGGATCCGCGTTGATTGGTCTTCATTGGTTCTAAAGTGCAATCAAATTGATCCTTGCAAACAATTTTTCGCATTATTCGCAATACTGAAAATGTAATACGACTGTGGTTGGTCTATTTTGAAAGTCAAGTACTTGTCCAAACTCGTTTAAGAGCAAAATTCGGAGTCGCGATATATTTTCCTGCTCGACTGAAATGTACTGAATGGGAGAAAATACTAAATGTCTCTCTGATTTATTATCACCTAACAAATTGACCGTTCGAAGCAGCGGGTACATTTTGTTATCAAAGTTCTGATTGGTCACAACATCACAAAGCACTAACATCCGGTTGGAATCTTCTAGAATATCAAAGAGTGCACTAGCTTGTGCAACAGGTGGCGCGCTATGATTTAATTGTATTAATTCTTGCCCGTGAATAAATTTATAATTCTGATCAAGACCTATAAATGCATTTACACTTGCAGGAAGTTGAATTTTAACATTTGCGGGTTGAATATTTTCAATGTTGTTGCCATGCACCGAAAAACGGGCGTCTAGTTCATTCAAAACTAAAGCATAATTTATTTCATTTATAATTTCAGCTACATTTTTTTCTTCAGGTTCGTCCATTTGAAATTTATAACTTGTTGTTCGAATAAATGATAAAGACAAAACTTGCCCCGTGTTCATTTGAGTAAATAAATGCTCGCTTGCGGCGTGGTCTGACAAATACGATCCAGGAACAAACGTTTTACTGTCAAATCCTATCGTTCTAGCCAAATTGTCTGATAATGTTACAGATAAATCGTCGTCCGGGCTGACGTTTAATGTCGTTAACCCCAAGTGATTAATCGTTAATCGCAGCTTAACAGATGAAGCAGATAAGCTTGAGTTTATGTTAGCAATAAATGATGTAATGTTTTTTTCTCTTGCTTTCACAATCTCAATATTCTGAGTTTCATGCATTATAACATGAATAAAGTTATCTTGATTTGTATACGATACAAGTTTGAGGCTCATTTTAGTTTCTAATGGAATGGCGTCCCAAACAGTTTGATCTACGTTTTTCTTAGATTCCCAATATCCTGACGGGAACTAATGATGAGCAAATCCAAGTGTGGTTGCTAGAGTTTTAGACATTATGACAGCTTCATTATCGTTAATTTCATTAACTTGAACAGCAAACGTTTCTCCCTCTCTATTCGCTGTGAACGAACGAAAAACCACGCATGGAAATGCGGCAGACTCAATCTGTTTATCAAGCTCATTAAAATATGTTCGCATTTCGGGCACAGATTTTTTTAGTGTTAACTTTTTTTCTGATGGTAGGGTTGTACGTTCAAATAAGGGTGATGGAACCTGTGTAAATTCCTCAGCTGTAGGGGCTGGAGGTGGATTAATTTTCGCGGGCACTTTTGATTCAATCTTGACAGGCGCATCAAAGTAAATTTCAGCTAAGCCACATTCAAATCTTCCTCGCGGTAAAATTAAATTCTTGGTGAGACACGTCACAAAATTTGTTGGCGTATTATTTACCAAATTATTGTCAGCGTCACTTTTGACTGTCAAATAGAAACTCTGTTTCTCGAACAAACTATCTCGACGACTAAAATGGTGTTGCTTTAGCATTTTAATTAATTAATTTTTAGTAATTCTTGTGCATAAAACCCCCCTGTAATTTCTTCGTTATTTAAATCCCGAAGTAAATATGTAATTGGTGATGTAGGTTGAACTTTGTAAATCTTAAAAACTTCCTTTAAATAATTAGTAGAGCTTCCTTTTTCAAATAGTGTTTTAGCTCTACTTATTCGCACTAAATCGTTCACTTTAAATTTTGCAACGTCTAAACTGGGCCCATTCAGCAAGTTCCTATACAATCTCGTGAATATGTCATTTTCGTTTTCTTTTGTCACTTGGTTCGGTGGAATACCTATACTTCGATGAATTGAATTATTATACGCTTTTGTAAAGTCTTGAAGTTTGTCAATAAATCGCAGTTTTCCGGTTTGTGTGAGATATCTATCAATTTTTGCAAATAACGTTCGAATTGTTCGTTCGACTATAGCTGATTTTAAATGCGAGTAAATATGATATAGCTTGATATTTTTTTGTTTAAGGTAAGATTGTACTTTGGAACTTTTAAACGACAATTCTAGATCGCTAAATAGATAGTGTGGGGTAGCTTTTGCTTCCTTAAAAATTGATTTAATTGCAACCAATACATTTTCAGCGGATTTTGTTTTTAACGGTCTGGTGTACAGTTGACGACTAAACTGATCCACAACAAATAGAATAAAGTTATAGTTTGAATTGTGCCGTGATAACTTATTGAGCTGTTTTAAATCTAACCCAAAAATTTCGTTTTTAAATAACGATATAATTTGTCGTCTCTTAAATTTTCGTTTAATGTCTTTATGGAGCGAATACCCATCTCATTTTAAAAGCTCCTTTTCTACAGCACTTTTATCAGTCAGCCCTCTATTTAATGCATACCCCGAAAGACCTGAATATGCCCCTGCAAGCCTTTGATTCATGTAATCTTTGCTTATTTTTCCCATTTTTATATACTTGCTCACAAATTAAATAAATTTTTATTTAGTATGAACTTTCAGCTCAATGTTATTGTCAATAGAGAATAATTCAAAATGACTTTATTATTAAATAACGCCAATGTTTATATCACATTACATTTCCAATTTCAAAAAGATATAGAATAAGATACAATGATGACTCTGTACATAGACGGAGGTCACGCGTGAGTGAGCGCTCTTGTAAACAACTTTGGGTCCTAATGCATCCACATGCTCAGCCGCCAGCCGTGCATGACGCTCCTTTACGCTCGCGTCCACCCACCCATGACCACTAACGAGACTCTTTCTGTCTTATTATTATTATCATCATCATCATCATTAATTTTGTTTTTCATTTCAATCTCCTCGGCCGTTTTTCATCGCATCACTCCCCACTGCCACCTAACAAACAAACATGCATTTTACTCAAAATTCAAGAGCTATATACTGTTGCACTACATACCCCATAGGAGCATTTTGGCTTTACTTGCATATATTTTTCCATCATTTTTTCTTGATTTTTCCCATATATCTATATAGATCCGCGCATACAGTTGCCCCGCATATACTATACATTTACACACCCCCCACTCCCCCCACCCATGCCCCCCCTCCCCACTATCCACACGTGTCCCGGTGCGTCCCATTGGGTCCCATCGGGTCCCGCTCGTCCCCCCATGGTCGCTCTCGTCCGTCTCTTATGGCCGGCCCCAGCGGATCGCCACAGCATCGATTGGCCTTGAATTTTTTTGGAAATGCATCTTTCTCATGGTAAAGAATGACCTCGAAGTTTTTTATAAGTTAGATTTAACATGGTCGAAACTGACATTTTATATTCACTACTCAATTGCTTGTGGAATCAAATAATACAATTTTTATCGCTCTACATTAGTGAATTGTTTTGTTCTAAAACAACCAATAAACTGAATAAACGTGTTTATAATAGAAAATTTGCCATCAAGACCGTGGTTTATATTCTAGCGACGTTTTTCTTAATTTACACTCCAAGGGCTTCAAAAAGGTACGCCAAATATCAGTGCAGTACACCTAGTATTTTCAAAGTATCACAAATGATGTATAATTGTATGTAGAAAATACCTACGGTGACCAATATTACAATTCTGATCGTAAAGAATGTAAAGATTACCGATTACCAATTACCGGTTGGCGATGGTGTATAATGTAGAATAAAGTGGACTGTAATTTTAAGAAAATTAGTTGAGAATGAGTGAGATTTAAATATGCATAAAACAGGTATGCACAACTGGTGAAAGGTCAAAATGAAAGCATGAGGGGAAAAGAAGGGTGAAAGCGAGGGGATATGAAATGGGACTAAGGTTTTGGTGCTGAGCGTTTAAACTTTGTCAATTTGATTAGGTTGAATGTTTGTATGTATGGGAGACGTTTTACAGCTGAAAGCGTGTTGACAGCGTTAAAGTGAGTTAATTGATTTGTAGATGAAAACAATGCAGATTCATGGCTACGCGACTCACTCTAGCTTGCTTCCTCCCTTCCTCTCACTCCTTGATAATTACAGTCCCAAAGTGCTACTTTCTAATTGATAGTCAGTGGCGTCATAAGGAAACCCTAATGATAAGCTCTCCTCAATGCTCTCTTCCTCTCAGTCCCTCTCCTCCTCCTCTCGACTCCTCTTGGTGCTGCGGTGGTGGAGTGGAGTAAGTGAGTGAATGAAATATGTATCTACTGAGCCAAGCCAAACTTCCTATAACTATACATATACCTACATATTTATAGATAGATAAGCAATGAGGACCTATGGGGAAAGTGAGAAAGTTGGAAAATCCAAATTCAGACTTGGTGACAGCTCATACTATGCATATGTAGAAAACCGTAGTTAGTAGTATAGGGTAGTATACAAGCGCTGGTCTACGTACACCCCAACTCCTCACTATGGAAACGTTGTTGACAAAGAAATTATCCTGGAATTTATGTTAGTGCACGGAGTTACATTCGACAGTCAAATAAAATGTCATGTTTCAAATTTACAGCATTAAATATTTCAAAGGCAAGTTTTCCAACTTGGATTTGGATTGGGGAAAAGATAAAAGCAAAATGTTTCCACCCTTTGTAGGAATTCAATGGGAGTCAATGTGGAAGGGACAATGAGAATAAAAATGCAGTGTGGAGAAGACTGGAGACTTTAGTCAGTGTAGAGGCTGTTAAATGTTATTACCAGTAGAATTAAATTTAATGTCATTATGACTATCGCCATCGTAACTCTCACATCATGAAATTTTGATTCGAGTTTAAAGATGGCAAATCAGAGAGACCCACTGCAGCACTCGGTCTAAATTATTAAGCATGAGCAACTTGTAAACTTTAAGGTCAGGCCGTGTCAGCTCAACTTGGAGCCGTTATATAGGTCCCAGGAATAAACGATAGTTAATTGGAATTCCCACTGCTCCTCTACTGTCTCTCCTATGTTGCCTGTCCATCCATTTGTGTTTCCAGAATAATGTATAAAGTCCGACATTTTTGTAATCCAGCACTGTTAGAGAGGTCAGAGTAGATGCAGTAAATAACCAGTCTTTTTCGCCGTACTAAAATTGAGCCGACAAGAGTTTCATCTCATAGTCGATACGTAGCAAATAAATGCATGTGTAGTAGGTAGATGCTATAGAAAGGCCTCTTAAAGAAAATTGAACGCAAACCAAAATGAACCTCCAGACTTTCATAATCCATACTATCCCACTATCATTGCACTATATATCACTATTCACTATACATGTATGTACAAGAGGGAATGAAACGTATTTCATTTTCATGTTCCACAAAAATATTTTTCTCGCTCTCATTACTTATGTATGGGTAAATATTCATGCATAATAAAGAGTGGCAGGAGAGAGTGAGAGATAGAAGGGGAGAAAAGGGGAAAGTAGCGGGGAAGGAGGGAGGGAGTGCAAGTGGATTTATGGAAGGCGTGCGGACACAACTCATAAATATTTCTCGTCTCTTCTCCTCAACGTGGTCTTTCTTTGTGTGCACAATAGAATAACGATGCAATGTTTGGAAGGACCTTTCCCGCCGTGTACTCTCTCCAAGACGAGAAGCTTAAACAGTAAGCCAGGCCTTAAGGAGTAAAGTAAACTGTATGTGTTTGAGTCGGGATTTGTCCGTGCGCCTCACTGCATTCTCGTTTACTTATAAATATATATCAATACAACAGCTACACAACATCTCCAGCAACGGCGGAGCCTCCAGAGGACATGCATATATTTATGGTAAATTCGACCCAAAAATACACAGGAATGAATACATTATAAACAATAAAATCTTAGAGTGTATATCCAAAAAGGTTGTTTCCATGGATGCATATAGCTAGGTGCTATAGCTATGCATGGAGGCAGTTGCAATGGTAATGGTAATGATGCGGAGGATGCATGCGTAAAATGGAATTCATCCGGACCTATTGGATAGGAGCTTTGAGGAATGTTAACAAGATCTATTTGAAGTCACGAGGGAAATTGTGTGGTCAAGAAGATTCTTCATCCTCATCCGTAATAAAGAGACACGACTATGTACATGGAGAGAAAGAGAGAAAGTAAAGAGGAAGTGAAGGATTAATTCTTAAATTTATGAGGACACGATGATCTACAGACACTCTCCTCTCACATGATTTCTCTCCCTCAGATTTTACGAGTCAGCATTTTATATTGAGTACAGTCATAACTTGAGAAAAGAAATACTCGTAAAAAGAATTTTTGGGGTGAGATGACGAGTGTGAGATGAGGTAGTTGATGGGAAAAGTTATTCAAGATGGAAACGAACGATATGATCTGAATCCAATACTCAACTTGGAATGATCTGCTGGATTTGAAATTGGAATTCTAATATAAATTAGAGTGCGGAAGCTCGGGATTGGATTGAGATTGAAGGAAGGAATATTTGAAATAGGTAAATCTTTGTTACAAATCTTAGAGTATTAAGTTGAGAGAGGTATATAGAGAATGTAATATTATTTTTTTTTAGTTTTTGAATTACCCTGAACCCAGTATAAAAAGTAATTTGACTTTCTCTGTACATCTCTCAATTCATAGTTCTGGTTCCGTAAACTCGGCGTGTACTCCAATGTTTATGAGGTATCATTCTATTCGAATTCAGATTCAGGGCACAGGCAAGACTCGCGGGTACTTGTATCTATGGGCTTTACTGACTGGAGATCTGCTCAACTCATGTCTGTCAGGTAATCTAATCAAGTAGTGAATCAAAATTTCATCTGTTTGCGGTAATAATTTCATTCGATTTTTTATATGATGTATCTCAATGTCATCGTTTCAATATCCTAGATTAGAGCATACAGCATACCATAAACGAATTTGTTATGTATATTTTTTTCCTTTTACGCGCCCGTATTCCTGTCTGAAAAAAAAATTGCAAAAATGTTTCATAGTTTTTAAAAGCTTATTTTACGGCATGGTTTAGGGTAGAGTGAATTATTTGTCTGTGACATTTTTCTTGATGCTAATTTCAATTGCAACTGTAGTAAAAACAAAATGTAACAATGTCCATGGTTACACTATAAAAATTACATCTTCCTTGAGCAGTCTAGGCAGAGGGGGGGGGGAAGAGATCTCACGGCTCGTGTGGTGTTATAGAATACCTGTGCAAAGAAATTGAATATTTTTGTATAGTTTTGTAGGTATAGGAATTAGGTAAGATCGCTTTGTGGTGTAACTTTGAATTTTTTTAAAGAGGCATTAGAGGAGTAAGAATACTTGTCGTAACAAGACGTTTGAGTAGCCGTCTTTCTTCCGCTCATCTGTCATGGTCGTCGTCGTTGAGTCTCTTCCTCTCCCACGACACAAGTTCAAAGAGTCAGAATGAACCTTAGAAAAGGAGTAAACTGAAGTGAAAGGTTATGCAAAAGAGCAGAAAAGCGAAAGACAAGAGAGGGGCTTAGTGGTTAAGAAGGGCGAGGACAGAAAAAGGATTATTTGGAGTAAACAAGCAATGCGCGCCTTGTCTAGCCTCAACGTCATCATCATCATCATATCCAAGCTTTCTTTTTTATTCAATTCCAAATAGAACCCAAAAGAAGAGAGGCATCAGCATCAACGACTAGTCAAAAAACCTACGGGCATAAAATTATCTCAAAACTAAATGCGCTCGTATTTGTCTTGTCTTCAACCCACTACTACTGTGAAGCTGTGAGGTGAGGGCTGTATTGAATTGATTTGTTAGAATCTAATCTTGAGTGATGCTGATTGGAGACATGAAAAAAGAATTTCTCAGGGGTAAGGTGCTATGTGTGTGTGTATGTATGTGTAGGTGTAGGTGCATGATTGAAAAGGTCCTTTGGTGATAAATTTGTAAGAGAAATCAAATGTAGTGCATGCAGGTAAAATAGAGAAAGAGATGCAGGAAAGGAAGTTTTTCCACACTGGGGGAGGGAGATGGAGATGGGTCCAGGAGATATAGAAGCTGGAGTAAGTGTGTGGCTGTGAATGGGGAAAGACACAAAGTGAGAATAAGAAGATATCAGAATTTTTTGAGCATTTCCGCTCCCCTTCTCCTTTTGAGTGGGGCGTTCTTTCCCTTTCAAAGACGTAACGAAGGTATCAGTGTGAAATTGTGTGGGTCTGTGTGTGGATGCATTTGCCACTGTGCTTCCATACTTGATTCCGAATACACGCCACGTAATCGCCTTATCTTTCACACCTATTTCCTCACACATCCCAAACCATTCAAACCACTAACGCCAGCCAGCACGAGCAATGCTCTGGTTATGGTCGTCTGGTCTCCACACCATACATAGGTACCTACCTATACATATATTCATTTCCATTGCGACCGCCAACATCAAGCTAGTATCCAAACCAAAATGCACCTCTCTTTTTGCATGACTAGACTCACAACTTCCCTTCCTTTCCATCGGCTCTATTTCTCCTTCTCTCTCTCTCTGTATTTGTAAATGTAAATCCGGGAGAAAATTTGCTTTCTCCGCTGTAAAACGAGCCGTGTATCCTTTCACATAGTCTCAATCTGAATACTACAGACAAACCCCTCTGAAGCTTGGAATACCTTAGCACTATTGATGAAATGTTATTCAGAACCGATTTATCTCGTTTTGTTCCATCATGTTGTTTCCCCTTGGAAAGAAGGGGGAAAAAATGAGCCGACTCTAATCATGTCAACAAGGCGTGTGCTTTCCAATGGAAAAATCTCACTAAATCCTTCATCTGTCTTTGTGAAACATCCGTAGAGATTGGGATTCAGATTTCAGGATTGTATAATCCTCTTATATACTGAAAATAGCTGCACTCTCACAAAATAAAAAATCTATGCTCTAAGTATACAAATTAATGATAAGAAAATAAAACAAATCGTGGAGCAGGGGTGTAATAGACTGTAGTCATGCATACGCCTGCATCTCTCTATATAACAAGAAGTATAGGGAGGAAATGAGAATTTTATAAAATTAGGAAAGATATGAAGTTATTATGTGGTAGAAATTATTATTGTAGTATGCTAGTGAAAACTCACTATGAGAAGATAGCTTATCATCCTCATAGAGATTGTGCGGGGACAAATGAAATAACAAAACTTGTACATCGCATGTTGCAGTTTCTTCTCCAGCGAGTTCTTCTTGTTCCTGCTCTGTTCCTGGTTGAATGTCGCGGCTAGTGTTAGGTGGGCGCCAGGGAAAGTATAGAGAGCAGGTAGCACAGCCTAATTGACCTGTCCAATGAGACACCTTCCCTTTGGAAATGTGTTTTGAACCATTATTGTGCACTATATGGGACGGAGAAAGGTCGGCACGCAGGAGTCCACACACTCACACTGCCACTACCACTACCACCATTCTTATCGCTTCCATGCACGACAACTGAAAGTTAAATTAAAATCGATGACAAGCAGATTTGAGAAGCGTCGAACAAAAACATCTTTCACCATCATGCAATGTCTGAACGTACAAAGTGTGAGGAAAAGCAAAGGAATTCCATATTGCTATTTAGTTTGTGAAAGAAAGAAAAAAAAAGATAAGACTGTCGTCTGACTTGTACAAGGACGTGGGCTGGGATGTTAGCAACCGTTCAGATTTCTACACATAAAAATGTTCATCTTCTTTTTTTTAAGTGTGCAAGCTGAGGACTGCACAGAACTTACTACAAAGTTACCTACATGAAGTTGGTTTTGGTTTTGGCATCTGTTTGAGTATACTGAACGGAAATCTTAGCACCAATGAATATACATATGACTAACTTTCAATGAAAGTCTTGTGTGTGGATGTGCGTGGATGTTATTCTCTCCGCGAGCCGAGTTGGTTCCTTCCTACGATCTTGGTTATTTATTCATGAAGCATTGAGAATTCTCCATCTTACTCACTCTGAAAACCAGTGCTTATAGGAAACGATTTGACTCATTCATTCTCCCAAGTAGTCTTTCCCTATCTTTCCTAATTAGCTCCCATCGACTTCAACTACTAACTTTCTCCATCTAAAGTAGAAAGAGGACCTCAGGTGTAGTGCATTTCAAATCTCCTTAATTGCTTCATACCTTCCCCATCCTTTCTAATCCTACCCGCACGCTTTCTCCCACTAGAACCAGATCCAGAACCCGAGAGTCTCGAGCTCCTAAACTTTCTCCTACACACCACTTTCCACCTTGGAGCTTCCTCCGCTGCTCCGCGCTTCCTCCGTCCACATAAGAAGAAAGTCAACACATTTCTTTCTTTTCAAATCCTTTTTACTCTCTTATTATTACTATTGTTATTCTTTGTATGCACTTGTGATATGATATATATATAAGGTTAAATTTTATAGCATTGTCTAAAAGTTTTCTGACTTAAATATTATATAAGATCCTCACGTCTTTGTTCCTACTTACTTTTTAGTAAATTGTAACATTCAAAGTTGTAACCTTCTATGATCGTGTGTGGCCAAATGTTTTAATATGATAGTTTTATATTCGATATTACAATAATTCATAACTGTCGGCTTAATTAGTACATACGTCTCCTAGATCTTTTGTCTCTTCCATGTTGGAGCAACTTTCCACTTTTACCTCTTCCTACTTTCTTTTCTTCCCTCCCCTCTTTTGTGGTAATCTAGTTGAATTAGAATGTAAAATTAGTCTAAATGGCATGCTACCTTGGAGTTAAACAGACAGCGAGACATTTTTATGCAAAGAATTTCAAAACACTTTGTATGTAACTTTTTTTTTCTATTTTCCAATTTCATTCCAACTATGCATTCTTCGTCTAGGAATAGCTAAGAGCAGTCTTACACAATCAAGCTACATGTATTTATAGAAGATAGATGATGCTATGTATAGGTAGGCAGGGCAGAATGTTTTATCTAAATTTGGTAGTAACTATAAAAAAGAAAAGCTTGGGATACCAAAAAAAAAAGAAAAAAAAGAAAGCTCGTTCCATGTTAAATCTAAAGCCAAAGCAATGAAGAGAAAACTAGTGCTACAACGGGAGATAAAGAAGAAGAAGGGGAAGAAGGAGAGTAAAGCCATCAGTTTGTAAACGTCTATGCGAAAATATTTTGTCTCCATAGAAAACATTAAGATTTTTTTCCCAAACTTTCTCTCTCTCTCTCTAAAGGGAAAATCGATTTCATCGAAGCTCATCTAAAATAGAGCCAATACAGATACAGACCCCTCCATCCCATCCCAGAAGACAAGACACGTAGTTTTAGATTGCGTTGCGATGGAGTGACGAGGACTAGAGAGACGAGAGACGATCAAGATACAAGGGAAGCGGTAGGAGAGGGAGACAGAGAGAGGGATGCATCATGTATGCATATTTACCAACTTACCCACATATACTGGGAAAAAAAGTGAAAGGATTCCCATTGACATCGTAATAACGGCCTGGAATACTTAAAACGTAAAAATCCTTTGCCCTCCTCCCAAATGCATTGCAGTTTATCTTCAAGTCAATACCTTGGCAAGGTCCCCGAGCCCCAAAGTAGACCATCTCTCACGTTAAATAGTTATCACCACATCATTCTGTCTTAGAATGAAGCTCCTTCAAACATTTACGACCCAACAACAATCCCGGCAGCATTCAATAGATATTTGCACTTGAAATTAATATCAACTCCCTGTGTCACCCATCCCCATTTACATTTTACGTACATATTCAAGGGAATTACCATCGTCGACTCTTGGAAAGAGCTTTTTTTTCTTTAGAGAATGCACATGTATGTAGGTATATTTCGACTCAACGTTGACGGGCTCAATAAGTACTCTTCGCTACGGTACAGTATTCTTTCGATGTCAGTATTTATGCTTTCCCATTTTTGGTCAGGGCAAGCATGTAAAATGCAAAGTAAAACCTGCCTAATTTCATTTAAAATACAACTTTCTCGAATATATGCGAAGGAATGAATGAGAATGAGTAGGAAAAAAGCACAAGGGAAATGGGAAGGGCTGCTGATGATGATTCAGAGGCTGAGAAGTAAGCCATGACAGTGTATACATGAGAAATAGTTCTGCAAGTTCGACACACTACACAAAGTTCACCCCAAACAGTGCAGTTCTATGTAAATGGAGGTAGCTGTAGGTATGGCCGAGACCTGGACCGCAAACAGTACAGAATGCCTGAGGAAGTGTAGGACAAAGGGGTCTAAAGGGAACGGAAATACTACATGGAGGAGAGTAGCACGGCGACGGCGACGGCGGGTCCTTCCAATTTCTAAGACCGAGATCGGCAGGACGAAGGACGAGAGACACACAAAGTAAAGGGAAGGTAGAAGAATTTATGTGTAAGGGGTTGCTCGGTAGGGAAGATAGTAGAGAGTGTCCACAGTCTCCAGAGCTGTGTATCTAAATCTCAGGAAAAGATAGTGAGCTTGAGACGAGAAAGGAGAAAGTATCTATTCGTCTGTATATTTGTACAGTGAGTGTAGAAAAAGATCAGAGGAAATGTTCGACTCAGCTCTCTTGCCGGTTCGATGAGTACACTGAAAGGTTTGTTAGCGATGACAAATCATTTCCTTGACTTTGATGACAGTCGGCCATCGAGAAAGCTCGGAATAATTCATTTTTACCTAACTTCAACTTCTTTCTCTCTCTCTACCTATCTATGATCTAGGTAACTAACGCAATTACAGTCTCCAGACACAGACCTACAACTTTCACGGGCCAACCCATTAGGAGCAGAGCCTCAGTCCCTTCTTCTATCCTATCCTCTAAAATGGCGCCCTGTCTCCTACTCCTGTGTCGAATAGAAAAGTGAAAACCATTATTGCTATCGGACGCAACTCTGGGAGCGGCGCTCATCAACTGCATACAGAACACCGGAGGAAAGTCATCAATGTTTATTTTTCAAACTAACTAAGAGGTTTTCTACTCCATGGGCCTTCACAACAATCTTTTGGCAACTGGAACCTTCCATGTCCCTCTGAAAAAATAGCATAGGAGCACTTATACGATTGGAGACATACTGCAGCTGGAAAGTAAGTTGTTTAAATGTACCTACTACTATCACTATCACCGTCTAAAATCAATGAATGGGCCTTTGTATGATTTCATGGTAAGAGTTAAAGGGACATGGAGTGGACTTGTGCACAGTGCGGTGCAGTCCTATTAAATGTATTGATTACATTTCAAAGTCTAACATGTGTATCCGAAAGTTTTATTGAATTGCCGGCATTAAACGGATCGTAAATTATCAGTAGTTACTGTTTTACGAACCCATTAAAACTTGATATAAAATACAATCTGACTCTAATAAAAAGGTTCAAATAAATATTTAAACCGTCTCGACTTCTCCACTTTCCCTTTCAATTCCAACTCCAAATCCAACCTGGAAACGATTCCAAACCAAGATGGAGCCGCATTCCCCATGTTAAGTGCATTAGGTACATTCCGATTCCGATTCCGACTGCTCTGCATAGCCATTGGGGATATACCCCCATAATCAGTTTTTATGGGCAGTATAATGTAAACGAGTTACGAGCGCACAGTTGGTTTACATTGGCCCTATTCAGTATAAGTACATAAGGAAACCCTTCACTACCAACGTACAGGAGCCTAGCTACCTAGCTTTCTTTATAATATTATAGTCGCAACCACGGGATCAGGAGGAGTTTGAACTGACTGAGATGCAACTTGCCTCATCCAAATGTGAAATCATTGTCCAACTTTTTCCTACATTGTAGACACAACTTGCACTCAGGATATTATGCACAATCACTGATACAATTCTCCATGATTTGATTTGATTTCCTTTCCTTTGTATTGCTGGGTTTGACTTGGATCCAAAGGGAAGGTTGGGCGTGGAAAGTTTCCTCGTCTCTCTATTCCCCGTGTCTCTGTGTATTGAGCTCCGATTCGGATTCGAATTCGGGGAAGAGAAGGGACGAGGAGGAGACGCATAGAGTATTCCCCGGATATATTCTATGCGGGAACCCGGTGTATGCAAGTTTATATATACTCAGAGAAACAAACTTAAACTCTTACGACACATAAACGCCAGTAACTTTATGAAGCGTATCAAATGAAATTGGCACGATTTAGCAATTCCGCTCTAGTTAAACAGCTCATTGATACTATAGCATCCCCGAGCAGTTATACTATCTCCATATAAAACTACACGGGGGCTGATATATGAGCTTCAATTTAATTACGCATGTGGCAGCTTTGATCTTTTGTTTTCTCTCCACTCATTTTATTCTCCCATTGTAGTCGTAGGTATGGCTACATATTGATTTTGTATACAAAACTACCTACCTGCTTCTGTCTACCTATACCACCAACCAAACCTACCTACCTACCTACACTCAACCATATAACTTTCCCTTGTAGGACACGTTAGTTCCGTTTCCATATAGGCATCCCGTATATGTAGGTATATTGTTACATGACGACGCTACTACGTGGGCAGAAACGAGGACTGGAATGGATTGAGGCGACTCGGAGAAAATTTAGTGCCAATATTTTTCACATCTCACTCTCACCCAATTGCTCCAGCCATCAAAATCCCATTGGATTTCTCCCTATGGACCAATCAAATCTGCATTTTTATCTCAACACACCAAAAATCATGCAATTTCAGTTTCCTCTCTCTCCCATTAAAATACATTCATGCAGAGTTTTTTATTCATTTTTCCAAACAATTACCGGAGTGCTAACTGTGTAAATAAAACATTTGCTTTCTCTGTCTCCGTCCATCAACTATCAATATCATTCATTTTGTGCTTATTCAACCGGCAACTTATAATTGTCTAAAGATGGGGGTAGTACATACCAAATGAGTAATAGGGATCTAGAAATTGTTCATGGAGTTGGATAACCTATCCTTGCAAGCAATTTTGAATTTAATAGCACTATGTTCCCCCATATTAAATATTTGCTTACAGTCTCCATAGCCACAGATTTGTTGGCTCTGTGGTCCACACGCTTTTAAAAAAATATAAAACGTTCCAGGGAGCACCACAAACATGTTGTTAAAAATTTTGTTACTACTTAAAAAATGTTTTGACAACCTTTTATGTGCCCTTAACTAATATTTTATATCCTTTTGTAAAATGCTAAAAGTATTGTAATTCTTGGTAAGTTTTTCCTTTAAGGAGTGCAATATATTTCCTAGTACATAGATTTTAATTTAAATCGAAATTAATGCTATGATTATATTTTATTTAAGGGTGAAAAATATTATAACTACGCAATTTTAAGAAAGTAATTTGGTACTTGATTAATATAATATAAGTATAGGAAATTGCATGAGTTACGAATTCTTGCTTTTGAATGTGTTTAATAAATACTTAATATTTGTCGATGATTAAATAGTAGTATTGCTGAATGTGATGCAAGGTTCCTGTTCCATTGTACGCCATACCACCACATTAAGATTTTTTGTTGTAGATAAACGGGGTAACAAGTGTGCATTTTTTTAAGGGTTATAGTAAGTAGTTTTAGTGTTTGTAGGAAAAAAATATGTATGTATGTACTTGCTTAAAATATTAGTTGTCTATTAGATATTTATATACCTACCTATCCTGTTGTGTCGAAAAAATATAAATGACGATTGTTGTATTTTGACAAATGCTCCACGCAACAGCCACATCATACATCAACCATAAAATGGTCAAATGAGTCAAGAAGACCAACAAGCTTCGATTCCGAATGCCGCATATCCCAAGACGCCTGCCTGTATGTATTATTACTTCGATTTTACAAGACTCATATCCCCGATTTGTAGGGGTTTCACGGACGAAATGAGGAACAAAATATACATTTGTAGGGAGCTACGTACATATAGAGGTACCTTATACTTTATACCTTGTGAGTATCTACATATGCACACAGTTGGAATTCAAAGACTAGGAGGCATGGAGCTAAAAGCAAGTGAGTGCCATTGCGAAAAGTATGCACTGACACACGTTCCATTACCTTGAAACTGTTTACTTTTTCTCACTAGTATATCTATTAGTAAATCGTATTTCAGACAGCACTGCTATTGTGAGCTTTTGAGTCTTAAGGTTTAATGCGTACTGCCTATTATGAGTACAACAGAGGCCGAGTCTCGACTCCGTGTTAGATATACTCTTACCTATAGAAATATATAGGCTATAATATAACTATTCACACACATTTCTGGTCCCTGTATGGGAGGTACGTATTTGAGTGGAATAGAATTCAGTGTCGTCAGTACAACCAAGCTTTCTTTTTCACCACACATAAAAATTGTATATATATCTCGACATCCACTTTCAGTTGAGATCCAGGAAAAGCCAATGCCAACAACAGAGAAGGAGAAGAACGAACAACTGGAGAGAGAGTGAGAGAGAGAGAAAGTGAGAGGTCTGTGTAAAAGTGAAAAGGAAAAAAAAGCAAAGTACATTTGATTGCAAAGCTCCCCGGGGCTCCCAAGAGCCGAACCAAAAACTCTCGTCTTGGAAAGCAAGCTGCCAAAAGCAGCCAAAAAGTTTGCAGAAAAGAATATCAACCCTTTTGCACTCTATACAAATAGAGTGTAGATCTCATTTTTTATTTCCTCTCACAGTCTATCTATCCAGCCAGAGTCAGAGTCAGAGCCCAAAACCCTCACCGAAACCAAAGGCAAAGAGAAGCTACGTAGAGGAGACGAGTGGAGTGAGTGTTCGATGGATGTAAGTAGGTCCCTACCTACTCCTACCTTACCTTCCTAACCTTACATATGTCCATGATTGTGTGGATTGTACCTTGCTTTCCTCGACTCGTCTCGTCTCGGCTCAGGCTTTGGATTTGGCTTTGGCTTCGTCGTATTCGTATCAAGTTTAAAGCTGAGAATCTCTCTCTCTCTCTTCCCCCTGTAGTCTGTCTATCAACTCTAATGAGTCTCTGTTTTCATATTTTTACTCTCTACGCAACTTCCGTTCGGCTCCTTCACTCACTCACTCAACAGCGATAACATTCCGTCTTCCCATGCTCTTAACTATGTGTCCAACAAGAGCAACATCCCATGGCTTCTGTAGATGTCTGGAGTCGGAGTCGGGCGCTGCACTTTTAGTGCCCAATTCTTCTTCAAAATCTTATCTGTATGAGAAGGATATTGTTCAAACTCGAGTGTTATGCATCCCTCCTGTGATTAGGACTGAGGGAACAACCTAAGCCCATCTCAATGTCTCTCCTATAGAATAGAAGACATAGAAATATGCATATGAAAATAGAGAAATACAGATGAGGATAATACTTTAGTCACTTTAGCGGAAGGAGAATGGTTCGGAAAGTAAAAAAGAGCTGTGGGAGAGAATAGTGTATTATAGCCAATTTTATTACATCTCTTCCTCCTCGCGTCACATTATTTTCTATCATCTCATCTATGACGAAGAAGATCCAGTTGAATCTGACTTTGAAGAGATAGTCCCCTCTTCAAATTTATTCATTCTCTCTCAGTCTCTCTCTCTCTCTACATCCAGTCTCCAGCTGAGCTAGAGACATTTCTGCCTTCAAAGGGATTTAACGCAGACTCAAATTTTCCATGTTTTCCTAATGATTCTCTAGAATTTTTTTTAACAGCTAGAGAGTCATGTAGACTAGGTATATAGGAATATGTAGTACTGCTCAGGGCTCAGGACCGCAGTCACAGGATGTAGTCGTACGATTCGTACCTTAACCCATTTGAATTTGGATTATATCTCTATAGTGTAGTACATTCCACATTTAACTGTATGCACATCTACAATGACTTTCTTAACCATAAATTATGCATAATTAAGAACATCTAATATTAGGATTGTGTGCACTACTGTAGCAGGTGGTAGTGTCATAATTGTTATAAATAATTATGCATGCAATTCATTGTGCTGGTTATCAGGTTAAAATGTCGGGGTCGTACGTAAAAAATAATGAGGTAAAAATAAAATAGAATATAGAGAGGCTTTCTTTACCTGCAGTAAGATAGAAATGAAATTAGAACAAATAAAGCTGCGAGTAGATCCGCTCTTCCCACAACTCCGGTTACCTGAAAGTCAGTCATACAGACAAGATTCTTAATTAACTCGACAACCACACACCGCATTGTTCATTTATATAAAATTATTTAGTTCTTATAGTATTATTTAGTGCTGTAGCAGAGATATATACATATATATAGGTATATATGTTTACAATAAAACAAGCTACCTATGAACCAATTGCATGCATTCAGTATTCATGAGTATTACATATCCGTACGTTGAGTTGAGTTCTCTACCTATATTTGCGGACTGTAATATTTTATGCCCAGTCCATATATTATGTTTAAACTAATATATGATGTTACCTCCAAAAATAAGAAAATATTAGCTCCCTCCCTAATGTCCTTAATGTGTAGTAATTGCGTGATGAATGCTATATATAATACCTATATAATAGACTACACATCCCAACCCCATGCCACGAAATACACCAAAGGGCATTGAGCGGAGTAGAACTTTTATATCCACTTGACCTCGTATATTTTGAAATACAAATTCTCCGGAAAACCACGCCAACACAAACACTAACTAATCAACCTTCTCTCTGTGTACGCTATAAACTTTCCTTCCATTCTGTATGTGTGTGGCCCCTCTATGAGAGCCCTATTAACTCCAAATACAAACAAGAGAGCACAATTGGAAATTTATCTTTGTTTATTCTTTTAAGCGGATAATTTGTTTACCGCGATCATTACCACATGTTTGAAAGCAATTTAATTAGGAGAAAATGGTGAAGTTATTTAATTGTAATACTTCAGTCTTGAAGGAGTACTCGACTGTTTACAGTACACTGAAGATATTTTTGAGCTAATAAGAATTCTAGAAAATGCACGTGTGTACAAACGCAACAAGGTAGATTATTCTTAACTCCTTTCTATTCCTAGATGTGAGATATGACATTACATAGTGGATGAAATTACGCTGTTCTAACTAAATGCTCAAATTGCACCATATCTTAGTGTTCCTACGTACTACTTACTTCCTACATATCTTGCCATTTACAATAATACTGGCTTCTACTCCTGTTCTATTATCTGAAGGTTTGGTTGTGGTTCCCTGACTACGAGAAGAACTAGAAGTGAATTATAATTAATGCATATGGAATATTATGGAAGCGCTCACTAACTAGTCTGGAAAACTCTGTATGTACACTTAACGACGACGACGACGACGACAACGACGACTTGACTCGACTTTCTCCATATTCATTATTAGGAATGCGAGGAAAGTCAAATATTACAAAGATAGGACTGACTGAGAGATAGAAGGAGGGACTCGGTGATTAACCAAAGCAAGACAGCTATAAAGGGGTCACAAGTTGAAACCATTGAACCAAGTCAAGAATATGTAGAAAAACTATAAAAAAGGGAGAGCAAAAAGCTCAAGACTTCAAGAGTTGAGTTTGTCTAATTTAATTTAGTTCAGAGGACAAGGAGGAAAAAATGTACTTACTCTTAAAATACGCATAGAATCAGATTTCCTTTGTGCAGTTCAAGGGAACCGGTGCCGGTACCGGTACAGGCACGGATTGAAAGGCATGTGATATCAGCATATTATTTACTATTTCCCCTCCTCCCTCTATATTTGTATCTATATATATTTATTATGTTTTATTAGAAGTTGTCGTGTCGGGTCGGTGTCGGTGTCGGGCAGCGCCGTGTCGAGCCATGTCCTTTCGATTGACTTGTGTGCGACGAAACTGAGTCTGACACCCATGCATAAATTATCATTGTAATGGAATTTTTAATTTTTCAATTAACTTTCGACTCCTATTTACCCCGTCGGTATTTCTTATTTATTTTCTTAAATTAAATTCTCGACAATCTCGGTTGTGTAGCTTCTGTCATTAGCAAGCGCTACATTATCTATAGGGTAGTCCGCTCCGTATCTACTGCGTATTTCATTTAATCAATTGTTTTATAATGAAATCCTGCACGGGAGATGGAAAAAGAATAATATGGCAGATAAGCTATTTGCTCAAAAATTGTAAGAAAAATGAGCGTTTACTTTGAGAGAATTAATAGATGACTGTAAAAGTAGTGCAAATAAATATGCACGTTCTCAAACTATTTAACCTAATCATAAAAGCACTATCTATTGCCTTTCAGACCATTTTAAATACTACATAATACCCGGATAACATCTGTAATACTATTTCAAGTTGTAATTAAAAATTATGTATACATCTCCAAGGCGAAAGAAAATAGTTTTAGAATAATTTAGTGGTTTATATTACTTAAAATAATATAAGTGTTATGAAATGGTGTTCTTACCGCTTCCGTGTGAATTGGGTGGCAAGCAAAGTGGAGGCCTGCAAATAAAGCGCTTGCCTTACTTGTCCGGGCTACATCCAAGCACATCTTGACAAATAACACAGTCACTGCTGCATGGAGTGCAACATTGAAAACATGAAAACCCATTGGCTCCAAGTCGTGAAGTACTTTATTTATTCTGAAAATTGGACAGAAAAAACAAGAAAGACAATTATTTTTTGTCATATTTATCATTGGCATTTATTTCTATGCCTATTGCGATAAACCGGAGGCATTGGTTTTTACAGTTGACTTTTGAGCTAACTGTCAGCAACAGTCATTTATTTAAAGCTTTAGATTTTGATATGTACAACTCTAATTAAAATTCAACCGATTCAACGTCTAGTGTGTGACATGCTTTGACTTTACAACAAGATACATCATGGTTTCAGTTTGCATGAGCTAACAAAAGTCGAAATGATTTCCCAAGGCCTTCCATTCACCATCCACATTACATTGTTTTGAGTACATGGACTGTAGAATTGAATTGCTCGTGTACCATTGAACAGAAATGTATAATAAACCCCCAAATGTAATTTAACTTGAGGCTTAAAATTAAAATTAAACTGAAATCGACGTTCCCAAGTCTCCTTCATTGTTTCCGCTCAACCATAACAAAATCCGAAATGAAACAGCTACTCCCGACCCCGACTATCGTTTGCTCTTCTAATCCAAGACGGTTTTCAACATGAAAAGGATTTTAATCCCATATGTCCATGTATAATTTATATTGCCCTCCAATTTAAATAATTATTTCATATAACGCCTTTCGTAACATATCATCGGCAAAGGGCCAAGTTTGACCGTCTCCCTTTCCAGCTAGAAGCGTTTATAGCCACCTCCATTCTGTACTATTCTGCAAAATAAATAATTATGCCCCGTTCTGTTTTCGATCAAATACGACAAACTAGTAAGCAAACTAATTAAAATAAAATCATTCAGAACATATCATACCTAGTGGCTAGTTGGGACAATACATACAAGGATGTCGGTGCAAATTACGCAATTAGGTTTGGTCATGCAATAATTTTAAGAGACAATTAAAAACAACGTTGTTAAAATGAACTGCACACCGTTTACCAATGAGGATAGCCCAAAGTCCACAATTCGTCACATTTCGTATCAACAAATATTTGAAATATTTAGGTTATGCAATTTATCGTATTTACAGTTTAGCAATCATTAGGTGCGCTATAATATACATGATTGTTTTCTACAATTTATATAATCATACGGCGCTGTAGTATCCACTGTTTTCATCACTGTTGTCATAAAACTTGAATTGTTTTATGTTCAAACAAATTACAATATTTCTCAAAATTCGAAAAAAAACAATATTTTGAGTTTTTTAAATTTAAAATTTTTTACATTTAAAATAATTTCTAAACATTCTAAAAAGTCAGTTTTAAAAAAAATACAGCGGTGAAAAATAATTTTAAGCGTGAATAACACAATTTATTTATTGACTTGCCTATTTAAAAAAAACTCACTTTCAAAATAATTTTTAAATTAAAAAAAAATCCTTGTAAAGAAGTTGTCTGAAGATAAAAAATGCCTTTTATGAATACCCGATGTTAGAGTTATACTTTTAATCGCAAATGGAGATGGTCATTGGTTTAATGCAAATAAATATGGTCATAACTGCTTTTAGCTGGAAATAGAGATAACCAAACTTGATCCTTCGCCAACTATATTCCCCATCTATATTTCACATTCAAGAATCGTATATCTGACCGTGCAACGACATAACTGAAACGATTATTTATTAAAAACCGCTTATAAAAATCCCTTGAAATAATAGCAAAAATTTGGTGTTTGTCTATCGAGTGGGAGAATACAAGTTGTGAGGTTGTGAAAGGGGAAGGGAACAATAAAACTTGAAATGTACAAATGGAAAATTGAACAGGGATAAAAAGGATTTGAGCGTTACAACAGCCATCACTTTATATGTATGTAGCTTATGCACACATATAGGCGCAAAGGATGTACACAGTGAAAGTTGTGGAGCAAGGCAACGGCTACAGAATGACAACAAACAAAACTGTAGAAGACAATACGTAGGAAATGATATATCTCTAAAAACAAACCAAGATACAAATTACGTAGTTGGTATTTCTTTCACCGACTATATACCTATATATACCTCTAAACCTAATAAGCACTCAACAGTCTCTCGACTAAGTGTCTACTTCCTTACAACTCTTACCTCTACACATATAAAAAGGATAAAAGAGTAAGATATTAATGGAAAGCTGGAAAGCTGTTGGACAACTTGTTTTCTGTATTCATAATATAAGTTTCAACTTCAAGAGGTTCTTTCAAGTTATTTCTAGGTGTGTGTATCCTTCTAAACCGTAAGGTTATTCAGTGAGAAGAGGATAGAATATTATAGAATCTTGATAAGCTTTTCTCTTTTCTTTTTTTTGCTTGTTTCTTCTTTAGCTTGCCTAGACTCAAGTCGACTACATGATGAAGTTAGGTTGAGGTGCATAGCCTCGTTGAGACTATGCAGTTATAGTAAGTTTTACTAGGTTTCCTTTGCTCCAAGTTGAATTCGAATTCAAACCAGTAGTCGTACTCGTGTGTGAATAAATTTATGTTACCACTACTTTTATAGGATAGGGGAGCCGCGTGTGTAGGCAGAGCTATATAATGCTCTGCACTCGTCTGTTTGGTAGTTGGTTGGTAGATTGAATTGAAAGCAGATTTGCACTGTATGCGTGAATGTCTCTTAGTTGGCTTACTCTTGAAGACGAAGAAGAAGAAGAAGGCGAAGAAGAAAAAATAAGAGGAGTAGAGACGGCACTACAGACTTGGTGTGGGCAAAAAGCTATATTTTGAAATGAAGGTAGACAGAGGGAGAGAGAATGTAATGCAAGGAAGGACAGAGACCTATTCTATTCTATTCTTGTGCTGGTTTGGTGGAAGAGAAATGTTGTCAGAAATATCGTGTTGTCCAATAGTTTTTGAATTGAATTTCACTAGGAAAACTTGTACAGGAGAAAGCAATAGAATTGAACACGGATTTCTCCGACCCGAACCTCCGACTCTGACTTTCCTGTAGTGTGCTTATCTTGAAGAAAGTTGGAGTTATAGAGAGTGTTCAACTCATACTTGAGAAAGCAGAGGGAGAGAGAGAGAAAGCCAAGTGAAGCAGTGAGCTCAAAAGCTCTACTGATACATGCATGCATAAATGTCTCTACGAATTTGGATTCCGGTAGACAATTTATGGAGTTGGGCAACATACATGTAGGTTGAAAGTTGTGAGAGAAAGCGAGTTAGAAATTGTTGGCTTTTTACTCATAGAAGTGGAGAGCTGGAAGAAAGGCTGTATGCATGGATTTTTGTGTCAATATAGATACGTAGATAGGGAATTTGGAGTTTAAATTCTAGATATACATGCATATCGTCGGTGAAGGAAGAAATCCGTTTCCTTCCAGTCTTTGTGTGAAAAAGAATCGTATCCTTTCACTTTTCTCGAAAATTAAAGCCGCTTCCTTCCTTAGCAATATCGACAGAAGGAAACGGTTTTTCTTTTAGAGAAGATTGGAAGGACACGGATTCGCTACAAGCAAAGAATGGAAGGTGACGGATTCGGCCCTTCACCGACGATATGTGCGTTGGTAAGAATGAGTTGCAACTTGGTGTGCCTTGGTTGGGTTGGAGGGTCTAGGGTTCTAGACTCTAGAATGGTGAGGTTATTGGTGTTGGTGTACGTAGCGGAAAATAGAAAGGAGAAAGCAAGCTTTTTACGCCTGAATAACCGATTTTCATGGTCCAAGTTATGCTTTGATGTATGAAACTTTAATGATGATATTTTTGTTCCTCCTCAAATTGCTGGCAACGGACCCCTCAGGTATTGTCTCATCCAGCCATGTGTGTGTAATACAATGAAATTTTCATAGATCCACACACATGCTACGCACATTGGTTTTTGTTCTTGTTCTTTCCGACTGTGCTATCCACTACCCCCCCCCCCCCCAATATTTCCATCTGCCCTTCAATTCATTTTTTTATTCTTTTACCCATCTTCCTCCTCTAAACCCATTATTTTGCTTTCTCCAACTTTTTCTGCTAATTTTCTACCTAAAAGTACACACCATAGTAGGTATATAACGTGTCTAGATTGTCTTAACTCATGGCTAATTTATTTGTTCAATTGTAAAATTGAAGGTAGAAAGACATTAAAAAGGGGGAAAGTTGTGTCCCTGCAAGTGTGGAACTTTTGTTATTGCTTATTACATGTCGTTTCTTCAATCCTAATGTAGCTCACAACCCTACATCAATGTAGTTAAAAGGATTATAACATCAGTAAAATAGAAATGATGGGTTGTTAGACATTTTTATTAGAAATTTTGTATTGTGGCTACGATCTTCCTATGCCAATAATATCCATCTCTGCGGTGAGGTTTTTTCTAATTCCAAATGTGGATTAATAATATTTATTGCAAAAAAATATTATTTCAATTAGACTTTTGTGTAGCCGCCGCGTTGTATGAAACCTTGCTTGTATCTACATCCTCCCTTGTTTACATGACTTTACTATTGGATAGAAGTAATAAAAACAGTTCATGGCGATAGTAGCACTAACTGGACTAGCACTTAAATGAAGTTTCATTTTTACGATTTCTTATATTTTTTGTAGACATGCCCTAATGACCTCTTAAAGCAGACACTAGGGGATAGAAATAAAGTTAAAGTTTGAAAATGCTCTGTCCTTCCTTCTCTCTGAGTTGATACTTTCCAGCACACACACACACACGCACGCCGTGAAATAGATAAGTGAAGAAGAGGCGGAGGTAATCCTTCGAAATGGATGAGGAGCAAAAACAATAATAAGAAAAATCTTGTGTACAAGAACATTGAGAGACGAGTAAACCTGCCAGTGTAATGCAACAAGAGAAAGTCATGTATGTAATCTTACGGCTATAGAAATCTACTGCACTACAGGCAAGACACAGTGTACCTAGGCTATAGCCTAGCTTAAAATTCAAGTCAGTGGAGACAATAAAATGAGCGTAGTACATGAGCTTTCTAGCATTACTACTCCTATACAAATTTGTACACAGATAGAAAAGGCTATGACCAAGACTCCGAACTACGACTATGGCTACGACTACGACCCCGGCTCAAGGATGGAAAGGAAGAGGAAGATTGAACTACTTTTTGTTTATGGACCTATATTGCTATCATCATTACTATTGAAACCCTTGAGACTTCACTAACAAAATCATGTTGACGTTAAAAAAATATTCCTGTTCCCATTCAAACTCTCTCCCTCTTTTTTCCTCAGTTTCTCCCTGCTGTGCCTTGTAAACGTGTATTTGTTTTATACTCTCATGTCCCCATTAATACAACCTACTATAAATTTCAACTTCGCACTCTGTTTACAGTCTACCACCCTTCCACATTATCAACTTTATACTTCACATTCCCTTTGCTCTCAAGTACTGTACGAATGAAAAGATTCCAATTCTTTAGCTCCAGTTACACATACAGGGATGGAGTACATCAGTAAATCATTCGGTCTTTGTTTCCACCCACTGATAAAGCAAGTTCTACCACTGCGTCTAGCAGAAGTAGTAGTACTAGTGTGCATAGTTTAGGGCGCTAGCACACTGAAGACTCCTCCAAAGCTTACCCAGGATCTGTGCATAGTTGTTGTTGTCCTAGAAACAGGTAATTAGCTAGGGGGTATGTGGTGGGTGTATTAAAATGATAAATTGTCTGAGGATAGTCCATGAGGTTTCAGTTTCGGCTTCGGTTTGGATTAGGAGCCGGAGCCGGAGCGGGAGCAGGAGAGATGTTGGTGACCAGACAGAGCAGAGCCAGAGCGAAACAGAGATGTTAGGTCTTGATTAAAATGCATTTTGCAATTAATTATATGGAATGATAAGGGCCTTGAGGGAATGGCATAGAGCTCTTCTTTTAAACACACTACAAAGGGAACAAGAAGATTCCTAGTCTTTGTGTCATTCTAACCCTTGGCTTTTCCCTCATCAGGATATATTTAAGTATGCTTTTTACAAAAGTTAGGATGTAGCTCTGGATGTCGACAGAGACATAACACATCTTAAGAGACTTCCAAGATAATTATATATGTAGCCACCTATACTTTCACGTAGGGCAATGCACACGAGGCAGCGTTTTGATTTAGCTCAAAACCTTTTCATTTTCTCCTCTCATTTCTCATCTTCTCATTTAAACGCACTTACTTTCCTGTGCTATCTTCAAAATAGGAAGTAAGAAACTAGAAGGGAGAGGAAGATGAAAGCCGTCGACAAACTTTTACTCTTGCACTCTTTTTACCATCTGAGCAAAAAGAGACGATTTCTACATTTCTTTTCTAAATGTGTGTAATTTTATTCCTGTTTTTATAATGTAAGAATAATTATCTTACTGCTTGAATTCTAAATGTATTTCTTCTTTGTACTCAGCTAGTCCTGGGTCTGCGTCTTCCATCCAGTCACAGAGCATGTATTTGTTTAATTTTCTCTCGTATTGGAGAACCTCAAGACTTACAATTAGTACCCGTACTTATAACCGTTGCTAATAACAATTTCAGCATGTTTATGACTTGATGAAAAATGGTGAGATTTATTCAGAGTAATGACGTGTAATTTACAGCCACCACAGAAGCAGAAGTCAGTGCACTCTGCACTCCATATTTACAACCAAGTTACAAAGCTAAGTGCAAATGCATGTATCTGAGTAGTTAATAATTGGCTTGACTAATAGTATTTATCTCAAACTCTGTGTGTCCGTATTGATTCAATAGGATTAGGAATAACCAATTATTTCTTCTACCCACTGATATTCCTTAAGTAACATTCCTTGTAATATCCGTAGTAGAGATTGATAGACCCAAAAGCTGTCAATTTAGGAGATTCTACTTGTAAAGATCCAACACCATCTTCACTTCAGTAGACATTCTGATCAAATTAATTTTCCGGGATCCGATACCTTATGTCTCTTAAGGAACGGATATAGGAATAGGACTATATACATAGGTACTTATCTATATCTATATTTGAAGGGTCTACTGATACTAATACTAGAAAAATTCGAGGCACATTTGGATTATCCTCATGGTTTGCTTTAGTAGGGAATCGTGACCAGAAATCTGGGTCATTCATTGGGAATGGAAGTGAAGTGGAGGGAGGGGGGGGGCGGTGGGGATCTGCCTGTGTCCGTAACTTTAATGATGAGAAAAAGGAAAGAGAAGAATGAATGGAATTTCATTAGTGACTTGAGTAGAAAGGAAAGATAAGAAATTTAGGAGAAAGTTAGAAGGTGAATAAGATTCATAAGATTGTCTTAGTTGATGGGGAAACTGAGCATCAATCTGATCTGTTGCACAAACTAATAAAATACATATTAAGACAAGAGGAGGAGAAGAAGGGAAAGAAGGAAAGTTGAGGTCAATAAAATAGGTAGGTAATGTATGTTTGGACGTGGACTGGAATGAATGATGAGCTCCAACAACTAGATCTTCATCATCATATAGAGAGTTACAAGACAAGCAAAAGATGCTTAGCTCACAAATGTAAGATTTGAAACAACTGGATGCCTGGACTACGAGAGGACAAAGAGCTCAAACATCTACTATCTACACAAAGCAGAGAAAGAGAGGAAGTATATAAAAAAATATACAGAGCGAAGAAGGTTCGAGATACAGAAAAGAGAAAATAAAGGAAACCAGAAGAAGAGACAAATTGGTTGCTAAGAAAAAAAAGTAGGAGAAACGTGACCTAGAAGACATGATCCCATTCGCTTCCTCCAGAAAAGATAGCAGTGTGCCTTCAGTTACACAAGACACACCACTACTAGACTTCAGACTGAATGCTACACACGCAGGCAAGTATTTTCCTTGGCTTCCAATTTCAACGTTAAAGTTAAGTTACGTTACATTTAGACCACCGCACCAAATAGCTATCCTCCACAGACTTTCTCATACACACCACCGTACATATACGTAGACAGGGACTTCAGTGCATTTCCTTGGTATGGTTTTGGTTGGCTTGGCTGTAGTAAATAATGTACGGAATAGGACAGAAAGGCAAAAATAAAATGACCGGACTTTTCGTCTACTCTACTGTCTTTGTACTTCCTATCCCATTAACACATGTACGTCCATGAGAATATGGTGAAAAGTTGTGTGTTTTTGTCTTTGGTTTCACCCATTGATTTCAGCTCGTGGAATATTTACAATTTAAAAAGTTTATTTTTTCTTTCGCCTCTCTACCACATACAACTTACTAGAATTCGAATAAAACTTCGATAGTATTTTTATTGATGCTATCAACTCAAATCTAATGTATGTGCATCACGCTATAGAGCAACAAAGTATCATTGGGAAAAATTATCTCCTTCTTCCACCACTTTCAAAAGCAGAAAAAAGGGAAAGTACCTGCAAAAAATGGTGAAAGGTAGCACATGAGCTTTATTTTAAAAATTTTATTACTTTGACTTCACATATACTGATATATATAGAAAGTCAACGCGGAATTTTAAATCAAAATATCCCCATTTGGCGCATGCTAATTTGTCCTTCGTGTATCGTATGTTCTTTGGGGACCTGAGCATGATAATGACTCCCTATGCACTGTACATATTCGCTTATATTTTAAATTGATCAATTTTGAATTTGAATGTAAAATAATTGCCCCTGAATCAAATGCGGTATTTATCATTGACAAGGAAAATATGTTACAAAATGTGAGTATATGCATATTATATTTTACAGAAATTCCTTGTCTTCGGTTCTCACAAAGTATCAAAGGAGAATTAGACTATGTATGTAGGTAGGTACATTTATATGCATTACTGGTGTGAATTTCAAGAGGAGAGACGAGAAGGAGCTGCTACATTGAATTTTAATGTGCGACTCCTCTAAAAGAGTAAAGAGGCTCATCAACTTATTCTTAATCATCATTCGAGGAGTGAAATACTGGAGAAGCATCCAAAAATATGTTATGCATCGGCATCCGTTCCCATTGCTTTCACGTAATAAAACTTGTTAAGCTTCAAGTCTTAAAGTCATTATTCATGCAATAAAGGGAAAGGGCTACTACTACTCCCAACTTCAAACTTTCACCACCGATGTAGAATATTAATTTTTTCCCCAAGCCACTAAGCCAAACCAACAAAAAAAAGTCGTCAACAAGGAGGATGGGGGAGCTAAAACCATAGACAAACACTAACCGTTTTGCATCATTTGCTTGGAGTACACTTAGTTTTTATTTTAAAATTTTTTTTCAAGAGCTTTATACGCAGCGTAAATGTGCTTACTTGAGGCCACACAGACACTAGACAGGGGCTAGTTGACGAGTAGGTACGTGAGAAAGTTACCGCAGTTGCAGAAGAATTAGAGTAACTCATTAAAAATAAGACGGAAAATAGCACTTTTCCTATTCCTACATAACTGTCTAAATCTATCTGTATATATATCTATCATCCTAGTCCAGATTTGCCTGCTCCTACTCTTCCACTGACTTTGAAACTGCTACTACTACTATAAGCTTTTTTCCCTGGAGTTTTCACGTTTTAGACTCTTCTCCTCACTCCCTATATCTTTCATGTCTTATATCCTGGGGAAGAAATCCATTAGCTTTTTTAAGCATAAAAAGCATAGAGCATTAAAGGGAGAAAGCAAAAGCCAAGTAATAGCCATGTTAAGTTCCACTCGAGCCTCTCACATTCTCTGGATAAACTTTAAAAAATACCAAGGGTTAAGATAAGTGGGTGCTTTCGCTTTGAGATGAAATCATGAAAAAAATATAGTGGCCAGCTAAATGGGTGGGGAAAGAAAAATACAAATAGGCATACCCGGCAAGGAGTGAAAATATACCGATGTCCTCTCGCCCCATTACCGTCGTCGGAGCTTAGTATAAAGGTTTGTAAATAAAAATTCCCTGAATTTTTTCCCTATGTTTCAATAAACCAGTCAACAGTCAACGTAATTGAATATATACTCGTGTACACTACTCATCCATTTCAGTGTGTAGGGGAGATACGCTCAGAGTTGATTATTCTATATTATGTTGTATCAGCATCCTGCGATTACACTATACACTCTGGTCATCAACGACGCGTGAATTGTGGAGAAGGAAAATTAAGATGATGGTTTGGAATACAGAGAGTAGTGTAGTGCGGAGGAAGGTGTAAGCTAAGAGCCTCACAGTATTGACGAGCCTGTGAGGAAAAACGGACTGGAGAGACTCGAGACTACTATCTGTCGAGTACAGGTTAGAGAAAGCAAGCGGAGCAGAAGTTAAGGAGAATATAGTGGAGATAAAGAGAAAGCATGTTGCGACTCAAAATATATTAGAGATTCATGTTGGCTTGCCAAGGACCACAGATAGAGATAGAGGAGCAATCCCAGGGGAGACTGAGGGAGTACATGGAGTTGAGAGTAGAGCAAAGGGCCAAAGGAAAGAGCAACTTACGAAGCTGATACCAAGGTGAAAGTTGGTAATCCACTTGCACTACCATTCATATCTAATTCAGGCGATTTCAGAGGAAGTGTTCCTTGGCACTCCCACTACAATTCCCTCTATTCCCTATGTAAGAAGAACATCTAATGACTTCAACCCAAACAACACTATTATACAGAGTGCCTTATATCCTATATATATATATATATATATCCCCCCATGCATGTTTTAATCTGGATTATATATTCCCCCATATACATGTATGTATGCCCTACAAATGTCTACGTAGAAATTCAGGGATCAAATCGATATAGTTATTATATAGTTATGCTACACTCCTTCTTCCTTCCACCCAAAGTATCACAAGTCCCAGGACCAGAACCAGAACCAGAATCAGAATACTTTATAAATGCACTGAAGCAGTTCAACATACTAAACAAGTCTCATGCTGCGGGCGGGGGGACCGAGAGCCGCCCGCACATCCAAATTCTCTTTTCCTTTTATACTTTGAGTAATTTCATCTGAGCCCGGAAAGACAGTAGTTATGGAGCCGGAGCATTAATAAAATAATACTCATTTCATAATCATCTTTTATATTGGTTTCGATTTCTCCATTTCTCTTGGTGTCCTGGTCCTGGTCCTGAGAGCGAGCCGCTCTAGGACCCATTGACTATGTACCGGGGACAAATATTTTAAAATTTCATGAATTTCTTGAATTTCCAGAATTTCAATGCGTTGGTGGTGTTGTTAAAAATTCCAAGGATGTACAGAGAGATGGTTATGATCACGTATGAAAGACTATTCCACACGTAGCAAGTATCAAGAGATTCAGTACACGTACAGAAACTTAAACAAAATCAAGACGAGCAATGCGGACAATTCTCCAGGCTCAGGGAGGATAATGTGTGCGTCAGGATACTAATATTTACGTGCGTAGCTTGCATCATAATTTTTTATAAAGGAATTTCTAGTTGTTACTACTACTTATAAATATACTCATATAATATGCGTTCATATACACAACTAGAAATTATGTCACAAACTCACAAAAATTTTACATTTTGAGTGGGTCTTTGACTATTCAGAAATATTTACTCATTCCCCCTTTTTTGGTTAGGAAGAAGACAATCTCTTTACATGGCATCATCATGATTATGATATATTTTAGTAGGGTTACAGTTTATAGTGTTTATGTTTATTTAAAGTTGCATGGCGTTTAGTATAGGTATAGAGTCTATGCATGTCTGTCATTTTATAGAGTGTGTGAAGCGACTAACTTCATCGAGTGTTTCGTATCGTTCGCGATGGCAATCGCCTTTACTATCAACAATCTTCGTAATAAACACATATAGTAGAGCAAGAGAAAGCAAGAGAAAGTAAAGTAAAATACTGGTATGTATTTAAGTGTTGCATCAATCCAGATGGATCAGATAATATCCCTTCAGAACGACTTGATCAACATGAAACGAAGCTAGCCAGCCAAGAGTAGGACAAGACACAGAGAGAGAAAGTCTAGTCTACCAATAATAAAATAATAAATACGAATAATAGTAATAATAAATGGTGAAATGCTGTTCTAGTGTTGAATGAAGGGGAGACGAGTCAAGTAGTAAACATGCATATTTTGGAAGTTTGTATAACGAAGCCATTACGTACATTCAGCCCGAATTGAGCCCAGGCTGAGACCGAGCGAAAAGGAATCATAATATAACGGAAACGTCTTCTAGGAGTTGGATTTGGAAATGGAAAAGCATGAAGACGACGACGACGAACGAGCTAGAGATGAGGAGAAGGTATCATTGCCAAATTGTTTCACCAACGTTCTCGTAGCTCTGTCCTAAACACACGGACCTATGTAGATACGTAACGTGTAGGCCAAAAATTCAGAGTATCGAACTGATCGTGAGGAGAGGTTTGCCTCTACCGATGATAAGAGGAAACGATTTCCTTTTGGTCGATCACACGCAATTCCAATAATCCTTTAGTCTTTTTCCTTCACAGAGGAGTACAGAGCAGCTCAAACTTAAAGTAATGTGGAGAGCGAGAGAGTGAGAGAAAGAGCGAGCAAAGACTGTATTGATCTTCCCCTTCTTTTTTCCCCAAAAATATAAAATAGAGACATCGATCACAACTTCCTCCATCTCAGCCCGCAGTATCTAATATTGCTCGATAAATTACACAAGTTTCAATATGTACAAAGTCAATAGGTATAAGAAAATCTTCAACTTATTTTCTCCACTGAAAGTTTACATTTTGAATTGATATCGCTTCCCTTCCATAAATCCATATCCATATAAATATAGGCATCCTACACAGACACAGACTGATAGTGAGTAAAAGTTAGTCTACATAATAATATAATCTAGTGCTGGTGCTGATGCTGATGCTGGCAGGGGCATCAGAGACGCGGAGACGGAGACCGAGACGGGGGACTGGAACTGGAACTGGAACTGGATGACTGCATCGAGACAAACGCTGCACACAACTGTGTATAGTAGAGTCTACACACATACTCTCCATCACATGTGGAGATAAAGGAAGTAGGCACACATATAGTTCCAAGTTACCCAGTTATCTCGTCCCAGATTCTTCTCTCAAGACTGGGGAAAAAAATATGGGAGAAAGGTGTGCAAGGTATGGGTTGCCTATATACAAAAAATGAGCGAGAAAATACAAAACGCTCGACTGCCATCAGTTTTTTCTTCTTCTATCAACACGTGCCGCCAAGCCTATCGTCCTCTCGTCTCCTTCAGATACAACGTCCCATCCCAATGTCTACCTATTCTCAAGAACAAGATAGTTTACCCTCAACTTATTTTCACACAGGCATAAAATATATTCACATGTCTGGAAGCTATTTAAGCTTTGCTGCATAAGATATAGATATTACACTACACATATACATACATAACCTCAAGAGTCTCACCCTACCAAATATTTACACACTCCATGCACTGTAGATTGTAGATCACACACACACACACACACACACACACACACACACAGGGTTTGTACATTAGTACGTGGTTCTTTTATTTTAAATTGTCTGCTGCACCCAGTCAGAAACAAGAGGTTTATTCACTCATGGAATTATTTGCTGCATAGTATTTTATTGGACTGCAACTGCAGAGCAAAGCAGCATGTAACGTATTTAGTGTACAGTATATATAAATTGTACCCATTCCACTAACAATAAGTCTGTTGGTTAGTAATTAGTAGCGGTTTCATTTTTAAATGGCCTCTTTACAAAGTTTTCCAGCTCATATTATATGCTATACTATGCTTTGTTTTCAAGTGAGTGTTGGTGAAGAGAGCTACTGCTTCAAGGCCCCACTCCGCTCCTTTTTATCTTGAGAAATTTCAAAATACTGTTTTCATTTTATAGAGATAAACAAGGTGGAGAGATATTAACCAAGGAGAAGATCTTGTCTTGAGACGCTACAGCCTATTTGTGTCTAGAGTAAATAAGAAATTTGTAAAATTTCCCAACCAAAACAAGCTCTTTTGTTTTACCCCCAGCGTGCGTAAACTTTGATTACTGTATTGTTTTTCTGTGCCGGGAAGAAGAAAAGAGGACTAAAAAGGCAAAAAAAATGACGAGGTACGAGACAAGTGGAAAAAGTTTAAGAATTGAGTAAGCGAGAGTTTATGTTGACTCCTGTGTATTGTAGCCTCTCCAAATCCAAACATTTATGTACAGTCAAGTTAAGTGTGTACATTATAGTTAGAGGCATGTCCTTGCAAGGGCGACGACGACGACGACGACGACGACGATGACAACGACCACGACCCTCAAAACACCGGGACCGTTCCATGCCATGCCAACGCACACAACCTTTCATAAAAGAAGGTTGGGCGCGCGGAGGGCTGAGCAAGGGCAGGATTTCTAAGGATGGAAACATTGTTTAGTGTAAAAACATTCAAGAAAACATGAGGTAGGGAGAGAGAGTGAAAGCATTATGGCTCTTCCACGTCAAGCAGATTTCACAAGGCTAAAGCCAGCCGGTGAAATTAAATTTCTTCCCGTGTACACTTTCACTCCGGAGTTTTGTCTTGTTTCTTTCTTATCTCTCTCACTCCCTTCTACTCTCTTTTGCTCTGTACACGATACTGTCAAGACTGACGGCTGTCACTAATTTCACGCAATTCAACTATTCAACCGTAAATTACCTATAAGCAAGTGTAGGTCCAACAACTTTCTTCAGAGTTGGCCCTACACATAGCTCCTATGTCCTATACTACGTGTACCCAAGACATCTATTATAAAATTCATTCAAGGGAAGTTCTCACAACTCCGCCGAACAAATTTCCTCAGACTATTGTAATTAGCTAGAGAGTGAAAGTACTTCACTCTAGTCTTGATAATATTAATTATTATTTTATTATTTTAGTCGTTCCAAGAAAGGAAAGAAGGAAGAAGAAAACTACTGAAGGACTCTACTACCTCTACGAGCATGCAATTTTATTACTGAGAGAGAGATACAGACTCCAGACAATACAATACGGCTATGGGAATGATTAAAAATTCAACGGATATTTTAGGATACGTTTCCACGTAGTTTCCGTTCCCAACTGAATATTCATTGAATAATTGTTGGCTAAATTGTCCTTTGTACAATTTCCTTTCGCTCCACTGTCTGCTATCAAGACAGCACAAGAAACTACTATAAGTAGGATGGAGCCTCACCCAAAGTTGAGGACAAAATATGCGTTAGTTAGTTAGTAGTTAGGAGCATAAGGAGGAAAAAAGATGGAAATTATTCATGTTATTCATCAGACTCAAATAGAATTATTTTAGACTAAACTCCCACCCTACTCTCTGTACAATATATTATGGAACACTTCCATCTTGAGGAGAGACCTCAAGCCTCAAAGGCGGCTTCTTGTACCTCAAGGAAAATCCCCATCCCAACTCGTACATAAAATGAAGTGAAAATGTAGCCATCCTCCCAATGTCCCACCACCAACAAAAAGATATTTTAAAATTATAAACCAACCCCTAATATTGCACAAGACCAGAAGTTGCATTAAGTTCTGGTAGCAAGTGAGTAAGACAGAAAGGTTGAGAGAAAGAGAGAGAGAGAGAGAGAGAAAGTTGGTATAAAGTTGTGAGGAAAGGAGGAGAGAAAGTTAAAATAAAATCCAATTAAAGTACAAAATTGTAATGGGAGTGATAAATGAATATCGTACTTGGAATTAAATGAATGCAAATTCATTTTTATTTGATAGCGCGACTGCACAATATTTTCCAAAACTCAATAACAAAGAAGGTACCAACCTACTAGTGCCATTCTGCCATTACCATTACCAGTGCCAGTGTAAGAGAAAGCGTGGAGGTGGCTTTCCACGCTCAGTACTTACAGAAAGAACTGATTAGATTAGTTATCATTACAAAATCTCTTATCCTTTTAGCCCTCATTCCCGTCTCTAGTGTCATTTGTCAAATTCATTCATATTGATTTCTTGAAAAGAGAGCTATATGGAAAATTTAATAAATTTCAGTATATTATGAAGAAGTCTCAGCAGGAAAATTATTCAAGATTTCAGTCCATAGTTTTACATGGCTCCAGCACATTACGCAATGTAAGGTATGGAGCGGGAGCTGGAGCGGATTTATATACTACATGTTCTCAGTCAAAGCTGTGTATATAATGAGCACAGAGCACAGAGGGTAGACGTAGGAAGTCGTGCATCAACGTTTTTACATTCGAGCAAACGTAGCGTGTAGAGCCTTTGAAGATAATATGATGTCCATGTCCGTATTAAAAACGGGAGTGTATCTCATCTAGAAAGCTGCTGTCGGACAAAATAAAAAATGACAAGCTATCGGAGGAATTTTATGTGAGACTTCCTCTTAAATATTACCTCCAGTGGAAATCATTATTCCAGTTGCATCGAATCTTCTTTTTATAACCATGTCAAATGTATTTCTTCTTTACGATTCTCATCCTGTAGTACCTCGTAGTAGAAGTAGTAGTAGTAGAGTGGTAGTACTAGTTCAGCAGATCAGTTGACATCGATTCCTTTTGACAGGATGACAGGTGCCACATACGGCTTTCTCAAGCTCACACGACATTCTACCATCTGTCTATATATTGTCCACATGTAGAAGCTTGCTACTCCCTATACTTTTGTATACCTACTTTGAACCAGTATATAGAATGCACATCTTTTGGAAACATGGAGTTCAAATAGATATCGTTCCTCTTGACTTGACTTCCTTTTTTGGCTTTCGACTTCCCTGTGTAATGTAGATGTGGAAATCCTCATTTTTCCCCTTGTCCAAACTACTCCTAAAAATCTTTATAGGTAGCGAGAACAAGTTTGACTCTGACTGGTCATGTCATTTCAGACAAGTGTCACATGCGTTGTATTTCTTGCAACATTTGCGCTCCCAAATCCTTCTATAATGTTCCATCATTTAAATCATTGAATCATTTTCGATTTTGCAGTTATCATGCTACACATTTTTCTTTGACCTCAATAGCCTTAGCCCCATCATATATTTTCAAGATACGAAACGTTTGAGGCCAGATTGCCATCAAATTTAAACTATATCGATTATTTGTTAGGAATAAATGGAACCAGACTACAGCTCAGTGAGCTGAGCTCACAAGTAACTATAACAATAAATTTATCACCCATCTAATTAGTAAAACGGCTGAGAAGCTATTCACTATCAAAACAGAAGCAGGGCCGCAAAGAAACTGAGGTGCTCAATTCTTTTGTATAAAATGAAGAAAAGAAAAAAAAGGTATGAGTATATACGCAAAACCGTGGTGTTCAAACAAAGTCCTGTGCAGTATTATTAGTGAAGATGATGCTTCTAGATTGGAAAACAAGGCGTAAGGAGAGAGAGCGAAAGTATAATAAGACAAACCTAACGGAGAGAAATGGTTCATTCAAATCCTATGTCTGGATTCAATGCAGTTCATACTACGAGCGTAACATTGTTTATCGTGACAGAAGTAGTGTCCATAGTTCAGACTCGAGGGAATACACTCTCAAGTGTACAAAAGGTTCATTTAGAAGACTTTTATATTGTAGAGGAGTGGGAGGTTTTGGCAACTTACCGAAAAGTGAGAATAGTAAATGGACGATAAGATTTATGGCTGGTCCGATCCGCCATGGGCTTTCCCCAGAAATCGTTCAAGAACATCTCCCACATCCTGTTCTGACCAGTCACATCACCATTACTTTTAATAGCACTTAAATCATCATGAACGAAGTCGCCATTGAACGAGTTCCAGTACGACCCAGTGCTCATTAGCATCACCGCCAAATAAACCAACCGCCGTCGTCGACCCCCGCCACACCACCGTCCGCTCTGTCCGTGTCCGGACCGCTCGCGCTCATCTCCACCACACTGCCCTGACTCGTGGCCCCACTGACCGCCACTGTCTCCACTTTCACCACCTGTCCACTTCCTTCCCCAACCATTCCTATGCACACAGCGTTTCCTCTCCTTCCCGTTCCCACTACTCACGCCGTTCACGCTCCAGCCTCCGCCGCCGGATCCCACTGACGACGACGACAGCTCCCACGGCCTCACTCGTCGTCGTTTCCGCGAATTCGTCACCCCACAATGTCCATTTTGGGACTGTCCACCGTTCTGGTGCGGCTGTTGAGAGTACTTCCCATGACTCAGAACACCGCCGTCCGAACCCGTCAACCCTTCGCCACACCGTCTCTCCTTTCCCTCGTGATACTCGTGTGGACTCCAACGGGTCAGGTCACAGGAGAACAAGTGTCGCAAGATCTCCATTATTAGGCAACGAAATCCACTCTGTCACTTCCTACACCCAACGCAACACTACCAATGCTTCGTCATGCAATGTGTAAACCTCATGAAAAATTATTTTACACAGTATTCCGTTTCCCCGTCACTACTATCCACACTTCCTCGTCTCATTTTTAACAATTCGTTTTACTCAATTTCCCTTACCTCACATGTGCTTCAGTTTAAAGAGGTTTAACTGCGGCCACTGCACTCAGTGACACAATGCAAATGTAGGCACTGGACAATGTTTGCTCAATCAACTTGAAACTCGGTCTGCCAATCATTCGTTCGTTGTTCAGCTGTGAGAACGAAAAACGAAGTTTGAGCGGAGGACGTGAGTCGGTGAAAGAAGACTGGAAGGTCTGTCCGACTCAACGCGTGTCTCAGAAAGTTGGCGTGAAAGTATCAAGTGCGTCCCTTTGTGTGTGAGTGTGTGTCAGAAATTTGTTCGTAGAGGATTGAGGCCGGGCGAACTACGTTTGCAGACTACTGAGCGCCTTCATCCAGTCCACTGATTTAAAGCTCTCCGCATTTCTTATCAAGTCTCGCTCGTCCACTTCTGTCTTCCCCGAATTCTCTGCCTGCCTTCATCTTCTCCTCCTCACTCACTCACTCAGTCACTCGCTCACTCACTGCAGTTGTCTGCGTCCCAACCCAAGACTGACTCCCGGTCGGCTCGGATGGTAAGACCAGGACCCGGACCCGGACCCGCTTCATTTATTGTGAATGAGCGCCTGCGCCCTCTCCCGCGACTCTTGCTATGATTTCACTCGGAATCACGGACAGACCGAGAATCTTGACTTTGGCTTTGCAAACATGTGAACATGGGTCATCTGGAGAGTCAGCGGGAGACGGTCCAGAGCATAATAATCATGCGAACGGAGTCTGGAGCTTTTGTCACACAGACTTCTCCGCTCCCATTCTTTCCCAGTCCCACACTCCAACTCGAACATGGACATTTCTACGCTTCAATAAGTGCACACTAATCGATGCGGATATGCAGAAATGTTTGCTTCGAAAAACCTTGGGCTCATTTGATGTTTGGTTCTGTAGCAAATTCGATTTCATTGACGTAGAGTAATTTGGTTGATACTTATTTACAAAACATATTGGATTCTTTCATAAGCTTATCCTTTTAATATGTCAAATAAAATTCTATTTTATCGCTTTGTTCTTTTTGTTGTTGAATCTTTGGAAACTCTGAAGTGAGTTCCAGCTTGGCTCTGGAAGACAGGAGATGGGAGAAAGCAGAGTACAGAGTACCGAGCAACTTTGTAAATATGCATTTTATGAATTGATGTGTTTCTCATGTAGCCTCCGCCTCCTTGTAGCTACGTAGCTCCCATCCAAAACTGATTGTACACATACAAAACTAGGACACAAACAGTTCGGAGGGACGACGGCAGCACTTACTATTAGTTGCAGGAACAAACGGTTGCATTAATAAAAGATAATAGTTAATGTTACCGTCCTTTTCGATATTCAAGGGAATGGCAGCAGCCCTCTCCTGATATTATCATGCCTCTCTCTCCGACTCCGACTCGCCATTTCATTGGGAGTCCTTAACGTATTCATACCTCGTTACTAGCTGTAGGAGGGCAAATATCCTTGTTAGGCCTATTCCCCGGCACTACACGACTACACCATACTATACTATACTTAATTTTTAGCTTATCTTGATTCTCACAATAGGCCTATAGATTCTTCTAAAGCACATACCTACTCCACATAGCTTCCAGCAGCAGACACTCTCCGCGCCTCGTCTTTTGGTCTTTCCGAGTTCCAAGTGCAGACAAAAAATTCCTTCATTCATGATTCAATATGCTTTTCTCCCTTTCTCCATGATACGCACGCATAAACCTTTATGTCAATGTGGTTGAAATTTTTTAACTGCCTCGAAGTCTTGCACGTATTTTCAATTTCGCACTATACGCAAGAGCACATACTAAACTATTTTCTTTTCATTAGATCAGAGCAATAACGTTGGTATGTCCTTACAAAAAATGAGCTTCCCACTCCTATTCAGAAGTGAACAGAGACAGAGAGGGAGGCTCAAGGCGCGGGAGTATTTTCATGTATTATTTGCAAGAGTTAATTATGTATATATGAAGAGGGTGAAAGTTTGGATGTTGTTATCATGTTGACGTGGATCATAATCATTCCCTGTTGTATGTTGTCTCAACAATGTCTTTCCATGATTTGCGTGGAGGACATGACAAGCGTGAGGGAGAAGGAGACGAGTCAAGTTATGAAAATGGGCAGAGGCTCTTTTATATGGGTTACATCGTTACGTGTAGTTTTGGGGGATATGGTTATCCTTTCAGTTCAAGTTACTCTTCAGTCATTGTTGTCAGATTCGGAATTGGACTGAGAGAGAGAGAGAGAGAGTGGTTTTTGAAACCCTGCTGAGCTAAAACTGTACTCTCGCCCTTTCTTCTTCTCACAGGACAGGAACGCGGAACTCAGCGATTAAACCAGAGGAATTCATTCCTGTCAAAAACAAGGAACGAACCCTCGTCGACAATTTCCTATGTTTACAACCGCACAAATGCCATTTCACAAATCAACTTCTCTCCTTTCCTCAATTACCCCATCGCCGTGTACATACTACCACGAGACAGACAAACCCAGGAGCTGATGAAGGGATAAAACCATGAGTTATTCACTTTTGTATGCACAGGGCCAGAGCCAGAGCCAACCAAGGGCTATATATTTGCTATGTGTCAATCACTCCGTTCAAACTTGAGCGCATAGCATTCTATTTCTATTCACATTATTATCTAGCATTCTTGGCTCGAGGGAAATTGGACATATAGAACCCAAGTATGCGCTATCCGTACAGTAAAAGTAGTTTGTACGAACAGCTCCTAATACTATCCCTATACACTCTCACTGCTACAATGTAAAATCCAATTAGTGGTAATGATTATACTCCATAAGTGTCCACATATCTTTTAAGAGGAAACATTTAAATAAAAAAATCGTTTTTATTCAAAGATTTCAATGACATCCTGTTAGGATGTTAGGAGGTCATTAGCCAACATTGTTTCTATAACAAAACTCCGCCTCTCCCACTGTACTACTACTACATAAGGAACAGAAACAGACTGTGCATTCCACATTTCCACAATCCACGACTTCTTCCACGAACATATTATGAGCATGAACTTGTGTTTTGGATCTGGAAGCGTAAGTCACGACAGCCAAGGCTTTTGAGAGGAGACCCGAGCGCTTTATAACCAAAACCAGAACCAGATCTGACTAGTCAGGAGTAGGAGAGGCTCAGCCAGTGCCAGTGCGAGTAGTATGACCATGCGAGAAGTTGTAAAGCACACATCATTTACCTGTGCATTCGTGTGTTCTTCCCTCCTTATCTGCATTCATTCAAATGTTTCCAGATGGGGGTTCTTCTACTGTATAGGAACAACTAGGAATGGACAGAGTAGAGCGCAGTTACGGAGCCAGAAGGAAATATCCATATCATCCATATTCCTCATTTCCCATTCCATGGCGATTCAATGGGCAAGTCGTTGAGGTTATACTTTTATAGATGTACAAAGAAGCCATTGAATGAATTAAAGGAAGAATAGCTTCAGAAAACTTTTACTCACGCATCAAATACCGTACAAAGGACTTGGCGCGTTTCTCTAATTTAACCAAACCACGCCAAACCTACAGTCTACAGATATGCTGGGACTACACATCATATACCAGCACCAGCCATTCATGATGGGAGTAAGAGAGTGTGTGGATGTGTGTGTGTGTGTGTGTATGTAGGCATTGCCACATTCCTCCTTTATGAATTCTATGGGCCAACTTTTCATCCCATCCGCAAACTATATATACTCCTCAGATGGTAACTGTTTTCTGCTCGACTCTCTCCTACTCTCAGTCGCAGACCAACTCCTAGTCTATATAATGTTGGGTCGCATTTAAATGTACCTCAGGAGCTCCACGCTCCAATTTATGAACGTTCATGAATAATTAGTTTCTTTGTGTGGTTCGAGAGCGCTATATATGAGGGAACATACGAGGGAGCAGAATACAAAACCTCTATATATATAAGACCAAAGAATGGATCATAAAACTTTAAATTATAGCAGTCATAACGATACAATATTTACAATTTACTGCGGGCCTTGATTAATATTTCTCTACCTGCCTATATATGATGTTATTATGACTATATTGTTTATGGCCTTTCCTTTCCTACGCACATACACATATTTATATCTGTACACATCCCGACATTCCATTTACAACTTTCTATTTGGAAATAGGAAATTTCTTCTCAAACACACACACTTGAACAAAGTCTTCAATATCACAATAATTCAACCCCGCGCGTTCAAGTTCCAGTATCAATACACTGCCTTGGTTGGCTGGCTTGGGTGGTTTGGAAGAAAGTATGGAGTACAAGAGAAAAGAACCTGTGCGTGTATATTAGTGTGTTGTTGGTGTGAGGAGGGGAGAGGATGACATACGTACATAAACTCATCCATTTTAATTTCCCGATATAACTTATCTACACAGACAAGAATTTATTTCATGGAGTATATTTTCCTACTTTTAGGCGAAGAGATAGATGTATTCAGAATCCAAACTTAACTCTCGTGTCTACCTCTACTATAAACGGCATACCTAAAAATGTTGTGAAAGTCTCGTAGTCGGTCGTCGGTGGTATAGTGGTGTTCGTCTTTGGAAAATCCAGAGTCGCAAAAATAAATACATTTTTCTAGTAAATATAAATTTATCATTGTAATGTCTGTATTGCGGTTCATAGATCATAAAACGTAAATCCTTAAGCTGGGGGAAAAGGAATACCAAAGAGAAGGGAAAGTATTATCAATATCCTTTCTGTTCCTTCAATTTCCTTTAGTAATCTGTTCTCTTCCTTCAGCACAAGGAATCAATAAGTTAATACACATTTCCCTTACAGACTCGCCAGTGAAAGTCAGAGCATACACCATAGAATCACTCTTCACAAACTGATACCCTTCAGTATCGTGTGAACTCCTTGAACTTGCAAATATTGATGGGGAAAGGAAAAATAAAATAAATCAAGACACAAGACTGTCTATCCGCCCACCGACGTGTACGCGTAAGGACGTGTGTAGGTACAAAAGTATGTAGGTACATATTGTGGGAGCTAGACAATTTGTAAATTGATTCTCGCTCTTCCCTCACTCACTCACTCACTCAGAGCAGAAGCTTGCCGAAGTCACCAAAAACATTTACTGATGCAATAATTGAATGGTTCAATAGTTGATTGTGCGTATTTCTTTAGCTTGGGTCTACAAGGAATTGGTATGGCATTGTGCAGATACTTAGGTGTCTGCATCACATTTTTTCACACACACACTAGTTTCTTTTCCAGGAGTTCTGACGATAAAAAAATATCCAACATACGGAGCCGGAGCAGATACAAAAGCGGAAGAGGAAGGGTACTAGACACAGTACTGCACCGATTCCCAATTCAATGGACTACTCAGTTAACTCCATACATCCCGTTTCTCCTCTATATTATTATTATTATGTTCTAGGGGTGTGTGGGAAATGGAAAAAAAAAAAGTTTCCAACTTTTACAAGAAAAATAACCCAATTTTATTTTCTTGCTATCTCTATCTTTTTTATCGCTCATCTTACCAAAGAAAAATCTTGTAGTGCAGATCCATGGGGAAAGTACCTACAGAACATACTACAGTTTTTGAATCTTGTAAAGACTTGCTTTCACTCTTACAATTCACTAACACTCCCCATGCCGTTTCTATAATTGTAATAATAGACAAGTGATACAAATAAACAAGCGATCCTAGGAACGTGGAACATGGAAGGAGAGCGTTCCAAAGAACGTTTGCCTCCCAATCCCAATCCCTTTCCCAAACCACTGCCTGCATCTTAAAAAAAGTTCTTAGTTAGTTGTTATATAGCTGACTGTGAAGCTATCAGAAGCCCGTGCACATCCGCTCAAACTAAATTAAGCTTATAGAAAGTAGAAAGTCCGCCTTACAGATTTTTGCAGACCATTGAAGGAGAAGGGGATGACGATCATAGGGAAAAGTAAAATGGAAATAATGTTCCTATGTGAATGTCTTGAGATTTTCATGGGGAGAACGGTGAGCTTTAGTTTTTTGCATTGAATGAGTAGTCTCAATGGTAGAACTCCTTAAAAACTGATTGCATGGCTGGCTTCTGCTTTTGAGAATGATTTGTACACTAGTAGAAAGTAAAAGTAAAAGTCTATCTTGATCAAAAAAAAACTTTTCCTATGTATCTTCGCTTTATATATTGGCGTTTCTATATATATATATATATATATATATATATATATATATATATATATATAAACAAGGACAGGCTTAGGACCCCAACACCATGTTAAGACTTGAATGAAAGAAATATTATATATTCATAGCCAATCTATGTACTAAGAGTTGTGGTGATGATTCTTGAAAATTACCAATAAATAATAATGAGCCGGGCAAACGGGAGTTTTTTTTTACTTAGCTCCTTTACGTTGGTAAACAACTCGGATAGGATGAAATTCCTGGGTTTTTAAGGTAAAGTATATATAATATAAACATGCATAATCCTCATGTTGACATTAAAGCAAGCTTTCTTTTCATGCATAAATGACTTATAGAAGCTTTACATCCAAGCTGTAAAACCAACCTCCTTTCAACTAACGTAAGAAAGAATAAAATAGAAAGGTTAAGGCTGATGAGAAACGTTGATGTTGGCCTCACAATATTCTATGTAACAACCATAATAATCTTTATACGACTTTCTCTATGTGATACGTTCAGATGGAAATTTTACATTGAAAATAACAATACACTGAATAGTATTGGGATGCATACAGCCGTACACACATGTTACCCGGAATTTAATCCTATAAAATTAGTATCGATATTTATAATTGTTAAACTTTGTTTTGATCCTTGTATGTAGCTGCGTATATAGCTTTTGTTTAAAAATTTGATCAATTACATTCGACACTGACGAGGGAACCTTTACAACCGGGCGTCGCTAAACCACCCAAGCTATTTTTTTCTATAAAGAGCATGTAAAAAAAGTAGGGTAGCGTCAATAATATTTCAGAATGGGCCTTTTTATTTGCCACAGGAATTTTTGAATACATAAATTTGCTAATGTTAATTAAATGAACGCCATATTTAAATATATTTTTCAGTCTTCAATTGTGTCTGCAGGCTTCATTTCTCAACCGATTTTGATAAAATTTATATTTTTGTGATCGTTACAATATTTTCCAAAATTAAATTTCTCAAAATTTGAAAATTCAAAAAAAAAGTTTTCTTTAAAAGATTCGTCATTTTAATAGGGCTTCAAAATTAATTAACATTTATATTTTTCTAAAAATCAATTTAATAGATTTTTAATAACCCACAATTTGATTTTTAGATAATAGTGAAAAGATAAAAAACTCTAATGTTTTTCGAAAATCGTATGAAAATTGAAGGAGGTATAATACAATTTTGATAAAATCATAGCGTGGAAACATTTCACTTTTAAAATAATAACGAAGTTTTGAAAAAAAAAAATTTTTTTTGAATTTTTAAATTTTGAGATATTTTATTTTGGAAAATATTGTAACGATCACAAAACTATAAAGTTTATCAAAATCGCTTGAGAAATGAAGCCTGCAGACACAATTGAAGACTGAAAAATATATTTAAATATGGCGTCCATTTAATTAACATTAGCAAATTTATGTATTCAAAAATTCCTGTGGCAAATAAAAAGGCCCATTCTGAAATATTATTGACGCTACCCTACTTTTTTTTACATGCTCTTTTCAGAAAAAAATAGCTTGGGTGGTTTAGCGACGCCCGGTTGTAAAGGTTCCCTCGTGAGATAGAAAAAAACTATTGATGTCACAAACAGTAGCATATATAGACGTCAGCAGTTGGTAAACAGATAGAAATATTCTCAGTTATTAGACGGAAAGCTGACGAATAGATATTCCGTGTACATTGGATGTAATGAGGTAAAGGGGAAATTGTGAAAGACGCAGACGGTAAAATTCCCAGGTGAACGTTGAATGAATTTTGCTCTTGGCAAACCGGCAAAATAATAAGTTTGTTGGAAATATTGGTTGAAATAAAAATGGGCTAGAAAAGTTTATGCTAGTCATGAATATCAGAAATGACTTCCGTGAAATTATTGTCTTATTTTTTATAAAAATAAATATTTTTGGATTTCTCTAGGAAAATGTAAAAACAAATATATGCATATATTACGAATTATGGCAATTATGAATGAAATTTTTATTTTTACAAACATTTATAGTAAGGTAAGTGCCATACATGGCGCTTTTTAAACTGGTTTATTTATAAAAATAAATACTGTACATACTAAAATAGGCTCCCGTGAGCTTACTAATTTTTTTTAAATCTCAGCATGCTGCTTATTTGAGCCCGGCGTTTATTTAATTGAGGAATATTTTTATCTCTGGCCGTACCCAGATAATTTGTAGGCCGTGATGGTTATTAGTTCCCACAATTGTTTTTAACCAACGTTACGTTCGATCAATAGTTAATTCATAGTGTATTCTGTAAGGTATCCCGTTTTATTATTCCAAATTAATTGCATAAGAACCATATGGAACCCCCTGAGGTCAACCAATAAGCTTATAAATATCTGATAGTCAATTGTGTCAAATTACAATGTTTTCGCACCAGCAGTTCCATATGGGTGGTAGCAACGTATTTAAATGCCCTAATTATATTGTGGCACACTGTAAACTATTAGGAATAAGAATTCTGAAATTTGAATAAGAAAGAAAATTACACTTTGACAAACACTTGTAACAACGGTAGAGTAAATTTCACCATTTTATTTTGTTTCGTATTTAGAAGTAAACCAAATAGCTCAATTTAAAATTAATGGATGAGCAATTATTAAAGCATGATGCCAACATAAAAATAACAATAATGAAACAAAGCACAATGCTTAGATTCTACCGCAAGCTCCAAACTCATGTACAATACGATGAAACTAAACAAGCATTGAGTTAGCATAAGTCAAAAAAATTGTATTACTCAGAAAATGAAAGCCTTCACTGCTTAAAATCAAAGTACGGAGCTTATAAAAGGTAAGTAAACCAAAAAGAGTCACATTCTTGCATGAGGAGTTAGAGGCATTGGAAACTTACCGAAAAGTGAGAATAGTAAATGGGCGATAAGATTTATGGCTGGTCCGATCCGCCATGGGCTTTCCCCAGAAATCGTTCAAGAACATCTCCCACATCCTGTTCTGACCAGTCACATCACCATTACTTTTAATAGCACTTAAATCATCATGAACGAAGTCGCCATTGAACGAGTTCCAGTACGACCCAGTGCTCATTAGCATCACCGCCAAATAAACCAACCGCCGTCGTCGACCCCCGCCACACCACCGTCCGCTCTGTCCGTGTCCGGACCGCTCGCGCTCATCTCCACCACACTGCCCTGACTCGTGGCCCCACTGAACGCCACTGTCTCCACTTTCACCACCTGTCCACTTCCTTCCCCAACCATTCCTATGCACACAGCGTTTCCTCTCCTTCCCGTTCCCACCACTCACGCCGTTCACGCTCCAGCCTCCGCCGCCGGATCCCACTGACGACGACGACAGCTCCCACGGCCTCACTCGTCGTCGTTTCCGCGAATTCGTCACCCCACAATGTCCATTTTGGGACTGTCCACCGTTCTGGTGCGGCTGTTGAGAGTACTTCCCATGACTCAGAACACCGCCGTCCGAACCCGTCAACCCTTCGCCACACCGTCTCTCCTTTCCCTCGTGATACTCGTGTGGACTCCAACGGGTCAGGTCACAGGAGAACAAGTGTCGCAAGATCTCCATTCTTAGACAACGAAATCCACTCTGTCACTTCCTACACCCAACGCAACACTACCAATGCTTCGTCATGCAATGTGTAAACCTCATGAAAAATTATTTTACACAGTATTCCGTTTCCCCGTCACTACTGTCCACACTTCCTCGTCTCATTTTTAACAATTCGTTTTACTCAATTTCACATACCCCACATGTGTTTCAGTTTAAAGAGGTTTAACTGCGGCCACTGCACTCAGTGACACAACGCAAATGTAGGCACTGGACAATGTTTGCTCAATCAACTTGAAACTCGGTCTGCCAATCATTCGTTCGTTGTTCAGCTGTGAGAACGAAAAACGAAGTTTGAGCGGAGGACGTGAGTCGGTGAAAGAAGACTGGAAGGTCTGTCCGACTCAACGCGTGTCTCAGAAAGTTGGCGTGAAAGTATCAAGTGCGTCCCTTTGTGTGTGAGTGTGTGTCAGAAATTTGTTCGGAGAGGATTGAGGCCGGGCGAACTACGTTTGCAGACTACTGAGCGCCTTCATCCAGTCCACTGATTTAAAGCTCTCCGCATTTCTTATCAAGTCTCTCTCGTCCACTTCTCTGTCTTCCCCGAATTCTCTGCCTGCCTTCATCTTCTCCTCCTCACTCACTCACTCAGTCACTCGCTCACTCACTGCAGTTGTCTGCGTCCCAACCCAAGACTGACTCCCGGTCGGCTCGGATGGTAAGACCAGGACCCGGACCCGCTTCATTTATTGTGAATGAGCGCCTGCGCCCTCTCCCGCGACTCTTGCTATGATTTCACTCGGAATCACGGACAGACCGAGAATGTCTTGACTTTGGCTTTGCAAACATGTGAACATGGGTCATCTGGAGAGTCAGCGGGAGACGGTCCAGAGCATAATAATCATGCGAACGGAGTCTGGGGCTTTTGTCACACAGACTTCTCCTCTCCAATTCTTTCCCAGTCCCACACTCCAACTCGAACATGGAAAATTCTACGCTTTAATGAGAGCACATTAGATGATGGAAAAGAGAGACCGCAGATTGCTTTCAAATCACTCCTGGGAATGGAATTTAACAGCTTATGTTTTAATATTGTTTGATTAACATCTGGGTAAGGACTGCCGGCACCGGGCCTCGGCCTTGCTAACATTACTATCAATTTAAGTTTTCCGTAGCTACATTTCAGACATGCAATCTTGACTTCAAATCCTGCCAATTTAATTATCTTATAATTTCGAAATTTATTACAATATAGGAACTAAAATGCAATCTCTGATCAGCCATTTGTTTTAGACTGCACTAGGATGGAGTACTTTTAGGATTTCTCTATGGCCTCCATTCTGAACTGATGCTGGGGGACCGGGATGAGGATATGAGGAACTGAGTAAAATGAAATGAGATGTGGGCACTAGACGAAATCTATGAGGGCTGACACTCCTTATTGAAAAGGATAGGATTAGAGTTAGTGGATGGCATAGAAAGCCACATTGCGGGAAGCCACGGAGTATTTGTGAAGGAAGAAGACACTGAGACTCTCACTGAATGGACGAGAGTTAGAAAGGAAAGGAGTCTGCTGGACTTGTGGTGACTCAATGTGAAGGAATGAAACTCTACGGTTTCAATTCAGACGGAAATTTGATCGAACAAGTAGATTTCTGCCCAGACGGACTTTGAAATATTCATTTAATGTAATCCTCTTGGCTTGTGGGGTGAGTTTGGGCAATTGGTTGGTAGGTGGATGGATTGGTGGTTGGTTGGTTGGTTGGTTGGTTGGTTGGTTGGTTGGTTGGTTGATGGGTTGGTGGTGGATATGTTTCACAATAATGAAACCTTGTTGAGGCTCTTTCCCATTTCAACGGACTTTTTTATTTTGGTCTCTTTTCCTCTCCCGCTCCCGTCCGTCCATCCATCCAACCATCTGCCTACATCTTCCTTCAGTCATTCACTCACTCCAAGAATTAGTTACATAATTCTCTCTCTCTATCTCATTCGCTCTCTCCCAGGAATTTTATTTTCTCTCAGCTAAGCACTACTGGCACTTATGATGGGATGTAAGTTATGCGGACTTGACGCCTTCAAGAAGGTTTTTTTGGATTTGCTTCTATTAAAATGATTTCACTACATATTTATCACAACTGGCAACATTTTCTACTTGATGATGAAGCAAAGTTTTAAGTTGAGCCGGGATGAAATGCCAGCGGAATAAAATTTTGATGTTTAAAATGAAATACTCTGGGTATATAGCTCTCGGATGTGTACGCTGTTTCTTTATTTTGAGCTAAGAAGTTCCATAGTATATTTGTACTATATCGTACATATGGAGGGAAAGTATACCCATTAGAAGGGAAGCCGGATCCGACGCCGGTTTGAGTTACAAGGCACATGTGTGTCTCATATTAAGTTCTTCTCCTCGCTACACATCCACCCATCAAACTTCTTCTCTCTCTCTCTCGGAGCGTACTTATTTGAGGTAGGTACATATCTTTGTCTGAACTTTATTATAATCCTGCGGTCTACTATGACGTGACTTCCCCTGTTTACTAATACTGTGAGAAAGGAGCGGAGACTAGACTCTCAAATGCAAATCCTCAATTCAGACATTCTACCTCCTCTCTCTGTCTATACTGTCTCATTTTTTCCCCTGCACACTTTCTCCAAAGGATTGAGTAGGTGAGTTATGGGATATGTAATGTGGGTTACTCAAGGTAGGAATTTGTATGTATATAGCTATACAGAGGAACATTTGGGAGCGTAATGTGCATGATATTAGATTGGAGGGAGGTGTCCATATGTAGTGTGGGGATACAAGTATAAAATATCGACATGAAATGTCTGACTATGAGCCATGAGTAAGTATGAGGAACGGAGCCAGATTCTGGCTGACATAAATAACATGTACATACTTGTGGTGGTGGTCGGGCCTTGCCAGTGACAGTAGTGGATCCTCAAGTTGCATGCCAACTAGCAAATCTATCGGAAGTCTAGAATCTTAATACTGTCTGACTTTATTCTCCTTTCAGACAGCCGTCCTCCCTTCGCTCTCTCCCGCCCGACTCCATGCTCACAACACAACCGAACACCGAGGCTGACACCGGCTTCGGCTTCCTCACATCCATTCTACTTCCACTCCCTCGTCTTTCTACTTAATCTCAACCGAAACCAGAAACTTGTTGACATCTATAGTACTCTCCCAACCAAATAACCAAACAGACGCCGCACACCATGTAAGGACGCAGTCTGAATCTGAATCAAGGATTTACTATCTTCTCAAAAGGTCAGCGGGTCAATGTGAGGTATGAGGTAGATATCTGTCAGCTCAGAGTGCGACATGCACATACAGGTTTAATCAAAACTGCGCGGGTCCTATGTAACTATCAACTGTGCTGGAAAGATCTGTGTTATATCAGAGTCGGAGATGCGTTGTATTCTTTGGATTGAGTTGAGTTTCTATATTCACTATGTATAATGTCTCATCTAACGTATCGTATCCAATTCTTGAAAGTGTGTCGTATTATTCCATTACTAAAAGGTTCAGGGATAAGGCACTTAAAATAAAGAAATTATGATTTTGCATGTATATCAGTAAAATGTAAGTTTTAAACAATAAGGAAATCCCCAAAAGTTTAGGTCCAGGATCAATCCAGACTCAAGGCTACTGAAATACAAGATTATTCTCAAGATACGCATGGGAATTATAAATTTTTGATTGTCTTCACATTGGAGTAGTGTAGGGGAGTCGTGGGGTTCGCCTATCCTTTTTTCTCATTTTTTGCTTGGGATTTATTGTATTCAGAATCAGATGTATCACATTTCACATTCAGTATTAATGTGTGATCTCTGATCAAAAAGTTTCCTCTCCCGGTAATAACTCCTGTAATACTTTTTGATACGAAATCCAAAAACCTTGCCTACAAAATACTGTACAAATTGTGAAGCAGCTTAAATTGTATTTACCATTCTCTTCCTTACGTTAATTAAAATTAGTATCACAATATAAAATGAAACAATATACCTTCAGTGAAGAACCAAAATGACCCATATCCATTTTTAGTTAAAAACAATATCCACTATCTACAAAAATATAAAAGCATGTCTTGAAAGCATTTTAATATAATATTTTGCACTTTTCAAAAATATGTAAATAGAACCTTTGACACTTTAAAAAAAAATTAAATATAGAACATTTACACTTTTAAAAACATGTAAATCTAACATTTTACAATTTTCAAAAGCACGTAAATATAGAACATTTTGCAGTTTTTAGAAACGTGTAAATAGAACATTTTACATTTTTTTCAAACATGTGAATAGAAAGTTTTACGCTTTTTAAAAACTCTTAATTAACATTTTACGCATGTTTGCCATTTTTTTATGACATAGCTCGTTTTGATTCCAGCTTAAATTGGATATAGGTCATTTTGGTTCTTCACAGACGATATATATATTTGTCCTCCCAGAATACAAATTTGATGAGCATAATTTTCATTTGCATCTGTATTTGAACAAGCAGGTAGCTATCGAATATAGACTATTGCTCTTAACGCTTCTCAAGCACTCTCAATGATGCTTCATTTCTCAAATTGTTATCATAGATACTGCTCCCTTTTAAACAGATTTATTTGAGAGAGACTCCAAATTCAACATTTTTTGATGGGATTTAAAAGACGAGCCAAAAGGAGCTCAACTCAAACAGAGTAGATGTATAGTTGTAATTGGCAAATAATTCATAGTTACCTAAATATATTAACTATGGAAAATGGAAATAGAAGACAAGCGTCTCGCTAGGGCCAGAGACTCGAGAGACACTCGAGAGACTCCTTGGAAGAGCATTATGTTTAAAAAACTGAACATTTGTTTGAATTTACGCAACTTTTATCAATTCTCATATGTACATATATATATATACGCTTATTAAAAACTACATAACTTGTCTACATTGAAACTTCCATTCCAGTGCCAGTGCCAGGGACATGCGGAAGGAGTAGGAGAAACATGGTATCACTCGATACAAAATGGTGAAGGAGCTGTTGTCAGAAAGGAGGAGAAAGGAAATTTTCCTATATAGTGCCCACTATATACACTACAGACTATAAGACTGCTTGTATTATATCTGTGCGTAGGAACTTGGTTTTCTTTTCTATGGTACGAGGCAGCTCCATCCAAGTCACTCACTCACGATCAGTATGCTACACTTCGTCGTAAAGTTTAAGTTTGTCCCAGAGTTTCCTCAGATCCTGTTTTAACTGCAGCATATACACTGTATGTGTGTGAATAAATGCTCGCACTTTTACTGAATTTGTATGTGTTAGTGTTGCTGCTGGTACTGGTACTGGTATATACTACAGTAATACGGGGCACTGTATAAATACTACACAGATACATATACATAATATAGCGTAGGTAAATGGTTACACTCAGCCTCTCCGTTTCATTCAATTTAAGTTGAGAGACAGACAGAGAGAGAGAGATAGAGAGAGAGAGACGGGAAAAAAAGCTTGTCTCAACGGTGATCATTTATTTACACCTTTTCTTGCTGCTCAAGCTCAAGTTGAGATCCATTTACAAGTATGACTAGACTAAGTTAAAAGTTTCTCACAGGCAAAAAACAGTCTTCAAACAAATGACTTGTAGGTTCTTCCTCCGTCTTCGTCATTCATTTCTGTACAGTTTTCAGGTAGGTAGGGACTGCGGGACTGGGACTCGGAATGAGAACTCAGAGTCTGTTACGTACTCTCACTCTCTCTGCCTCAGTTCAAGAAATGCGTAGGGACTTATATTTTCTACATCCTCTCTACCCTAAATAACTCCTTTTCTCATGCACTTCTACACGGCTCGTGGTGCTCTCTAATAGTTGAGACCAGAGGAAGCATTTATTCCCATTCATTACCAAGGTTAACTTTATTTCTCTCTCTCTCTCTCTCTCTCTCAGTTTCTTTCCAATTCCTTAAGGTATACCTGTGATACGATACATTTCAAAATTCTCTATTTTCATTAATTTAACTAGAAACTAGAAACTAGAACTACGCACGAGCTTCCGAGTAAATGACTGGAAAATAAATTATTTTTTAAGAATTTCTTAGCCCCATTTTTCAATAACTTGGCTTAATACACAGTAAAATCCTTTTTCATTTTCATAATGTAAGAAAGTTCAATAATTGATTCATCTCTAGATACATAATTCAAAATGAATTATCTTGAAGTAAAATTAAAAATTAAACTATAAACTTGGAAGGAATCTATAACTACAACTGTAAAACTAAAATAATTATTTTCAGTTCTACAAGCGGACAACGCCAAAGTACTATACTGCTGATTTTTATTTGTCGATATCTTTTAGTAGGTAGGTACCTTATATAACATGTTACACTCATTCATTAGGATTTTTTGATGTAGGTACTTTTGAATAAATTAAGCGTTGGATGTCATTGGTGTCACATCAATGAATTGGTCTCACTAATTTGGTAATTACTCGTCTATAATAACTTGACAAGATATTTGAGAAGCTGTACGCAGCTCTACGTGAGAGATAGAGTTGTCGTTGGAGTGTAGAGTTGGAGTGTGGGAAATGGTGGAAGAGAGGGAATGTGGAGGCATCTCGTCCTGCGTGAGTTTAATATCAAAACAGGAGGACAGACATATTAGATGGGGGAGAGAGATGTGAGGTACCTAGGTATTTAGAAGTTGAGGGAGGACTATTTGATGACAGTGGCACAGCATGCGGTGAAACAGTTTTGTCTCGAATATCAAGGGATTTGCACATGATAGTTGGATGAAATCCGTGATCTCTATGATATACGAGCCGTGAAAGTCGAAAGACTCATTCTTGTCTTTCCCAAGTGTGTGAATGTCTTTTGAGAAATGAAGACCTAACGCTGTTCGGAAGTATGTACTCAATAGTACAGGATCCTGCATCCAGTACAACACCACTCGGAAGCCGTAGGAGCCGCGGAGTCGACGAGCAGTGTGTACATCCCCACCTCCCTCTGCCTGAATACATACGCCTATAGTCAGTGTACAACTATACGCTCTCTCTCTCACTTTCTTCTACACATTTTGAATACCAAACTAAATCCCAACCAAGGTACATACAATGTACACAGGAAGATAGACTAACACTGATCAAGAGCAGAAACCATAGTGTGAAAAGCATCCTCAAAACAATACATTACACGTATAACACGACACCACACAAAAAATATTCAACCACTGACAGAGTTACGACCATGGTAATGGCCACCACCGCCGCCGCCGCCATGACTGCCTTACATATGGACGCTAAAACTATAGGAAGTTTAGCATAGTTTTCCAAAATAATTTGTGTACTTCTTCTCATCGTCATCATCATTGTCAGTTCATATGCCCTCCTTCATTTAATCCCCTTCTTTGACAATTAAAGATATTCCATCGCCTGTGATAATGGTTACAGTTATGACTTTTAGCCACAAGCACTTTATGCTTTGACCCTGCCTCAGCTCTACACACAGTTGCCGAACAGTTTTGTTTTTGAGCGCATTGTATGTTTAGTGTGTAGCGATAACAATTACAACCACAAATCTTCATGGATTAACATTTTTGAATGGTAATGGTTGGCCACAATTTGCACGGTCGCTCAAATTGCTTTATGAAGTATAGAAATTATCTAAATAATACGTCACTACTTACTTACTTCAAATGTCCAGAAACAAAAAGAATTTATTGGAGAGAGCAGAGAGATATATTTTAAAAGATGCGCCTCCAATAATTCTTTCTTGCTCTTCTATTCTGTTTGCACTCCCACTCTAATGCTTTGTAAAGATGCCAATTTGACCAAGTTTGACTGGGAACTGCCCACGTGAAAGCTGTACTCTCTTTAAAATAATTAACTACAAGACAGACGTTATGAATTCAAAAGTATTTTTAGGTCATGATCAGGATCATGGGTCTTGAAACTTTGCCGGGAACTAACCGCGGAATGTACAGTGTATGATTTTATAATCTTGCTGACTGAGTTGATCCACCCACACCACATAATTTTTGTTTGTTTAATATGCATACACAGAGATTCCTCGTCCTCCCACGCACACCACACACTCTGACTACAAGAGTACATAGTGTCGGTTGTCGGTCGGTGGGTAATTAATTAGTATGGAAATGCCCGAGAGACGTATCATTTATTTCAATTTGATGATGCAATAATCAAATCAAATTACAAGGATCATACCTGAAATCATTGCATTGCATTGGTTTTTAGTAGCTGGTGGTGGTGGTGGTTGGTGGTGTGGTGTGGTGTTGGAGTCAGTAATCATTTTCCTTTTCATCTGGATTTGATTAAAGCCAAGTACCCGTGTATTATGTACATACTACTCGTGAAATAGCATAGCTGATGGTATACAGTCTATGAGATTATATACCATACGTGGCTGAAGCTGAGTTAGTAGCTTTTTAGCCTTTTAGCTTTCCTGCCTGGTCTGTACCTCTCTCTCACTCTCACTCTCTTTCGACCTCCACTCCCGCTCATGATTTGATGGTGGCCAAAAAATCCTTAAAATGAAGATGAAAATGATAATAAGTAGGTTGACTGAAATATATTAGGTGTAGATGAGAAAAAGTTGCTAAAGAATGACAGGAGAAGACATATAGGAGCAGGATTTCATTTTCAAACTTCAAGTATATAGAGACATATAATAATTACATCTGTATCATTGCTCCTTGTATGTAGGGCGGCTGAGAGGTTGTATAGCTCAGGATAATGACGGTATAATAATATGGGGTATGCACACCCAACGTGTCCGGATTCGGATATATGCACTCCCTTCCACTGTATGTATCTGAAGGCAGGAAGGAGAAGCCAGGTAATTTATAGATGTAGAAATTTGATATTATGGTTTTAGATTCAGCATTGAGGTTCAAAAGGGAAAAAAGTGAAAGTACGGAGGGATAAAGGAATAAGGCGAGGAAAAGGGAAAGTGGGGAAAGATGCGAAAGGAAGGGAGTTGGGAAAGTGGAAGAGGAAGAGGAAAGGAGCTGACTGGACGTGAATAAAAGTTTCTTGACTAGGCAAGAAGACATTGGGAGAGAGAGAGAGAGAGAGTCGAGAGAGAAGAAAAAAGGGAAAAAACGAAAAGAGCAAGATTGTTATAATGATGCCATATCCGATAGAAGATAACGAGCAAAAGGAACGGCTTCAATAAATAACGCTCTAATTTGTCGGTAGACGCTAGAAACTATCGTCTTCTATTTCTATATCTTGGCTCTAAAGGAGTCAAGTAGAATAGAAACTTGAGTAAGACGCGATGCTCTCTCTCTCTCTCTTCTTTCTCTGTCTATGGCTGCCTCGGCAATGGCGATGGGATGTCCTCTCTACTCCGCTCTCCTCCACACCTCCCGGCGTACTTATCCGCAAAAAACTCGCGTCCTCTCGTCCTCGTCCTTCCTCCCAATGTATTTCCTAGCTACAGCTGTTCTCACTACTCAGCTCATGCTATCATTCTGGATATATGAGAATACGAATAGGAATACGAATACGTCATCGTTATAAAAATATTGGTGTAATTTTATATCTTTATTGGAGTTGCTCTTGGAATGTGTGCATGTGGAGCAAAGGAGGCCGAAGATATAGTATAGGATAATAGAGGCGTATAGGTTATAACTCTACCGTACACGCTACGGCTACGGTTACGGTTACGGGTGACGGTAGTCATATTCGTACTTTGACTTTGTAGTAGAGAGAAGGGGCGAAGAACCCCGCATTGCTTTTCTACCCTTATGTCAAATATATTTCATAAACTCTATTTCCTTTCTCCGTCTATGCCTCCTCCTCCAAACGCGTAGTCCCTTTAGTTCCACTTCCAAACTCACTGAGCTCAAGAAAGAAAGGAATTCCTATTCTACTTTTATTACATGCGAATGTTCAGACTTTTTCATTAGGTATTATATCTATCTCCCTATATCTTCTCATTTCTGCATACCGCCAGACAATCGTAGTGTAGGAGGTTTTACGCGTACTACACGACTACTAGTCCAAGTCGAATTCGAAAGGAGTAGCCAGCATGTATGTAACCTACTCACTACCTGACAGAGCCTTAACCCGCGAGCCGAAACACGGAAGGAAGTACGTACTAAGAGGTATGTGAACATTGAACAATAAGAAGTTCTCGTAGTCTTAGTCGTCGTCGTCGTCTTGGTCGTTTCGGAAATTCAAAACTCAAACTGGGAGTCTCCGAGTTTGCTCCTATTTGAAAGGCTCGACAGACAGAGTATATTGGCGTTTGGGAAATGTGATGGCATCTCCATGTTTCCATTAAAACTCACCATTTACATTTTCTCCATAAAAATCCACCAAGGACAAAGGAGGGAACAGACGGGAACGTGGTCGTTGTTGGTTTGGTCCTTTAGAAAGAAAAAAAAAGAATTCCAGCCAGACACAAGATTGTCAAAGATGGAATCCATATCAGGTGCTGTGTCCTATCTGCGTCCCCCCCCCTCTCTCTCTCTCTCTCTTTCTATTTCTCCATGTAGTAACCATTCATCAAGTGAAGAAACCCAAAAGAGAACCAGAGAACCTTTTTACCTGTGCCTGTACCTTTGCAAGTTTGTAAGTTATTGCATTTACAACGGCTGTCTGTGGGACTGTACAAGTGCATACCAGGACCAGGACCAGGGAAGACTAGCACAGACACTACTGACACAAGTCGATTTGGATTTGGAAACGGATTCGGATTCTGATCTTCATACAATTTTCTAGTTCCCTTCACGTCCCATGGAAGCCTTACCTGTGTCCATATTTTAGTGAAAAAAGCATAATAATTTATTTTTCAAAACTCTGTTCAGTTTATTTGAGATATTTTCCCATAACAACAATAGGAGTTTTGTAAAGTATTGACTGTGTAGAAAAATATTCACAAGGTTATTTATAATATTTGCAATAGTAAAGTTTAGAATAGAAATAGACATTACTGCGAAGTAGAATATCCAAACATTTTCACTCACCTACCCCTACTCACTAGACGCACATAGGAAAGTAGCGCCCACGTTGATTGTGCATTAATTGCCAGTCATGCTCTTACATTCTGAGAACTTCTTGGTTTTGGAGAGAGAAGATATAAATCTTGCGATCTCAAACTTCAAATATCATTCTCGCATGATCTTGCTTTATCATATACAGCCATATACCATACATGCTCCCACTCACTTTGTCAGTCATGAATGTCAAATTTAAATTTAAATATAGGTAGATACACAAACCCACGCCCGCCCATACAATATCTCTATGTTGTGTAGAATCCTCGGGTGTATTTGTTTCCGTCCCTTCATTTTGTTAGATTCCACTTCATCTAATATTTAGAGGATAAAATACGTACTGTGCTTCCATGGGACTCCTCCCCCTCCTGCATGTTTAAATATGTCAGGAGGAAAAACTGCTTTTAATTTTAAATATGACGAAACTACATGACTTGAGGGGATAATCTACAGAGCATTGAGGAGACGAGGAGAAAACGAAACTAAAAGTCGTTTGTCCAAAACCAACATAGTGCTCTGTGTAAGACGAATTAGAATTGTAGATACATCATCGGAGCTACCATTTGGGAATGTAAAAAAAACATTTATTCATGTAAATAATCGGAAGAATTAAGTAGAAACTTACTATATGACTTCTTCCAAAATCCGGATGCAGATCTCCTTCATATATCTCCATCTCCCTTTCTCTCTCTCTCAAATTATATTAGAAGGATGCGTCTATATAGGGATAAGCTATAAATATATCCATGGCATAGCACACAGAACAGACTACATATTATTATGTTTATAACTTTCTCTATGTCAACTCTGCGTAGTATATCAACATTTCCCATTTGGATTCCAAGGGAGAAATTGTGAGAGACATGTGTATGTATATGAAACCTTCATCAGGAATGAATAATTTGGGGTGACACTTTTTCTCCATTTTCTAAAGCCTGTCGTAATTCATGAGACGAGGAAGACGAGTAGGACGACGACTACGAAGAAGAGAGAGAGAAAAAAAAAGAAGGAGAAATCAAGGGAAGGAAATATAAAAAGTCATCCTCATCTAGATGGAACGATCTTCTTATTTTCATATTCATATCATCTATGACATGGCTTATGCAGTGTGTATATCTATATATAATTACTTAATAACTTGTGAAAGAGAGAATTCTTTGAGGAGAATAGAAAAAAATAAGATTTTTTTTTACAAAAAAGAAGAAAAATCTAATTTGCATGGAAAGACACATATAGCATATAGAGATCGCATCTCTTTTTTGGGAAGGAAATGACTGTAGCTCTCACGGCATGGTAAAATACTGTGTAGTATTGACATGAGAAAGTATAAAATTGTACCACGAAAATATAACTACTACTACAAGTAAAAATGTTGATGAAATCCAAAATAGAGAGAAAGTCATATGTCTACTGTGTGAGACACGTCGTGTACATTATACGTGGAAGTAATCAAAAATTCCTTGACAGAACAATTTTAAAAATTGAATTAAATGAAATATTCTTGTCATAACATTACAGCTTTCATTCAATCATCCCCATGTTTCCTCAACAGCAGCTGTTGTTCTGTATAAGTGGGTATATGGAACTATCCCATGCAGTGGGGACATGCCTGTATATATCAGCATTATCCTATAGAGTATATAGCTAATTCTCTTGACATGAATTCGATGGTACGCATTGAATGTATAGTAGAAGAATCTAAATAGCTTTGTGTGTTGTATACATGGATATGTACGTATGTACCTACATTCTTCAACTTTCTGCCTTCTCCACTCCTGCCCGTTGTTCGCTCTGTTTGTCGTTGACATGGTGAGGTCGTCAGGAGGTGACAAGGGGGTCGCGACTCATGAAATGTCCTATCTCACAAAAACACATAAAAGATATTGTCATGTACCTACAAAGATGACGTATGACTGAGCGGGCTGACTGACTTGAGCCGTTTCAGAGTCAGAGTAAAAGCCCAAGGTGAAAAATCTTCAAGTACTTTTCTTCATCTCCATCTTGGTCTCGGTCTCGGTCTCCGTCTCGGTGGCTCAGCCTTTTCCTGCTTCTGTCGCATATATCTCATTCTCGATCCCCGTTCTCCTATGATTTGGTGGTCCTTGTTGAGGATATACAGTGTTGTGAGTGGAGGAGACGGATGGGACGTGTGAGTTTCATGGTGGATGTGCATATAGGGGAAACAAATATTAGAAAGTCTCTTTTGCCTGATTTGACAGGGAAAATGATCCATAAGAATGTAAATGTAATTTGAAAACGTTTCAGTCCTCACATTCACTCTTTAGATTTAATACCGTGAGAGAGAGAGGGAGAGATGGAGAGGTTATATTTGTTGATAGAGTTATTTCAATTTGCCAGTTGTCAGTGTTTTTTCAATCTACATTCCACTATGAAGGCGTATTCATAAAAATAAAAATGTCGTTCAAATGGCAAATGGCCTCAAGAAATGTAAGTAAACATTTTGAAAAGAGAGCAGGGGGGGGGGGACGAGCGAGCGGGAGAGTGAAAGAGATAGAGAGAAAAAAATACACACTTGGATTTTCAAATGGGATAAAATGCCCTGTGATGTTTCGGTTTCAGTGTGAGTTTGTGAGAAATAGAAATTTAGACATGTATACTTAAATACATAGGAGGAAGGATGAGAGGGTAATGTGGATGTGGAAACAAAAGAAATTTTCTATTTTCTTGAAACTGAACAAAAAGAAATAAAATTGCTTAAAAAATGGAAATAATAGAAAGGACTCTGCTCCGTGTATAGCCGTGGGGCATAAAACACTTGTTTCTTTCGAAATAGTCAAATACCAATGTCTCAATATTTTCTCGTCCATGTCGCTCTCTGGATGCTCGTGTGTGTGTGTGTGTGTGTGTAAGTGTGGCTCTTGGCTGTTGACTATGCACTTGTTGTCAAGTGGAGTTTGGGACTATTCAGAACTCACATAATTTATATATCTTCCTTGGATTTGGATTTGGATTTAAATTTGAATATTGCAAAGTATTTCCCGTCCCTTCTCAATCATAACATGTCTCAGAGAGTACTTCGTATCAACTGCCCATATTTGAAGTAGATTATAAAAACCGAAACCGATGAAGATTGGAAAGTGAATATTGGAGGGCAATTCAGACATTTTAACTTAAATTCCCTTCCCATCATGATACTCTTACTCTGTCTCTTTCTCTGTCCCGGTCCCGGTCCTGTGTGACACTGAACTCCTTTGAGTTCCACAGTTGTCGTGAAAGTTATATAGCTCAAGTCAACAAATTCAATCTCGGTGATGAGGCTGGGAAGATGAATCAAATGACAATGTCAAAAATATAGGGACTACTACTACTACAAGGGAACTGTCTTGTTCGTCATGAGGGGGATGGGATGAGGAAGTCGAAAACAAGCTGTGATGATATGATGGAATTAAAAAAAGAAGAGACCATTGAAGTAAACCAAAGCGATGGTAAGTAGCTGGCTTAGAGCGACTTGGGTCTTGTGCTGAGAAGAAAAGAGTGGGAGATGATACGGTGAGGGATAGGACTAGGAGAAGCTTAGGGAGGAGGGGAGAAAAGAGGTATTAGAACCCAAGAATTCGTTTTGACTTGAGATTTTCACGTCTTTTCCTCTCGTTTCTCTCATTCCGCCCTTTCTCTCTCTCTGACTTCGACTTTCTCTTTCGTCCTTTTCTCCGTCCTTTTCCTGTTCGTGGTCTGGCACTGGCTTCTTGAAAGTCTCGAGTCTAGGTGCTTGGCTTGTCTTGGCATGGGACGGGATGGGGATGGGATGGGAGATGGGACTTGGTCGAGTAGACGAGCCGTGCTCTCCACTCCACGGTAGACAGAATGGTAATCATTTGGAAGAGATGTGCAACTTGGTTTTATATCAGAAAAGTATTGAATGGTTGTAATGCTCCGTTATGGTGTCGTCTCGATCCGAAGGAATGCTATGGGGCTGAGCTGGGAGTCTGGTCCGGGATATGGTAGGTGCCTTATCGCAAATCACTTTGATCTCGTCAAGTAATGGAATGGAGAGCAGCCTTTCTCCGAGGATCATGCTTTCAGTTAGTCGAATACTCAACGGCTCTTTTTGTCTGCAAGATTCAATCAACTTTTCTTCTCTATTTTTTTTTCTTCTTCTTCTTCTTCTTTTTCTTCTTCTCCAACTCAGTCGCTCTCTCTCTCACTCCCTCCGTAGCTTTGTCTACATGTTTCCTCCATAAGACCATTCATACTTGAGAATTGGAAGCGAGGACGACGACGAGGAGGACGGGAAGAGTGAGTGAGTCGGAGGATTTGGAGAGAGAGAAAATCCAGGCGGACAGAAGGAAAATCAGTCGGATTTGGATTGGGAGTCGGAGAAGGGGGAAAGAGAGGAGAGTAGTGTAACCAATAGATAAAGCAAGTAGTGTGTGGTGAACTTTACCGAGTTCCACCTAATCGCACTTTCTTTTTATAGCTCCTTCAACTCATCAACTACCAACATTTTCCCGTAGTACAGTATCAAACATTACACTCTTCCCTCCTCCCACAACTATTACATACTCCAGCTGTGTACATCTGGAGACTCCCCCGTATAAAATCCTCTTTAAAAACATTCATAAGTATAGACTTTATATGGTTAGGTAGAACTGCAACTGGCCCAGCTATTTCATATGTCCATTGTCCTCAGGCACGTAACTTTGACAATAATAATGAATTCACATAATTTAACCTGAGCTGAGTGAGAGAACTTCAAGTTGTGAACTTGATCATAATACATTGGAGGCAGAGAAGTGAGGGGACGGAGGAGATGCTTCATTGCGACAGCGACAACGACGACGATGAACGATGTGAAATTTGTAGTTTAAACTCTTGATGCAAAATCCCGTTGCAGATAATAGCACGCCTCGGGATTGAGAAAAGAAAGAAGGATTTACGTGCATGGAATGGACGGATGGATGGACAGAGATGGAGATAGTGTGTGGCTGGTTACATTCTACTTTCTACATTGTTGAAACCTCTAAGACTCCCACAACTACCAAAGCCACCACTACTACTACTTCTTCTCCTTTTGCTAATACTACCTACACACACACTCTCAAATACAGAGTCACCGTTTGTGTGGCATGGCCATGGCAAATGGACTGGCATGGCATGGTAAGGCATCTTAGCACTACGGCAGTCGTCGCCTTGTTTGCAGTTCACAGTTTGCCTTAAAAAGTTTTAGGTCATTTGAAGGGAGAGAGAGAGAAAAAAAAGTTTGTGGAAAATCGCTCGTGTCTCACACATTTATTGACGGAGATGTCACGCAGGTGGACAGGTGTTTGTTCATGAAAATTGAATTTCAAACTCGACAAGATTTCTTTCTCCTCGCCCTCCCTCCCTTGACTTGACTCCAACTCCCTTCTCCCAGCTCAGAGACGACAACTACAAATGCTATTCTCCTTCATCCAGCCCAAAGTTTCTCTCGTCAAGAATCCGAGCCGAGGCCGTGATAGAGCGGGGAGAGTAGACAGGGAGACAGACAGAGAGACAACTTTACACGTATGTTACTTACTTAGCATGATGTAGTCTAGGCCGTGTAGGAGAATCATAATGTATAGAGAGACGAGTTTGTTGAGCTGAATGGAGAAACGGAGGAGGAAAGGGAAAACCAAAGGCGGGTTGTCCTCCTTCCTTACTTTCCCTATCTTGGCTCCCTTTCACTTGGTTTTTAGTAGGGAGGAAAATCATCCGAGTAGCATATTTTTTTTCATCAATGACATGTATAGAGTCTCCATAATCTCTCTTGGGTAAAATGAATGAATGTGTATACCTCAACTATTTCACACTGTGAGAAAGATAGAGTAAAGAAAACTATGGAGGAGAGGATCTGCGGACGAGATAAAACTTTTCCTTATAATATATGTGAGATGACACTGGATTCTGGATTCTGGATTTTTTTCTTCTTACAACCAAAAATACTCACCACACCACACTAAACCAACTTCATGCATTAATGCATTGCACAAGCATTTAAAGGATGTGGAGAAAATCCATGAAAAATTCAAAAATTCCGGTCCTCCACCACTATTGATGAATGGTAAGGTATAATGTAGTCAGTAGTCAGTCGTGAGACACGTCAGTCGTCAGTTGAGGGGAAGGCCAGGCCGTGGCCGTATGCAGTTGATTATGAATTTCTTCATGCTTTGTATTTTGGCCGTCGTCGGTTTTGGTGCGGGTGTGGACGTGGCTCGACGACACCGTACATTAACACGCTGGAAAAATAATAAAAAAATAATATGTCACAAAATAATGCTTTCGCGACCATGGATTCGGTTTCACTACATATACTGAGGTTAGCATATAGCATCTCACGCTACGCTCTCCAAGTAAAAACAAAAATGTGGACATTATCTATACATAAAAAAAACTCAACTACCTCACCAAGAAAACACTCTTGTTCTAGACACTAGAATCTAGACAAAGGAAAATCCTTGAAAAATTGGTTATGTGTAGAATATAAACGTGACTATTGGCTGATTGTCAAGGGTGCGAGTGTTTGTGTGTATGGTGTATGTGTGTTTGTGTGAAACAAAATAATCTCCGGTTCAAATTCAAACAAGCAACATGCCATGCCATGCCTTTCTACACCAACCAAGCCACATACCCGCGTAAAGTAATTTATTTCATAACTTATTCTCCCTTTTTTTGTCCCCCCCTCTCGCTTCTCCTTCCTATTTTTGCAAGTTCCATTTCCATTAATTTTTTTTTGCGTTCCTAATTTTGTAATATAAACTATTAAAAAAAGTGCGGGCTTGTAATTTTCATAGGAAAATTTAAAAAGAAATGTGATTTACTTGGGAAATGAGTGGATGAATAATTCATGAATTTTTACCCACATTCTATTAAAATATAATGCATTTCAAAACGGAGGCTAAGTCCTTATATGACGCCATGAACATGGGCAAAATATAAAATGATATCCATATAATTCTTTGTAAAGAAGTACCTACTACAAATAATACTGTATGGTTAGTTAGTATAGTTTTTTCTCAGTTTGTTAAGCAATACATTTTGGAAGAAGGAAAGTTTGGGGGTCTCGGGACTTTTTAGGAAAGGAGAGAAATAGAGCGATAAAGTTAAAAGTATCCAATTTGATTGGATCATGTTTGCATGAATGTGCACCTTTGTGTGAGAGGAGGAAGCTGTAGAAGACACACATACATATTTTAGCTTGACATTCGTTGCGGTTTCATCTTAGATTTTCAAACATTTTCATCTTTTTTTTATCCCCTTTTTGACGCTGTGTTTAGTTTAGTAGCTAAACTTTGAACTATACTATAAACGATATTTTCCCATGTATATATTTTGGTGAACCTCAGTTTACTTTTACATTCTACATTCTACTTTCTCCTCCTCTCCAGGCTTTCGCATAGTTGACAAATTTGTGTGTATGTATATACTGCTACATAAAAGTTTTTCTTCTTCGTTATTTTGGGAGAAGATTGTTGAGCAAGTATTTGAGTGAAGTTGAAGTGGAAGTTCGATTTATATTTTAAGGTAAAGTCATGCATGAAACGTGATGGTTTAAGGATGATCAACATTTAATTTCAACATCGACATCGACATCCTTTGACATTTTTAAGGTCAAAGAGCAATTTTCTAAGGAATTCTTCTATGTCAATGTATGTTATGTATAATTCTACAAAGTATCAATCCTTTCAGTGAAAAAACAAACATATTTTCAATTTACAATCCTAAAATGCCTACAAACTATGCATATTATGTACACCTACAGGACTCTAGAGTCAGAGCCTTGTCTCCTCTCTTTTAGCTCTGTTGTCCCTTTTCTCCCTCTTTTCTTATTGACATGACGGGAAAAAAACATTTTTCTCTTAGCCCTAGTGTAAACTCCTTCAGAACTCTTCAGAAAAAATTCCTTTTCACTCTCCGTCTCCGTCTCTGACATGTCCCAAAAACGAAGGAGACGGAGACGGAGACGGAGACGGAGACGGAGACGGAGAGAGAGGGGGGGGGAGAGGAAGCAAAGTATTTGCAAACAGAAGGAGGTCCATTGGGGACCAGGATTACTATTAAAAAGGTCGCATAACTTTCATTTAAATCTCATTTTAACCGGATTTCCTGAGAAAAACGAAAAATGCTTTTTTTTCTACTTCCCATCTTAATAAAAAAAACAAATATCGGAGGACCATCTCTACTTTCTCCTTTCTCTTTCCTACACATCCGCATTAAGTTTCTGTACTGATATATTATTTAAATAACACACTTGAATTTTTTTTCTTCACAAAATCTTATACTCTGGCCTCTGGAAATCTTGTATGTAAACTGTACTAGATTTTGGAATGTGCAGAAGGATTTCTAACAAATAAAATATTATGCACAAGATATTGTATGAAAGGGATACATGTGTAGTTCAGCTTCATTATGGGATGTCAAAAACAGAAATAAACATAAAATTGTATACGACCGTCGTTAAAAAAACTAAAAACAATACATAAAAAATATGGTCAACTATGTGTATAAGAGATTTTTTCTTGGGAGCATATGTTTCGGGTCTGAGTCTAAGGAACTATGTATAGGTGGTATATAAAAATAGCGCCTTAAACATTGTACTGTCGCTTTGCCATACATAAAATAGTAATGAGGTAAGGTCCGTAGATAAAATATATAATGTGGTGACTTTGCTTCTTGTTTCTATTCATAGAAGTGTGTACATCCGAATTCTGTATGGATATAGTTAATGGTTACACAGGGTTAGCTATAGTTAAACTATCTACATACATAGTAATCTGTGCAAGAATTAAGAGCTTTCCCTCCCTAAGTTATGTTGGTCAATAAAATAATATTGAGTAAATGAATAGGTATTTAGTGTAGTACCATTTAGCTAGGGGATATTAGCATTAGCATATATAATGTGTAGGCAGGAGGCAGTGGGACTGGAGGACTAACTTTAAGTATAGGTTCTCAACATTACCATACCATTTGAACGGACGACTTGAATTTTAAATAAGTGTTTTTATAATAAAGATAGTGGAAGGTAGAGGTAGAAGAGATAGAGTAGAGGTATGGGGGTCTGTAGACAAAAACAATACTCTGCAGTATCTTGTTCAGAATTATAACATCAGTTCATACAAGATCTAATTCAATGTACAAACTTGGTGGCAATAAAGTTGTGATAATATATCTGTTATAGTGAGTTAATACTTAACATATCTGAATTCTGAATTTGCTGGTGGGTAGTAGTAGTAGTCGGAGAAGCAGACTATAGTTGGTTAAAATGAAATTTTCCATACTGGTCCTGGTCCCTGGACCAGAGCCGGTACTGCGGGAGACTAACTTTCCCCTCATACTTCCCATAAGATGTACATACGCTCTGCACATCTCCAGGTTGAAAACATTCCATGAATAGTAAAGCTGACTAATGATTTAGAAAGCCTCTTCTCGAGTTCCCGTTCCCTAATTAGGTACTCATCGTCAACCAGAAACTCCATACAACTTATAGACACAGTACGAGAAAGTTTTCTGAGAAAACAGAAATTCCGACAAGCTAACGATAAGTTTCTTCAATCCTGAAAATGAGGAGGAAGCAGCAGAGGGAAGGGTGCTTGTCTCTCTCCAAGTCTCACAGTATAATATGGGTACATACGGCCTAGTCTAGGTATATACCTACATACACCCGCCCCCGTATAAACTCTATCTTCCTCCGTCCTACACAGCAAAAATGAGCATCTTACAGTCTGTCGATGGAAGGAAAGGAGCCTGTGTGAGCAATCGCAATTAAAGAAATCTTCTTTTGTTTTTTCTCCAAACGAGAAGATACTCTATTTTGTTTCCATGTTAATAATAATAAGAGCTTTTGTCCTCTTTGTAAACTGTTTTCCCCATGTACTGATATAGTAAAAAAATCTAAGTTGCTTCAATGATAATGCATACAAGTGATACAAGTTCGTATTTCATGTTTTTTTATGTATATATATCATCAATCATCAGCCTCAGTCTCGGCTCAGCAGTAGTATCGTAGTCGAAGGAGCAATTAGTTTTTTTCTATTACGAGTATCCTCATTAAATTTTGTATTAAAAATACATCTCAAATGATCCTGTTTTAGAAACTGTAGATGGGACTTCATATTAAATAACTTGATCTATATCTATGTAGTACATCTACGGAAAATGTAGATTTAAAATATGACGATATACGTTAGGCACATTATCTTCCAATATTATTATGAGATGCGATCCTAGCTCATTATTTTTTGTCCTCATATTATATTATCATCCTCATTTTAGCAACCTTTACTGCCTTTACATAGTTATGCGCACATTACATTTTTTATCAATTTCTATTCCGTTTTTCGTAGACAGCATAATAGCACAATTACTCACTATACAAACTGTAAATAAGTCCCAAAGATTTTTATTAACGTCATATTATTCACTTCCCAAAGCCTACGAGCATGTAATTATTTATTTTTTAAAAAATAAAATGATTTTGTGTGTGTGTGTTTTTGCATGGAAGAATGAAGTGAATTAACTTTTTAATCGTTTTGTCGGTAAAATAACAACAAAGAGTTGGCAAAACTTTTGTACCTCACAAACTATACTGCTACTACTATAGTACCACAAGCACTTTGTCCCGACTATTTTTTATTGTACGGCAGAGCGCTTAGAACATGAGGCAGGATGAAGCATAATTCGAATTTTGTTCAAGTTGTAAAGTGACACTGTGTTTACTTTAGTTTAATTGAAGTCCCTCTTTCCTACGCAGAATTCTTACACAGTTTATGATGAACTTTTTAGAGCTTCTAATCATAATGTTAATAAAGGAAGGAGTCTCCTGGGAGGTTATGTTGCGTGATTAGTTTTATGCTATAATTAAAAATTTACATTGTCAAACCGACAACCGTTCGGATCCAGACTCATACTAAGTCCCCAAGCTTGAGAGAATCCAGCCAGCCAGTATAGACCACAAGGGGCATTATCTGTGTATAGGCATTCGCCTTTTCCAATTCAACTTATTCCAATTCAACTTTGCTACAGAATACGATTATGGTAACTTTAACTCAATAAATTCATTGCAAATAGACACAAGGTTAGCCGTGTACAAGTAAGTTAAATAAAGCATATCTTCGGTGTAGAATCAGGTTTGATCATCTCCATTCAAAAGCAATTATGATCATCTCCATTTTCAATTAAATACGACTAACGCAATGCATTAATGACAACAGCAGAATGCTTTCTACCATATGGGGTACAACTGACGCATGTCAACATGTCGGTATAAATTGCATTTTTTGGTTACTATCGCACGAGCAATTTTAAAAATTATGAATTTTTCAAATTTTACAGCACTGTAGAAATTACAGTTTTCATCGTATTTTCAAAATACTTGAAATTCCTTATCTCTAGTCCACTATCTGCAAATCTGTTTCAGGAATTTTCAAAATTTGAAACAAAACAAAAAATACTAGAAATCACTCATTTATGCAGCACATGAAATGTAAATAATAAAAAACAGAAACCAAACAAAAAATGTGTAACTTTCTAAATTCTTCAATTTACTATTGAGATAAAGTTTAACAGGACCCTACAACTTAATTCAGATTGTTTTCAAAATCTTCCAACAACTTTTGAAATTACAACAATGTAAAATAATTGTATTCCTAAATAATGCAATTTCGTGGCACATATGATTTTAATGAAGAAACGCTTTTTAAATGAGGACCAAAATTTTTTTTCAAATTCCAAATACCCTTTTTGTAAATCATTACCCGAAGATGATACTTTTTGAGCTTTATGAAAATCTAGTAAAAACTACAGGCATTAAAGCGCTATAAGTTCAAAAATTGACGGTTTTTGAAATCTCGCGCGCGGTTATCACCAAACAGCGCCATTTACACCCATCTATAATATAAGTCACCATACTGCTCAATGCACTACTACTAAATCGTAGTACTACTGAATCGTAGTACTACTGAATCGTAGTACTACTGAATCGTAGTACTACTAAATCGTAGTACTACTGAATCGTAGTACTACTGAATCGTAGTACTACTGAATCGTAGTACTACTGAATCGTAGTACTACTGAATCGTAGTACTACTAAATCGTAGTACTACTGAATCGTAGTACTACTTAATCGTAGTACTACTGAATCGTAGTACTACTGAATCGTAGTACTGGTAAATCGTAGTACTACTAAATCGTAGTACTACTGAATCGTAGTACTACTGAATCGTAGTACTACTTAATCGTAGTACTACTGAATCGTAGTACTACTGAATCGTAGTACTACTTAATCGTAGTACTACTTAATCGTAGTACTACTGAATCGTAGTACTACTGAATCGTAGTACTACTGAATCGTAGTACTACTGAATCGTAGTACTACTTAATCGTAGTACTACTGAATCGTAGTACTACTGAATCGTAGTACTACTGAATCGTAGTGCTACTGAATCGCAGTACTACTGAATCACAGTACTACCTAAGCGCAGAACTACTAAATATAAGTACTACTAAATCGCAGCACTACTGAATTTCAGTTCTACTTAATTGCAGCACTTCTGAAACGCAGATTTACTAAATCTCAGTAATACTGAATTTCTGTACTTCTGATTTGCAGAACTGCTAAATCGCAGTACTACTGATTTAACTGCCTGAATCGCTTGAATCGCCTATTTGCAACTGCTTGGCGACAATTGCCAAGTAGCTAATGGCTGTTTACAATTGCGCGGCAGGAACGGCATGGACCTAACCGTCGCTAGCAACTGCGCAGTTCTAACTGCCTGAGAAAACAGCATCATGCCTTACTGCAACGGCCTGGTTGGAACAGTTCGATACCAAATGTTCAGTGGGATATTCCTAAGAAACTGCGTGGCCGCAAGTGCCACGCAGCAACTTCCTACTGCTTGGTGACAACTGCTTGGGCTCAACTGCCAGGTTGCAAAACCCGAATTTTAGTGATCTGATGGTACTTTTGTGATGTCAAATGAATGATGTTTACCACATGGGTGCAGCTGGCTGATGATCACTGCCTTGTGGTAACTGCTTTAAGGTGTTTGCTTAGTCAAATGTGCCAGTTGACATGCACAAGATGCCACTATCCATATGGCAACTGCGTAACGGTAACTGCCCTATGACACTTGCCTGGTGGTAACTGCTTGGGAGCAACTGCCTAAAGATAAATGCCTGATTGAAACTTCCTCAAAGCAACTGCATAATGGCAACTACCGGATAGTATCTTTCCGATTGCAACTTCCTCAAGGCAACTACCTGGTGACACATGCTTGATGACAACTGTATGGGTGCAACTCCCTGATTGTCACTGCCTGGTGTTAGCTACTTGAAGGTAACTGCCTAATGCTAACTGTTTGATAGCCACTGTCAACTAGACACTCTCTGATGGATCCTGCTAGATCACCGTTATCAGATGGCACTTACTGATAGCAACTATCTTGGAGCAACTGCATAATGCCTACTGCTGGATAAAACTTGGCAGGTGACATGTGCAAGATGCCTCTAGATGTATGGCAACTCCCTGGTGGAAACCGTTTGGCGGAGACGGCTTAGTAGGAACGTCCAGGTGGGAAATGTATGACGGTAACATGTTGAATGCAACTGTCTGGTGGGAACCGCTTGGCAGTTACGCGGAATGAAGTTACTACTGGATGGTTGCCACAAGGCAGTTGCCGCGAGATAGTTGCACACAAAGCACGTACCACAAGGAATATACACCCCAGGCAGCTGCTACAAGACACGTACCGCAGGAAGGTTTTCACGAGGCACTTAGCAAGGGGCGATTGTTTGAAAGGCAGTTCCTACAACCTGGTTTCCACCAGACAGTTAACACAAGGGAATGGCCACAATGCAGTTGCCACAGGACTTTTGCCGCAAAGAATTTCCCCGCGGCAGTTGTCCATAAGGACGTTATCATAGCGCGGTTTTCCCTACACAGTTTACACAAGCTATTTACCACAAGGAAGCTACCTACAAGGCATTTTCCACAAGGCAGTTTTCAAGAGGCACTTGCCACAAAGAGGTTGCCGCCAAGAAATTACGTTTAGACAGTTGCCGTATAGCCGTTGATTTTTAACACACCCCTGCAGCACCCTTGATCTTTCCACTTCGAAGGTCGTGCCCACAAGGCAATTGCCGCTAGGCAGTGGCCTTTGCATAATGGCTACAAGGTTGTTGCCGCAAAACATTTGCTCACGAACAGTTGCCACAAAGATTTTGCCCAACTGGAGATTCCACACGAACTTTGGTTTAAAACTGTTGCCACAAGGCATTCATGACCAAGCAGTTGCCGCAGGGCAAGTTCGACAAGTTAGTTTCTACGAGGAAGCTGCTGCAACGCAGTTGCCCGAAATGCAATTCCTACGGCGTGGTTGTTACTGACCAGTTTCCATAATTAAGTTTCCAGAAGGCAGTTACCGCAGTGCGGTTGCTGCAATGTAATTGGCACATAGCAGTGGTTACAACGCTGTTTTCAAAACCCAGATGCCGCCTAGTCAGTTAGCACAACACATTTGCCACCAAGCAGTTGCTACAAGGCAGTTGGCTCGAGGCAGCAACCCCAAGGCAGATGGCTCAATGCAGGTACCTCCAAGCAGTTGTTGAATTCCCGAATGGTTTTTACACGACAGTTTCCACAAGGCATTTGCCGCGTGGAAGTTTTCCGTAAGGCGGTTGCCACTACACAGTTTACTCAATACAGTTGGTATAAGTCAGTTGCCAACAACTTGTAGCGAACAAGCAGTGTTGGTTACTGTGTCCTTCTCGCAGCCCCCATTTCCGCGCTCCATCCGGGTTTGATCACACCCATGAGGGTTGTGCGAGCTTACACTTGCCAACTTCTCACACACTTGAGTATAGCCAAATAATTATGGGTCCACTCATGCTTGGCATGTGTAAGCGTTCTTCCACTCATCATTGTCTGCCCCTAACGTGACCCTGTCGTAGACAGGGGGGCCTAACTTCTAGTTTTTAGATATGCGACCTAAGTTCCCCATTCAGTAGTATGCATTCTGCACTCTGCATTAATTAACACATCGCGTTAGCCGCATTTGATCGAAAATGAAGATGATCATAATTGCTTCTGGCTGAAAATGGAGATGATAAAACTTGGTCCTTTGCCAACGATATGTAATTTTAATTGGCTATAAGTTGAACTGAAAAAAAATTGAGTTGACCATTGGCTGGATTACTTAGGATTTATGCGATAAGTTGAATTGGATAAGACGATTGTGGGTGCAATCACGACAAGGTGTGCAAATGCAGAGCAGAACTGCATGCTTTAAAAATTTTGAAGATATAGGTACCTGGTGGCTCTTCCTAGAATTTTTCTTTACAATAAAATATTTAATGTTACTTCCAGCTCGGAGTTAGACCCAGACAGGAACAAGTCGCTCAACAAGAACACGATTTCCTCCCAAAAATACAAGGAAAGACAAGATTGTAGATTCTAGAAGTCGTAAAAATGTTGTGTCAACAGCGGAAGCAATGAAGTTTTAAAAAATGCAGTGTGTTTTTCATTTTCCGGCTATGTAATTATATGGGAAGAGTCCACATTAAATTTAGGTAGCTACGCACAAAAAAGGAGTAAAAGTGTTTATACTTCTTTACCATCATTTTTATAACCAGTAGAAGCGGAGCGCCGAGCCAATGCCCATTCCTGTTAGGAGGTAGAATGTTTTTCTACCCGGCTCCAGACCTTGGACAGAATAGGTAAATAATTATAGAAGACGCCTAACTAGTTCATACCCTACATAATTACATGGGTATATGTATACAAATTCTGTGAATTTTCTCAGCATTTCCAATTTGCAAACTCTTCTCCTTTGTGAACGGATCTGTTTAATCTGTTATGCTCGTAACATGCTCCTGCGTTGTAGTGATAGTAATTCATAGTTGTTGTTGCGGTGAGAGTTTAGACTGTAATTGCGTTATGCTATGAGTCAAGAGTGTGCGGAAAGCGGAGGCATTCGTCAATATTTGAAACGGGAGACAGGTGCTATCATTATGATAGATGATTTCTCCGCTTTCTCCAAACAAGCCAGGCTTCCATGCTTACAAGTGTATGGAAAATGAAGTCGCAGTGGAATTGGAAGTGGAGCGTGATATAAGGAAGCTAAAATATTATCTTTCACTATTTTTACTCTAGTATCGTAGTAACCTCTGATTTTCCCTTCCCTCAATTGTCTTCACACCATAGCACCAGCTAAGCAAACTAACTGACAATTAGCTAACAGCAAAGAAGTGCAGTAAAGGGCGTTCACGCTTGTTGCCAAATAAATACATAGAGAGGATACAGACGGGAATATAAGAGCTTGCATTTAATGTACCTACCTCCTTCTTTTGTCTCTTTTGCATTTTGATAAAAAGCTTTTATATCATCACATTGACATCCCTTTTTAGTTCTATAGCTACTCCGCTCCCCATTCTCTTTGTCTAGTCACATGTTTGAACAATATACTCACAATAAAAGAAATACAATTTCCCATTGTTCTTTTTGAAAGAGCTCCAGATTCAGGGGAAGAATCTGATAAGCAACAACATGCACATTCTAGAGAATGCTCTCATCTATGTACATCCATAGAAGGCCTCCCTATTAAAAGACATGTGCCAAAGCACTCGCTCAATGTAGCGTCGTCGTTGTATCTCCTCCATGCATATAGCTACCATTATATGACCAATATCACACCACACACCACTATGATTTGGTGTGGGAAGAGTGACTATATGATTTGATACAGTGTAGACAAGTCATTTAGCTGCTCCTGGTTTATCTTTGTTCATACATATGAGCCAGTCCTTTCCTTTCTATGGCCCTGGTCTTCTGGCGGAAACAGAAACTAAGACAATATAAGTTGTTGACTGTTTACAGTTTTTTCTACCCTCCTCCTTCTCGTCCTCGTCCTTGTATGTTCACTGTTGCTTGTTGGCTGGTAACTTTCCCATTTGTTTCACGACTCAACTACGAAAAAAAAAGTTTTTATGAATGTGAAAAGGGGAGACGAGAAAAGTTTGAGCCCACACAAGAGAAGATGAAGAAGGAGGAGAAGAAGGCGAGAGTGAGAGCGAGAGGAGAGAGTAAAGAAGTAAAGAATAAAAGTGGTGGGTGGCCGATTTCAATTAGCTCTGTTCCTCGTCCAAAAAGTAGATAGGCTCCATTTCTAGCACCTAATAAATCAGTACGCTGCCAGCTGCAGATGACAACAAGAACAAGAAAATACTTCAATGAAAGTTTCGTTACCACTTGTACACTGCCGATATCCTCGAACGTCTTGTTCTGACAACTTCATTTACAAGCCAATCATCCGTCTTCCAATCTTCCATATCTTTTCTGAGAGAACATGACGTATGTGCATATGTGCATACTTTGGGTAGTGTTGGGAGCCATATGTATATTTTATGTATATGTCTGACACTTGCCAACACGGAAATATGTATATTTTGTCTCCCCTCCATCCACACACACACACACAAACCAATCATTTCAAACTTACCTTCATCCATTCCCAGTGATTTCCTACACGTAAATTTCTCTCCATCATCATCTCACCCTTCTCTCCCATCAGAAACACTGTCAACAGTCAGCGGAGCATACTCCCATACTCGTCTGTCTAGTCAAGTCCCATGGAAAATCGACCTTTATTTCAAACCGACCCAAATCCACGACGTGGGTAGAGCGTGAAGTTATAGTTTGTTTTGTAATAATCAGAGTCAGACCAAAGTCAAAACACAATTGAAAATAGAATTATGTAACCATCAACATTATTGTTTTTATTATCCATCAAATATACTTTAGGCTAGATGAGATTTTCGAGTCACAAAACAAAACAATGACATACTCACACATCAACGGAACCTTTCACCGTCGACGTCCCCATGTTCTAGGCCTATGTCCAGGATCCCGAATCCAGGACGAGGGATTATGCTCAGTGCTTTCCCAGACATCTATCAAGCAGAATCAAGCAGAATGCACTGGAGCAAGAATCCATTAGTAGATGGAAAATAAATATCTAATTACATACACACGTCCCAACCTTAGCTGTGTAATTTGTGCTGGAGTTGGAAGAGCGGAAAGCAAGTACCTACCTAATTCACATTATATATCACTATTCCTATCAGCATTACAGCCCCATAACAAGGCATGTAAATAGGTCATTTTCCAAGGAGAAAAACACTATGAGAAATGAGTTTGTTCTAAAACATTGTTGTAGTATGCTGAGAAAATTGTATGAAATAATGGAAAATTGAGTAAATCTAAAACAAAAAGTAGGAGAGTAAACGGCTTTTTTCATGATCCCTAATCCCTATGAAATCTTGGATTTTGACTGAATACCCTCACTACCCAGCGAATTTCAATTTGTAAGGAAAGCAAAATAGAGTAACAAATAGTTTTGAGAGCATAATAAACTGAAAGTAAGTAAATAACGCATTAAGTTTTATAAAGCCTTACGTCAGCGTTAATGAAATACAGCATGAATAGGTAGGTACATGTACAAACACAAAAATACTGCATATTATTTGTTATGTTTTTTTAAATTCACCCTCAAAAATGATCTCATATTAATTCCCTACTAATACTCTTACCACCTCCTATTTCATGCGGTAAGCATGTTTACTGGGATGAAATTGAAGCTTTCTCTTTACTCCTTTAATATCTTCCCTCTCCCTTTCACACTTTGTATGTTGAGCAATTGGAAAAGCATTACACGTTATTTTGGTATTGGTCTTCCCTTGGTGTTTTTTTATTTTTTGTTCAAACCATGCCGGAGAAAAAAGCTAGAGGACCCAGAGGGAGTAACTGGAGGGGGAATTGCGTGGATGGCCATACTTAAAATCGTCGACAATTTTCTGTGTGTAATCCATAGTGCTACAATTACTACTTGCCACAACACGCCTTATGGCTTAAATATAATCCTGCATGTCTTCCTCCTTCTGTTCTGCGTAAGTATCATCTGCTAGTAGTAATGAGCACAGCTATATAGGCTCACAACAGACATACTGCACATATAGGGGAACGACTAAAATTCTGAGGTTTTGGTACAGTAGAGTAAACATAACCATCACTTTTCAATATGTATATATGGATGTGTGGATGTACAAATTACAGGGGGAAACAAGTTAGAGGAGATTATGAGTATATTAGCCAAGTGTACTATATCATAATTAGGGAGCCTATTATTTTCTCATTACTATGGGTAGTTGTATAAAATTTGTAGGAGAAACTGTGTATTTGAGAAAGCTCAAGAATTAAAGAAACCAAAGACAAAATGGTTAGTTTCGTGAGAGGCCTCGTACAACTATTGCTATGGTTTAATTGCTGTACATACGTCCCAGTTCAAGAGCTGGGCCGAGGCCGAGTGAAAGTCGTCTGGTGTGACTGTGTGAGGGTTCGCAAGAACAAGAGTGTACGTGAGAAATGTACGAAGTTTGTTATTGGTTCCAAGTGGGAATTTTTCCCCGTCGTCATCTTTCTGCCTTCAAGACTGGGAATGGGGCTGGAGATGAGCGTAGGTACATATCTATTTAGACAGAGAGAGAGAATATAGACTTTTAGAATTGAGAACAAGTTGTGCGTTGGGTTGGGTTGGGTTGCGTAGAGAGAGTTGATACTTGGAGGGTGAAATGGAGACGGAGCCCGAGCCCGTAAAGAAGCAGTGTGGATGTATGGAGTGTAGATCTGTATGTAGACTTTCCTTTTTCTTCTTCTTCTTCTGCTTTTTCTGTGTACACACTTGCCCTCCGTCTCATTCCCCGTCTCGTAAAATCAAAGAAGAAGCTCAGCCGTAATTTTTCACAAAATCCTCTCCTCCTTTTCCCCCTCGTCAGTGACAGTTTTTGTGAGAGAGCAACTTTACGCCCTCATAGTTTCAACGTGAGGTCTAAACCTTTGCTTTTCTGCGCTAAATTAACTTCATCACCTCCGCGTTTACTTGCCAAGATCGTTCATTTTATTTCATTCCCTCTTCATCCTAGTCCACAGCTCCCCACGTACATATCTTACATCTACACACATGCAGTCCTCCCATTTCCTCATTCCTCTCCCAACTTCCTATTCACATTATGAGAGACTTACTTACTTACCTCTTCCGCCTGCACTCTACACTCTCCCTTTGACAGATGAAGCGGTGAATGGGGAGTTATTCTAAACAATTTATTGATATGCATACATACTATTTAGTCTCTTTTCTCATTTCACTAAATTCAAGCACTCATTCTCATTTCCTACGTGTAATTCCAGCTCAACACAAGCTCTGTATGTACACGCTCCTGCTCCCAGTTTCATTCCCAATCCAAGAAGGCGAGAAGGGGAAATGCAAGGAATGGGAAGGGAGGGAAAAAACAAGATTTTTAAATTGCGCATTTCTTAAAGATACTCAATCCTGGCTCACCTATACCTCGTCGTCGCCTACTTTTACTTCTTTGTAGTCGTGGGTGTATCTATCAACATAAGAAATATATTTACAGTATTTCTCACTGAAAGCCAAACGGAATCTGCTTTTTATCTCTCTCTCTTTTAAGTGCGCGTTTCTCTCCTTGTATGTAAAATACAATTATACTCGAAGGTTTGAGATGATAAATATAAAAGGAGCGAGGGAGATAAAGACAGAGTGAAAGTGAAATGGAATACTTTAAATAATAGAAAGTAAACGTCCTGTAAATAAAGGTCTGCCTCATGAGGAGGGTGTCAAAATCTAAATTATTTGTCATGAGATGCGGGTCTATTCCCAATTTGAAATGGGAATGACTTGTTCAGTGTTCAGCTCGTTTCTGTTGACATAGTCAGCCCACCCAACCCAACCCTCACACAACAGTCATTGCAACCAAACAACGAATAGTAGTGGTGAACTACCTACACTGTACTTGACTACTCTGTCGTCCTTTACGTTACCGTATTTTCTCATTTAGTAAAAATGTAGCGATGTATGAAATTTAGAATTAGTCCTTTGGAGCAAAACAGTTTCCTTGTACTCAGTCCCAATTACTTCAAAAATCTAAACCTTATTTCATACTTTATGGAATTCGCCCGCTCAGCTTTAAGGAGGATGGAAGACGTGGTCATTAATATAATTATAAATAAAGCTAGAAAATACGGTTGGATTTATACACACTACTTACTATGTATGTGTAGTAAAGTAGACTCAGACAATGGAGCTTGAGGATTATGTGCACTGTGTGTAATGTAACTATATATGAGTAAAACTTCTCTTTTGTAACTTGCGGAGCCTTTATCTTTTATTCTTGCTGAATAATTTTACATAGAGAGCTCAGTCGTAGTCTAAAACTTATATTATGTAACGTGGATTTCCTGACTAACTCAGAATGGTAAAATTATATAGGACGACGACGCAATATAGTTTTGGTTTTATTTGAGTAAAAGGACAACAGAACAAATAATTAAATTTCCCAAACTCTATGCTTGAATTGGTGCACTAGTACTAGTACCGTGCCGGGACAGGTCCTGCTGAATAAAATGGAGGCACGAGTCATCCCGATTAAAAAGCTCGTAAATCATTAGATTTTCTTTTCCCTCTTAAAATCCAACATCTGTATATTTTCTGCATGCATTCCGCGTAGATAAATAATGGCGAAATGAAAGTCACTACCATCTGTAATTTGCTATTATTTAGTTTTAATTCATTCTATAGTAGTATATAGTCCTAGTCGCAGTTTATAACTCTTAAAAAAACTCCAAACTACTTTCCTATTAATATTAATTTAAACTTGCATCTATGTCCCAAAAAAAATAGTTTATACTTTTCTTCCAGTTTTTTTCTTGAATATACATAGATTTTTTTTTCTTTCCACAAAGTCAAAAGACCAAACTTCTGGAGCCATTAGAATCATGACTCATGCTCAGCTCGCGAAGCTGTGGGGTCCTGTTGTAATTGTGAACGTCCATCTCTTCTCTTTTTGATCGCGAGCTCTTATCTCATCTAGGCTCGGAGTCTAGAAACTAGAATGCTTTCTCCGTCTTTCTATTACTGCTGCTGGTAGGTCTTTTGTGTCGGTTAGCCCTAATTCGACCATGAGATGTCAATTTTCATTTCGCCTACGATGACCTCTGTATTCCATTGAAATGGGATAGAGGAAAAGTTTATAGGGAAAGGAATCTCAATAATATTCACCATTTAAATTGGATTAGGTGTTTAAATCTCATTGGGTGGAAATTCTATGGGTACAGGAGAAATATATAGAGAGAGAATTCAGCATGCAGTTTTGAACTTGGATTTAATGATAAGACAGTAAACACTATTTTACGCTGTCACCACATTTACAAATACTTATTCTTAATCTATGTATTCCGTATTCCTACCAAGAAGTGAAAGTGAACTGTCTTTTCAAGCTTAAAATTCTCAGGCAAGAAACAAGCACAAAGCAAAGAAAGTATAATTTTCATCTTAATAGTGTTTTATATGGACAGAGTGCGCCATCGATCGAGCATTCCCCATCCTCCATGAGATACACTGTAAAAATTTAAAATTCCAGAATCGAAATTGTTTTTGTTTTGCTGGATGAGCTCCCGCTCCGGACTAACATTTAGGACAAGGACTTCCATTAAATGAGGTATCTTAAAAAAAGGTAAAAAAGCGCATGATTATAGTATGGGTCATGACTTGATCTTGAGTACTCGTGATTTCTGGTTGGGTTTGGGTTTGGTTTTTGGATTTGGAATGGAAGTATCCATAGCAATGATGTAAACGGAGACAGATGCAGAGGAAGGACCGAGATACTGATAGGATACAATGTCATTGGTTTTGGTCTTTTGGTTTGAAGTGTGCAGAGATATTTAAAAGGTTTGTGCACGGAGAGTGTATATAGAGATAGAGGGAATTGATGAAGGGGAATATAGGGAAAGTATACAGAGTATGTGAAGAATGTCCGCGTTACACGAGGCTAAAAAACGAACGTAAGTAAGATTAGCCTTGGTACTAGTTGTCATCGTCCCTTAGATGCTTTTATTACTTTGGAGACTTTCTTCAATAATTCACATTGCCTCCATCTTCCTTGGAACGCTTCTCTCTCTCTTTCTCATTGCTCTGCATTCCACTCCATTCCATTGCCTTATTCCTTCCTGGAAGTGTATTCTAGACTCCTTCTAATGGCACTCTACACCGCTCCATTCCACAATCTTTTCTAATCGCCTTCGTAGACAGACTTTCTTTTTGACACAGATATTTGTTGCGTTCCTTTTGTACATGGATATGTATGTACTGGGACTGGAGGTAGGTACATATAGATACCTTGTCGTAATGGGGATAAAAAGTGTACGAGTCTTTTCTCTAGTTCCCTTAAGCCAAGTCAACCACAACTAGACCACAACTGACTCTGCACTGACTCTAACATTGATACGTCCTCATGTCGTCGTCGTCGTCGTCTCTACCTCTTTTACTCCATTTTCACTTGCTATTCATCACTAGTAAACTTTTTTATGTTTCCTTTTTGCACATCCTTGGAGGATTTCTTTATCTTTTTTCTCCCACTTTAACGTTCTAGAAGAAGAAGAAGAAAAAGGAGAGGAGGCTTGACTGGCACTGGCACTGGATGACTACGACTTGACTCTCCTTCTCCTTCTCCCTCCCTATCAGTATCTTCCTCAATGGAACTACTCTGTCTGAATGTTGAGGTAGTAATAAGGAAGCAATGTAAACATAGCTATAGGCATCTCCCAGAAAGTTAGCACCCTCCGTCCTATTGTTTTATTATAAACGTGAACCAATTCGTACGTCGTATAGATTGGAGATGGTGGTTCAAATGAGGATTGTATAATGCTGTGTGCGGATATGAGATAGCGTATCAAGCTGACTGACGAGTATAGCAAGGGCGAGTGTAGTCATGTCAGGGAGATAAGAAGTTGTGAATTGGAGGAGTGAGGAGTGTAAACATGACGACGTCCTCAGTCAATTGAACGAGTGTGTATATATGTATATGTGTATAGGACGAGTCAGATAAAATAACGGAAACCATGAGTGGTTAGTTACGAGTTGTTTGAGGAGACTTGAGATTTTAAAAGTGATAGTCATCCAGGAGCTATGCTCTTTCTCCTTGTTCAAGTTTGAGTTGAGTTTTAAATTCCCTCCCAAAACTCTCTCCTCACTCCGTCTGTGTATGTGAGGAAGAGAACCCACACGGACGGAAAGGAACTGTCTTCATTTGAAAATAAAATGAGGTGTTGTTCCCATTAAAGGGAGGCTCACGTCGGTTGTAGTTGTGTGATGAAGACTGGGAGTTTTTAAGTTGTCGGAGGGAGAAGAAAGATATATTCAATTTACTCTCTCATTTCTTCCAACGTTTCAACTAATGAACAAACCCAAGCGACCTTATATCATTACTGGATTTAAAGGTATTTCCTACACATGCCACATCCCATTCAAGGCATCTCTCTCTCCCTTGTGTACGAAATGAGTGGGCGTCGTGTATGTATGTGATACCCTATGTAGGTACACGGACAAGATCTTCTCTTCAAATAAGATCATGAGCCTATAGCGTTTAAATTTCTAGAAATTATTCTCATCTAGTCTTAACTTTTTAGTTGATTTTCTGGATGTTTCTTAGAATAGGAGCAGACATTAGAGTAGAGGAGGAGAGATTGGAGATGTAGACTTGTTTCCCTCACTTTCTCTCTCACTCTCTCTCCTCTCCCTCCTTATATCTTCACAATTTGTTTAGAACTTTCAATCAGTTCCAGTCAGAACCAATAGAAGGAAATCAGCATTCTTATTCTCATCACATCACATTTAGTGGTTCTCAGCCAACAGCTAGACAGACAGAAGTTAGCACTTTCTTCTCCTTCTTCACTCAAGTGACTCATCCACTTTATGCAAATTAAGAATCTATATTCTATCCCATTACTTTAGGTTCTCAGTCAGTCAGTCCATTCTCTTTTTCTTGTTGTTGTGCTCTCTTCAGCTTTGGATTTTCTCTTTGGACTCCCACCAGATCTTGGGAATTAGTAACTATGTATATATGTATATTCCTATTGCTTCATAATTGATTTGGTTATATGTATTATTCCTGGATTCATTGAAGCTCTGCCCATATTGAGATAAAATTGCGTCGAGGGAATTTGAATTAAAATATTTTAGGAAATTTGGAAGTTGGAAAATTATTTTATTTCCTATATGTATTTTTTAAAATATCATTGGTGGATTGGGAAAGAGTGCTGCTATGGGCGGATATATACTGCTTAAGCATGACTGTCTTTATGAGATATTTTTCTGTTAAATCAATCAATTTTTAAATATTTTTTCCTTGTAATATTAAATACTTCAAATTGCGATCAAAAGTTATATTATAGCTGCAATTTTCAATTTATAGTCTTGCTATAGGCAAAAGTATAGAAGTATAGGAATAGTAAATGTATATATCTACAAGTAAATTTCTGAACTTTTCAAATACTTCCAGGTAACAAGAAAAAATCTATTCGAAATCTATCGAAATGTAAAGACTATGGAAATAAGGAATTTTATTTTATTTTAGATTAATTCGGACAGAAATAACGCACGAATAGTGGTATAAGTCCACTCTTGTCTAAATTGTTCGAGTTTTATGTAATTATATATTTGTAGCTTAGCAATATTTCCCATGAAAAATGCATTTAATATGCATAAAATAAATTTATAGTCGCTTTTAAAAGCTTGTCGTTGTGAACTGAGCATATTTTGTTACTGCATAATGTATTGAGTTTTGTATTAACTCTGCTCTGCAAAATAATAGGATTACTACATTATATTCCAAGAGCTTCTCTAGCCAAATCTACTACAGCCTTAAACTTAAAGTAGAATCTCACAAGAACGGATAGGGGACGAAACTAATGTCTTTTTCATACACGGGACGATTTTCAGCAGACGCATTCTCTTTCTCATTTTAATAAGGCTTCCACTTACATGTCACAAAAAAACTATAGTTTATTGGATCTTGTCTTGTCGTTGGCATTATTATTGTAGTGGAAAAATAAAAAAGAAGTCTATATCATCAAGCAAGAAAGAAATTGAGAAGTGCACGGAATAGAAAATGGAGCATGTACTCTAGGAGTGCTTTGGTACATGCAACTCGAATCGAATTGACAGAATTAGCTTTCCCCCTTTTTGCCCAGCCTTGTCTCTTGAGTTGCCATTCTCAATATTATGGCTTAGGTGCAACGCATAATGCAATTTGATGTGCCAGAATAATAATAATATAGCCGCAGAATTTGTAAAAGCAATTTTATTCTGATAAAGTGAGGGAGATTTCAGGGGGGAAATAGCCAGAATACTTGGCCGCAACGTGTAAAGAGGGTCTAAACCCTAAGTACATCTATGACATATTATGTGAAGTGTTGTACACTCAATGAAGTTATGTAGGTATATAGGAAAATATTTGTCAGCTGAAAGAAACTATGAAGTAAATTTGGAAGTTATAGTAGGTGTTGAGGCTTATCAAAAAAGTAGTTTTCAAATTTTTCAATGGAAGTCCCCTAATGAAAGCCTTTGAATTTTTCAATGAAGAATAGAAGACTGTAAGCGGATGCTAGAGGTGACATTGAGAGATCAATCACATATCCGGGAACCATATAGGAAGGAAAAATGGAGATACTTAAAATTTGGGGTGAGAGAGAAAAAAATGTGCGACGAGAGAAAGAGAGAGGGAAAATAAGGTTTCAATAGGAGACTAGGCATATTACATAAGGGCAAAATAGAGTACCGTAAAACTTCTAATAGAACCCCGGGGTTCTATTTAAAAATAAGGTGCGCAAACCGGGTTGTAGTAAAGGCCCGGGTTCTATTCAACATCAGCAAATTCATACAACGAGACATAGTTAGTGCCTTTTTTAAATTACAACTCCTCTGAAAGTTAAAGTTCAAAATTAGATGACACAAGAAAACTTAACGCTAGTAAGGCAAGCCTGAGGTACAAAGGTAATTCATGGAATTGGACGAAAAAAGGATAGTGTATTGTAAGTGTATTTGTGACCCGCAGTGTATCAGAGATCCGGGTGTGAAATAACATGGCAAGATACCCATTGTAATAAAAACTTTATGGTAGATTGGTTTTTTATATGAGAGCTAGCAATTCTCATGATAATCATATCTCCAGCAGGTGTATGAACAATCGCTGGAGAGTTAACCGTAACTACACAAACAAAATTCTGCACGGGTCGTCAAAGGGTCGTCAGAGTGTCGTCAAAGGGTCGTCAGAGGGTCGTCAGAGGGCCGTCAGAGGGTCGTCAAAGGGTTGTCAAAGAGTCGTAGGAGGATCGTCAAAAGGTCGTCACAAAGTCGTCACAGGATCGTCTAAGGATCGTCAAAGGGTCGTCATAAGGTCGTCAGAGGGTTTACAGAGGGTCGTCCGAGGGTCGTCAGATGGTCTTAAGAGGGTCGCCAGAGGGTCGTCAGAGGGTCGTCAGGGGGTCGTCAGATGGTATTCAGAGCTGTCGTCAGAGGGTCGTCAGAGGGTTGTCAGAGGGTCGTCAGAGGGTCGTAAGAGGGTCGTAAGAGGGTCGTAAGAGGGTCGTCAAAGGGTCTTCAGAGGGTCGTCAAAGGGTCGTCAGAGGGTCGTCAAAGGATCGTCAGAGGGTCGTCAGAGGGTCGTCAAACGGTCGTCAGATGGTCTTCAGAGGGTTGTTAGAGGGTCGTCAGAGGGTCGTCAAAGGGTCGTCAAAAGGTCGTCATAGGGTCGTCATTAGTTTTTAGTTTGTAGTGTCAGGGACTAGTTTGTGAAATTTTATCAAAAAAACGAACGTGGTATTTTCCAAATATTGCCTTGTGCCTCAACAAGAACACATAACAAAACCTTGAATACAATCGCTCCTCCACTCCAATAAAAACATATGCAATTAGTTTTTTTTGCATAGAAATAAACGCCTCTAATAGTAGAACTAAACGCAGGCACGTTGAAGGTTTTATTTTTTCACACCACAATATCATTAAAATTGAAAATAAACCATATTAAAGGTATTTTCATTCCTTGCAAATTCATTGTTATATAAAAGAATTAAGCTTCAGTATTTCACCCACAAACAATACACGATTCAGTAGGCATTTTACTTTTAAACTTTATGCATTGAAGTTTTGTGCTGTGGGAATTTTGAAAAAATTGTAGATTTAAAGAAGCAGTGTAAACTAATGAGCTTAAATTTTTCCTCCTTTAATAGTTGTTTTTGAAAGTTTGGTGCTGCCCTATTCTGTATCTGCTGATATTCTTAGCAAAACTAAAAAAATTACGCTATATAAGTAAAGTGGCCCGCACTGCGGACGGAAAGTAGCCGCCTTAAATGTATTCAATAGTTCTTATTTAAATGCCTACATAATACCGACGAAACTGCTATTACCCTATAGGAAAAACATATTTACAGTCTAAACAATTGTATTTATCCTAAGCTCAAACGACATTAAGCAAGCTGATTTGAGTAATATTTCAGTTTCAGTTTTAGTTTACGTCGACTCAACTTTGATTGTACACCAAGCAATTCAATTTAAGATAAGCCAAACCAACAGTAGTAAACCAGCCCGTCATGCGGACGGCATTTATAGCGGTTACAAACAGGGGCGGATCCAGGATTGGGTCATGGGGGGGGGGGGGGCTTACAATGTTAAGCGGCCATCTTAAAAAAGGCCGCCCCTATCTCCACCATGTTAAAAAAGCTCCCTATGGAGGGGGCTAAAGCACCTTAGCCCCCCCCCCCACCTTGGATCCTTCCTTGGTTACAAAGAAAACTAAGGTATGCTTTAAATTATATGAAATGAATTATCGGACTTTTGAACTATTTCAAAGATCCTGAGTAGACCTGAGTAGACTGAAATTAAACTATGATTAGTAGATTAATACAACTAACTATAGATTAAACTCAAGATTATATTAAAATTCTTTCTTAATGGACAATTTTACGCTTGGTAATTATTAAGTTAATTTTTTTGTCGCCTTTTTAAACTTTTTTTTAACCTAAACGATTAGTATTAATTAATCTCTTCAAATCAAACGCAATAATTTCACAAACCCGGTTTGATAATTACTTAATTATTTTGGATTTTATCAATAAGGAATAATCAATAAGGAATATTCAGATTTAGATTTTAACTAAACTTATTTACTAAAAAACATTCAAATTCAGTCATGCCTAATACTTTACTAATAATATAATAATTTATTCATTCAGCCGATTTGGCCGCAGCCCATACAACATTCTTTATTTACACGTTTGACTTTACAGAGGTAATTGATCCTCGGTTTGGTATGATAATAAATATATTTGATTAAGTATATGTATAATGTTAATTCTTGATTTTTGTGGCTGAAAAGAGAGCATGTTAATAATAATTCTTACATAGTATGTGGTAGGCATTGTTTGAGTCATGTTACAAAAATATAAAATATAAATGATTTAAGTGTAGTATAGAGTATTTCCCTTAGTGTTGCATAAGAAAAGATGGAAGATAGGAGTCATTTGTAGCTTGATGGGGAGGGGGCGATAAGGGTAAATCAGTCTTCTCCGATGCATCCGTAGTAGAAGTTTCGAGTCTTAATGGCTGTATCCCAGGAATTAAAGAGTAGTTCAAATCCCTAAGCGTTGTAATATTCGTAGAAATTTCGTGCTATAAAGCCTTTCCTAGTTGGCCTTGCGTCGCTTATTTTTATAAGAAATTTGGTTTTCGGATATGCGTACTGTAAACAGTTCAGCATTACGTGGAAGGTGTCTTCCTCTTTCCCCCCGCACAGGTCGCAGTCAGGTGTCTCCACTCGTTTCCACAGTCTGTTCATTCCGTTAAGGTTAATGATCTTTCCTTTAAGGACAATTCTAGGCAGGCCATATCTTAGATTCAGTATGAATTTTACTGTGTTCCAGGCTAATCCCATATCAAAGTAGTCCGATCTTAGAGCGTGGGTCTTTAAGCGGCTGTAGTATTTCAGTGTGCTGCAAATTTGCATTCTTTGTACGTACTGCTCAGATTATGGAGCGTTCCTTCCAGAAAAGCATCAGCGAACATCTTTTTGACTTGTTTTATCCAATTATATCTAGTATATGTGGCTTTTGTCTGTAATATCTCATTATAACAGTTTTTAATGATACTATTATCCTCAGAGTTAATGGTTTTTTCAAGGAACGTCAGCAGTGCTTTGAATAGGTGCATCTTGATGTTTTGTGCTCTTGTTTCTAATCTGAGGTAGTATCCTGGTGTTGAGTTGGATGAGCCCGTAAGTCGTGTTAGAAACATTGTTTGTAAGGTTTTTAGTTCCTCACTATAGCGTAGTCCCCAGACAGGGGCAGCGTACATCAAGATTGAGCTTACAAGAGATTTGCGTAGCCTCACATTTATATTAATGTCTTTCACTTTTGCCCAGTAGAAGAGTTCAAATAGCTTGGTTTGTGCTAGTCTTGTTTTTCCAAAGAAGTGATTTTTTGCCGCAATAAATATTCCACTGTGTGTGAACGAAACACCAAGATAGATGAACTGGCTGACAATCTCAAAAGGTTTGCTTTCCCATTTAAACTTGATAGTCTTGCTAATATTGTTGCCTTTGCGGAAGAACCTTGGTTTTTGATAAGTTGACCTTTAAGTTATTTCCTTTAAAGAAGCTGCTCAGTGTGTTTATTTGCCTTTGTAAATCCAGTTCGCTAGATGCGAGGAGAATAATGTCATCTGCGTAGAGCAATATAAGTAGTTTAATTGTGAGCATCTGAATTCTTTGTATCTTGCTTGCTCGGAGTATTTCGACAATCTTGTCAATATATATAGTAAAGAGAGAAGGCGACAACGTTTCACCTTGCAGGCCTCCTCCCATCACTTCAATTATGTCCGTGTTTCCCCCCTCGCATCTCACTTTGGTTTTAGCCAGATCGTAAAGTTCTTTGATTTTTGATATACACAGATCACTTAAGCTCGCTTCTTTTAGCCTACACCACAACTTATTCCTTTTGATGGAGTCAAAAGCTTGGCTTAGGTCCACAAACAGCGCATACAGTTTTCGTTTTTTTTGAGAGCTAATCTATTTAGCTGTTTTCAGATGAGGGAGTAAAGCGCAAATATATGTTTCGTACAGCTTTTTCCTTTTCTGTAGGCTGCTTGATTCTCCGATATTATGTGATTAGTAAAGCAAAAAGAGTTTAGCCTGTTTGACATTAAACATGTGTACATCTTGGTGATTGTATTAATTTGGACGATAGGCCTATAATTAATAAGTAGCTCTGCGTTAGTTTTCTTAAAAATTGGTGCTGTAATTATTTCCGCCCAGCTTGTTAGTATCTTTTCAACTTTTGCTGTGTTAAGTAATAAAAGTAAGTACTCATTAGGTAAGAAATCCAAATGTTTCCATATTTCGTCTGGTATGCCATCTGCTCCCAGAGATTTTTTTTAGCGAGGTTCTTGACTGCTTTGTATAGTTCTGCTAATGTCATCTCAGTGTCAAGTAAGGCAGGGTCAAATATTGACGTTTGAGCGTCAGAGTTGCACACTTCTATGATGTCAGTGTCTGAAGTTTCAAAAACGGATTGAAAGTGCGCATCTCATTAAGATTTAGTGATGTCGTTTGTTTTTTAGCTATATCTTTTGTCCGTTAGCATGTTTACTGCTCTCCAGTAACCTGCTGAGTTTTTGCAGTTGTGGATTTTATTATGGACTAGCTCAAAGAAAGTTTTTTTTTGTCTTGGCAGAGTTTTTGATATTCTTTCTTGGCTTTCATTAGGTTATCGAGGCTGCCATTCGTATTACGAGTATGCAGTGCATTCTTACAATGTTTGTGGAGCAGGAACAATGCATTCCGTTTAGCTATATTGCATTCTTTGTCAAACCACTTAGGACTGTGATTTTTTCTCGTGTCAGCATTAGTTTTGATGCGCATTCCAACTTTGCTCGCCGTTTGGTAGACTAGATTGCTCAGGGTATTGAAGTCACAGTGGTTAAAGTAGAAGTCTTTACTGTCCTTTTTCAGCTGCCTTTGAAAGTTCATGGCTTTTTCGTTGTTTCACTGTATTTTGCCCTTCACTATATTTGGGGCATATTTCTTTGTTTTGGCACTTTGTGCAAACTTAATTAAAATTGGTAGATGGTCAGATTCTAAACTTTCAATTATTGAGAAGTCTTCTACTTAGTCAATTACCTTGTCGTTACACACGCACAGGTCAATAAGGCTGCTGCCGTTTTGTCCTATGTATGTGTGGTTGCCTTGCTGATCAGAGGGAGTTCTTCCATTTAGCATAAGTTCATTAATACTTTACTATTTTTGTTTTATTACAAAGTTAAATATATAATCTGAGAGTTGCCTTATGAAAAGGTGCGACTTGCACAAATTGGTTAATACAGCATTCTTACAACGTTTATTAATCTTTAAATATGTTTTCTAATAAAAATTACGACGTAATAGTGAGTCGTGAATTTTTCGCGCCAATGACCTGGCTACCAAAAGGTTTAATTCAGGAATAAATTAAATATTATGAGCTAAAAATGTGTGGTTACCCCAGTACTGCACAATACTATTAAAATTTAATCGCTTACTGTCAAAAAACTTGTGGGCCTTACTTCAAACTAACAATATCATCACTACTAATTTACTAAAGTTAAATAATTTCCTTACTTATAGCTAACCAATTACACGTTCTTTTTATAATTATTTTTTAAATGATGCATTAGTAAAACATAAACGTTCATGCGGCCAGAATCATAATTACTGTATCTCGGTAGATAATAGGGTATCGCATGCTTTTTTTCAGTCTTATTTATTGTAAAAACCGTTGAAACTATTTTCAAATAAATAATTTGTTCATTTGTTAGACTTGACTCATACACCCAGAATCATTATTGCTGTATGTCAGTCGATAGAAAGGTACCGCATAATTTGCCCGAGTCTTATTTGTTGAATTTAGTTTTGTCTAAACTGTAAATACAAGCTTACTGGATAATGGTTTAATTCAAGTAGCTTAAGGTGTTAGTCCTTAGATGTCAGCAGTTTTACATAATTAAGGCAAAACTTTTTGAATAAAGCCAGACAAAAATAAAGGGCATTTTTATGTTTTAACGCTATGGTTACAGTATGCAGCCGCAACTCGTAGCTTCATTGTATTAGGACCTTATAACTGTCTAAATAAATTTCCATTCATTCGGAACCACTATCGTTTTCGTTATAAATAAACTATAAAATTACGTTGACACGAACCCATTTGAAATCCTACAGACGCAACTCATATTTTCAGATGCTGACAAGTTGTAAACCCTCGGTAATATATAGCCACCAAAAGCCATCCCAATATCGTTATTAAGCCGTGGCAATATCACTGTATTATAAATATTATCGTATCGTCTTACTATAGCATAGTATTGGTTATAAAATAACAATATTCTACGCACGTTCTATAACGTTAAAATGGGCCCAGGCTAAACCATACTACAACACATGATCATCAAACACAAGGCAGTTGCCGCTGAGCCGAAGTCCTACTGATGTTACTTCTAGATTTTTTTCATTTTTTTATTTTACAGTTTGCTAACTTGCAAGTAAAGTTATACAATAGTAATATATCTGCTGCAGCAAGCAGACTGTTGTTATAGAGGTCTATTTTTTGTTTTCACGTCAAATATTTTATTTTTGTGACAAACTAATCCAAAGCGTTATGTGGAATGATTTTTGTGGTGTTTGGTGCTATAGGCATAATGGCAGTTAGGCACAAGGCACCAGGTCCTCAATTTTGAATTTTGGTTGAAAAATATGCTGTTTGTAAACAACAAACAGTTGGAAAGTTTGACGGCTAGTAGTAGGCAGTGTTCGGGTATTACCTGTCAGTAAAGCATTTTATATACGGTGTTGTTAAGAGGGTTGATTATGGCCTTGACGGGGACAAATTATTCCCCATGTTGTTACTACGGGTTATTTCTGGCCTTCAAGGGGACAAATTACGCCCTTGTTGTTACAATGGATTATTTATGGCCTTTAAGCGGATAAATTATTCCCCATGTTCTTACGACGGGTTCGATGTGGCCTTGAATGGGACAAACAATACATCACCTCAATGTTATTTTTAATATAGTCCCAATTAATTACAAGGGGTTTCCCTTGTGTAGTTATTGTTTTCCTTCAAACTCTTCCATCTGAACAACTGTAATGTAAACGTAATGGATTTATTGCAAACCTGCAAACCTTCCTCGCTCATTTCCAGGAGCACACATGGTGCATCTAGTATACACGGTACTAACAGAGAGCCATGCAAGCTATTAAAGGTAGCACTCACCAGAATTGTGGAGGCGCATGAATTAAATAAAACTATCTTACGATTGCACCATGAGTAGAAACTGAACCTAGGATCATCAGCAAAGAGCCTCGGCCCTCCGACCTGAGGACAAACTCGCATCTCTATCTTCGTCCGTATATTATTCATTCATTGAAAATTTATACTCCAGCTCTAGCCTTTCTAAAAAATATTGCCACATACGCGTACGTAGCATTTTCTAAATCTATGCGCTCAGTGGTTCAAAATACATATTGACAGCAAGCTAAAATCCGAATTCGAATTCTACTTGGTCTCAGCTTTCCAATTTCAATTTTCAATCTTTTCTTGGGGATTGTAACGGTTACAAATGCAGGAAGAGTAAAAGTAAAGGAATTTACGAATGATACATCGTCACAAGTTAAACTCATCATTGAAGTGAGTGACTGACAAACAAGACTACATACCTACGTATATATACTAACAAGACTTTCATACATATACTCACACAGCTGGACAAAAGATGGGATGGACCAGATGTTTACCAGAAGTACCCATTCAATATTTTCTTATTCTTGTTCAGTTTGAGACTTTGGGATGAAATTTAGTTTTCTCTGCACTCTGCTTTCATTTCTGAAAGTCTTTCTCAGCTCTACTACACGGCACTCCATCCACTGCTCCTGCTGGCACTGACCATAAGATAAGATCCGGTATAATAAAAAATATGAACACTGACAGAATTGAATCCTCCCTTACAGAGTAATCCTACCTATAAGTTTTACATTTCTATCTGTTGTCTATGGCAAAAAGAAAAAGGAATAGAAATATCAAATTTCTTTTCTCTCCCAAAACAAAAATCTGTTTTCTCTGCTTTGGAATCTTTGGAATGAGTGAAAGGATTTTTCATAATTGATCCTATTTCTAAGATAAAAAATATTGCTATTTTCAAATAGATTTTCAATACATCTTGGAAATGGATAAATATTGAAAGAAGAGTTGGGGAGAGGGGGAGGGAGCCAATGGTACATACAAATATTTTGAGTATGAATAAATCGATTGAATTGCATGAATACTTTTACAGACCCAACTTTTTTCAGTTTTCCTGCCCGAGGACAATACAAAAGTGTCGTGTTAGGAAAGTGAAGAGAAGAAAAGTTTTTGTTGCAGAGAAACTAAGACTATGTGAGAGGAGACTGACTGAGACTGAGTATTTGCTTCCGATCTATAGCTTCAGAACCGGTCTATACAGCATCGGATTTTGGATTTTTGTATTGTTTGGTTGTTTTAGTGCTGACACTGACGATGAGCATACTTTAGTGTATGTACACAATGCACAGCAAACAAACAAACAAAAGCAGTCGAGATGGAGAGGACAATATAGGACAAAATATATGTTAACATTACATTCATTGATGACAAAACACTTTTGTGGACTGCGAGGAACGTTAGATGACCCTCTAAATGACTGTATTGTCTAGGTGAAGAGATATACTATTAAAGAGAGAGAGAGAGAGAGAGTGAGGAAGAAATGGAAAAAAGTAGAACGTTAAAGGATGAGAGAGTTAGTTGGTCTGTGATAGGAGCTCCATTTGATGGATATTTCCTAGAGCCAGAGTTACATAAGAGGGAATTAGATTGACATGATTGTTTCTTTATTGGATGCTTTTATTGCTGAGAGAACGTCAAAGGATTGCATGGTTGAGGGAGTTGAAAGTGCGCCTGGGAAGGGCAATGTATTACCTTTCTCTTCATCTCTCTCTCCTCCGTTCCACGCTCTTCTTCTCTCCTTCTTCTCCTGGCTATCTCCTCTTCTGTGGATATATTTCAACGGGAGAGAGAGAAAAAAAAAGTCTTGCGAGGAGCCACTAAAACTCTACAACTTATTGGTCTCTGTCTACAGAAAGAAAAGGAAAAATGATTAGGAATCCTTATACTGAAAAAAATTCTTAGCCACCCCTATAGCCTCCTGCTGTGCCTCCTTATAGACAGTTTTTATAGCATCGCAAATATTTTTGCCTCCAGGTTGTAGTTTCTCTTCCGCTCTTACTCTATTGTTATGTGCGTATTTGAAAAGCTTTTGTTCTCAAAGTTATTTTGACTATTGATTCTTTAATTCCAACAAGAAAAACAAATACAATCTTTACTGACTATAAACTACGCGTGTACATAAGACATAAGGGTACTTCTACAGACACAAATGACTACTACCCTTTCTATAGCTGAAGAAGTACATCCTAAAAGAAGAACCTTATTTCTTACCTAACTACTTTAGTTGCTATAAGAACGGCAGCACATGAGAACAACATTTCATAATAAACCGAGACTTGAGTCGTAGTCGTAGTCGTAGAACGGTCAGACAAGTTATGTCGGGCATTTCAAAGCGTTTTTTTTACTTTCATTCCGTAGACTATACATATACGTGTTCACCAATGGGAATAAATTCTCAAAATTATTATTATCCTACGTACAAATTCTAAGCCCAAGTACCTACCTACCTATAGTCTCCTCAGCCTTGTAAATGAATGAACCTTTGATATGTCACTGAAATTTTGAGAGTCGGGGTTACAACAGGAAAATGACGGCAGTATTTTTTAATAGGTGAAATTTGACGACTTGAGTTTATATCGCAATATTGGGAAACACGTATGTAGGTACCTACGTTAAGTTGAAGTTGCTCTTAAACTACCCTCTTCTCTTGATTTTGAAGGAAGGAGGAAAGGATAGGGATGCGGAGGGACTGTTCTTATCTCTTGTATTTGTATGGGATCTTAAGCTCTGTTTGGCTTTTGGTTTTTTGAACCAAAGAGAATGGAAGTTTGTTCTTTACTTGATGATGGTTCTAAGAGTTTTACCACTTGCTTGCCCTTTATCAGTGTGAAAATGAGGAGTGATATGACTCAAATGGACATTTATAGGGTTGGATATGGGTGAAAAGTTATAGTGTACTTGACTGCTCACATAGATTATTGACCAATCCTAATATCACAAGAATGGATCAAAGTTGAAGAGTTCCCTTTCATACATTCCTGACCAGCTGACACTGATGACCGAGAGAGAGAGGGAAGAAAGTTTTTCATGAGTCGGAGTCTGCCTCCATCACAACATTATCTTGATTTCCACTTTCTCTCCTCGAGCTATATACTTGCCATTATTTTCCCCTCCTTGTCCTCTGACTTTCACTTTGACCAACACAAGTCCCATCATACTTTATCCCCCATTGGCTGTCCAACTTTTTAACCTTTCCACCATTCCACTATATAGACTGGCATTCTTTCTGAACAATCTGAGCGTTAGCGTGATCGTCCTCATACACATATAATCCATGAAGCCCTCAGCCGCTAGTTTTTACATGGACTCCTTCTCTGATCTCTGTAGCTATACCACCGACTCAACCACGTGCTTATGTTTTACTACTCATCCCGTCTCCTTAAGACATGAACTCATGTCTTAAGGAGACTTCTTACGCATCTTTTCCCTTTACATTTTGCATAGTACGGGACAAGAAAGGGAGGAAAGGTGCGCGCCGGTATCTTAGGAACGTAAGTCAACGAGGTGGAAAGAAGAATTATCGTTTCTGTCACCTGTATGACGGCTCCTCTTACTTATATCTGCTGGCAATCAATCAATAATTCAAATGCTGTGTGAAGTTGAAGAATTGCATGTCACGGTGCGACAAGTCGAGGCAAAAGTTTCACATTTCTTATCTTCTTGTACTGTTACTGTGCATAGTGGTGTGGGATAGAGTAGTGTGTACGACCACAACCACTGCACTGTATAGACATTGCCATAGTCACCATCACCAGTCAGTCGACCAGATCATCCCTAGAATTATGTCTCGCCTCGCTCGGGAAAGAGGAGGGAAGGGAAGGAATGGCATTATGCGGAATTCAATGCAGAACATAATATGGAGTGGTGGGTGAGTGTGAGTGTGCAGTCAACTAAAAGATTTTCTGAGGGATATCCTGTATCTCCTCTCTCACTCTCTCTCTCTCTCTCGTCCCGTTCATTTCCAGATCCAGAAGATCCAACATCTATAACTTCACAGACAGAGAGTCTCAGGAGCCAAGCAATGGTAGAGTGTGGAGTTGAGAGTCTTAACCGAGGAGCTTCTTTTCATCCCCTATTTCTTATTCATCCAAGAGCCAAGACTGATCTTTGAAGATTTCCCTATAGTATTCCTCCAATTCATAGTTAAAGTAGACTAGGCTGGACTGTCATAGTTATGGAATATTCTAGCTATCATTGAGTTATAAGTAGAACGACACCGCACTTCATCTCTTGAGAAAAAGAAGCTACCTCCCTACCTATATAGGTTGTGTGTAGGATAGGAAGTGAATACATTAATACAACTCTGAGACTTTCTCAACTTCTCTGTGTATATTTTACACTCAAGCTATGGATTTGGAGGCTATACCTGCATAGGAGGAACTCCAGCCCATGCATACTTATCAGCATGAGTAACTATACTAATGAAGAATAAATGTGGTTTTACTAGAAAAGCTCGTAGCGGAGTGCAGGAGGATCCGGCGCGCCAGATGGATTCAACACCCCTTCAAATTCTCTAAGTGGCAAACCAAAATGTAAGAAAAATAAGGTTGAGGGCCAAAAAGCCTCAAAGGCTAATTTGATGGTGACATTTTGTAGCAAAGACAAACTCTGGTACAGTGCAAACAACGTTCATTGGCCGAATAAAATGGGAACTAATTTAACATTTTTGATTTAAAAGAAGCAAACCATGTTGAAGGTATAGTTACAAGTTGTAACAAGATGTTTCGGCGATGCAACAGTAACAACTGCAATCTATAGCTAATTGTTAAAACGTGGAAAACAAAATGCACAGTGTGGTCTGCATGTTAGATTTTTGCACAGACATAAATTTTGAGAGGGGCATACGGTAAATTCTATATATGCAAATCCAAACCTTGAACTCGTATAGTATTCCATCATATATAGCACCTATACCTACTCCATATATTCCCAGTTTTAGACAAACCTGTGGTTTAATATTATGGCAGGAGAAGGATGAGGCTGGGTGAGGATAGATAATTTATTCCGGTTGAGCGGGGGAAATGGGAAGGGTGAGAGAGGTCAGAAGTCAGAATAATGCCTCTTCTGGGCTTAAGTATGCACACACTTTGTATTCATAGGTGACTATGAAAGCTATATGCAAAACTGTACTCCCATTTTACGTGAAGGATGATGTGTGAACAACAGGCTGGGGGAGAGAAGAGCAGAGACCCAATCTACGGGTTGAGCCAGTTGATGTAATTTGAAGAAATTACAAGGCTGAATAAATCCACTGAAACCCCATAGCGCATCTCCAACTCCGCAACCCGCAACGCAGACATTATCATTTTAAATACTAAATTTTCTCACAGGAAGTTTAAAATTCAAATACAAATCATTCCACGTGAGGAATTGGGATAATAATTTTGGAGTTGATATAATTATAATGTAAAAGGTAAAAAGGGACTAATAATCAGATGTACTCTCAAACTCTATAATAAAGAGCATACACATATCGTCTGTGAAGAACCAAAATGACCCATTTCCAATATAAGCTGGAATCAAAATGAGCTATATGTCATAAAAACAAAATAAGAAACAGGGGTGAAATGTTAATTAGGAGTTTTTGAAAAGCGTAAAATGTTCTATATACATGTTTAAAAAACTGTAAAATGTTCTCTTTACGTGTGTTTGAAAATTGCAAAATGTTCTATTAACATGTTTTTGAAAAGTGTAAACTGTTCAATTTACATGTTTTTGAAAATTGTAAAATGTTCTATTTACACGTTTAAAAAAACTGTAAAATGTTCGATTTACATGTTTTTGAAAAGTGTAAAATGTTCTATTTACACGTTTAAAAAAACTGTAAAATGTTCGATTTACATGTTTTTGAAAAGTGTAAAATGTTCGATTGACATAATTTTGAAAATTGCATAATCTTCTATTTAAATGCTTACAAGACATATTTCAGTATTTTTGTACATAGTGGATATTGTTTTTAGCTAAAAATGGATATGGGTCATTTTGGTTCTTCACAGACGATATGTTGATTAATGACACAATTATTACTCGTTCTTTTTTTTACCACTGATGGTGATAAACTTCTTCCATAAATTATGCAAAGCATGCTGCATTTTGTTGAATATAGACTACAATGCAGCTTTCGTTTATTGCTAATTAAAAAATGAAAATATAGCTTATCGTTAGTAGTAAAACATTTTGAGAGAAAGTCCACTGCAGCTCTATTGTGTCATGAACGTATAATGGAATGTACAGAATGCCACTTGTAAAAGGATGTTAAGCTGAACATGTAATGGGATGACATTCGCATTAATTTAGTCAGTGATCCGATTCGTCGGCCGGTGAATAAATTCCCTGTGTGACTATTGACACTGCACACAGTTACATAAATGTTGTCTGTACCTGCATCCTATCATTCCTACACTCCCTAATACTATATTCCGTCTACCGGATTTCATTCCTTTGAAAATCCAGCGAACCATAGGAAACTAATGCTAAGATGAAGGAAGGAGGGGGAACTCATTGCTGGGGATGTAGAATCTAGGTGGACTAGGTTTATGCCGGCTGGTTGTTGATTGTAGAATCTAGTAATGTAGACCGATGGCTCTGCTATAAATTCTTCAGTTGGAATTGTTCTACAAACATCTTTATACTTGTACGCTTCCACGTACTCCACGCGCTACCGCGGGCCTTATAGCTTTCTCTGTCTTCAAGAATTGTAGTCTCCATAGCTTACATTGGAGCTTTCAAGGAATTCATACATTATTGGTACTTCCAGACTCCAGACTCCAGACTCCAGACTACACTTGCAGGTACTGACGCCCACTATAGTACCTATACCTACCTACCATGTTACTTGTACGGGGCTAAAAAGTATAAAAATAATAAAATATTATTGGAGAAAATTTTTTGAAACGCTCCTAAGTTCTCGAAAGGAAGCACTGCTATTGCATTGCATTCCTATTGCATTGCATTGCATTGCAACAAAAGTAAAACAGAGAGTGTACGGAAGCATTATGCGTATATAGATTGAATTGGTGGGAGATCAAGAATAGTTTTGGGAAGTTCAGGTATAGAAATTATATCACTGCATATATACCTATAGCATCTACAATTGCCTGACTGTCTACATAAATATATAAATACAGCGGTATACATAAATAGGTTCGGACTGGAACTGGTAGGCATCTACGTGTAACTATCTATCTGTGTACGTTTAGTATCATGTTAGGAACTCTCTTAACGAAAATAAATGTCGCTTATAATTTATCGTGTTAGCGCATTTATTCAATACGCAGTACTGCTTTCCCTTCTCCTTTCCCAGAGTCCTTCCGTATCCCACGATCCAAGATCCAACACTTGCCCTTCAGTCGGCCAAATAACGTTTCAACTCTTTCCCTCCCTTTCTCCTTCATCCAGAATCCAGAATCCAGAATCCAGAGCCTCCACCAGCCGTCCAACGTTTGTACTTTCTCCTTCTCCTATATTCATATAACATGCCTTACATAATTTCATGTTTAACTCTATTTGCACGTTCAATCCCATCTGTACACTTTATTCTATTTGTGAATCCCTACATGGACATAAAACAAGACTCTGCATGTCCCTTCGTATCTCTATGTAAGTTACCGCACAAACTTGAGTCTAGATTCTAGAAACATGCTCAGCTCGGAAATACTCTAAACCTATATAACAGTATACCTCCCATGCCCTGCCTGCTATTTCAATTTCTATTGCTATTGTACTTATTTAGATTAAAAGAGTAGTGAATATAAGGAGCATTTCAACGCTTAAAAAAGTAAGCCCTTTGTTTAGCATGGAGAGTATGTATTTCGTATGTATTCTATATGGCCTATCCTTCAAACAGGCCAACCCTTTCCTATACTTAAAAAAGTAAGTTCTTTGTTTAGCATGGAGAGTATGTATTTCATATGTATTCTATATGGCCTATCCTTCAAACAGGCGGTATTTAAGTAATGCTATATCCCTGTGACAGGGAAGTAAGGGTATATCCCTATAGGATCAAAGGGTTCCACTGAAGTACTATATAGCTATAGGGTTAACCTAAGGGTCATGCAGGTGCTTAGGATTAGAACGCCTATCCTTTATACAGGCAGTATTTTAGTAATGGGCCTTAACCTAACCCTCTTCGATGCGGACGGTAAGCACCCCCATGGCGCACCTTTCCAAGAACCCCAGAGTTCAGTCACCTTTCTAATTTTGAAGATTTCCAGCACTGGTAATCTTTCAACCAATAACGTTTATGCTTCAGACATTTTTCCTGTCACAACAGGAATATGACTCTATATCTCCATCACGTGCTTCTATATAGCTCTATACCCCGATCACGTGCTTCTATATAGCTCTATATATCAAGCACACATTCTCATGTCTTTTTAACTTCGTATATAAGTAAAATAGTTACAAATAATTTATTTAAGTCATTATAGTACTAAATATCGGATTTTTATTTACATTTTTTTTATTCATCTTCACACATAATTTTTGCATTTCATTATTAACATTCATGTACTCATGCATTCATTTACATTGGTTATACTTATTACAATGTGAATCTGTGACTAAACGCATCCATATTACGTTTATATGTGAAACGATGTCTAGAAATATCTCGTGCTATGGTAACAAATGTAGTGTAATCCATATTGAGTGTAATACCGTTACAAATTAGCGTTATTTGCTTTGAATAACATATATTACATAAGTTTATATTGCCTGAATCTTGAAGCAGTTTAGTACATGTACACAGCATACAATGGAATCCAATACCGATTTTCTTAAGGTTGTCTATAGTATTTAGTATCTCCTCATTAGTATTAGTCATTAATGATTGGCATCTAAAACTACCAGAGGGTTGAGGTGGTATTTTTGTTTTTTGTCTGTTTTGAGTAGACATTGCGATAAAATTTAAACTTTCAAACACATTGATATTCTACACTGCAATTTCAGAACCGAAGTCTGTATTCTTTGTTATCACTATCAAGTTTGTAAAATCCTCTGTGTTTAGAAATTTCTTTTACTATTTGAACAAACGTTGCATAGTTCATTTTGATCTTAACATCACCCTGTTCCAACACTATTTGCTCTGAACCACAAGAAACACACGGATCAGAAACGTTTACTACCACACAGGAGGTACACTCTACACAGTGGAAACCAACACCTCTTTCTTGTAGATTTCTTACACTTTTTCTATCAGTTATACTGAGTGATGATGAGTTGCTTGTTAATTTGTTTACTATTTGTAGAGATACTTTGGTAGTTTGTTTTTGTTGTTTAGACATCTTGAATGGGAGAAATTTAAATATTATCGTCTGGAAGTGTAGATGTAAAGTGAAGCAATATGTAAATTGTCATCACTTTATGCACACAAATATTAATTTGATGAAAAATGTTGTGTAAAACGACAAGCGTTCAGATGATCTATTATTAAAGCTATAATTATAATAACTGTCTTTATTTTTATGTATGTACATATTTTCATAATATAAAATTATATTTACCCAAATGCCTAATTTTCCAATTTCTTAAATACCCAGTTACCCAAATACCCAAACACCCAATTGCCCAAATTCCCAAATGCCTAAATACCCAAATACCCAAATACCCAATTGCTCATATACCCAATTTCCTAAATTCCCAGTGTATTTCTGTATGTGTAGTGTGACACATTGTAAATTGCATACTTATGACTATGCTGTATTTATTTCTATCTTATCATACAGACCAAATTTACATTCCTTAATATTAAAATAACTTGGTCATCATATTACAATTCTAAACAGAATTTTAAAGATCACATCAGTTTACATTTAAAAACTCCAGTCTCAACTTGCTCTGTGACTGGAAACTTTTTAATCCTCTTTACCTAGAAACGACCGCCCGCAGAGTGCTTAAAGTTCAGCATGCTTCTGTTCCAGTCTGCTTTGATGCTCAAGCACCTTTCTAAATCTGATTTTTTACGAATTTGACCACCCGCTGATTGTGAAAGGGTCGACTTATTCCAGTATGCTATGATGCTGGAACACCTTTCTCTTTTCCTGGAATTAGCACCCTCGCTGATTGTCTAAACTCCACATTCACTTTATTTTTATTTATACTAAACGTTTGACTCACTACACCTATATAAAGCACCCCATTTAACTTACGAATTATCATTCACTTTGAATTTCTTCAACTTACTTGTCTCTTGTTCAAGCTTTGTATTCTCCTCAAGCCATTGTACCAAGTTAATATTTCTCAAAGCCTACACATTCTCTACACCCAAAGTTATTCAAGAACTTCAGGAATACTTCAAGATTGTTTCAAGGTTACTTCTGTTACTACAAACTGGTAGGTTACATTCCTATTATTTAAATAAATTTTAGTTGATAATAATATTTTGATGTGATTGTGATATTTTGTTGATGATTATATTTTATTTTATATTAATGAATTTTTTTTATTATTTCTAGAAAAATGGATCGTCAAAGTGCCTTGACTGAGAGTCAGATGGAGTTGGCTCGTGAATTGGAAGAGATTGTGGGGGGACATGAAGATATGAGTCATTCTCAAATGGCTGCTGTCTGTGACTTGGATGTAGTGTTAGGGTTGCTTGGAAGAGATGAAATGGGAGGTTCTGCAACGGAGACACCACCTGAAAATGCTAAAGCCTTTGAAATTCATGGTCAAGAATATATCACGGATGCTGAGATGGATGAGGCGTATGACATTTATGAAGCCTTGCAAAATAAAGATGGTGACTTCGTCGAGTTTGAAGATGTGAATCAGAGTCGTCAACCCGAGAACAGTAAGTCTTTTTTTAATTTTCAGTAATTAGTTTCTGAGATAAATATGTAAGATGTTGATTGAAAGAAGTCTGTTGTTGTAATTAGTTTCTAAAATAAATATGAAAGACGATGATCGAAAGATGTAAGTTGATGTTGTGCCATAATATTAAATCTCGTCATATTTCTTTTTAATTTTAGATCAAGTTGAGGATGAAGAACGATCCGTTCAACAAGTTGATGACTTGGTTGAGACTGTTATTAACGAGAACAATCAACAAGGCAATCTGCAACCTGAACAAATAACTGAAATACTTGGAGAAGAACATCAACCTACTAGAGGACGAACTCTTAAACGTACTGTGCCCACTTCACGGAAGCGAGAGAGAAGTATTATCGAACGTGAACCGTATCCAGATCAACAACCGGGACCGTCACATCAAGATAACAGTGGTGAAAGAGTAAAGCGTTACAAGAAAGACCGTGCAGCCGAGATTATGATGCAACAGTATGAAGCTAAACTTGATAACAACACCCGTCCTACAGCTGAACAACATGGAGCTGGTAGAGTAAGTCGAGTAAACATTGATCTTGTTAATGTGGCCTATCATAGTTTTAATAATAAATGTTGGACTTGTCCAGAGTGTATTATATCTTTTGCTCGACGAGAATTATTAGATGAACACATGTATGAGATACATACCGATAACAATCAAGTAGGTATGGGAGATGATGATGACGAATTAGAAGGATTAGAAATTAAATCTAGAACTATTCTTCAACATATAGTTTTAAGTAGAGTTGATTTATCACAACATATATTTCGTAATTCAGATACTCTTTTTCTTGCGTTGAATACTAGACTAAGTAAATTATTTGATGATCAGCTAAAAGTATTTAAAAAAATGAAAATCTTTTTTAATATTCAATGTCTATTTCAAAATGACAAAGATGAGGAGCCAGTTGTTAAATGGTTTAACTCTTTTGCACACACACTACTTCACAGTTCAAATATTCCTCATTTGTTACAATTGGCAAGAGATAAGGTAGCTAGTGAGATTGAAAATTATTTAGAGAGAGGGTCAGGGTTGACATTAATTGAAATTCCTAAATTCGAAATTAAAATGGCAAAGTACAAAGCAATTCGTGGTGGGACGTACATGGAGCTACCATGGCTTGTCAAGTATAGAAATAAAAAAAAGAAATGTATTGTAAATATTGATAATAGTGAGGATCAGTATGAAAAAGATATTAAAAAGAACCCCAAAAATTGTAATGAAAGCGATAAACTAGCATGTTTTAAATGGTCAGTATTAATGGCTATAAAGGACTATACAGAAGTTAAGAAAGATGCTTCGGATATGCAGCGTTTACGAAAAGTTGATAAAGCAGGTTCTAGGTATCAAAAAGCAAATTTTGATGGTTTACAATACCCAGTTACATTAAATCAAGTAGCTCGTTTTGAAAAAAATAATCCACATTTAAGTATTAATGTATTTTCACATAAGTATACAAAAAAAGGATGGGGTACATTTTTTAAAAGTGAAGATGAAAAAGATGAAGTACAGACTGTAGAAGATAATCCCAGACTTACAACTGAAACCCAACAACAATACTATGATAGGTTATCAATATTACTAGGTCGGACAATTACATATAAAGACTTTATGGTAGGACACGAAAGAACACGTAAGGTTAACGAGACGATTAAAAAACATACAGCACCAGTTTATCTTAGTAATAATACAGGAAATACAAAAGAAATTAATTTATTACTACTACTTCAGGACTTTGGACAGGAGCATTTTACATGGGCAAAGGATATAGTAGGATTCTTAGGGTTACGTACTATTGGAAATGGTCATTTATGTATGCGATGTTTAAATGGATTTAGTTCTAAAGCAAATTTAGATTATCATCAGGAAAGATGTGCTCAGTTAAAGGCTCAGGTAACTAGATTTCCAGAAAAGGGTACTTATTTAGAATTTGCAGATTATAAGAATATGAACCCTTCTGTTTTTCGAATCTACGCCGATTTTGAGAGTTTTATTCAGGATAATCCAGACTGTAAAGCAGACACTTCAAAAAAGATTTCTGATCCAAGATATTATTTATTTGAAAGAGCAAAAACTGGTGGGATGACACAGTACGATAAGATACACAAAGTGTGTGGGTATAGTTATGTTTGTCTTGATTATGATGGAAATGTTAGAGATAGGAAAGTTTATCATACTGAAGATGACAGTGAGGATGTTATTAGTACATTTTTTAATGATATTATACCCTACCATGATACATTAATGAAAGAAATTAAAAAGAAACAGGAGGAAGCACCTACGACTATGATAGACGAGCGTTACCAGCTCAAGGGTGAGGATTGTTATTTTTGTGATAAAACACTACCTTATATTTGGGAGTTTGACGACGACCCCGAGGAACAGTTAAGACTTCAAATGTCAGGTGAAATGCCAGTTAGACATCATGATCATTTTACTCACAAGTTCTTAGGATATGCTCACAAGGATTGCAATATCAGAGCAAAGTATACCGACTTCATTCCTATTCTATTTCACAACCTCTCTGGTTACGATGGACACCCTATTATGCAGGGATTAAATCATTCTTTAATCAAGGAAGTTGATATTATTCCATTAAGTTCAGAAAAATTTATAAGTATTAATATAAATAAAACCCTCAGATTTGTAGATTCCATGAGATTTTTGAATACTTCATTAGATAAGCTTTCCAGTATGCTTGGTAAAGATGATAAAGATGGGTTTAAAGCAACAAGAGAGGTATTTAAAACTTATTTTGGTGATAAAGTTTCTGATATGGAAGAACATATGCATTTACTATATAGAAAAGGATTCTTCCCTTATAATTCCATTACTTGTAAAGCAGATTTAGAAAGGACAGATATACCGTCAAAAGCAGAATTTCATTCAGATTTGACAGGGACGGATATTAGTGACAAAGATTATGAACATGTAAAAACAGTGTGGACAACTTTTAAGATTAATACCTTGGGGGAGTATTTGGATTTTTATAATTTATTGGACACAACTATATTAGCAGATTGTTTTGAGAATTTTAGAGGTATTTTTCTTGATAAATTTAAACTAGACCCAGCCAAGTATGTTTCTTTACCTTCCATTGCTTGGCAGTCTGCATTAAAGTATAGTAAAGTCAAGTTAGACTACATAACTGACCCTGATATGCATTTATTCTTGGAAGATGGTTTAAGAGGAGGGTATTCAGGATGTGGATCAGTGAGACATGTAGATAGTAATAACAAGTACATGCCTGAAGGTGAGTATGACCCTTCCAAACCTTTATCTTATCTTATGTATTGGGATTGTAATGCTCTTTATGCTACTGCTTTATCTCACCATCTTCCTATTAAAAATTTTAGTTGGGTATCAAATCAGGAATTAAAAGCTTTTCAAAAGCCTGATTTTATTATGGGTTGTCAGGATGATGCACCCCACGGTTATGTATTAGAATGTGATCTTTCAACCCCACCAGAATTACATGATAAATTTGATAATTTCCCCCCTGCTCCAGTAAAGCGTAAGGTAGTAGATAGTGAGTTATCACCTTATCAAAAACAGTTACACGATGATCTTAATATGAAAGGTGGCTCAAATAGTGAGAAACTGATTCTTGACTTACATCCAAAGAAAAATTATGTTATTCACTATGTAACTCTAAAGGAATATTTGAAACTTGGTATGAAGTTAGAAAAAGTGCACAAAGTATTACAATTTGAACAGGATGCTTGGCTTGAACCATTTATTACACTTTGTACAAATGAAAGACAAAAAGCTACAAACAGCTTTGAAAAAGACTTTTGGAAATTGATGGTAAATTCTTTATTTGGTAAATCAATTGAACAAAAACGTAATAGACGTAAAATTAAAGTAGTTACAACATCTAATCAGCAATTTTGTGATTGGGTTACAGGTGATAGAGTATTAAATTATACAAAACGTGCTAATTTAAGTGATATTGTGGTTGTTAATGATCATACAGTACTTTTTATTTTTAAGAATACTTCTGTTTATCTAGACAAACCTATCTATACAGGTATTGCATGTTTAGACATTAGTAAAACTTACATGTATAAATTTTATTATGAATACTTGACACCAATGTATGAAGCAAGACTCAGGTTAGTTGGTACCGATACAGATAGTTTAATGGTAAGTATTGTAGCAAGTAAAGATGATATGAAAAATTGTATTGAATTAGATGTGTACAAAGATATGTTAGATAATAGAGATATATTTGATTTATCAGATTATCCAACTGAGGGTAAATTTAGTTTTATGCATGATCCTACTAATAAAAAGGTACGAGGTAAATTTAAGGATGAGACATGTGAGAAGGGAGTAATTACAGCCTTCTGTTTTCTTAAACCAAAAATGTACTCTTACACTACTGAACTAAGTTATGACATGCGAGCAAAAGGTATTCCTAAATCCTATGTAAAAACTAATTTAAGACATATTGACTATGTAAACGCTCTCACAGGAAATACTGATGAGAGTAAAAAAACTTTTACAGCAAAGAAAATCACATCTAAAAACCATAATTTATACAATTGTACATTTACAAAGAAAAATATTTCTCAATATGATGATAAAAGATATTATGTAAATTATAATAAGAGCTATGCTTACGGTAATGTGAATATTCCAGTCTCAATGGAAATCACAGTATAAATATTACTTAACAAATGTAAATACAATAAATATAATGTACAAAGATGTAAAATATAAAATTTACAATGATGTAAAATATCAAAATAAAATAAAAGCCAAAAAACTTTAAATTAATTGACTTATTTATTTACCAGTTCATATACAAAAATTATATACAAGTTCATATACAAACATTATTTACAAGTTCATACACAAAAATTAATCACCAGTTCATATACAAAAACGTATTTATAAAATCACACATCCGATGATACATTCTTTACTTGGAATGTTCCCGACATCTAAATTGCAGATAAACGGACATCGAGGAAATATACGTCTATGTTCTCGTATCCGTATGTCACCTTCACCCCAGTCACCAGCAATTCCACGGCAGAAAGTACATTGAGTATTATCTTTGACTCCAGTACTAAAAAATCCAGCTTTAGCACAGTCAGATGGTACTATAAATGTGATATTCCACTTGGAGAAGGTTTTCACTCTTTCATCTTCTGATTTTAGTAACTTGAAGTTAGGTAAGGTGTGAGTACCCGGTGATGACATTGAAGATATGAATCTGATTTTATCCAAAAACGATACAAGAGATGATATTTGAAAGAAAATTGGAATGTGAATGATAGTTTTCAAGAGCAAAAAACCACTTTATATAGTGGGAACACGCCATGTTTTAATATGTACTTACCTGATTTGACTGGTCGATCTGAAAAGTAACATGAAATTCTAACTACTCTGCCATTTTACCGACATTGAGTGTAGACTTGTATTATTTCTTAGTGAGTATACTAGTATGAAAAATAATTGAGACAACTGATATAATTATGAGATAATATACGAGATAAAGATAGAATAAATTTAAGTAAAAATATATGAGATGTGAGAAATTTGCTGTGATATTGGGATATTGGGATATTGGGCTATTGGGATATTGGGACATTGGGCCAGAATTTACCTTCAGGCTATTCCGTATATGGTTACAATGTAATACATAGCTTTTACTTATATACGAAGTTAAAAAGACATGAGAATGTGTGCTTGATATATAGAGCTATATAGAAGCACGTGATCGGGGTATAGAGCTATATAGAAGCACGTGATGGAGATATAGAGTCATATTCCTGTTGTGACAGGAAAAATGTCTGAAGCATAAACGTTATTGGTTGAAAGATTACCAGTGCTGGAAATCTTCAAAATTAGAAAGGTGACTGAACTCTGGGGTTCTTGGAAAGGTGCGCCATGGGGGTGCTTACCGTCCGCATCGAAGAGGGTTAGGTTAAGGCCCATTACTAAAATACTGCCTGTATAAAGGATAGGCGTTCTAATCCTAAGCACCTGCATGACCCTTAGGTTAACCCTATAGCTATATAGTACTTCAGTGGAACCCTTTGATCCTATAGGGATATACCCTTACTTCCCTGTCACAGGGATATAGCATTACTTAAATACCGCCTGTTTGAAGGATAGGCCATATAGAATACATATGAAATACATACTCTCCATGCTAAACAAAGAACTTACTTTTTTAAGTATAGGAAAGGGTTGGCCTGTTTGAAGGATAGGCCATATAGAATACATACGAAATACATACTCTCCATGCTAAACAAAGGGCTTACTTTTTTAAGCGTTGAAATGCTCCTTATATTCACTACTTAAAAGTGCAAAAGGGAACACAAATCTTTATTTTCCTCTTAGGTTTTTAAGTAAGATACCATTTCTTGCACCTGCTCATTTTATTTTTATTTTTTGAGTCTCTTGACTGTGAATTGGTTCGCACACAACTGGAACCGCACAGAAGAAAAAAGCACGTGTGGACTTGTACTTTATTTCTCACGTTAATGTGTATTCCTGACTACTCTCCCTTTGATAGTATTTGAACATGCATGTATGTACAGAGAGACATTGAGAGACATTGAATTTCAAGGGACCATTCAGATTTGAACAACTCATGAATTTTTGTCTCTTAAGAAATAAAGAAACAAGTTTACCCCAGCCACTACCAGAAACACACACACACACAAAACATTGTAATGCTCTCCAACTTTTTATGAGCTCAAGCTTTTCTTTGAACTAGCACATAAATCTCAGGAAACCGTATATCTATCTATGCAAAAATGTCTATGCATATAGGCACTCACAAAAACAGAACAAATAGTATTTTTCTCAATACATAGAAACACACGTACACTCAATCCTCGCTCATTGTGAAGCGGTAGCGGGAAAAAGGAAGAGAGAAAAATAGATCAGATGTCTATAAAAGACGGAAAGAAGCGTTGGAAGTGAAGCTCAACTACCTTTCTCAGTTATCATCGTTCATTCAGTACTATTATGAAATGAAGGATTCCACGAGTATTTTGATGTTCGGATCGCTACTCACACTCACACTCTCGTCTATCGAACATCTAATAGCTCCAGAAAATAAAGTCTAATGTCTGGATGCAGATTCTCCTTCTAAACATCGTACTACGTACACGGCTGACGCTGACACAGAGCTGACACATAAACATTTCTTCACGAGACATTTCCTTCAGTAAATGTGTAGGTGTGTGCCGCACCACTGATAACTATCCTACAGTAGAACATATACCAAAGTTAAAATATCAATAACTGTATAGGGATAGGAGCAGAGTGAGAAAAAGTAAAAAAAGATTAAAGTACCTCCCTAACGTACCTTTTATCTCTCTCTATATATACAATTAAGTGATGGAAGTTTCAAATATCCAGCCAACACAGAAATATATTATGTGACGAGCTAAACTACATCTCTGCAGCAAAGATAGGAAAATAGAAGATGTGGAACGACGATGGATTTGAACGACTTGAAAATTTGGCTTAGTTTCAGTGTGTGTATGTGTGTGTGTGTGTGTGTTCGCTAAGGCAATCATCGGGCCAGGATCCAATTGGCAATCATTTCTCAAGCTGTAACCCAATGTATTTATGTATATAGGTGTCTATAATATAGACACATAATGGCTATACTTTCCCCTTGTCTAACCTTCCACAGTTCTCCCACCACCACCACCACCCACACCCACGCCCATAGCAGTATTATGGAGAGAGCAAGAATGGGAGAAATTACCATGGAGAAATCATAGCCGTTGAAGGGAAGGTATTTACTCGTCTTTAGTCTTTTGTTTATTCTATTTTTTTCGCTATAGTCAGTCGAACCTCGTTGACTTGGAATGGAAGTCACATGGGAAAACTGATCAATGTAATGCCAATCTCCAATAGTTTCACCTGGATTCTTTCTCTTTATCTCAATTCAAAAACCTCGACGTTTCCTCCTGTACCTGTACTATACAACTATAACAAAAATATATCTCTTCTAGCTTTTCCAATCGGCAGTCTTTTTGGGAGGAATGGCATGGAGGGAGTAAAGAGTACTTTTTTAACTCTGTGATTTACATTTATCTCACTGACTCTTTTGATTTGACATCTACTTGACTTGTATACTCCAAGGAAATTTTATCCTGAACCATTTCTTTTCATTTTTTTTTATTTGTTTGCTTCCAGTCTATCCTCCAGTTTCAGTTCGTATCTCTTCATCCCAAAAACAACTCCACAGTCGTCCAGATGTATGTACAAAGATGTAGTCAGATTGAAATCCTGTAAATTATTAAACGTGCATTTGTTCCATTTTTACTCAACAGATTCACTAAATTCACTCACACTGATAACTCTTCACAGGGACATCCTCCTTTTCCTTTTGTGTCTCTTGACTATAAGCACAAGCTTTAAGTTCAGTTCCGTTCTCAGCTCAGCATAGATTCCTTTTTTTATCTTCTGTAGTATGATGTGTATATTCTTAAAAGTAGAAAAGGGAGAAATAATGGACGGATGGTAATATCGTATTCGTGTGGTATACAGAAATGTATTCTTGCTGTGTTTGACTTCACCTTGACTGTTGTCATGGCTTGGGTTAGTAGGTAGGTATATGTAGGATTTCTAACCTACGAACTGAGGGTCATGCTGGAGATGTATGTATATGTACAGGCACCTGCATATACAATCTCGACTGGTATTTTGTTTCGTGATGTGACATGTTTCCAAGGGGAGCTACTACTTAAACTGCAACCTATAGGAGAAGGTACCTGACAACCCTGACAATATTTTATGAGTGAAGAAGGAGAAGCACGGAAGGAATTCAGAATTCACTTAGCCGGAAAACCCCGGCGACCGGCTCTCGTACTCCTCCGTTTAGGGTGACAGAGTCTGTTACAGTATTACTGTCTTGCTGATGAAGCAGAACTAAGCTGAGTGTGACCTGATTTGATATTCTGTATAAAAGCAGCTGAATAGTGAATTTCCATTTGGTTTCATTTTAGTTGAAAAATTGAGCATTTCCTGTCTCTCTAGTCTCTCTAGCCTTCCTCAGTCACTAACTTTGTTTTCATGTGTGTGAGCGCGAAAAGTTTCACTAAAATACGTTGGTAGGTGTATCTTGTCGACTATATAGATGTGCAAAGTTACTGCCACTGCTAGTGCTCTACCGTCATCGTCTACCGTCTACCGGAGCCGGTGGCGGCGGCACTGGGACCACCATCATTACTTAGCTGTTCCTTGGACGAGAGTGAGACGGGAAGACGCAGAGGAAGACGAGAGGAGAGGAAGACGGGAAAAAATGGTAGTGCAGAGGAGGAGGAAAATTGTCAAGTGTAAGTATGTATAAAATTTTTCATGCTGTCTCGGGTGAAAATTTTTCCGTCAGTAATTTCCGCGTGACATTTTTATACAAGTAAATGAAGATTGATAAGAGCGGATACTGCAGAGTGTTTTTCACGGAGCCAAGACTAAGTCAAGCCTACCCTGAGGACTCAAGAATTCTCAATAAAGTATCTGGCAACTTGTGTACCATGTGTGTGTGTGTGTGTGTGTGTGTGTGTGTGTGTGTGTGAGCGAGAGTGGAGCAGAGACGAGACGAGGAGAGAAGAGGGAATGGACATGCTCTTACTCTTACCATGGAGAGACGTGCACAGTCTGCTTTTGTAGGAATGGAAAGAGTGACCTTCTCGTAAAATTGAAGACAACTAAGTTGTCTGTCCTGGTAATCAAAAGAAGTTTTTGAGGACAATACAGATGGATGGATGGATGCTATCGTACGACGTAGAGTGTCTATCCTTGTGTAGGTAGCCATCCCGTCCCTCCCTCACTCCTTTCCCTTTTCCTCACATATGAAGCAGCCAGAGCGAAGAGTCGAGAAGAGACAATAAAGCAAGTCAGCCTTTCTTTCTTTTGCCTTCTTCTTTCCCTATTGCCTTGTCTTTTGGTCTCTTGGTTCATGGAATTCTTCACTACACCCAATTCAGTCCTCGTATGTATGCACATGATTATTTTTCTTCCTCTCTCTCTCTCTTTCCCTTATTGCTATCCTCTGCATTTTTATCATTCCCTTTGTGCACTCGTACATGCATAGATTCTTTCCTACCTTCCCCCGTCTACTATGAGTACACACACGTCCGTCTGAGTCAACTGAGTCTACACTCCACACGTCCTCATCAAGTTCCGATGGAAATAAAAGGAAGGGAGTGAATGACGGTCTGGAGTTGTATGCACCTACGTCTATATGCCCTCGTACCCAGTTACCAGTTAGCAGTACCAGTACCAGCATGTTGCTACCCTATACACTTGTAGGTGCATTTGTTAGGTATATTAGATTGTGTATAGTATATGTGAAGAAATTATTTGGTAGTTGGTAAGTTTCCATACTCTCATTCTCTTCCTATTTCTCCTTCGATTTTGAGATTTGGTGGAATGTTTCAAGTAGATTTCCATGAGCTCTCCAGCCCAATAGACGTTCGAGTTGGAGTTGGAGTTGGTCCCATCCTGCATGTGTCTTCCCCTGCTTTCTTTCGCCGAGTCTCGTTGGGTCTGGCAGGGTAAATCAACTCTATTGAATTGCTATCAAGTTATTCGGAAATGAGAAATGGGAGACTGTGTTGGTTTCCCGTTGTTCACGCCGTACAATGCACTGCCCTCCGAGTCATGGAGTAGTTGAAGTACAGAGCGCGGCGTGCCCTTATTTACATACATATACGGAGCCTCTCTGGATCAAGTACTTGGACTGCTGGATTTGACTATAGGACAAGGAATGGGAAATAGGATGAAGATGTAGTGTGGACGAAGAGTCTAGTCTGGTCTGGTCTGGTCTGGTCTGGTGGAGACTGGGACATGGGTGAGCCAATTCAATACAATTATTGCCATCGGAAAAAGCCCAGGACCAAACATTACATTGGATGAGTCGGAGAAAGACAAGTGTGTGGTTGAAGAGAGGCAATTTCCTCTCTCAACTGAACTTCTTTATTCCAAACTATCACCAGCATCTTACTACCATTTCATTTCCTACATCCATCCCATACAGAGTAACTTACCCATTCGTCACGAGCCAGACCACCACCACCACCATCACCACTAAAACTACAACTTGAACAGTCCAACTTACATGTAACTCGGATCGAACCAATGTAAATACATATCCAAATCCCCCCGTATGAGATGTGTATCTATATTTTCACTTTTCCACTGTATACTTTCCCTTTTTGTGTGTCTCTCTCTCTCTCTCTCTCTCTCTAATAATAATGCTGGATGTGTACCGTTGTCTTTCCCCCCACTTCCGCCTGTGACTGGATCTCTGGACTCTGGCTGGATGGATGCTACAGGACCAAAATTCCAACTCCCATCAACCAACCACCGACCTACATAGAGACCCTGAAAACTAGTTATTCCGTCTGAGAGTGAAGGTGAACGTGACGACAGTCCTGTCGGTCAACAAACTCGTCTTGTTTAGTTTTTGGTCTTGGCTTTTTCAATGGTTATTTGTTTGCTTTCTTGGGAGAAAACTACAATACATTTTGGGTGATAGGGAGCATCCGTGAAGTGGAGAAGAATGGAGAGGGCGAAGCTGAGAGGAAAGAGAAATTCTGCTTTCTATTTTCTATACTGTTACTAGTATGAGTGTGTGTGTTCGTGTCTGTTTCTATGTTAGTACCTTCCTAGGTTGTTGCTATAGGATTGGAGGGAGAATCGCTGGACCATCAATCACTCGAGGTTTTCGCCTACCGCGTCAACTTTCATCACGACTTTTTGTAAAGAGCTCTCGCTCTCTCTCTCTCTCTCTCTCCATTCTTCTACTCCACTCTTTATTTCAACTTACCAACCTGCAAACTCCGCGTCCAACTCCAACAGAAATCAACCGTATTGAATTCTTCTTCTTCTTCTTGGCTTTCTCCACACATGAATGTATCTGTGAGCGTCTTTCGGTTTTCACCACTATAGAGATTCGTGGGCCCGAATGTTTGTTTTGAGTATTTACAGTGAAAGAGATAGTTGTATATAGAGCTGTTCTTTGTAGTGGCTGCGGTGCGGAGCAGGTTGGGACTGTGTATGGAGGTGGAATGCTCAGAATGTAGGTAATAAGAAAGGAAGGTAGCATTGGGATTAGTTCAATTCAGATGCTGCCACAGAGATACACACCCGCAGACCCACACACACACACACACACACACACACACACACACACGTAGAGTTGATAGTTGTTTTCCAAGTATATACTTTTCTGTAGTCTGTAGCCATTAGATTTCTTCTTTTCCATAAATCTCTCACGCCCATTTACACTATTCACTGGGCAAACTATGTCTTCCTTCATTGTTCACTCGAAAGTGTCCGAACCTAATGCAGTGTCCACCTTTCCACAGTGAAAGTGAAGCTAAAGTCAGTAGACCGAGAGAGCCACACGCTTCCATTGCCACACAGCGAGCCAACCCAAGATTAAGCGTCATCTTGCACGGCATTTCGTCCTACCTCATTTCTACTAAATCACGAGATCTTCCATCATAGAAGTTCCTTTGGTTCGTCTGTACATATACATATATCATATAGTCGTAGTCGTAGCCGTAGCCTTGAAGGTGAATGTGTGGGCCTCGCAGTATGTGCTCCCGATTCTTTTCTCCCTCATCTCATCTCCACGTCTTCATTCTTATCCAACTTCTCCTCGTCTTCCTCGACTTCCTTCTCCTTGTTTCCACCTAAAGCCACCAGGAAGGAATGAAAAAGGAAAGAAATGAAACTAAATCAGCTCCCTTGAACCTCTTGCCTTTCTCCTTTCTAACTAGTCTCACTTCCTTTCTTCTTTCCGGCCTTCCCTCCTGCCCAATGCCAAGGAGCAGCACGGAGCAGTGCGGACATGACCCTCCTTGCGGAATCTATAACGGGGGGAACTACTGGGCATTGGGTAGCTACGTGGCAGGAGAATGAGACGAGAAGAAAGAGTTCATTATAAAGACGCACTTTTGTTGGAGGTAGTTTCCCTGAAATCTCAAGAAAATAGAAAGAAAAGAAAAAGCGCCCAATGTTGACTCACAATTTCAATACGATACTTCCGTGGAACTATAATAGTACCTGCATATGTATAAAATTTGGAATCAAATCTTTCACGTTATACCTTGCTACGTGGAGCCAGACGAGGAGGAAAGAAGTGTGTGGCTCCGTTACATTAAGAACGTTCCTGGACCAGAACCCATGCATGGTGTGTTTGTGTGTAGGTTGCATGTATGTTAAAAAACATGGACACAGAATGCAATACAGTTTAGAGGAGTCCGCCCTGTACAAAAGTCCAGGACTGCGTAAAGTTGAAATTGGAAAAATAATAAAGTTTTAGGAGCTACGATTAGTTGAAACGATTCAGTGGACATTTCAGAGTTGTTGGTGATTCAGGAAAGACATGGGAGAGGAACAGAGAGTGCCGGTCCATTGTCCATACACGAACTGTGTGACTAATAGAACATAGCTACACGTCTACTCGCTCCGTTTGTTAGCAATAGTAATTGAACCAGAACCTATGGATACACACTACTGCTCACGGAAGGACAGAGAGACTCACGTAGGTACGGATGGGAAGGGAGCAGCAGGAAGGACGGATTGTTTGATCCTTGTCTTGGTCCGGTCCGGTCCAGTCCAGTCTATATTGCTCATAAGTATTTATTAAAAAACATAGGAAAGCTTTTATGGGAATTAGTTAGCGGAGAACAACAGGGGAAGAAATCTTGGTAGTTCCCGTACAGCTGTACAGCAGACTCTATGTTCCTATATTATTAAGACGGGGAGAGTCCCAAAAGTCTTTGGGTCAAAACCTAATTTCTTGTAATTGCAACAGCAAAATGTCGTTCCACTTTTTGACTCGCAGCTCTCACAAAGTCTCTCTCTCTCTCTCTCTCTCTCTCTCTCTCTCTCTCTTTCCGATCTATTTCTTGAGTTGCATTTAATGGAAGTGGAGTCGTTGGAGACAAAGCAACTTCCTCCTCCCAACAGTCATCAACTCCTGACTCAGAGCTCAACGTGTGGGAGGGAGACAGGATCCAAAGTTAAAATGGACGAAACAGAGGAATGAGAAAAGAATGGTCCGAGCTCAAGTTACTCTTTCACCAGCCAAACAGAAAATGTTATTAACTCAAATACACCTATATACATGCATGCAATATACACAGCTGGTCGTACTTATTCTTTCTCTCTTAATGCCACAGCTTTTAAACTCAGACAGACTCCTCTCTCGCCCTCATAGAAATTTATGTGAGACTTTCAAACAGAGAGAGAGAGAGACTACACCGAATTTCAATGGTTACGAATCAAATCGCACTAGTAGATTACCCGAGGCCAGGAAGTAAGGTCAACTGGATTTGCTGGGCTCCAAGTCTTTTTTCTCCCTTCCTCTCCCGACAATATATATATATAGTCGGGCAGGGCTGTATCTCCGAGTTGTAAATTTTTTGTGGGTCGTCGTGTTCAGTTTCAGTAGTGCAAAAACGTATTGACGGGGCCGTTAAGTGTAGAACCGTATGTAACATTTGATATGGTCAGGACGTCAACCAAGGACGACGGAAAATAAAGAGAAAAGTTTTTGGCTCCTATGTAGAGGCGAACAATTTGATGGGGCACACGAGGGGAAAAAAATACAGTCTCAAAGAGTTACAGAGAATGAGAAGGGAGTGGAAATAGACTGTCACTACAACTCTGCACATAATTTGTGTCTTGAAATACATACATAGGTACCTAGATATACTTGTGTATATCAACGTATGTAGGCCTATCCACAGTTTACAATCTAGAGACTACACAGAGACAAGTTTCGGGGGTACCTACCCATAGCTAGGTAGGTAGGTAGGTAGGTACATGGAGAGGGGAGGCTGACAGCTCTTCTCGAGTAATTTAGAGATTATACTCTCATTTCCAATATCCATCATAGACTGAGAGAAAAACTATATTCCTACCGGGAATTCAAGGAGAGTGTCATTGATTAGATCGTCGTCGAGAAACAGAGAAGATGCATTTCATGCTTACAGAGAAATTTGGACAGTAATGTAAAACGTCACATCTTGCTTGATGCGTCCCGTTAATGCTCCATGGATCTACCTTGATTCTATATAGAGTTGACTTTGGAGTGCGCGTATATATATATTTGGACAGCACATGTTGCAGTGGAGGAGTATGATGATGACTGTGATAAGTACCTACCTACGATGGATATGATGGGCCTCGTTGGATCGGACGTTGTTGGAGTCATGTAGAGAAATGCTACAGCTGCGGGAGTTGATACTCTTTTCACATTCGTAGTCGGAGTCGTACACTCAATAATCTGCGGAAGGGAAAGGAGGACGATCGAGGTCTTCAGGAGAGACATTCATTCGCCTCACTGACTAGAATCCAATAACTCCGTGAAAGCTATGAGATGGACGGATTCTCCATATTATGAACTGATCCTATCAATCACTGAGATTTATATTGCATCCTCCATGTAATGTCAGTCTTCTCAACCAGTCACCTATTTTACACTCCCTTGCTTTCTTGTTTAACAAAACTTCGTCTTTTTTCCTGTCTTCAAATATTATACTTATGAGCCAAGCCCTATAGTCAAGTAGGTACCTACCAAGAAAAAAATTTGTTTTATCGGCTTCTTTACATACGTATAAAAGCATACGTATATATTCTTGAGGAATGCGTATCTTTTGTACGCTCACACTGCGAACCTTCTACAGACCCTCCTACAACGGATTCTTCAGAGTATAAGAATTAAATTATTCCTCCTCCTCCTTCCGTTTCAACTTACGATTAGACTACAAACGCACGGGGCACGTATATGTATGTGTCCATATATGGATGAATGGTTGCATAGTTTTACAGTCTGCAAATCTTGGGCTTCTGCTTCCTCTATTCGCACCGACCTTGAGGAAACTCGTTTATCTCATGTTACCACCTGGAGTCAATTCGCTAGGATACGCTAAATCTGCTGTAGTAGAATATCCAGCAGAAGAGGAACACACACTCTCACAATGTGCGATGTTACCGGATATAGAGAAGTATATAGTCTATATAAGATATTTACAGATCAAATACCATCTTAAACATCTCATTTCTCGTAGAAATTCCAACGTGAATTCCATTGACATTATTTCACCCGAATCCCAACATTTACTCCTGTCACTTACAATTAGATCACAAGTGGAGTATTGGACCCGGATAAAATTATTCTTTTGGGCTGAGAGCGTACTGGAAAAGACGAGAAGAATTGAGTTTCAAACGAGTATCCGTAAAAGGTGGAGTGACAGATGGTTCAAACGATTTCATGGCGTTGTGATAACATTTATGCTGTAAGTATTTGCGACGTATAGATTAACAGTTCATGTTTTTGTTCTTTGTATAGCTTTTCAGGAATTATTACATACAGCAGTGAATATTGTTCAAGTATTTAAATGCAGTTATGCAATTTTCTCCTTTTGCTCGGGCTAACTGACGTTTACCATCATGATTATTATTATTTATCATTCAAAACGCCATTTTTATATATTGTTGGATGCGGTGTTTGGTAATGACTTGGAATATGGGTAGTTTTATGATGTTATGTAGTAGGTTATGTAAAACAATAAGTATTTACTGATGTACAATAGTAATAATCAGGCCTTACCACATTTCCGGATTTTTTGCTTTAAATTTCTGGATTTTGACTTATCAGAATTTCCTGAATTTGTAATTCAAAAATCCGGCTTATTTCCGGATTTTTCAGGATTTAGAATGACCAAAAAACCAAGTTGAATATTAAAATCAAACAATTATTTTAACATATTACCCCCCCCCCCCCGTTGTACTTACATTGTATAAATCGTATATTTATTAGATTAAAGCCGAACAAGTTAAATTTCAAAAGAGCAAAAATCCTAATTTTGTTGATTATTTTTCCCGAAATTCCGGATTTTCCGGAATTGTTTCAAAGAATTTCTAAATTCCGCCTTTTTTTCATTTCCAAGCTTAAATAACAATAAGGAAGCTATTTCATTGGCAAGTTACGGTATCATAAGTATTTTCGGATTGGCGCGGCCTCCCTATGTCCAAACCTAGGTCATGTTATTACTGAATAAATTGTGAGTAGCATGAAGGTAGGTAATTGCGGGACGTGTTTTAATGTTGGCCGCCTGATAAAATTCGTATTAGTTGAAAGTTTTTGAAACTCAAAGTTTTGAAATGAGAAGATTGAATGAGGAACTTCACTAGCAAAAAATTAGTTCTTGTTATGCATTGACTCGTTCCAGATATACAGCTGATGGTCACCATTAGCACACCGTTCACAATTATCCACACTCACCCTATATTCTTATAGGCTGTGGTGTACACATAATGGTGATAATACGAATAATCATAACTTGCACAAAGACCGACTACGCTGTATAAATAGTGGTAGTACTACTGTATGTCTCAAAATATTAAACACATCACTGTTTATGGCGACGACTTCCTCCCAAGAAAGATTTCTCAAGCAAAATATTTATTTTAAGATAAAAATCCACTATTAAGTACGATTCGCCTTTGATTGATCAGGCCAGGGCCAGGGGTAACGGGTTGTAGGACATATTCCCCCTGGACATTCCCCCCCCCCCGGGCCTTTTCCCCCCTGGACTTTTTCCCCCCGGACCTTTTCCCCCCGGACATTTTCCCCCCAAACAGTAACCCCGGACATTTTCCCCCCACACCCTTATTAAAGAAACTGAAATTCTCATTATATAAAGTTATGAATTATAAAATGTTCGCAGTGGATTACTATTACTTCCGTTAATAATGTAATATGTTACAAATACAAATCAAAATTATACTTTATTGAACCCTGAGTGTGGTTTGCGTAGAAATACATGGAAAAATCAATTTTAACATAGAAAATTAAATCAAAAGAAGCAACTAGTTTTAATCATAATAAAATCTTTAAACATATTAGTTAGTAGAAAACTTACTCCAGAAACATGTACTGTACTATTTTCCCGATATGACTAAAAAAATGTAGATTAGTTATGTATGCTGGCATTATATAAAATCCCTCCTTCATAGATGAGCAAGAAAACGAAAGTAAAACTGGTTACCCTTTAAATAACCCTTTAAGTTACCTACATACTTATTACACAATTAATTGAAAAAAAATAACTTGATATTAAAAAACTCAACTACATATAAATCATTAAATAACGGTACTCATTACTTTATTACTTTAATTATTGCACGATAGATAAAAAACTTCCTGTTTGAATATTATTATATTATGGAATATTAATAAGTAACCTAATCAGGACATAATGCTTAGAAACTACGTCCGCTAGAACGCCTGTATTATTTTCTCAGAATACATGCCTTTACACGACCGCGTAATAATATATATCAGTATCTTATTTAAGGGGTTTGGGGGGGGGGAAATGTCCAGGGTTACTGTTTGGGGGGAAAATGTCGGGGGGGAAAAGGTCCAGGGGGAATATGTCCGTATACCGGGGTAACGTGGTTCTCATGTAAATAATTAAAAACCGAAAATGGGGTGTCTCAAAATTTTACACTCACTTAACGGTTTTTAAAATTCAAATAGCAATATCTCCCGATATCTCAACAAGTACTAAAATTCGTATGCACACATTAAATATGAGTAGAATTATTCACTTTGATCATCGGGTCATTGTAGCACTGGTAGCGTTGAAGACGATTGGTCAACCTGATGTCAACTTTTTTCCCCGTTTGATTACGTAGGAAAGGGACGACTAGCTTCACTAAATTCTTATGCACATACGCAAATGTCGCCTGATTGTAATAAAAAAAAATCGGACACAAACACAATTAAATTACCTACAAATTGCAACACTTAACACTCAGGTCATTCGGGGGTACGAGACGCCCGGGCTTGAACATTACTGAAAGTTAATGAAATCCCCTCAGCAGCATGTAAGGGAGCGTCCATAAATGATATCATCGGAGCGTTGAGTGGGTCTGGTAAGGTGCTGATGATATGCCGTGTTAAAGGTAGCCGTTTACGCAATGTTAATATGATTACATGGGGTGGGGGTATAGGTCCTAAAAGAGTGATGATTTGGATGACGTCATTTATGGATCATCCCTAACTCTCTGTTATGTTCAACCCCGGGCGTGTCGTGATCCCGAGTGATCTGAGGTTTTTGTGTTGTACCATTTTGTAGGCAATTTAATTGTGTTTGTGTCGTAAACGACAAGTCATTGCAGAATGCAGACAGACAAAAGTTGAGTTAATTAATAAAGGACCAAAAGTTCTTCTATTTCCAGTGACAATTACAAATCAAAATTCAAGTGGAAGAAATTAACTTCTAAAGTAGCTTTTGAAGATACTCAAAAGTAAGCTGGCAACTGACTACAGTACAGTGACAATTAAAAGTCGCAACGACTCTTCTACTGATGCATTGAATGTAGTAAATTAATGTTACTTTTTTGAATTGCTGAATCTAATATGTCGGTTAGTTTCGATTAACTATGAGTAATGTAGCTAAAGTTAGGTAATTAGTGAAATACATACAAAATTAATTAGGGTGTACATATAAAATTAAACTACAGATCTGCATATTTCTTTCAGCAATACTTCTTTAAAGGTTCTTTAGCAATACTTTCTCCAAAAATGAAGACGTCGATACTGCAGGCCAATTCCTGCTGCAATGTAAAACGACTAGTAGTAAAGTTAAAGTTAAGGCACAAATTCATTCACCGGAAAAATACATGCTAAGAGCAAGAGCTAACAGTCCTCTCTCTATGTGTATATAACTCTGTGGTCAATCCGGTGACAGTTTAGCGCCAAACGAAACATTTGAAGTAAATTTCACATTCGGAAACAAGGCGGGAAAATTAGAAATTCAGCACTAAAAGCATAGTATTTTACGAATTTTACCAAATATCCAATTATTATTTTGCTATACTTCTACTATGTAACATTACACTTTAATCAATTACTTATTATTGTTCTTGTTTCGCAACCGTGAGCAAAAGTAATTAAATTAATATTATGTTGTATCTGTAGTTCATATAATCTCTGAGTGCTGTGATGTACGTTTAGGTTCTTAGACTGTGCTGGTATTTATTATATACGATCCTCCTTTTCATTTTATTTCTGCTCGAAGAAGGCATAATATATATTTGTAATTTCATTTTGCTTTCTTCGGCTCTTCGGTGGCTGGACTTGGCCCATATCAGTATAATTATAATTCGTCTACTACTCTTCTGTTTGCTGATCGACTCTACTCTAAGCGTTCTGCGATTTCAATTTAATCAATGATAAAGTTACAACATCGCACCCATCAGCTGGACTAGTACGTCTGTTGTAGGCAGTTTTGAATTCCATAATCGGGAATCGGGGTTCATAGCTATATGAACTGACTGTGGACTGACTGAGAATGGGTACTGTGTCGTCAGTATCAAAATCATACTTCCAATTACTGCAGTTACTAGAATCTTCGTAAGTTTTAAATTGAAAGAAATTATTCCTTCACATGGATCAAGCTGTTATATACGTTATATTTGTTAATATTTAAATTTAAGTTGTGGAGTATAGAGGAGGAAACTTCGTATTTCAAATGTGGTACACTATCAACAAAATAAAGTATCAAGATTGATTGAGCTATCTCAAACCGTGATCTTCATATTCAGCAGTACACTTTATACACTTGTGTCAACCAAGCTTCTTTCTGCAGTGTAATGGGAAAATAAATTGAAAAAACACACTCAAAATTTCTACCTTCATCATTCATCACGGGAAACAGGACTAATTAAGAAGGGACAAGATCAAGCTTAATTTTTCTTCCAGTTCTGTTCTGCTGATCTTCACCATGTGGCTGTCTTATTACTACGGGTCACTATCCATCACCCCTCTTTACAACGGTACAGCTCATTCGTTGAATTTATATAAAGCTAGTAATAAGGGTAAAAATGTATTAGGCAAGGAATATTTTCTTCTCTTTCCAAAATATTCCATCTGCAAGTTTTAACTCGTAGATGGTCGATCAATTTTAAAAATGTGAATTAAATATTTTTAAATTTACTGTTTGCCAATCGGGATTATTGAAATTTAAAAATGCAAAGCCGTGATTGGTGCAGACGCAGAGCAGAAAAGTCTATAACGTCAAGTTAATGATTAAAAGGCGTACTTATAAATAATATAAAAGGCGTTATTATATGTACTTACATATTATTATTACTTCCATTGCTTCTACTGATTCGCTAACTTTGAGTTTGAAAAGTTTTCAACTACTTCGAATTTAACAAGCAGCGGTCACAATTACCCACCCTCAAGCTAGTACTACAAACAATTTAGATTTCATTGTTTGCATATACAAAATCATACACAAGAAGTGCTTTGCAATACGAGAACGTAACTAATCGTAAGTTATATACTAACTTTAAGCCAATTGCTAAATTGGTTCAAATAAAACAAACGTCTGCACAGGTGCAGCTCCCTAGGACCCCCACCCCCCCCCCCCCACCATGTCCGGATGTACGAGTCATTGTAGTTTATTTTTTAAACTCTTAGGTTTAGGTTTACGGCTAATTTGAACTCACATCTGCTGTTAGTGTATACAACTTTTTCATTCAGACGTATGGTTAAGATGATATTTGCGTTGTTTCTTATTAGCCACTTTAAATGTATCCTAGTAACTGTTTAATCTTGTCTCCACAGGTTCGTAATCCTCTTATAATTCTGTCAAGATGAATACCTTTAATGATGCAGATATTCAGTCAGCGCTGAGGCTAAATCCAAATCCAGTAAATTATCGGTTGTCAGATGTTGCTGTGAAATCTAGTCGGGTTGCGATTCAAGCGTCATCATGCATTGTTTTTCTTATTGTGTACTATAACATGAACTATCAGAATGTGCATCCTGGGCCGGTTTTGGTGACCACGCTTATTACCAGTGTGTGTGGATATGTGATTTACCACCTGTCTACGGCTAAAAATATATTTCAGGAATTTATAGCTTTAATTATTCACGCACCGAAAGAACATGTAAGGGTGGCTGTTGTCTACTTAGTATTTTCTTACCTTCTTGCTCCAACTTTAAGGACCCTTACAGACACCATTAGTACAGACACGATACACGTCACTGCCGTGTTTATGCTGGGTTTGCATTTAGTAACCAGTGATTACGGAATGAATGGTTTTGTTGTGTCAAAGCCCATTTCCGTAAATGCAGCCATGATCGGCTCAATTTTTCTTGCGTCCCGGTTGGATACCGATTGGCATTCTATTGCTCTTTTGACGTTTGCCATCCAGTCTTTTATATTATTTCCAATTTTGTCTCCATTAATTCGAGAGTCGCCAATTGCTCTCTCTGCAATAATCTTACTGTCTGCGGTTGTTTCCATGACTGTGTCATCGAACTTGTTTTTAGCTTATACTATCCTTATGTTTATAGTAATTATTGTTTGTCCGTTTATATTTGTTGTTTCTAGTGGACTAAAACGTAACATTTATGGGCCATGGGATGAAGCTATACCAGAAATTAAATATAAATGTGAATGATTATTAATGCCGCCATGTATTTATATTTGCGCCTTATTAGAAAAGACGTGATCTCATTCAAAAGTTGTAACTGATAGTCGTTTATTGTATTTAATTGATAAGAATAAAATCACGGATTTCGAAATGGTTCGTATTACCATATATAACAAACTTTTACTACCACAGTAGAATCTGTAGAATTGCTAATAGTTAAAATACTTGCATAATACAGTGTTGTGCAGGGTGACAGTATGACATAATATCGGGTCATTCAAATTATCGTATTATTCCTATTTACAAAAATAATTGTAATGAGGAAGAAGCTACATTTAATGTTTCAAAACTATAGTTTGTAGTTGCTTTTGATTTTTAACACATCATAAGTTCATATCTGATTGTAATAAAATTGATATTGCGCATTCATTAGCTTGTCATAAAATTACATTTTTTTACCGCATTCGTAGTTACAGTATACTTTTGTGCAGTTTCATAATTTTCGAGTCTACGTTGCGCAGAAGGCAATTAGACAGGCAACTTAGGCAACTTTTACGATAGGAAGAATTTCAAGACATTATAAGTTCGATTGCAGTTGTATGAGAAGACAGCGACCAGTAATTTATAACGACAAGTATTTGAAGAGTTTTTTTGGCAAAACGGGATAAGCCGTTCAAAGCAAATTTTACAGGAACAACGAATAATGAATAATAGGCGGCAGAATTCTTTTATTGAGCTGATGTTTTTCTACAGGTACTGCAACTGATGAAGCGTTATTACAAGCAGTTTCATTCATCCAGAGTGATCCTGGATTTTTTTTAGAAAATTTTCAAAAAATATTATTTCTGGACTTATCCTTTTTTGCCAAAAAAGTCAAAAAACCAATAACTTAACGTGGATTAAAAACATCGTGAGGTAAAATTTTAATCATTTTGAGTGAAACCAACCTTTTTTTAAACGTTTAAATTTTTTCTTGCATTAACTTTACGCACGTGAGTTGCCTTCTACAAACTACGAATACATTCGAAATTCAAAGTTGAATCAGAAATGCATGTTTTGGGCGAAGTTTTCAAAAATTTTAATGGGCTTATCCCGTTTTGTCAAAAAAGGAAATTTTGACTATTTTAACTAGTTGAATAGTACACGTAACGCAAATAATCTCATTTTTGAAAAAAATGGACTTATCCCGTTTTGCCAAACAACTCTTCATTTATAATGTGTATTCAATTCAGCTGCTAAAACTTCTTGCAGAATGATCGTCCTATTCTCTTCATCTTATCGTAAGAAATGCACTAAAGATTTATACATTTAAAACAGAATGCTCTGTCTTTTGTTGAATTCAAAAATTCAGGATTCAAACAAATATTTCATGCCCTCGCCTCGAAGACCCCAAATTTCAGATTGATATTTTTACCCTCGAATTATTGTATTATGAAGGAATGAAGGCACCTACACACGATACACGGAAGTTTTTACGTATTTTACGAACTGTGCGTGTACTAATCCGTTATCCCCCAGTGGCCAGTGAGTGTGGCATTAATGGTTTATTTCAACAAAAGCCTTAAATTAAAAATATAGATGTCCATATTAACTTGAAATTCCACACTATTTCCTTAGATATCGTGTACTACCCCTACATTCCGTCAATAAAGGATCGTTCTACAAACATTGAATATCCTCCCTGCTAATGCTCCCATGAATGTTCTCATTTAAATTAGTAAGATGCTTGACTATTACTGTATACTTAAGATAGAGACACATGTAGGTATCCATGTAGATTCACCATAGGTGTGGAGTAAGGTGCAACCATAGGGTAGTACATACCTTGGTATACATGGTCGCTTTATTTGGTCACATTCAAGTGGGTGTGGACACATCATTGAGAGAGAATAATTTATGATATCATCCTACTGATTACAAAAATAAGCAAGATATTTAGAAAAAATATTGGAGCCGTTGGACTAATTTTGCGCATGGTATAGTGTATACGCTTCAGATGAAGGAGCGTCTACGGCACTGAAATCAACAGTATCATTTTATTTTAAGTGAACTCGCTTCGATTGAACGTACTCATATAGTAATCAACATGAGTATGTAAACCAACCGAATTATGAAAATAAACTCACGGGAACTATTACAGTCCTTTTCAACGGGTCCGCATTCCGCATGATACCACGAGTAGGTCTTCTATACACCTAACTTTTACGACTAACATTTACGAATCCGAGAAAAACTCAGGGAGGGCGCCGACGAATGCAATCGGGTTTTGTACATTACAAATTACAACGATTTTATAAACTAATATGTAAAAACTTTAACCTGGTGGCGCCTACGCTTTACGCAGTGTATACAGCAAGTAAACCAACGGCTCTTTAACACTGAAAAATACTCAGTCCAGCATACCATGCGTTATTTTCCCTCATACACATTTACTACACAGTTTCTTACATATGATTAATTAAGTTAAATTGTAGCTGTGATAAAGTTAAGATTTATTTCAGGTATGGAAAAATAAATCACAACGCCCCAATTCGAACCATTCCAATTATTGCAAGTTAGAGGTAGCCGAAGATACATGTCAATTAATGTAAACTAGTTATTAGTTTTGTTTCAACGTCTAGCCTGGTAAAACTCGCATAAAGGAATCTCAGGAAGACATACAGACATAGCGCCTTAAAGTCTGTGTCTGTAACTTAAGAAAAACAAGTTAGAAAAAATACTAAATTTTTTTAGTGTCCGTAATTTTAAACTTACATTTAATTCGACTCTTTACCTTGTAGTATATATCATGAGGACGTAAGGTACAAATTGTGATGAGGCTATTTGCTCTTAAATGGACAGGAGTTGCAGAATTTCTAAGGTGTATCATAACATCTACAAATTACCAATAATGTTTATGTAGATATATCTTTGAGCACAGGTGAGTCGTCTGGTCTTAAAGAATAAGAATGAAATGATTTGGGAGGAACGTCACTGCTCAGATTTTTTAAGCATGTACCATCGCGAGGGACTCACCTGACTACGTACCTATTTGCGAAGCATTAATGATAATTAGTATGAAATGATGTAAATAAGTACTGAAGTGTTAACGGTCTCTAATTGGCATTCATGAGTGCATAAATCGCCGTATAGCTTTGTGAGGGATTTGGACTGAGTGAGGTGATGCAGTAGAGAAGAAGGGAAAAAATTGCTGTTTGAATGGTTTCAGCCGTTTCAGGGTGTCATGAAAGTACATTGACGTAGGTTCTGATGTTTGCACACCTACACGAAAACTTCGAGCATGACTACATAAAAGTATATACCTACCTACCTACCTACCTTCCTACCTATTTACCATAAATAAGTATAACACAGTATATACATTAATAATAATATATGAGAATACTGATACACCACAGACTCGCATTACCTTTAATAGTGATTTCTACTGCGGGTTCCTGTCCCCTGTCACAGGGATCATACTGCACTATTGTGATGGAACAAAGATATGAGATTCTGATCTGAAAATCCCATTCCATACAAATACTAATATCTACTATCTACAAAAACAGCTAACTAGCAACCAAATTGGTAGGTAGGCACCACACGCGAGAGCGATAAGATGCTCATGTGTATAAGTCTACTAAGGTCTGCAAAAAGGGGCTATATGTAGAATTATAAGATATTAATAAATGTTTCCTAAATATAGTCTATCTATTGACTTTGATGCTGTTTTTATGCGGATGGTATCTCTTTCGTGCGATTATCGCTGAGTGCACAGAGCAGTACGTATGGGTATAGATGATATCTATTCACAAATTGCAATAAGAGATACTACTAATTTTTTTTTTCGTTTGGGACTTATGCATATAATTGACATGGCAAAAGTAGATACATGATAATAAGCTAATTGTAAGTCAGAAATGACCGTGAAAAATAAAGACACCAAAGTACTAATTAATCGTTATCACCATTTAATGAAATGTTGATGAGATGTATGTGATAGTATTTTTCCCTGTAGCATATTAAATGACTTGACACTACTCAGCACTGGCGGGACGGTGGACATGACGGGAGAAGTCCTTTTATCGCTCGTTTTACTTGAGAGAATGAGTCATAGAAATCATCGATGTATTTACCAGCCAATGAGAATCTGAGGAAATGACGAAGGTTCATGACGTCGTCCTTTCCGTGGGTCGTCAACAGAGGCGAGCATGTTAAAGAAGTGTGTATGTGTGTGTGTGTGAGAGAGAGAGAGAGAGAGAGGGTTTGAGATTTTTCTTGTAAGTAGAGTTTCGAATATGCCAAATTTAGAAACGAACACAACAAAAAAATTTTATCGTTAACCATGTGGTTTGTTATTATTGTTCAAGGCACCCGTTACTCTACACACTATACATTTTTAAGTTTAGAAAATTAAATGTGTAGTGTCTGCCTACCTTGTTAATATTGATTGTTACTCTTCTTGGGTTTGAAATGCTTCGCTCTACTATTTACAGTACATACTCATCAATTATTATTGTTCTTGTTTCGTAATCGTGAGCAAAAAGTAATTAAATATTAAATTAATATTATTTTGTTTGTACCATTCCCTGTCTCTGTCTCTGTTGTCCATATAATCTCTATGTGCTGTGGTGTACGTTTAGGTCTAGGTTCGTAGAGTATTATACGAGCCTTCTTTTTTTATTTCTGCTCGAAGAAGGCAATCAATGGACTATTTTGTAATTTCAATTTTGTTTTCTTCGGCTCTTCGGTGACTGCACTTGAGCCATATCAGTCTAATTATAATTCGTCTACTACTCTTCTGTTTGCTGATCGACTCTACGCGTCCTTCGATTTCAATTTAAGTAATGATAAAATTACAACATCGCACCCATCAGCTGGATTTGGACGTCTGTTGTAGGCAGTTTTGAATTCCATAGTTCAAATCGGGGTTCATAGCTTTATGAACATGAACTGACTGTGGACTGACTGAGAATGGGTACTGTGTCGTCAGTATCAAAATCATACTTCCAATTACTGCAGTTACTAGAATCTTTGTAAGTTTTAAATTGAAAGAAATTATTCCTCCACATGGATCACGCTGTTGTGTACGTTATATTTGCTAATATTCAAATTTAAGTTGTGGAGTATAGAGGAGTAAACTTCGTGTTTCAAATGTGGTACACTATCAGCATCAGCTAAATAAAATATCAAGATTGAGCTATCATAAACCGTGATCTTGAGCAGTACACTTATATACTTGTGTCAACCAAGCTTCTTTCTGCAGCGTAATGGGAAATTAAATTGAAAAGCGCAGTCGAAATTTCTACCTTCATCATTCATAACGGGAAACAGGACTAATTAAGAAGGGACAAGATCAAGCTTAATTTTTCTTCCAGTTCTGTTCTGCTGATCATCACCATGTGGCTGTCTTATTACTACGGGTCACTATCCATCACCCCTCTTTACAACGGTACAGCTCATTCGTTGAATTTATATAAAGCTAGTAATAAGGATAATAATATATTACAAGTTCTATGTATAGTCTTTCATTCATTACGTTATCATTTGGAGTGAGCTGTTCATTTTATTAAACTTATTTTATTGGGCATTGATTGTGTGCTCGTCTCAAATGGAACTACAAATCACATACACTTACTTAAGTACATTCACTATATAATATGTGACCTTATTATCGCAGTTAATCATCTCGTCAACTTGTGATTTGTGACAGATCGTGTGTAACTTCTACAAATACTACAATGAATCACTATTTTTATCTAGTTGAAATTTATGATATAATTTCGTACAGATTATTGCAGCGCAGCCCTCGCATAGTCCATATCAGTATTAGTTTAAGGCGAATTTTACGTATATAATCTCAAGCATTTGTTTCTTTTAGGAGAGATATCTATTTTAATTGCAGTAAAAATAAATTTTATTATTTTATTCAGCATTACTATTTTACGAGACGAGAACAACACGACACGCTCTTATAGATTCTATACACGCGTGTTTTACCTGTTTATTCATGCATTGCGTTTTTTGCATGCTACATTGTGTTCTTGCCCGTCGGGAAAGTTTCTCATTTGTTGAAAAGTGGTTTTATTTTCGAAATTATCTCTTTCAGTACCGTCGACTTTTTAAATATCTCCTTCAACTTCAAACTTTTAAGGTGGGTATAGGTGTACTAAATACTATGTAAGGTTGACTATGAGTTGGTAGGCTTTTGCTGTTCTGGATGGGCTTTCTTTGCACATTTAATGTCAATAAAATTGTGTTATACCTTGTCCTTTAGTCAATTAGATTTTTTTTTGAATAAACTCAATTTCGTGACAGACAACATTTAAGTCTTTCAGTCTGATTGCAACCTGTATTAGAAACATTAAGTGGTCAATGGCTTCAGTTCATTTGCGGGTGAAAGTTATTTTCAAGCCTCAGTGATTTCTCAGTTGCAGTCATACGCTTAAGTTGTACGTGAGTGTAATGAATTGTCCGATTTTTCCAGCTGTCGTCTTTTGGTAAATCTAGGTCTACAGCGTAAATTAATTCTCAAGTCTTCATTCTCAGTTTTCTTGTAGCTCATAGTTTACGGAGATTGTGCCGCACTAGTGAACATGTGCCAAACAATTTATAATGTGTAGGACGTCTAAATATTTTGGGAAGATATTATTCTTACTGTGCAGTATATATGTGTAGCATCTAGCTATGTTTGTGTCGTAGAATAAAATTCTTTTCAAAAAGTGCAAACTTGGCCTCAACCTCAACTAACATAACAGTCACCGGCGCCCACATATACCATTCCAAAAAAACAGGAAGGTAGACTGCCTATAGGAGTTCATTTAGTGGTACTGCAGTTCATGCAGATTTTTAGGTTTACAAAATAGATCTGAAAATAGATTTTACCACATTTTTTCTCAATTACGTGTACTTGCACGTGAGCATTCATTCCCACAGTTTTTAATGTAAAATTTGACTGTGACTTACCCGTATAGATTAGGAATGATTTTACCATCGTTATATCGCTATATACTTACATATTTACCTGTTGACTCCGTACATTTTATTACATGCAGTAGTCCGACTTATTTTGAGGTAAGCGGTGTACAGCAACAAAATATGCATATCTAATTGGATCTAATTTTATCCCTTTTACTTGTTAATATTTACATAATTTAATTTAGTGAGAACCTTGGATTGGAGAGGTAAAAATATTCTTTTCAAAACGAATAAATAATTCCAGGCTTTTACATTTACAGTTGATTTTTTCTAAAACTTTTTCAGTGGGATAGAATATTGATTTTATTGTGTTTATTATAATCAACTTGTTATATGTTGTTATCGACAGCATTGTGAAGATACTCCTACGCATATCAATCTAAATCTACATTAACATAGATAAGTGCTTACTTTCTCTCTGTAGGGTAGCTCCTTCTTCAGTTCGACTTCGCCAATTGTCAATATGAGTAAAGTGTGCTTCGCATTCATTTTCATTTGTTTGTTTGTTTGTTTGCATTTATCGGTCCGCATACAAGTTTTGAAAAACTCACCATAGTGTTGAGACAAAGTTCTATTCTACGGACATAGGCAATTCATGTAAATCTAAACCAAGATGCCTGAAAATAAGTAGGGACACAAACTTTTTTCAGAGTCGTGTTTCAAATATTACTGCGTAATCTTGTCTTAAGTTCAGCCAGTAAGAGCTACATACATGCACGCACACATTCCTAGTTTTGTATATTGGGATACGGAGTTAGTACTAATTACAAATTACAAATACATGATATTTCTAAACTTTAGTTGTTTACCAAAAGTAGATGAAGCGAGTGTCAGTTTCAGATTTTTTTTCAATTGTTTCGTTACGCTAGCGCGTTCTTATTTCAAATGCAGCAAAGTGAGCACGACGCATTTAATTATCAGAGTGTAATAAGTTGTAATACTCGTTTGAATTTTTGCAGGGAGAAAAAAACAGTAGAGGCAAAAGTACCACACATTTTGAAAACAAATAAGGGAAATGAAATGAAAGCCTGCAATGATTCAATATACTGGACGTACGAAGCTTGCTGAGGAAGTTTCAAATAGTTTACTAAACTTCGGTTTAAAACTATTTCTATTGGAAACAAATTTCATTTCTTATTGATTGAGTTCTCTGTGACATTAAAGCCATTTAGTACGGATGACGTTGGTCGAAAAAATATATACAAATATAAATGTGATCACATCATGGCAAAAGGGATCAAGCTTTAAATAATAATGAAATAGAGGTACGAGACGTTGAGGATTAAATACTAAGCAATTGTTTCTTCTTTCCTATTTGCTGGCATCTTTTTTGTGTGGGAATGGCTTTGAGAGTTTCACAAATTCGCGAAGTTCAACCTCTTCAGTTGACAAGTATTTTGAAGGACCGTTCAAGAAAGGTATGAGTTTAGTAATTTATCATTTTATTTTGTCTACTCTTTTTAGAGAAGTAATAATTATTGGTAGTAAGGAATCATAGAATTTGTCTCATTGTGTTGTGTTGTGTCATTTAGGTAAGACTAATTGATTGCCGATCCTTTTTGGAGTTTAATGACAACCATATCATTGAAGCTGTAAATATATGTTGTTCCAAGTTAATCAAGCGCCGTTTGCAGCAAGACAAAGTAAGCCAGTTTGCATTCTGCATAAAATACAAGACTTATGTAATACCTATACGTTACGTTGGCTTGAATAATAATAATCCTATTACGAATAACTTTAAAATTATTTTATATTTTCTGCTTTAAGTTCATGTACTAGTTCATAAATAAGTCCGTCCATTTAGTTAGATGCGCACTTTGTGAGTCAGCCATGATTCATTTAAATGTGTGTGATTGAAATTGCTAAAATAAGGGGTATATACGATTGTAACATTTGTCATTGTTTCTTCTAGATTTCTTTAAAAGATTTGCTTATTCATTGTCGGATTGAAATCGATGAAACGTCAGATGTTATTGTCTACGATCAAAGAACTGCGACTGTGGAAGATGTTGCTCCGGATAGTTTCATTTATGTCCTTTTAAAAAAATTGATTCTCGTTTTTGGGAAAGTTTGCATCTTGTCTGGTGAGTTACTCGTCGTGCTGCAATAATGTTTCAGCTGAATTCTGGTTGTACTATATAGAGTTGTAGTGACTGTATATAATATTTGTGCTTATATTAATATTCAGAATTGAGATAATATTAGCTGGTAGGAAAATAAACAGGGAAGATTAAAAGGCAAGCAGTGGTTTAAAAAACAGTGGATGCTGAACGCAATTGTTTTGTATGTAGGTGGATTTGTTGATTTCCACGCACTATATCCCGAACTATGCGAAAACATGATATGGAAGTATCCAGGTCTTACTGCTCTCTCTCAACCATGTTTACCTACTACAAGCGCTGGGCCCACGCGTATACTACCTTTTCTGTATTTGGGGTCGGAGGAAGATGCGAACAACAGGGAATTGCTTCAGGTTAGTCCTATTCTCATTGGACCATTGTAGATACATACATAATATACTAGTTACGAGATAAATAATTTATTTATTCTAAATATTGTTAGTATTTTGTACTATTACATATTTGTGTATGGGCCAATGGCCTGGAAATTCAATAAATTAGTGTATACATACTAGTTACGAGATAAAGTTAAATCTGGAGAACTTTGGAATTCATGTAACATTCCTAATACGTTAAATGATAATTGATATATTTGTCAAATGAGTCATTTGTTCTGAACGAAATAAATAGAGTTGTGTACTCTAATTTACTATTCTGTAAAGGTGATCATAATTCTTTGAATGCTTAACAGAGTCATAATATTACTTATGAGCTGAATGTAAGTAATAAATGTCCCAAACCGGATTTTATATCTGAAGGACATTTCATGCGGATTCCTGTGAATGATAGTCACAACGAAAAATTACTTCCATACTTCGCCCAAACTTTCCAGTTTGTTGGTACGTCTTATTTTGTGTTGTTGTAATAATCGCATTGGGAAATTATGTTGTCTGATTTAATATTTATATATCCATCTTTTCACCAAATAAGTCAATGGTTTACGTAGGTAATTACAAGGAACAACAATTTTTTTCTTTGTATCTGCATCTTGTTAAATAATAAATGTATTTATTCTTCCTTGAAATTATAGAAAAAGTTCGAGAGTCCAACGAATGCGTTCTTGTTCATTGTTTAGCTGGGATTTCCAGATCACCTACCGTTGCTATTGCTTACGTAATGAGACATTTAATGATGACATGTGAAGATGCGTATCGATATGTTAAAGCGAAAAGAGCGACAATATCTCCAAATTTCAATTTTCTTGGCCAATTGTTAGAGTATGAGCATCAGCTGATCTCAGAGAAAATATTAGTATCTAAAAACCCATCGCAAGCTGGCGCTATACCTACCTCACAACCTCTTAGCTCGGACTTTTTTCTAGGGCCTCAGTCTTTGACATCTCCAACCGCCACCTCCTTACCCCCAAAAACAGCTGGAAAAAGGATAAACTTATCATTAAGGATCAGCCCATTTACTGGATCTCCCGGGCTTGGAAGCCCCAAAGACGCATCACCTACAACAGCTATGGCACGGCTGCAATTTGACAAACCACTTGGGAAGGAAAACCGAACAGGAACCCCTGGTAGTGGTGTTGGATCATGTAGTCCACTAGGCCTAAGCCTTGGGAGCCTAGGGTTTAGTTTGCCGCGACCAACTCGCTTAGTTAAAGAACAGAATGTGACGTCTATTCAAGAGGAAGAAATAGGCCACTGGGAGTCAGTCACAAAATCAGTGACCAGGCAGTCTGTCTCTATTTCAATTTCTAAAGGATTTAAAAGTCGAAAATCGTCGGTAGAGCAGTACCAGCAGCAACCTTCAGACCAAGCTAGTTCTTCTTTAGTGAGTTCAGGGATAGAATTATCAACGTTGTGTGATGAACCAAGCAGCTTTGGGAACGTAAAAAAGTGTAGAGTTCACAAGTTTGTTGTTGAAGCGGATGCGCCCAAACAAAATGAAAAAGTTGGTTTAGGTACTAGTGATTCCGCTGTTGTCTCTGGTAGTTCCTCGCGTGTAAATGTGCCTGATGAAAGTGTTCAGCAAAATGCCGTTTGCAGTCCATTAGGGTACAAGAGAGATTATTTAAGATCGGACTCTGTAAGTACTAGCGGCATCGGGTCAGAAATTTCAGATCATGATCTCCTTGCGTCTGGTTCCTGGGACATGAATGAGTCTGGTAGCGTGCAGGACGATGGCGTATTCTCTGATAATTACAGCCTTTATTCGAAATCTCCTAAATCTTCGAGGCAGTTGCAGGTATGTACTGAAAAATAGTAAAGCAAAACATAATGCATTCATTGACATTCATAACTGACAGGGGTTAAAGATCAACTGTGATTTCTTAGTTATGGTCTTCAGATAGTGGACATTGGTCGTCAGCAGATGAAGGCGCGTATTCCTCCTGCAGTTCATCAACAATCGAGGTTCCTTCCGTATCAAATGCCGCTGAATCGAAATCTCCTGAAAAGAGAAAATGTTCGGAGTGCCTATTCCCGTCTAAAGGGGTCCCTCTAACCAGTTTTGAGAAAAGACGAAGTTACGCCGGGGGTTCTTCCTCTGATTGGGGTCCCGGCGAAGCCGATACTAGTCGACGTAAGCGTTGGAGTTTAGCGGAAGATGTGGGTGAATCTCCCTCAAGTTGTACCAACACTACAGGTGGCCCAGGTCCGTCTATTCACATATCGCACCACGTGTAATGTTTCAAAAATCATGTAGTCATTATTATAACACACCAAAGATAATCTACGAGTCAATCCCACCGTATATTAACTGTAATTTGTAAATTGACACTAACTTGTATGGTAATCGCATGAAACATTAATAGATATATAAATGCTTTCCTCAAATGGCAATCATAATTAACTTTGTAGGTGCAGGTAATATTGTAGTTACTGAACATAGCTTTAAATATTTGTTTTGGCGAAATATGAACAAGGTGAGCGAGCTGGTAACATGGGGATTCCAGTAGTTATTATTGTAGTTATCCGTGATGCACTGTAAAAATTATGACGAGTAATAGTGAATTCTTTCGTATTCATAACTTTTAACCAAAATCCTGGTGCTCTGGAAATAACGTAGTGAAGTTAAATAAATTTAGTTGAATAAGTATCCATCTGACTAGTGAGTACGTAGTTAAGATAAGCGAACTAATATAACGAATTAATACAACTTAGATAGTAATAATCATACATAATTAGTTAAAATAATACTGAAATCACTTCATACTTGTTGTTCTTTATTAAATGCTTGCTTCGAGTAAGGATAATATACAGGTAAACACTGCTTCTTCATCCATTGGTCGTTTTTGTATGGATATAATAACTCGTAAGAGCATAAGCACGACAATGTAAATAAGTTACTGCAATGTATGTATTCTGTAATCACAGGAAGATGGGAAGATTTGGAGACTGAATCGAAAATTGATGAGAGCAGAAAGGATACTGAATGTGAGGACAAGAAAAGTAAAACAAGCTCTTCTAGTACTAGTAGTAGTCATTTAAATTTTGGACATCATTGGTTTAACTTATTGTCTGGCCGGGAGTTAACGTGTTGTGAACGACAAGGAGATGGACTGTACCGCGTTCAGAGTTGTCCAGGCATCTTCGGTCATCGTGACTGGCTACAATCTCATAATCAATTACCTGAAAGTCCTCCCGAACCGATTTCTGACTCGGCTCTCTTAAAAATGAGGAGTTGTCGGAATCGGAGTAAACATCTAGGTGCTTCCGATCATCCGGGTAGCAAAAATCGTTTTTCTTGTGGTAGTATAGACTACGATGAGCTATGGAGTAAATTAAGAAAAATTCACGATTCCAAAAATAATGAATCGCATAGCAGTTCGTCCACTCTAGCCTCTAGCTCTTATTCTATTGTTGTGCAGTGAAACATCGTAATATTTATTATCAATAATAGCAATTATACATCGATATTTAAAACTACTAACGTCTAAACTCCTGTTAGCGTATTATTGTACATTACTTCAGACAAGTAAATTAATGATAAATTATTTGCAAGTGTGTGTCGGATGAGATCACGTATGACGCGAATGTGAGAATCCAATTAATAAGGAAACTTAATCGTCGCCCTAGATAAGCTTTAAGTGGGATCTGTCTGACTACCAACAGTTAATCACACGTCGTACCTTCTAATTTTCAAATGAGCTACGTTCACGGTAGATTTAAGTTTTTCAGTTTTAAGCCCAAAAATAGTCCTTGCAAATTTTATTTAAGTATATATCAAAACGATTGAATGCATTGAAAACGAAAATATTGCGCTTCTTGTCAGCTAATGGCCATGAGAGGCCTGACTTCGAGATTGAGTATACATAATGAGATGTTTTTGTTGTTGTAATTCCACTGATATTATGAATCGTGGAGCTATTGATTAAACCAAAGAGAAAGATTAATAACATGCTCCAGTTTGTAGTTTTTTTGTTAAAGTCTGAGGCTACCTGTAACATGAAGGCAATATTTCTTCACTTAGTTTTGTGTATTGAATCGTTTTTAACTGTGTTACATTACGTTTGTCTCCAAACCTGGTGAAATGAAAAAAATTTGTGATTTGTTCAAGTGTTACCAAATCCAGTGAATTGTGAACATTAAAAGTCCGCTAATATTTTATTTTATGCTTTTACCGTGTAGGAACGTATAATTATACAATTTCAAAAAGCATCAATACTTTACTATCAAGTATCAATAATCAAACAGTCTGACTATAGGAATGATTTAAAACACATAATATGTAACTAATTCATAACCATTTAGATATACGGCGGAATGACTGAACCGTTGTAAATTATAGATTCTTCAAATTATAAATATTGTGAGTTGTGAACTTACGGAATTGAGAAGTCACCTATTGTGCCCCTCGTTTGTATTTCGCATTAATTTAATTTCAAGGTATATAAACTATATGCCTTATAAAACGATTGTAAATAGTTTTGTTGTAAAGGTGTGTATAAATAATTGTATATTTCAGAGACAAATTATCCACATCACTATAATATTGCTTAAGTACGTAGTAACAATGATGTAAGTAATTATTAATAGTTATAATAATATATTTTATTTACAATTTAAAAAAAATCTTTTTTTAATTTATAACAACCTCTAAAGTATACGTCGACTCATTTTGGCTTTTGGCTTTAACTTGTTAATGTTAAAGATGCCAAATGTATAAAGAAGCTACTGTTTTATTTTGTGCTAAATGTTTTAATTCGTTCGATAGGTATGAGTGCCACTTTCAGTATGATTCTACATTACAAGGTTATTTTGCGAAAAAACAGGTTCACATTAGAGCATATTATCACTTACAACAGATGTATATAATTATTTATTGTTGTCAGTTGAGGATATCTTTATTTTAGACGTTTATTTGACGCAATAAGTGACCGTGAGGTGGGTTTGGTACATCAAAATGAAGTCATTCATATGTGGGCATTAAAAATATATAATATAATCCACTAAAAATTAGAATGTAATGCAATGACGTTTTCAATTCATAAGAATATACCCTTTAAAATATCTTAATATTTTCGTGATCTATTTATAAGGAAAGATAAGAAAAGAGTGTACAAATTTGTTCAACTAAGAGTTGAGATGGACTGGTAAAAAATTGATGTTTGTTCGTATAACACTGATCTGTTTGTTTAATAATAATAGAAAGTCAAACTGAAACTTATGTACTCATTCAAATCATATTCTTGAAATCAAGTGATTGCGTATAGTTTTATTAAAATCAAAGCATATTTACTTAATACAATCTTTTGCCATAATTACCGATTCAATTAAACTTTACTTAGTAACACCCGGTCGAATCATACAAATGTAATTTTGGTTAAGAAAATACGAATAGGTCATTTCGTTACATTGGAACGTTTTTACTTCAGATATTTTCATAGCTGTCATCGGTTAAATACATTGCGATGCAATTCAAAAATTCACTAAAGAACTGTTCACATACTCCTACTGATGATCGGATTTCAGCTGAGGTGGGCATGGTATCAAATATCGGGAAAGGCATACAGACAAATCCGATTATAAGGGACTTCGCGGGACCGGCCAAATCTGTCCCTTATAGCCGATTTCCCGTGTAACAGTTTAAGGGATTTCCCTAGTAAGCGGACGCATTTTAAGGACACAAATTTATGTATATGCATTCGAATATTTCATTGTTAGTTATAAGAATGTCAAGATATATACAGATATACGAAATATTTAAATTATTTAAAAAACTCAGTTAATGTAGTTTGCTTGGTTTTTTTTTATTTACACCAGCACAAGAGATTATGTCATGTATATTTGAAAATTTTGTGTCGTCAGTATTTATTTGCCAGTGCTAAAAACTAATTACGGTTTCTTTGATTACGTCTACCTGTTTATGAGTTTTTAGCTTTTGCAAAATGTCGTACTTTTGTGCAGTACTTAACGAGTTCCTTTTCCTCTGACGACATTGTAAACTGTCTGGAAGTCTACTGGAAGTACTAAAGTTTAAAGTCAAGACTATTACCAGCAACCCTGAAAGCCGTGCAATCTATAAATACGATGACCTACTTAAATGTAAAATAATGTTAATTCATAGATAAGAGAAGAAATACAAAAAATGAGATAGCAGACACCAGTAAATAAATACAGTAGTCCTTCACTACATCTGCCCTGCCATTTCCTTTATATTTTCAATATTTTTCTTGAAAATTCCCTTAAAAGTGGTCTAAAATTCCAAAAAATGGTCCTAAATGCGTCCCTTACAACCAAATTATCCCTAACATCGGTTCCCTTAAATCCGGACAATTTTAACATTGTAAGCATAGCCAGCGAACCAAATGATTTAAATTTGGCCCTTTCAGCAGGATATCTCTTGAAACCGGATCCCTTATAGTCGGATTTGTCTGTATATGCAATTTTGGAATATTTGCTAATTTTCAGTAATGCAACATATAAACATTTCCCATCAAAATTCATATTGGTTAATATTATATCAAGTACCTTCGCCATAGTTTTGAAAGCTAAAGTACTTTATTGAAGGAAAAATATGACCTCTAATATATAAACAACTTTAGAACATACAAATAATGTTCTCGGCGAAAACACAGGTATCTTAATGTTGATAATTATATGTCCATCTCATTTGACAACCACGATACTCATAAAATACACGAAAGGAATGTTTTTTCATATTAAAATATAGGCACTTAAATTTAAAATATCGACTTGCCCAAATTGATCGATATCGGTAGCTGGGTAACCATTCGCAGGTGTGTAAACAAGTGGCTGTGCAGCATTTTCATGCAGCCACTTGTTTAATCGTATCCTCTAATAATAGACAAAGAACTTACTAGGAAAATAAGCAGCAATGGGACAAAAGTCGTTTGCAATTCATATAGAATGTATACTCTGTACCAAATTTTAAGATTTTTGTGATGTATTTATAAAGAAAGATAAAAGCGTGTAAAGTTCAACTAATTAGAGTAAGGGACGGGGGTGGGGCTAAGAGCGTATGGTTTTAAAAAGTGAGTTAAGTACATTGGCAATAGTGAATGTAACGACATGAATGCCCTACTAGTCAGCAGGGCCTTGTCGATTGTTAACCACATTCATTATGATTATGACATGACCCACAATTTATGAGACACTTCCATAAACTAGTCACCATGTAAGATGATTATCAGATTTTGAACTCGTCACTCTTCGTTTAATAGCAGTAAGTTTCTTGCAATTTGAGCCAGAACAAAATTGTTCTAATTGGCTCTATGCAAAGCATATTTCTTGGAAGAGTTACCAATGCATCTAATATCTTGTTTAATAACGATTTAAAATTGGGAAATAGCGATGAAGAACAACAGTTCACTAACCGTAAGTACGTTGCCGTAAAATAATTAGGATTAAGACTAATTGTTAAAGTTTTTTGAATGAGTAATGATCAGTTATAGAATTTAAATTGTTAGGTAGAAGCTGACTGACACATAATTTATTTAAGGACCGTAAAGTCCACCTTCTTTAAAATTAGATGACGGAATGAAGCCATTAGTTTAAGGACACTAACGATAGCATTATTTAACTATGCGTTGTTAAAAATTTTAAATTCAAGAATATTGTAAAAGTACAAACAAATATAATGAAATTAGTACTATGAAGTTGTAAAGATGATCTGATATTTAGTAAATAAATGAAGTAATCGAAAGCTGTTTTAACAGTATTTTATTTTAAAAATGTTTAAGAATAAAACTGAAGATAATAATAATTACAAAAGAGTGCTTACAATTATATATTTACACGAAGGAAAGTTTGAGAACAAAAACTTATACATGTTCATGCCTTCAATCATTTTATTTATTTCCAACAGCATCTTCAGCAGTCGCGCTCTGAATTAGAGTTATATTATCCCCCTTTAATAGGATTCGCCCTGCAAAGTAAAATTCATTACGTTAAAATTCAGGATGCTCACCTTCTCAGAGGAAAATGCAATAACTCTAACAAATAAATGAAGCTGGATGAGTGAAGCAAAATTTAGTTATAATAGAATTAGACGCCTTCACACGAAAACAGTGAACATGATAAAAGGTGCAAATAAATACCTGGAGTGATGCCTGGCTTTACTAGACCGGTTCTCGCATCAATTTCAACCGCGTCGTCCAGGACAAGGTTCATATATTCATCGAAACCAATAATATGACCCTCAATACGGAGGTTGACGTTTTCATACAGCCAAACGGTTACTTTGGAACGATTTTGAAGGTATCGGAAAATTAAATTCTGCAAAAAACATATATTCCCATAATTTAATAGAATCCTGGTTGACTGAATCCTCTGTTGACTGTCTACGTGCAGTTACACAGTCAGTGGACATTGACTAGATCTAAATGATCGGCATTTAGATTTAAATGCACGAAATATATTTAAATCTAAATGCTGATCATTTAGATCTAGTCAATGTCCACTGACTGTTACAGGTCACATCATGGCTCATTAAATACGCATTTTAAACCACAATATACATCTCATTGATTACGATGATATACGAACAAACCGCTAACTAAGATGTATCCAAGCAATTTGAACCCAAATTTATTTAATTCTAGTGAAATACTGATAGTTGACTCTAGGTAAGTAGCTAGACTAGGTGGGGAGCATTTAATTACCTATGTCATACTAGCTATTTACCTTAGTTCATAATTTCTTTACGTCTTGATTCTACACATCACATACAGCAATGACTGTAATGAACGCTACCAAACTGACAACAAAAGATTATTTTAAAACAAAAGTTTTTGTACTTACGATGGGCTGGATCATAACCTTCTGGACCTTCGGTCCTGGCTGTTTGAAAGACATGATGAAAATTTAGTTGAAAACTAATGAATTCAGAAAAGTAGCTTAATTAGTTATAATTGCAACCAAAACTTCAGGAATTTTAGTCAACTTGGCCGGTTCGTTCACAATTCTGCTGCCTTTGAAAGTGGTGGTTCCAAACCGGAGCGTTCCGACACTTAACATAGAGTTTCACTGGTTTAGTAGTGTAGTCGTCGCAGTGTGCAGTTTACTCAGTTTACTGTGGGTTGAAATGGTTGAATCACTTTTGTTTCACACAAATACTGGGATGGGATGGCCCGTAAATGATGTTACCCAAGTTATGACACTTTAAAGACCCACCCACTCCCATGTCATCACTTTAACATTACGTTTACACGGTTATCTTAACCATGGCATGTCATCAATGCCCGAATATACCCACTAGCCCTACCAATGGCTTCATTTATGGACAATCTCGTAATAGCTTAACATTGAATAGAATACAACATGTAGGAAAAGCCGAGTAGCCGAGCATGCATGGAGATGAAGAGTTTGCACAGTCGTCTAGAGAAGGCCACGTGATGGAATTGAAATCTTTTAGAGGCTAATTCAAGATAGATTCCCCGGGTGGTTTCATGAAGTCATGAAGTGCTTTTTAATTAATAAAGTCTGAAGAAATTGTTAAAGACGACGACAACGAAGAGTTAATGAAGAATGAAGAGTGAGAGGAAAGAGAATATTTTCGCTAATTTTCTTGGAATATGTTGTATTGCGTGTCTCTAGAAATAGTATACAAAATTGAATAATTAAGTATAAGTGCCAACTTGAAGAAAATTATAATTAATATAATTAAAGACTTGTGACTTGGTGTTGTGGGTTGTGTTGTGGACCTAACATTTGGTGTTTGTTACCTAACTTTTGTTGACTCTGGCCTGGTTACATTCAACATTCGAAGAATCATTTCCAATAATTATAGTTAGTACTTGTAGTCGTAGTGCACGCTATTTGCTATTGTTTTTCAGATTAATTGTTTGGGGCAGTCGAAATGCGAGCGTTAACAAGGTTACATAGTTTTGGAGTTCATGATTTAGCGAGATTATCGTACCCATCTAAACTTTATTCAACTTTTGAAGCACAGCAACAGTCTTCACCAAATAATGATCCAGATGAATTTCGTGTGTTAGATTTGATGAAAAAGAATGTGCGTACTATAAGGAAAAAGAGAGAAAAAATGGTCGTACCACCACCAAGGTTAATTGTAGCTAAGTATTACGTTTTATTGTGTATGTTGGTTTAAGTATCTCATAGGTTTCATAATAATTCTTGTTCAACCAGTACATGATAAAATTCATGTAAAATGGATGAGTATTTAAATTTTGTAAAGGTACAAAAAAATGATGCCCAATCAAGATTGGCCTAGTGCATGGCCTACAGCAAAAACATTTCACCCCGCAAGTGTTCCACTTCCGCTTCACCAGGGTTACGTACCGTCTAACAAGCCTGTTCCCGGAAAATTTGGAAATCTTGAATTGATGAAGATTCCAAATTTTTTGCATTTGACACCACCAGCAATTCAGCGTCACTGTGAAGCGTTGAAAAGTATGTTTTGTTATTATGAGAGCAAAAATTGTACTATTGACTGGTGCCTTTTTTTAAGTATTGACCGGTTTGTGTAGATTGGCCGGGGGGTGTATTCCGGTGTAGTGTGTAGTTGAGTTTTTTCATGTAAAAAAACCGATTACTTGCAAGAAAAAATGATTATAATAATTAATTTCAGAGTTTTGCACTCCTTGGCCAGAAGGTCTGGATACTGAGGAAGTTATAGACACAAATTTTCCATTGGAAGTTACGACCAGTGACTATTGTCATTCTAGTCCTTCTATTAGAGATCATCGGGCACGGATTATCACGTTGCGAGTAATTTTTAATAATATCAATTACATTTTGTGTGATGATTAGTTAGTACATGCCCTGATGAGCCCTTTTGACTGTGCTTAAATCATTTTTTTAGTTTAAGCTTTCGGAACTAAATTTAAATGAACACGCCCAGGATAAATTTCTGCGACTAGTTGGAGACAGATACAACGATAAAACTGGTGTAGTGACTATTGTTACCGATTGTTGCCCCTTACGAAGCCAAAATTTTGATTACGCCATGTATTTGGTGACTGCGCTATACCACGAATCCTTTGTAAGTTAGAATAGTGTATAATTGAATAATTTAATATTTTACTAGAAGTATGATATTTTTGGTATTATTTCATATCCAGTTATGCATGGACTAGTAACTAAATGTTGTTTATGCTTTATCTCAGAATATGGAATCTTGGGAAGATGAAAAAGTAGAAGAGGATATGGAAAAATATATATGGGATAAAAGCATTTCCCAAAATGAAGTTTCTAAAATTTTGACAGCTATATACGAAAGTGCAGCGACAAAACCGGGATACTTAAGTAAAGTTGAAAGGGATTCATTGCAGCCAGATAAAATTGGTAATGTTGAGCCCATTAGGATCTTTGGCGAGGCTGTTACTAATCTTCATAATAAAGGTATTTGTGTATTCTAGTTTTAATGCTTATAGTGAACAAATTTGTCTAAAATGAGTATTCAAGTTCATGTAGTAGATCATCTAATTTTAAATAAATTTTATTAATTATTTTACTAAGCCACAGAATTAATATAGCTTCCCTGTAATTTTTGTTTTACAGGAGAAACTAGTGAAACTGTAGATGAATATGGAAAGTCCGTTAGAGCACTGTTTAATTTACCATCCCCATAATTGCGACACCAAAATTTTATATTTACAGATCGTATCTTTAGCCCAAAAATTGAAATGTTAGATTCTATAATAACTGACGGTTATTTAAAAACTATTAGTTGATCAAAATAAAAAACATTAATCCTACCATCTTTGCAGAACAGAGTCATTTTTTTGCATAAATAATAAATATTAAATTAATTATTGGGACTCAGGAGATAGAGTAGGTAGTTATAATTTAATATAGGTACTTGTAAAATGTAATGTTTGGACCGCGATACTTGAAAAGTTAAGTGGTCAGATTTTCAAGAGTTAATACCACGTTTAAATTTAAATCTATCCTGACATTAAACTCGAAAGAGCAAATTTGGAAACTATTGAGGATACGTGACCGTATACTTTACTTTCTGCTGTGTTCTTTGCATCCCGTAGAAGTGAGTCACTGCAGAGCTTGTTAAACTTTAAGCATTGCTTCCCATTGTCGCCCTCTTCGTTAATTTCAGGAGCAACTAGAGTTGTGATAGTGGTCCTAAATTTTGAATATATTCCGATTAATTTTCTTTCACCCTAATTATATTTAGTCGTTGTACTGTTTTAAATAAAATAAGAAGTCAACTTACAACATTATGTCAAACATCTTGGTTTTGAAAGAGCCTTGGACTTGTTCATCTCGTCTTTGGGAGCTGACATACGTACATACTACTCGCTTAATGCAAATGTTCCTCTTTTTAGGGGTCAAGTAATAAAGAGAACCAACATTCTTGAAAAATTGTGAAAAACTTGGCTCGTCTGCATCTTCTCGCAATTCTCTGTAAAATAAAAAAATTTTGGATTGTTAGTTTGCCAGCCCTTGTGATTCCTGTTTTTGTAATACAATGGTGTGTTCTACCGCGTTTGGTCTGCTCTATCACTCAGCTCCAGTGGTATATTCATGTCAGATACGTCCAAAGACCTTCCAGACATCATTGACATTGAGTTAGCTCTCAAAAGTTGAAGGATATTATTTATCAAAAAAGCCCCTGTAGTATTACAATTTACGAAAATATTTACTTTGTTTAAATCAATTGCTAAGGGTGTTAGAGTTAATTCGTAAAAAGTACCAGTGCTTACCCAAAGCTAGAAGGCTGATAATTGAAACTGGATCAAGCGTAATGGCACCATGGCCATTACCGCTGCCACCGCCATAACCTTTACCGTAACCACCGCCCCCTCCGTGTCCACCGCCGCCATGCCCGTGTCCGCCACCATACCCATATCCTCCTCCTCCACCTCCATGGCCGTAGCCCGAACTCGGTTCTCTTGCTTCGGCAGAACTTGAAGAAGCTTCTGAATTGTAAAATGTAAAATGTCACCAGTTGTTTTTGAAGCACAAATTTGCTTTTAGAAAGAAACGAATTTTGTAACTTACCTGCGCCGACTTTTTTAATGGAATTAAATTTTTGAATGACTTGGTTGATTTTTGTTGAAATCGACTTAGACATAGTTTCAGATGTATCCCCAAATGAAGAAAATGACGAAACTAAAGTCAGAAACACGAAAACGTTCACAAAAAATAAATTTGACTCCGGTTTCTTCATGATGGTTTTTCAGTGTTGCAGAAGACAGCGAAGGGCTTTTGAAACTTTTTTTTACTTTTGGAAATTCTAGATGTGCCTGAGAAGAAGGAACAGTCCGAAGTGCACCTAAGCATAAGATTGTTGTGATTGATAAACATTTGAGCGAACGGTTTTTCCATCTAAAATCATCAAACGACCACACACACCTAGAGCTACTTCTCAGCTTGCTCTTCAATTGTACCCCAAAAACTGTACAGATTCTTGCCCTGGATCTTGGGGAACAAAGGAGGAAGTTCTTTGGTTCGGGAAGAGTTACAAGCAGGCAGTTAATCATTCTTCAGCATGGGTGTAAATACTTACAAACCCACTAGTCACTATTATATCCGTCTGTTATTCTTCGAAGTAGATAAAAAATGCTGGTCCCCACACTTGTATATGTACACCATCATATTTTTAACTATGAAAATTATATTACATCGTGTAGTTACAATTATTTTCAACCAGAAATTTAAGGACTAGCCATCTGCTATGTACTTCACCTTGTGGAGAGTTTAGCCCGTATATATGTATGTGCTATGAATGAGATAATCCGTAGCATATAGGGGTGTCAGATAGCACGAATAGAAATAGCATTAGAATTAAAAAGAGTGGTCCTCTATCTTACGCACTTACATGATTTTATTGTTGCCGTGTCCTTTGTGTACTACATGCAATGAGTAAGTAGATACACTTACATTATTTGTGTAAAGAACTCAACTAACAAAAGCTTATTCACGGCTCTGTGACTGTACATAGCTCATTCATATTGTTACACTAGCGTCGACTTGAGTCGTATTTTACAAAATTCTAAAATATTTTGTACAACTGTACATTCATGATCTTTGCATGACGATGACAGATGCACGGGACAAACAGATTCTACATGGTCTCCTGTCGTGGGGCTCTTCATTTTATGTCATTTGGTCATGCCAACTTGAACGTGGAAATTAACACTTTTGAATTAACCGTCGCGTCGACATCCCGTCCCATCATGTGTAATCTGTACAATACTACAAAAGTGTATGTAAACAGACCTGGTAACTGGGAGCGTAGCGCGGGGCACCATAGTCTCATGTAATTTTCTGATGAAGAGAAATGTGTGCAAATCTACTCAATTTTTATTGCCGCTCTATTATATGCCGCCGACATTTGTATTTTCTGTTCTAATTAATTTTTTATCACTCAAAATCTCTTTCTTGTCATGCTCTGCATTACGACTTCCAAACTTCCAATTGTATTACTCAGATGTCAAGTCAATTTTCAGAACAATTACTTATACCTATAGATGAGAACTTCAAATTTGATCGTGGGATCTCTTTACGTCACCTAACCCTTGGACGCTTTTTAGACGCTTTTCATGATCTGTATACAGGTTACAAGTTGTCCCCATGTCAGCTTCGAGTTCCTTCTTTATTTGAACGCCGTTCGAATTTCGAATTCTACTTTTTTCAAAATATGTAATTACCTAGATATATGAATATAATGCTCGACCCATGCCGAGTCGAGTAGTCGAGCAGGAAATCGAATTGGTGGTATAGTTGACACTCAAAATAACTATAATTATGCCTAGTATAATTGCATATGTAAGTATTAGGCCTACAACATGGCACATATTTATCGTTAGATGGCAATTAATTTTTGATAAAGTATCGTACAGTGAGGAAATGCTGAAGATTCGGCATAAAACAAACATACAAAATGTCTTTTCGCAGTTCAGTGTGCAATGGGGTCAAGTGTACTTTAAGAAATTAAATCGAGTAAGTACGATATGATATAAGATAGACATGATTTGGTGTACATAAGTAAATGCTTTTACTAGCGCCCACCACTCTTGATGGAGATTTTATAAATACAGAAAACACAGAAATAGAGACAGTTGATATCGAAATCAACGTAAAGAGAAAGAAAAAAGTGCAAAAATAGAATGACCCCGACGTGATTCGAACACGCAGCCTTCTGATCTGGAGTCAGACGCGCTACCGTTGCGCCACGGAGTCCCAGTTGAAATGAGAAACCTCTGTATCAGACTCTATCCTAGGAATTTATTGTTTTGTCAGAATAATCCCAATCAACTTTGACAAGTGTTTTAATAATAATACTTTGCAACTTTGCATGGGTTCGTAGCTATGGAATCTTCATCTTCTAAACTATATGTAGTATAAGTATATAGTAGATTGCCGGCTGCGGCTGGGTTCATACTGAAACACTGAACTGAAACCGTAACCGTAAAGTAAAGATTTATTTTGCATCCTCCTTGCAAAGGTGATTCACTATTTTTTGTATAAACAACTCCGCAAGGTTACCTTCTATCAGAGTGTAAAATACATGATATAAAATTGTGTGAACTAAGTTACAGTCTGCCTATATCATATATGTTTTAAGTTATGTATTTTCTATATGCGAATATGTAATATGAAAAATATGCATTAAGGTATACATTTATTCTGGTTATGCCGGATTAGAGATTAGAACGAATTATTTACTTTTTATTAAAAAACTTAAAATTTAAGAGAGCCACAATAGCGTAAACAGCAATTTAGTCAAATTAAATTAAAAGTACATGTGTGAAACATAATAATAAAAATCTTAAAATAGTAAGCTGGATTAATAATTTAAGATGTCCGTTAATCAGATATAATAATATTATGTATTCAAATGGTATTAAAAAATGTGTAAACATTTTACTTACTTAAAGATACATATGAGAATAAATAAATTATAATATAATTAGACCGTTTTAGCATTTTTCTCTTGACTCTGTCCTCCGGGACTGCTGCCCATTAATTCTGTGGAGTCGTAGTAGTCTGTAGCATCCGCATCCAGAGAGTCCTCATCAGGTTTGGGAGTTTTCTGAGTTGGGGTCTGAACGGCGACGAGCAACTTCTTGATCATTTTAACAATGAATTCCTTATTCTTTTGTGCATGCTCACCGCTGAGAAACATTGGCGGACCTCCTGGAGCATTCCCTGACCCACTGGACATACTCGGCTTCATCTTGTATTGGTTGTACAAAATAGAAAATACAAAAGTTGCAAATGAGAGGAATCCCAGGATTGAGTAAGGATCCAGCATTGGCTCGGGAACGTGTCTTTTACTCCGGAGACCATGCTCTAAAAGGACCAAAGCTTCTTTCTGTGGTGGTCGAGACTCGGACTCTGGAGCCGTGTAACTCTGGATGTTGGTCACGAAACAGCACAAAATCAGAAGGGTGATACCAAGTACGAGTCCACTGAATTGAAACATTTTCCTTGTGTCTAGAAAAAATTATAAAATACAGCAAGTTAGTGTAACACAAGATAAATATTTTTTTTTAATTTCAGAAATGTTTGCACATAATATCTGCTTATGACAAATATATCATTCCAACCTGTATGTTAATTTTTACGTTTACTTTAAAAAATTTGAAACCTTACCTGGGTTTTTTTTTCTTTAGTGAAAGAATTATCTATCTAAAAAGGCTTACAATTTTGTCGGAACTAGAAAAGATGGGATTCACAGTGAAGTAACTATACGAACAGAAATGTCTCCTTAAACTTGTCCTTCAGACGTTCTTTTAAACTGACCAAATGAATTCAAAATTTCTTGATTTTATTTGTAGACAGAATTTTAACTTAGATGCCAGGGAGGGGTATGCAAAAATAAATAATCAGTTTAAAGCAATAAAACAAAAATTTACGTAATTTATGACATCTCTAAATTATGGTCTGTAAATTTTAATGATTTTGAAATTTTCAACCACGACTCATACTTATAAATAAGTACATTAGCTTCTTCAGCAGAAAATTAGTTTCAATTAAAAATATGGCCATTGTAGTTTTTGTCAGTTCTCAGGAAAGCAATCACAAAAAATAGTCTGCAATGCTGAGACTGTAGAAACAATTCAGTTTATTTTATGCACCATCAAATCGGCAAATTAAAGTTCAGAATTACGCAGTGTCTTCCCTAAATGATCTGGATAATTAATTTTGTGCATTTGATAGCAGAGTATAAAATCTTATGTCCTCGGCCATGCTTATACAGTTTAACATAAATCCTAAAATTAAAAGGCGTTCACATAACTATCATCATAAAATACGCTTGCAGTTTTGTTTTCCGCTTTGACCATAACTTACATCAAAAGTCCGTCTTTTGTACGTCTGTAACAGACAATTAATTATTTTTCTTTGCTTGAAAAAGTTTTCAAGTAAAATGGCAGTATAAACATGGAAAGCATCAGGCGGCATATCAGTACGACCGACACGATATACACTCCGAGTGTTTTTGTTTCAATTGACCGTCAGAGATGCTATATGTAAAGAAACTATATCCGTTAAAAAGTCCTGACACCAGCCGTCCCCGTCATTGCCACTGCCAATTGCCAAAATATTGATCCCCAAGCCATACTTGCCGGACGCCTCTAATAATAATATATTTTCGAGTAGTAAGCAATGAACGTGCTTTGTAATTTGTTCATGTATTTTAATTTATTACAAGTAGATAAATAGGACAGCGTTGACATTGTTTTCCCCCTTATCTTACAATTACAATAATGAATAGATGGGCCAACACTATGTATATCTATGGGTATTTTCAAATACACAGATAATGTACTGTACAGACTTCCGGGTGATGATGCAATCCATAACCAAATGCAAACACGTGACACGTATGTGAACGTAGAGCAAAATCCACCAATAAATGAATTTAATATTACATACTTATGTAGCTACATACATGATGATTGTGCACTTCAATTTTATCTGTTTGTTCATTGAATCACCAGCGCAAATAAATGCAGGCTGTTAAAATATTTAATTTGCTTTGATGATACTTTAAGGATATTGCACAACATATCTGGTCTACATTCTACATTGAATGCTCAATGTTCTTTATCTGTAGTCATACATTATCGGCATCGGTTTATTTTTGTTCTGCTCTCGTATTTGTTCCGTATAAGAAAATGTTCCATGTAAAAACAAAATCCGTAAAAGAATTTCCATTCATATACATATGTATATCACATCTAAGAAAAAACGTAGTCTTGCGGATTAGTGAGTTGCTTTTCTTGTAGGTACTTTATGCCTACTACGGGTGTACTGCCGGAGAAAGAGAAATAGAGACAGATGTAGAGTCAGCTATTCCAAGTATAATGAGCAACATTATTTTATTACCATTTAGTTAATTCGTAGACCTCATTTTAACTTTAAGAATCAAAGCCCCGATGAGTTCTATGCATATAATCATGTATCTTAGGGATAATTGTGGCAATGATTATTGAATTTAATTGAAGTTCCTAAATGCCATAGCGATGAATGTAATGCTATAAGGAGTTTCCAGGGATGATTTCAATGCACTTGAGATTAGATGATCTTCTGGGCCAAGTTCATGGTTTATTGAGTTCAAATCTCTACATGTTTTTGTCACATCAAATAATTAAGTCATCAAAAGGATTGAAAAATTCAAACAGTTCAAATGTAAAGTATACAAATGTGGAAAGACCGTGTGTTATGTTATGTTTAATTGTTATATTTTAGAGCCAGATGTGCAATTAAATCAAAACTGACAATCACAACCATTCCCCTTTCTTAGCTCTCTGCTTTGTAAAGTCTAGTTTTAGCAGTGCAGTGTATTAATCCTACTGACATTGGTTGTTATGCATTATAACTAATTAAGACAAGTACAGATATTTACAATTTAGTTACATACATTCTACCCAGATTTAAATGTCTACGATTTTGCACCCACGTTTGTTTGGGGGTATGCGAGCGTCAGTTGTCACTCACATGCATACTAGGTACAAACACATATCATCTGTGAAAAATCAAAACAGCACATATCCAATTTAATCTAGAATTAAAATGAGCTACGCCAAAAACAAAACTAAATGAGATAGATGCGTAAAATGTTAATAAAATTACTTACGTTTTGAAAATGTTTTAAATGTTCTATATATTACATGCTTTTAGGGTCATGATTTTTGGGATTTCTTATTTTTTTGGTAGATTTCGTGCATTTTACTTATAGCTAAAAATGGATATGGGTCATTTTGATTCTTCACGGTCGATAATATTATGTAGTATCCTTATGCGCATTCTCATTCTTTATTCCTCTTGCTTAAAAATAAACAGTGTACCAAATTATAGGTAGGTAGGTCTTCTTTACCTTGAAAACTGTCTGACATCTAAATTCTTTTGACGGGGAAGTTTTTTAGAAGCGCAAAATTCCTAATCTACGGAACCTAGGAATAAAGTGTGTAATGAAAAGAAAATAATAATGGATATCCGTTCAGCATGAAATGCTCCTATTTATTTACACACTACATTTGCATATACATATACTGAGTATAGAAAGGTATAGGATATATAGGCAGAGGCACTATTCGATACTCACTGCATACTGCAGTACTCCGGTCCCGGTCTCAGTCTTTACATGTGCTCCTACATAAGTATTAACCTGTGTATAAACTGGTAAAAAAAAATAATGCATGCATATAGATCCGTTCATGAGTTCATGAGTACCTATACATAAATAAACGTTTTGAAGTTGGATCGAAATGGATATATAGCTATTATCTTTACTTGTCAACTTCTTTTGAAGATGTTTTCCACAATTTTACATGCTCTTTACTATGGGGAGAATCAGCTATGCTGTGCTGCGTGGTTTCGAATTGAATTGGGCGAAGTAAGTAAATGACTCCAAAAATACTCTACAATTCAATTTTGAATGTTCAAAAAAAAATGTTCATTGCTAACATTACGAAGGATCAGGAGGAGTTCAAATGCATGAAATATAATTCAAAGGTTTCCCTTGAAATGCTTTTCTTTGTAAGTCCAGCATCATGATCATCCTCATGAGAATTACATATCGCTAAACTGAAGAAGAAAAATTGTCCATCTCCAATTCTCATTAATAGCAAAATTGCCGATATCTCAATTTTTTATCAGTAATGTGTTTAATTGTGTATACAATGTTTTACGGCAAAATAAGCAAGTAGGTATTTCTTGTTGTTTATTGTACTGAAAAACCAAATTATGCACTATATATTTGATTCAAAAAATGGATTTTGGAAAAAGTTTTGCAATTAGTGAGAATTGGAGATGGACATTTTTTCCTCTTCTTCGGTAGCGATATGTAAGTTAGTGCTGACTCGGTTTGGCGTCGCATTTAATATAGGTTGCATGGATGTGTACCATATGTAAGTAAGTAGGTAGGTAGGTGGTAGGCACTATGGTTTCAGGGCTGCAGTCAGTGGTTTCATTGTACTAAAATTGAACAAGACACAAGAAAGGAGCGAGAAGTTGAGACAGGAGAGCAGGAAGCGAATCCGTATTTATAGAGGCTCATCTCTTCTCATGAGATCCAGATGGGACGAACATTATGTATGTTCTGTCCTACAGTCCTACATATGTCAGACTTTAAGGTAAAATCCTTCTTTTTATTTCCCAATAAGGTGAGCTATATTTTAAGTATGTATTGTAAGTACATTGTATAAGTAATTGCTTTGAAGTGTCCCACGATACAAACTTTTTTAAAGGAGTAACGATTAAAAAGTCAAACCATATAATATACGTGAGCTACTAGTGATAATATTGGGATCGTTTTACCATATATTTACAAAACAAAGCCCATAAAGACGCAAAAAAAAAGAAAGAAAGAAATACAGATGCGTATACAAAAAGAAGGTGGAAAATCGGGGAAAAAAGTTATTTTTGTTTTTGCTTGACACTCGTTCGATGATGATGATGATGATGATGATGACAGTCACGAATCTTGATAGTCAACGAAACGGAACGAAAATGTGATTTGAGTGTTCATTGATTCAGACAGTGGTGTGAGTAAATGGCAATTCTTAAAACCAATGTCAATTCCAGTATTCAAGTATGGAGCAATTTAACCAAAAGAAAAGGAAAAACTTTTTACGAGTGGTGGATCGATGTGGATTTTGTTTGATGGATGCGAATTAACTATATCAATGATGATGGTACTCTCTTCGTGGTTTGACATCTTAGTCTAAAGACTTACTAACACGGATAACAATTGAAGCGGAATAAAAATGAAACGAATTTTTTATTGTACAAACCACTTGTAACTTTACAATAATGTATAAAAAAAATATTTTTTTTTCTTTATTTCATTCACATAAAATGTAACATATCGATTTAATTTAAACATGTACAGCTTATACAATACTTTATACATAAATAAATAATATGAGATTTATTTACTTATCTGCATTTTTTTTTATTAATATATTTATATATACGTCAAATGGAATCAATCCTTGAGCGATTAATACTTTTAACATATCGTTCGTGTACATACATATAATATATTATCGTAAAAAGTCATCTCATTGTATATTATATTATAAACTATAAATTATCAAAACTATTTTTCTCTGTTACCTTCTCCTTTCTATAGGTTTGTTTTCCCCTTACAATAAATAAATAATTCTATAAAATACCTAACATGTAAAATTAGCATTTAATTCTGGCATTCACTACATACGTAGGAATACATATAATAGTATTCCTCAATGTAGGAAAACCGATCTAATAGTGTTTCTTCTTATGAACTCGTATTATTTTCTTTTTATATTTTTTGTAATAGTATAATTTGTTGAGAATAATTTCTAATTTAATTTATAATTTAGGCATAGACTAATATAGGGTTTCATATTTACTTAAAAATACGTATTATGTGGAATAATTTAAATTTAGCAAATTATTCTCACTTTTCCTACAGAATTCTCCCTGGTAAACATTCGTTAATAATAATGCTGTAATACTATTTTGGCAACAAAGCCCCACGTATAAAAATATAAAAATCAGAGAATGGTCATATTCCTGTTCATATTCATTTTTGTTACAAAGTGTGTATAACGTTCAGTAATCGTTTTTATTTTTTGTAAAAATGAATTTGTTTATTTTTTTGGTAAGTTTTGAGTGTATTGGTTGTCTTAGAGGGAATTGAAAAACAGTCGTGGTACTTTCGTTCAAATCTACCTTGCTAAAGTTTAAAGTAGGAACACTGGATTGAATTTAATGATTATTGCGGTTAGTATATAGATTGCATATAATTAATGAGAGGCTGGAAAATTTTTAATCCAGCATTACAATGCGGATACTTCTAATATAAAGTATTTTAGTTTAACAGACTTGTCCTTTGAAACTATTTTGTGTCACGTTCTACGCTTCCTATACAGTCATTACCTTATATATTATCCTATAGCTATAAAAGTATCGTAATATGCTATAATGGGCTCAGTGTTGTAAAGTATTTAATTATTGTGAGTCGTAAATTGGGAATAAATTAAAATTTCACTTGTGGTCCAATCAATGCTATATCCTCAAGCCTCAAGCAAGGGTGATATTGTAGTCGTAATCGTAATCGTAACTGGGCCCTCTCGTCTTCTGTATACTTTTCTTTTCTTGTTTTCATTTAGTATTAATAATTTATCTATTTGGGAACGCACTCTTTGACAACTTTGTCACAATTGACATCTTCTCCGTCAGAAATTCTTTTCTGGAGGGATTTCACGAATTGTGCTGCAGACTTATCTTTGGCCAAATGTCCCAGTCCAAACCTGTGTCATATATTTTGAGGAATAGAACAAAAAAAATAAAGAATTAAATTTAGAACCTCATAATCCTGTACACTGTAATTATAGCTTTGAGTTTAAAGGGTGACGCAAGAAGAGGAGGAATTGTGCAGTTATTTTATTAACCTAAATAGAAAAAAAATCTTTCCGTCCTTAAATAGAGGGACGGAAAGAAAGAAACAAACAAACAAAGGCTTTTTGACTGCATCTTGAACTACACATAGAGGATTTGAGCTAGTGGTGTGGTGGTGGGAATCTCTCTGACGCTGCACGCACATGTCAATGTCAGCTCCCGGTACCGGTACCGGTACCGGTCCCGGTGTCACACGAAAGCTTTTGAAATGTTTGACTGTCCTACATGATGAGGTACTAATGTAGTATAATAGGGAAATAAAATAAAGGAATGAAGGAGGAGAAAGAAGAGAAAGCATGTGATTACATGTACAGTTGAGCCAGCAAACTGTTTTCATCCCCCATCGCATCCTGAACCGCTATGCGACACAGATAGAGCTTTATACATTTAGGCTTCTCTGAGAGCTGTTGGTATGTTTTGAAGACGCCGTCCAACTTGTCAACAATGGAGGTGAACGTGTCATCCTCACCCTCTGCATCTCTTTTACTTCTCACAGTGGGAGTTCCAAAGATTTTCTGTATAATTATTTTTTTACACGTAATATTATACATTTTTGTAATTGCTTCAATATTATTTCATCATTTTAATCAGGAAAATTAAAAATTGTTAAAGAAATGAAAATGAAGACACACATTATCATTAGTATAATAAATACTACGTTCTACGTCTACTACGTTTGTTAAAATATTGGGATTTCTCCTTTGTCATGTAAAATGAGTCGGAAAAGAAAATGTAAAATAATTAATGGAATGTTATTTTTTCTTACTCCCGTCTACAGTCAGTGTTAGTTTTTAGTTTTTAGTAGTAATTGTTTTTGACGGTTGGTTTGTTTGAACTATGCTAATAGTACATGCTCAGTCAGTCACTTACATCAGCAGCGTTTGCAAAGTTGGGCATGTGGAAGTCAGACAGCAGCAATGGAGTGTTTAAGTCAGAAACGTCAAGAGACCTGGAACTTGTGCTCATAAGCGTCAAGAGGAGTTGCAAGAGGAAGGCTCCAAAAGCCAATGCAGCCAACAATGAGAACGGATCCAGTCCACCGTGTCCCCCCCTGCCAAGTCACATGCGTGTCAACGTAATTCTAATTACAAGTCTCTCTCTGCCTCTCTACATGTTTCTCAAATATCCTAACGTCTTTTACGTTTTGGCGTTTGAAGTCAAATTCATTGCCTCATACTTAAATCATACATGTAACTACATTCAATATTTTGTTTACTATTTTCTCACACGGAGTCCTTTCTATATAGGTATCAGTAGGTACGTTCTGTTTTTGTTTGTAAGTCATAATGTATGCTATATTTAAATAGTATTTACTATTGTGACAGAGTGAAAGCTATTTTGTAATAGTCCCTGTCCTTCCTACAAAAATGTAAACGTAGGTAAGTCCTATAATTATTGTCATGCGTTCAGAGGCATGAGGAGCATTTGGTGCGGTAGGAGTCAGAAGTGTCTTCGAAAAGGGTCCCCCTTCATTTCCTTGTGTAAAACATTATAGTATGATGCTCAAAGATGTCAAGTCAGCTTTGTAGTTCAGTTGGTTTTGTTTTTGTTCGGGTTTTTGTTTGTATTTTTGTACCGGGAGTTTTTGCCCATCATGGTTATGATTTCAGATGGGACTGTTTGTTGGGTCCTTTTTTTTACTCACAAATGTTTGTTTTTTTTTGTTTGGAGAAAACTTACATCCTCTATTTTAGAACTACTGAGCATGTCCGAGAGTCCCAGAGGGATGTCCATGTCATCCACATCGAGAGATCTTCCACTCGCGGCCATCATATTTTGGTTATTGAGCAGATTGAAGATGACATTAAAAAGGAAGACTCCGAATCCCAAAGTGGCCAAAATAGCATAGGGATCCAAATAATGCCTGCGCTCATCATGAACTTTGTATTTTAGAATCAATCTTTCTATTTTGTGTGTGTGTTTTTCTGGACGTACTCATATAATATCATTCAAACTAAATCTATGGAAAAAATTGGCAATCGCATGAGTTTCCTTTCTCCCTGTCTCTGTCTATAGATTGACCTACTTTTTTTTACTATTGAAGTTGAAAACTATTTTCACTATATCTTCTAAAAATTATTAATTGTTCTCATTCTATATAATATTAGGCGTTGTTTTGAATCAAACGTTTGGAGAACCAATTATGAATTACGTACATAGTTTTATTCTGGATTCTGGATAATCTATTCCTGTATAAGTTTCAGTAATATTTTCTCGTAGAAATGTAAATGCATAATATAGGGTATAGTAGTTTCTTAATGTAAATTAGAATGAATGTCTTACCCGTAGCTGACACTGTGTCCTCCGTACCCACCGCCACCGCCTCCATAGCTGTCATGCCCGTACCCCCCTCGACTCTCCATGGCAACTTCGTCCACGTCATATCCCAGGACGCGATTGGTCAATTTCTTCACTGTGACCATGCCCTCAATGAGAGCCTTGGAGGCGGAGGTCATGTCATTCACAGAGTCTGTCGTCTTGAACTGTTGACCATCTCGTAATTTCTTCAATTGATCCAAACCATAGGCCATCATCTCGACGATCCCCGGGTTTTTCCCGTCCCTCGCGTTCGTCCGCTTATCCCAAAAGTCCACCATCCGACCGCCCGAAGCGACCAAATGTCTGAATGGATTCAAAATCATGGGAGGTGCATCCTGATCCAGAATATTCATTAGTTTATGAGTGAGGACGGTCGTCATGGCGGAGTTGAGCCCTTGAGTGAGTTGCTTTAAGGGTCCCAGATTGATACCTGCAGCGGCGGCGGAGAGCGTCGAGACGGTCGTGGGACTCATGATGGGGAGGCTGGTAGTCTTAATCTCTGGAATGGCTGTCGTTTGTTTCTTCCCTGATTTGGGCTTCTCATTGCTCGTTTTGGGGTACTGCTCCGATGGGGCTGTCTGATGAATGTTGAAACTATTCAGAGGTGAGTCCTTCCCAATACCCGCTCCAGAGGAGGAGGAGGACGAGACAGTTTTGTACGCTAATTTTGAGTATTTGTCCCCAGAGCTCTTCCATTTATTATTATTGTTATTACTATTAGAGTTGCTAATACTGGAGATGGGAGAGGGTGAGTCAGAGACTTTCCCCATTCGACTGTGAAAGTCCTGATTAATCTTGGAGGGCGAGGCGTACATGGGATGAGAAATGTCCGAGGACGAGTAGTGAAATGCGTAGCCTCTGCTCTCTTTCTTGGGCGAAAGTGTGGTGGTGGTAGTTGTGCTCCCGGAGCCGGAGGAAGATGCTGGAGGTGTTTTCCCGAGTTTACTCCGAAGATCGTACAGAGTTCCTAAATGACCCCGAACCACACGACCAATACTGTCCATTTCAAATTGACTCGACGGGCACACATACTCCTGAAGTATTACGCACAGCACCAAAAACAAATATCTGGAACTGTTTCTCATGATTCTGACTTGGGGCTCCAGCGGAAAAGCAAGAGATGGAACGCGAAATTATTCTCAAAAAATCTCACCGACTCGTCGGTCTCAATCAAAAAAAGTACGAGGAGTAAATAAATTCGGAGACACTGGTAACACAGGTAAAGTTGCTAAATGGTTTTGTATTGTTGTTGGTTGGAAATTTGCAAGTCTACTGCCCAAGAGCTTCGTCTTGACTTGCCTCTCTTCCCCAATGCTTAGTATAGTTAGTAGCTATCTCCCGTTGTTTTTTTTACAGTTAATAAATGATAGGAACCATGGGATGGAAACACTGTTGTGTGTAGTTGTCTGAGATGACGTGACTGCTCAAGAATTAGGGAAACAAATTAATATTTTGAGAGGTGGACGAGAACAATAGGAGGTACGAGACGCTCAAGTCTCAACAAGGAACACCACAATAAAGCCAGAGACATACAGAGACGGAGACAGAAATCTTATATAGAGAGGAGGAGATGGACGGAGATGGTGCTCAAGTGTACCGGTGAGATTCGGAGAAGGAATGCGGTGAGGACAGATGTGAGGCTGTCTTTTATTAGGCTGCCCGAGTCCTCCCCCCCTCCCCGAGTATGTTAGTGGCAGTGAACTTTAGGAAAAATAATAATAGTTCTAAAGGGGTACGATTGGCATAAAATGACAATCTTGTTCACCAGTCTTTTCCGCTCACTGATTTCTGTCAACTTAAATCCATCCCTTTTCCCTAGCTATTCTCAAGTATCGTTTCGGTTCGTGGACTTCCTCCATCATCATATCACACACATATATGTAGCTCCTCATATATCTCTGAGTATAGCTCCTCAAACTTGAAAATGCCAACTACAACTTATCCGTCGCTAAATACCTCTACAGTCAATATAGATAGGTAAAGCATTTTATATTTATTTGCTATTTACCATACTCTCTCATTCCACTCCCCATCAGCAGCCTCAGCCTCAGCGGATCTGTGGAGCAGATCATCTGCCGTCTTTCCCAAACAACAAATATAAAATAGACGAGGGAAAAAGGAGGCAAGAAAAAAAAGTCAACCTAGCTAGAATCTGTATCACACACATCACTCATTTGGCCCGATAGTATATAGTTAACGCACTCCCTATATTGATCGGCTATTGATTTCAATTTCCAATATTTCAATATCCTTCATAGGTATATTTATTAAAGGATTAGGGAATTGTGGACTCACACTCATGGCACAAAAGAGATTCCTAAATTGTATAGGTATGCAAATCTTATTACGTAGGTAGGCATATTGTTCTGTGAGGAAGCACGTACATAATTATAGGTTATTTGGACGTTTCAATATACCTACCTTACCTAGGTAGGTACATATGTTTCCTTTTTTTACAGAGTATACGCTTTACTTATGTTTCTAAGGCAGTCTGTCAAAGTCTGAGAATCTTCATCATGGGAAGGTCTGAGACCCGATTATTTCATGACCTCATCTTCACACATGATTGCACGCCCAACAAAGTCGTCCAATTCATTTTTACACATGAGCATCATCATTATCTTCCATTTTCATCTTCCCATATAGAGAGCAGATTGTACCGAGACTGTGAGAAGGATATAGATACATATGTCCCCATGTAGGGAATACCGCGGATGGTCTGGTATGCTACGTTCCTCTCGTCGACGCTCGCACTCTAAAACCGTACTCAATTTTGTGTAGCCATATAATTTACAAGTCTCTACATGTTTTTTTTCTGTCTTAAAAGACGACATTACCACCATTATTTCAAGTAAAAGATTCATTTTTTTTATGAGGCAAGTGCTTCTGTTACTTCTGCTCTTTAATCGCCACAAATTTGAAAAGTATTATAAATGCGTAACAACCAACTCATCCACACCACGGCCACGGACACTGTCAAAAGTGAGCTACCTACATTCATTGGTTACTGGCTAAGTAGGTACGTACGATGGGGATGAGGACGACGACGACGACGACGACGACGAGTGACAACGTTCAATTTCCATCTTTTGATCATCTTCCCAATGCCAATTCCAATGCGGTCCATGCTTATACTCATATAATTATTTATCGCTCGTATGCACAACGCAATCATCATACGGTTTATCATCTCAATTCCTACTTACGTGTTTTGTAGTGGAGAAAAAATAAACTACATAGACTTGCAAGATCCATTACGTATGGTTTGGTATGGTTGGTATTACAGATAGTACACATTTGTTTTTTTTTCTCATGGAATTTATTTTTTGAATTTTTTGGATTTGCTACATATATGTGACGATGAAGTGACGAGAGATAATTTCTAATGGGTCCGTCCGCTTTCGACGAGGTTTTTCTCTCCTATGCCTTATTCGACTTCATTCCTTTCTGCATGTGCCTTCAGCTTGTCCGAAATTGTGTTGCTGCGTGCAACATTCTTATATTTGTAAAATGCTGAATGTAGAAAAAAAATTAAAGTAGTGGATAATATTATATAGTACCTAGTATAGGTGTACAGTTTAGCATTGCTACAAGAGAAAAACCATGAGAGGCCAGTGATTGGGATTTTGGGAATTGGGCTATCCAGACATACTTCATTTACTCAGGCACAATACAAGGATGAAAGGAAAGGAAAAAAATAAAACTCATCTCCATTCCATATATCCGCATCGTTGGAAGTCTATATGAGTCCACACTTGCATGGCCGACTTCCATAATTTAATTGATTGCATATCAGTTTCATCATTACATAGTATAGAGTATTGCATCGCCTCATAAGTAAGTGGTCCACTCCATTGTATCCAAAAAATGAGTCTTTGTGTACATATATATACCGGCTGTAGTTTTCCTGAGTGATCCTTTTGATTTTGTTGTGCTCTATGCATCACTATACTACACCGTCACTGTACTGTCGGAGCCTCCGTACACTGTAAAACGACTGTTGACTGTGAAAACATTATTTAAAATAATTATTTAAATCTCAACTCATCCATGGATGGTTTGATTTTTATATAAGTCTATAATATAACTTGATGGCAACCTGTCAGAAAATTTCATTTTTTCATATCCCTCATGAAATACACACAGATAACGATACTAGAATACGAACAAAACCATTTTTGCCTTGTGTTTCGCATCACTACTACGAAATAGGAAGGTAGCGTTAAATTAAGGAAATCTATCACAGTTTCATTATATTATTCATTCTGTATCTATATGCATATCTGTACATTATTATTTTTCCTGCTGTACTTTACAGTAGGTTTACAGATCAGTGCAATACAGTCGTCGACTAAAACTGAACAAAGGCTACTTCTACGCGCTGCATAGTTGATTATAGGAAAGAAACATCTGTTACGTTAAAAGATTTCGCTACTCCGCGTCTAAAGGTTAAATTTATCTGTCTGCATTAATCTGTGTTTAAACGTTGGAGTTGTCGTTGCGTCCTGCACTGCATAACACCATCAGTGTGCCAGAGCCAGACTATAGCATAGATCATCTGTAACATATTTGATTGAGTGAAGGAAGGATATATACAATGCACATGTAGGATGACGACGCACGTTGAATTTGGACAAATTCGGAAAGAATAATTGATCTTGAAGGTTGGGTTAGGTTCTTGAATTGTTGAGAGAGAGAGAGAGAGAAATCTCCCCTTTTAGTCGCTTCAACTTGAACTTGAAGAAAAAAATACGGTAATTCCAACTCTCAAAAAAATGGTTCCTCTCTCGTAATTCAGTCACTATATAATTAAGTAAGTAAATCATTGTGGAATTGTTAAATGCTACACTGCATTGGAGGGCGAGCATCAGCCTTCCACCAGTACTTCACTTCCTATACATATATTTGCTAAAAAGACATAATAAATGGAAATAGAATGCGATCTATTTACTATTTAGATAGGTAAACTATACACTCTGTTCATATGACATTCGTTATTACACTGCTCGTTATTGTCAATGCAAATCGAATCTGTGAGGTACCTATACTATGCTTGATCCTCGACTTTTGTAACAAAGTAAAGTTAAGAAGAGAAGAAAAAAAACACTGCAAGTCAAAGACGACAAGGAAACGGTTTTTCCAATTCCTCGTTTCCTTTGAATGCGTTCATTCTACTACTATTACGGATTACTATACAACAGGTTTTGTATTTATATGTAAATTGTGTGTCATTTGTGTTGGTGTTGTTGGTGCTTCGTTTTGAGTAATTTATTTCTATGTTGTTTATTTAATCCGTGAAAGAGTTTTATTTATAGATATAATTATGCATCCTTCCCTCAAATACAATGTATGCATACATACTATGTACTTAGGTAGTATTCCATGTCAGAAGTATTATGAACTATTTGTACTTTTATTTATTTTGTCATTTTTCATTTGGAATGAATAATTTCTTTAAAAAAATTAAATGGCAGATATTTGTACACAACAATATCAATCTTTCAATAAAAAATACTTATTTTTCTTCAATTTAGCAGGAATGAAGGTAGTATAAGAATTGAAACGGCCTATATATCCAATTTAAGCTAGAATTAAAATGAGTTATCTTTTTAAAATACCAAAGAAACGCTAAAGGAGATAGATGCATAAAATGTTAAATTACGAGTTTTTTAAAGGTGCAAATTGTTTTATTTGTGAGTTTATGAAAAGTGTAAAATGTTCGATTTACATGGAAAAATGTTGTTTTTACATGTATTTTTGAAAATTTCACAACGTTCTATATTTACAACCTTTTAAAATCATGTTTGAATATTATTATTGTAGATAGTGCATTTTATTTTTAGCTAAAAATTTGTATGGGCCATTTTGATTCTTGACAGACAATGACAATATGTTAACAAAACAAACTCTTTTGCTTGTTTTACTTCAGGTCAGTCACTATCGATCGAGATTTATACTAATTTTGGTCCATTTTTAACAGATTTATAATTCATCAGATAATTTCGCACATGGATACAAATCATGGTGAAATGGACCTTATTTGCCTTACAGTATACAGTTTAGGATCTAGAACAATTGGTAACCGATCATTTTTTAAACACAAAAAAACTAAGTAAAAAGTGAGCATTCTTTCAGGGAAAGGTATACTATTAATATAAATACTTAATTCCTAATATACGCGAAAGGTATATACAAACTTACTCCGCGATAAATCGTGATTTTAAATTTTAACATTATTCTTGTTGGACTGCATATTTTTTATTACTTACTAGTTAGCAACGTTTTATAAAAATAAATATAATTAATTTTAAATAGAAATAAAAAGGAGTTTAGGCACCCCTTGGAGTTTTGGTATACACTTGACACTTGATTACGCGTCATAAATTAAACTGATTAAGAGTTCAAAAGCAAAATTGCCAATTAAATTTATTCCCTGTGTACGCTGTGTGTAATGTAGACCACGGCGCTACAGGGACTTCTCCCTCCGCCACAACAAAACCCTTGCTATAAGTTACAGATACAATATGAAGTGCAATAATAATGCTTTTCCATAAATCTCGATAGTATGATGTGTGAGTTAAAAAAATGATAGTATATAGTCAACATCCACGTCAAACAAATAACCAAACCAAAAATCACTAAAATCCCGTAATGTGTGTGTAATGTGTCGAACCATAGTGATGAGCCTCAATTTTCAATTTGAAATACTAGATGCTTTAAAGGGGTTTTAATCGGGATTCTTTTCTTATTCTGGCTTCTGGGCAGGTAGTTACTTTAAAAAAGGTTATGATGAGTATGCAAATTGTACGTACTGCGTGTACCATTATTACATGTATGTACATATTATATGTAACTTTACTTAATTTATAGATGTGACTGGTACGGAAGCTGATGAAATGAAATTCCATGACTATTTTGAACGACACCGCATGCAGATGCCCACTTGATGACTTAATGTAAACCCGTTTAACGAGTGTTTTTTAAATTTTATTGACAATATATAATCATGCTCAAATGGTACATAGATATAGGCATACGAATATTAAAAACTGTGGAAGCTAGCCAGCAGCTAGCCAGCCATAGTGCTGTGTTTATTGACACACCATAATTTATTTATGTTTTTAATACTACATACCTCTCTGCCTGCCTGTCTGTCAGTCTGGTCCTAATATAATTACACCTGTATATCTAGTACCTTCCTTCACACGAGACTTGAGACACACGTACACATTTAGTAAGAATGAGAAAAACGGAGGGCGACATAAATTCAATAGAAATTTTCTGTGATGCTTTTTGGAATAGTTTGGTTTTTGGTTGTAGTTGTACTGTTGACTGTGTTTATGACTGCATCCCACAAAACCACAACATTTTTGCCTTCTCATACCCTTTTTAAACATCCACTATATACTATATTTTTCTTTACTCACTTTTTTCAAAACTGAAATCCTGTTAATACAATACCTCCTGAAACTGGTACAACGAAATTTTTAACGAAACTACACAGCCTCTGTAGTATACTAGTTAAGTTGTTGTTTTGTCCTAGAAGATTGAGAGCATTCGAATATAATGCTGTGCAATATTCGAGTGTGTGTTAATTATATGTAGAATACAGGAATCCATGCAATTTGTGGATTTTGAGCCTCCTGTTGTTTGTTCTCGTTCTCGTAAATTAAAAAATTAGGACGAGTATGCACAAGAAATATAATATATAAGAAGCATAATGGGGGTAGTTGTAACTATTTCAATAGTGGAAATATTAATGTATTTTATTAAGTGGGGGCTTTTAAACTGTCTTTAATTTCGGAAAATTAATTTCAACCACCAAATAAATTTTTATTTACAATAAAATTATTCGTGTACTAGATGAGATTTAATAGAATTTACATGTAATTGTGGGTATAGGTTTAGTTATATAGACATTTAAATTATTACTTGTACTTAAAACGAAGGTAACATTCAGCTCTGCTTGAGTTATTTCGCTTTTCCTTTCCCCCCATGGATTCAATAAGTTATAATGAAATATAAATTAATAAATATTAATTTGGTATGATGCTTTGCAAATATTTAGCTTTTCTCATAGTCTTAACGTCTTAACTGATTTTCGTTGTTATTAATATTATTACATTAGAAATGACATAGCTCCATGTGACAAATGATTCCTTGTGATGTAGTCGCACGGTGATAGAGGTCACCCAGATAATCCCTATCCGCTTCCCTTTTCTCAAGTATGTCTTTGAAAACGTTCCTGAAAGAAAATAAATACAGCAGCCATGAAGTTTTTTGAGTCTTAATAGTAAATCACCCTCACACAAATATAGGTATTAGAAATATTTAGCGGCACATAAGTTAATTCTGGGTGTTCAAATGTCACACAGGGGTCAGTATGTGAAGAAAAAAGTTAAAAGTCAAAGTAAGGTAACAAGGTAATAACGATATCGTTATAGTATGAGTGAAAATACGGAAATAATTACTGATAACAATAGCGATTTATAATATGATAAAAAATAGTGACGCATAATAAAAAAAAATAGCATGAGTAGATCTCACATTAAGTCCGTGTCGATTATGTCTTGTATAAGTTGACAAAGCTGCTCATGTCTACACGCCATATTTTCAGTTTTCTCAATTGTCAGAATAGCCTTCCAAGTATCCTCCAATATCTCTGATCCAGTGAAATCCATACTTAAGAAATTCTTTTCCAAAGAGCGAATGTGACGGTTCTTCCCTTTCCCTGTAGACATACTCGATGAGGAGGACGATGCAGCAATGTCCGAGTCAAAACTTAAAACGGTGAGCTCAACGGACTTTGGTCTTCTCCCAAAAACAGGGTCAATATGATGAGGAAAAGCTCGCCCAGACGTATTGGCCATGTTGGCATTCATCGATTGTTGGAAAAGAAGTCCTAAATAAGTTAAAAAGGCTAAAGTTCCTAAAATTGAGAACGGGTCAAGGAAACCTCCCATCATCCCATGTCCCCCTCCTCCTCCGCCGTACCCCCCACCGCTCCCATGACCACCACCACCACCTCCGTAACCCCCTCCGCTATGGCCGGAACCACCACCATAACTTTTTGGAGTGTAGTACGTGCTGTGACCATAGGATGCACTCGTCCCATGACCTTTGCTGTCACCTCCTACAAATAGACATAATTATCGTGAATTGAAATTGGGTCTTAGCGTTCCAATTAAATACTATTAAAATCCTAAACTAGGTCATGATTGTATCTTTGTATCTAGCTACGTATGTATATGGAAGGAAATGAAAGAAATAAGCTAGTCGTTATACCTTTGTGAGTTGGCGCTTTGTAAGTTCCGTATTCATCGTAGCCTTTGCTGTTCTGACCTGTACTGTGACCCGCAGTGCCGGTCCCACTTCCGCCATAGCCTTTGTGAGAGTAGTCATCGTAGCCTTTGCCGTAAGTGTCGTATGAATCATGGCCATAGAGTCCGTACTGGTCCGCATAGGCACTGTACTCATAGCCTGTTCGATCTGGCCCAACAATGGTAGACACCGTAGCTTGGACGCTTGGTTCTCCTTTGTTGGGTCGAGTGCGTCGATTTCCCAACTTAATTCCGTAAGTCGGATATTTTTTCTTATGGACTTTACCTGTTGACTGGATGTGACTGTGCTCTGGCTCTTGATCCGAAATTAAATCATCATCAATTCTGGACTGAATGGGCTCATTCTTACTTGACAATGAATTGGAATTTATGGAGAGTTGGGAAGCGGTGAGTGAAGAAAAGTCAGGGATGCTGTGAATTAAATCCTCGACACTTGCTCTTTCCAACAGTTTCTCAATGTAGTACCAATGTAGATCTTGATTGGAGGATATCTTCATAGACCTGAGAAGTAAGCCTGGTACGCCAATCTTGTCACTGACTGGTTCCAATTTAGAGATAAAGTTATTATATCTTGAGGTTAAATAATCTCTCAGGCTTGGATCCATGTCATTTCTCATCCGAATTATCTTTCTCAACACTTCAGACTTTGGCAAGATCCTGGATAAGAATCCATCTCTTGATTTTTTAATCGCAAATACGGAACGTAGGGAATTCCACATACCGGGAAATGGAACGGTACGAAGCTCGATGGGTTTCCCAGGTAAAATCATCTGTGCATTTAATTTAGTTTTAATTCTTTCTGGTGCCGTACTCTCATTTCCATGGATGACTTCAGCGCGAGTCGAAGTGGAATTAATGTAGATGGTCGGTGAAGTAGAAATGGAAGGGAGCTGTGCATTGTTGTGGATGTTGTTGTTATTGCTGTTGCTATAGTCTTCTAAACGTTTTTTCTCCAAGCGACTTCGTAGAACGTGTAAATCTTCAATTTTTTGTCTTGCCAACGCTCCTAAGGATTTCCCTTTAGGAAGTGCGATGGAACTGAAAATATTTCCAAAGCCCTCCACTGACAGCTCAGTAAAACTTCCCAGTCCAATAATGCAGCAACATAGAGTTAAAAACCGTGACATGCCATTTAATCCGTACATAACTATATTTTTTATTGAGCCTCGAACTTGGCTCGAATTGCTGCACTCAGTAAATTATTCAATTCCTTATAGTTTGATTCTTTCCTTAAAAAAATTTGAATAAAAAATTAATGTTAGTAAATATACTGGGGACGTTTAATTTGCATTGATTTTAAATTTAATAATAGCATGAAATAAATCAAATAATCAAGTAATCAGTTCCTATGCAAAATATTGAGGCGACAGGATGGAACGGTTTCTACATACATAGGCAAAAAACGAGGTTTTTTCCTTTTTCTCGTTCTAAGTACTATATACGTATTAAAAATGTAAATCAACCAAATATTTGAGAGTATTTAACAGCACGTATAAAACAAAATATTTAACTTCAGATTTAAAAGGTTTCCATAAAAATTAACGATCGTCACTAATGCCAGAGCTGTTGTCCACATTAAGTTAAAGTATTAAAATGTTTAGTGAATTTTGTAAACTTACCACCACACCTATACTGCACTGTTTGACTATATCCTCACAACTCGCCAGACGACAATCTACACCGGGTTTCAAACTTCAATTAAACGACATGAATTTTTAAAGTCTCGTTTCGGAGTCGAAGTCAGAATGACGACTAAAATCCTGACGACTTACAATTAGTAATAGAACTGAAGTTTTGGCGATGACTGTAAAGAGCATGATCGAATATAGTGTTTGCCGTCTCAAAGAAAAAAAAACATTAGGCGTTTAGTATTTTACAATTTACAGCGTACGGTGTACACGGAAGAGTGTCCCTTAATTCCAAGTTGGAATTCCCAACCAAGTACAAAAAAAATAAATAGTTAAATGTGTAAATGTAATGCAATGTAATGTAATGGTGATCTTCGTTGGCATTATTATTGGGATTAAAAGCCCAGGACTCTGTGTAGATTCCGCTATTTTCTTTAGAAAAAGGAATCCGGATCATGATGATATCAATCACAATCCATTTATGTACTTGACAATCACCAACAATATGTTGTGCAACTTACAAGTATACAAACGGCTTCAAGTACGAAATTTACTCGCATTACACTTTGAATGACAGATATAACAATTTTAGGTTTTTCACGGTCCAAGACATTCTATTTCACTGCCACTAATAGTGGCAGTCCTCCTCTCACCTGCTGCTCCTACTCCTCTGCTCTTACCATTATCCTCTACTTAGGTACATACGTAATTATATCGAACTCCTCCTGGTCCTCTTTATTATTTTAATGTGACATCTGTTGTTCTAAAAAACTTGAGCATCCTCATCCTGACAGAGTAGTCATGATGAATCTAGTCGACCATTAATTCACTCTCCTGAGTACAATAAATAGAGTCGACCCATTTCAGAAAATGATCCACTATATAGGTAAAACACAGTAGGAGAAAACATTCAACATAAATTATTTACGTCTATACACATTAAATAATTTGTTGTGGAGTATGGAAATGAAAATAATGATGTAAGTCCATACAAAGAAACTATACCGAATCCGTTCCGCAGATATAAGAGCCAAACACAGAATGCACTATTGCAGACAAATTGAAAGACCTGAGGATCTGAGAAGGTGTCGTCTGATTGTGCCACTATTACTGTTGCGAGCGAGTCAAATACATAGTCTAAAAAAAGGGTAGTTGTTTTAATGGGAATACAGATGTACACAGTATAGTTATAGAACAGAATGATGTTGATTGTAGAGCACCATAGGCAGGCGGATACCGTTTGTCTCATAAGGCTCAAGAACAAATTATATCCAACATCTATGTACAGACAAGGCGATTACTCGCGTTATGGAACGATGAAGAGTTGACACTATACAGATAAATTAAAAACGCTGATTTTTGCTCCCAATCCACACGATCCATAGCTTTCTAGTCCAACGGGACAGAACTAATTTCGTTTAATTTTATTTACCATTATCACTTCAAAATCAACCTTCTTATAAGGTACTTACACAAATTCCAATTTTTAAAGGTTAATTTCCACATCATAAAATTGGTGCATTCTGAATTTTCATGCAAATCACATGTTTTAGGTCACGGGATAAATGCTATAGTAAACATATGTAAAGGGCTTCATTGAATTATAATAAACTGTAAAGATGCAATAATTACATCATATCATTTCCTAGATCATAGAAATCAGATAAGGCAGTAATTTTTAATTCTTTCCTTTTAGCAATTTCAATTTTGTATTCTACTATGTACATTAGTGCTTAATAAAAATTAATTACAAAATGAACAAAAACTAATTGTAAAAAACTTAACATTTATTTAAAGCAAAATTATAACTTGGACATTTTTGAGATATGGAAGAATGTCATGTGCATTAGATTCTATTAAATTCTCCTCAATCTTGGGGTTATGCTGCTTAAATTGAAGCCTGGAGCTGGAATAGGAGTGGCAGCAATTTCGGGGGTTGGTTTTACATCCAAAGACAAGTCATCCTCATTGCAGAAGTCATACTGTGTGAGCTTAGAGCATTTACTCGGATTTCCAACTGTCTCCGTAATCAAATCTGACACGTTTCCGGCACTTCCTACGAAGTACTTGACGAGATTCCTGTCCGGTTTTTAAAAAACAATAGTTGAATATAATGGGGGTTAGAATAACATGCACAGTATGATACCCTCGTTTTATGAATTAGATAATTTGCAATATTGTTACATGACAGTTCCTCCAATTTCTGAATTTATTGATCGAGCAGCACATGCAGACGAAGCTAGTGTTTCACATATTAGTTTTTGAATACATCTCAGTTGGTTTGGGTCCTTTTTGTAGGCATGATACCATCGTAGTATCCCTTCACTGGTCTTGGCACTCATATCCGTCCCCGATGCACTTCGGGATGTTCTAATGGGTGCTGGTTTCGTGGATGAAATATTATAATTACTATTATTGTTTCCGTCCACTGTGGTCTCTCCGTTTTTGCCGACCTCATCTTTAACCTTATCGCTCGCCCAGTCTCCAAGGGAAGACAACATTTTAGCCACAGACTCGGCATCTATTAAGTTGAGCAAGGATAAAGAGTTCCCAATGGATTTTCCAGCTTGATGTAGCAAAGAAAGGATTTCATTCTCATTAAACTAATATTTTTTTGAGGACATTTAAAACAAAATCGCGATGTGGTTGAATTTAAAATATGCATGTTAGAGTATAGTGCAAAAAGTATATATATAATATGCGCTTTAATTCTGTTACTCACCTGCTCCTCCATCCACAACTGAAAATGTAAGTGCCCCTAATAAAGCTGACACAAGGGAGACGGCTACCAAGGTTGTTAAATCAAATCCTTTGTTGTACCGCTTGAACTGATAACCTAAATCACCAAATACCCCGTACCTACCGTTCGGTGCTGACTCAATTTGCATCTGATCATTTCCTGGAATCCATTGCGGTTCCCTATGTGCAAATCTCGGCATTGTCTGTTTTGGCCTAAATATTGTTGCTGATGATGAGGTTTGCTTAATCTTTACAGCAGATATCTTTCCAAGTGGTTTATTTATCTTCACGTTAATATTATTCTTGAACTGATTTGGACTCCATGGAGAATTATCCTCGGCACTTGGCATTGTCACTGCCATTTGCGCCGAAACGAGTATACACAGTACTGCTAAAAATAAATTGAAATTTACAAATTCTTTGAGTAAACTTTTCTTTGACATTTTGATAGGTTTGAATTTTTATTCAATTACGAAGTTTAAAAAACTTTATCTGTCGAATGGAAACAGTACTAACAGCCAGACCTAGACAAGACTGAAAGTTGAAGAAGGGTTGTTCAAGACTGCCAATCGACTCAAAACTCACAAGCATCTCCTATCAATTATTATTGTAATAAAATTAGAGAAAACCATCGTAGAAGGGCCAAGCACAACCAGGCACAACATACGACAATGACGACAACATCCTCAACTTTGTCATGATAAGCGTCATTGATGGTATTTCTTCATGGTAATCATTTGAGTTATCATCTTTAGAAACTTGGTCCATTTTTATAGTTGATTGAATCGGAAATCACAAAAGAGAAGTTGATTCCATACGTATGCAGACTCACTATATTTTATATATATATATTCGAGTGTAAATAGATAGTTTTAGCCTTTACTGTGCTGTACTTTAATTCTTGTGAGATCCATCGGATCATGATCATGAATTGTGCTATAATAACACGATGATATGATTGAGTGCAAGTAAAATTTTAAGTCAAGGGCAAGGGACGACGTCGATGCGGACGACAAACGAAACGCAATGCTTCATTTCATTTACTATACATATATGCGTCTTTGTTTAATTCCAATGATCACACTTCGTCTAATTCAAAGTGAAAATAAATTCCTGAATGAGTTTGAACTTCACGACAGAGTAAGTTGAAAGGTATAAGGTTTTAGAAATCCCCAATTCGCTCACTCCATGACGATTGGCACATATCTTTCTGGCGTAACTCAACCATCATCCTGTCAAACGGAGTCAGTCAATAGAGCGAGACTCGCAACGAAATCAATGATGAGAGTGCAAAATTTTCTAAACTTTTAAAAATATTGTTTACTTACAGTAAAAAAGAACTGTTGAATATGGAAAATCCAATCTTTGAAAAAAAACCTCTGATATGACCAGCTAAACAGTACTAAACACCATTTAAAACTGAAAGACTGCACTGACTGCAGTACATCACGAAGAATGTTGTTGACGTGTGGACGTGGGCAAGATGAGACACTTCATGGTTAATTCCTCAGATTTTAAATCTTTTTTTGCCCCTGATCTGATTCGGACTTTACTTAAGGACTGCGGGATCTAAGTAACCTACTCTTTCTTTATAAGTACATGCTACTGTTATAATACCATGTAAATTGCTTCATATACTAACTACTTAATGGTGAGATCGGAATATTCATAAACAATAACAGAATTTTAAATTTTAATCTTCTAGGATCATTAGATAATTTAATTCAAAAGCATAAATGCACCTTTATTACTTCTTAAATGTGATGTGATGGGGTTTTTCAACAAGTGGAATACTGCAACAGCACTCTACAGGGCATTGGGAATTAAAAGTTGGACATGCTAGCACTAGAGAGTGCCAAGAGCTGAGCATCTGTTTCTAGGTGGGGAAGCTATAAAGTTTGGCGCGATTTGTGTGGTGCTCGTACCCATAAATTTTAGCCCAGAGATCATTAGATGTGACAGGATAAACAGAACTTGTCTCTTGGCTTGGTTGGCGCCTGTATTTTTACAAGATCGAGGTACAGATATGTACTTACACTGTCTGTCTGCAGCAGAGTCAAAGCGTTCAACCTAATTTTTAAATAAAACTAATAATTATGTAACGTTATTATTAATGCATTGTGCAACACTGTGCAAGAGTTTTAGTGCTATTGATTTTTATTGTTCAGGATTCCAAGGACGTTTTGGGCTGACACTTTAAAATTGTATTGTATTTATTAGTATAACTGTCAGTCTCTTACTTTTAGGTCGGATATTGTTTTGTGCATCTTTCATTTCATCGTAAGTGATATGAAATAGAAATACTTTGGCATAATTCATAATTAATTCCTCATTCTTACATTAGCAAGCTTTATTTGTTATTAATGTTCAATCAGCCCCAATAACTGAATGTTCCCGTATACAGTAGTTTACATTTTTAGCGATTTTAGTTTCTTGTTTATTTTCGTCAGTCATTTCAAAACCTCTCGAAACTAAATTAGTTTATACAATATTTAATGTAAGTAGTATAATGATAAAAAATGTATATTATGTCACATGTATGGAATTCAAACTGGTCTTAATGTGAGATTTTTCGTTTCGTGGTTTTGTAACTTTTTCTAAAACGCTAGTTGAAGTTTTGGGAATTGGTTCCGTCCATAAAATTATGCTTGGGAAAATCCAAATCAATTTATTATAATTTAATCATTTGTATTACATTTCCAGAAAAACCAGAGCCATGCCGAGACATAAGGCAGTAGTCCAAGAGCCCGAAGCAGAGGCTGATATGCCTGACCAGGTCATTGCTGCAATCCGATTCGGGATGGACTCAATAAAGGAGATATGTAAAGATATATTGCCGCTTTGTAGCGGAGGTAAGTATTAAGCAGTGCTGTAAATTGTTATTATTGTTTTATTATTGTTACACGTTTGTTAACATTGAAAATCTAGTTTTGTTAATGTTATTGTTAAGTCAATGTTAAAAACGTATAACAATAATAAACAATAATAACAATTTACAGCACTGGTATTAAGTATTAATTTTAAATTATTGTGATGTATATAGGTAAGTATGTATAATTAGAAGTCGCATATGTGGATTATATATGGAAACGGAAGGTAAATTGTACAGCAAATTTGGGCGTCTAATACAATAAAAGATACCACGGTGGACGAAATTCTTATACGAAGGACTGAGTTTATTATCATAAGTTATTATTTCGGACGAGTTTTCATTTGTAGAATTAGGATTAGGTTCTTTTAATTATATCGAATAAAATAATATATGACGAAAACTAAAAAAGTAAGAACGTATAAATTTCTCAGTACGCAGAAGGAGAAAATACAAGAGTGAAATTAAGCCTCAGTCGATAATGGAGTCAAATGATCCCAGGCTTTACAAAAGTAAAGAGGAAATTAAGGTGGCAGTCAGGCAGAAGTTTATAGGGAAAATTAATGCAGAGACATTAACGTGAATGTCGTCTAGTAGCGAGACGGAGGAAGGAATAGAGGGCCTCATAAAGATTTATAAAACCTATGTTGTTGCTTTTAAATACAGTGTACAAATATTATAATTAGGAAACTACTAACGTGTACCCTATTGCTGCAATGCAATCTTGTTTATCCTTTGGGGTCTTGCAATTATAACATGATACAATTTAGGGGGAGGGGTTTCAGAATAATTATGATGAGAGTGGGGGGGGGATTGTGAGCGGGATTGGATCTACAAGGGTATCTGAAACGTTTCCGTGGGTTGTATAGTCAGTTTAGAAATTAGTTGTAAGGAAATGGTATTGATGTCTTTTTAGACCCCAAGGATATCTTAAAGGTACCCTTATATTATCCAAGGAAAAAAATAAAGATGCGCTTTTGGAAGCCAAGGACATTTCAAAGCTCTTGTATTATCGTAGAAAACTATGTCCTTTTAGAACCCACGGATTTTATATAGATGTCCTTGATATATTTATGGTAACGTTAAGGACGTCCATGCAACCGTAACAATTGACGGGCATCGTGGGTGGTGGGGGGGGGGGGGGGGGGGGGGGTTAGGGGGTTATGAAGAAATTACTATGTATAATTTTATGGGGGAGGGGTAAAAATAGATGTTTTTTGTACATGACGTTAAAATTGCAAGCCCCCTTTCTTTAAAAATGCCATCGAGTTAACCAAATCATAAACATATTATGCATAAGGAAGCAAACATGAAGTACTAGTAGGGTTCGCCCTAATTCAATTGTGATCGGGTTTATTTTTTAAAAACTTCAAGTATACCTATATCTTTTTACACAGCCGACTTACAGCTAAGAAGAAGCATATCATATTACTTCTCTTTTAATCCTTTATGTACACAAATCAGTGTGGAAAAGTAAAAGTTGCAAGAGATATAGGACGAAAAATTTCGAATAGTCTTAAAACGCCCCAAGTGCCCTTAATGTGATCAATTAGCTTAAATAAATTTTAAATTAGGTGAAAAGTAGGGTCTTAAATGAGGTCGGCACAAAAATTTTAAAAAAGTGCTCAAAACTTTCATAATTTTACATAGCCAGAGTTTTTTTTAGGAAAGAAGCTGAAATCACTGGTAAAGGTAGTTGAGATAATAAGCTGTATGAATATTAGTTGCACAGATTTTTAAAGGAGGTAATATTTTAAAGGCGGCTACTGATCACACATCACACGTTAAGCGTGATAAAATTTACGAAGACTAACTACATTTATTTGTCCTATTTATTTTGTGTCAGAGATGCAAAAAAATATTACAAGCAGACTGGATACGAGATTCAGACAGCTGATTAAGGCGGAGCTAGTTTATGAAGAAAGCTCTCGCATTGTGAACAGAGTCGTTGAAGAAATGCCTAATGACGAAAACTCGGATGACACAGCCATTCTCAAATCATGCGAAAATATTGCAGATGTAAGTTTTTGAATTTATTAAAAATTATTGCAAAAATTGTTTGCAGTTTGAGCTGTTTTATTTGGCGTTTGACAGCGTTTGAAATGAATTTACCTAGATTAACTAATTTCGAGAGCACGTAATAATTTCATCTTGATTCTAGATTTCTAGAGAGCGAGTCGAGACATATGAGCAGGAACTAACTGACGAGTCGATAGAAAATAGTACTCATTACTGCGAATTTCAAGAAGCTGTTCAAGCTGCTATTGCAGGTAATTTTAACTTTGTACTTTGTAGATCTAATTGTATAAGCAGGGCTTTGAGCTTTTTAAGTGAGCCAACATAATAATTTAGTAGTGGGTAGTGAAAGAAGTAAAAGTCCGCTGTTAATTTAATATTATTTGTCGAATTAATTGTGATCCCGTGTATTAATTCAAAACACAGATGTTGCTGAGGATGATGAGGAAACACCTGGTGGGTCTTCGTTTGATCTACAGTCTGATGATATGGAAACCGAAGGGGAAGAAGAAGATTCAGAGGAGGAAGAAGAAGATGATGATGAAGACAGCACGGCAGAGGTTCTGCCGACTACTGACCCAATTACCAAAAAACCCTTGAAAGATCCAATCCGGAACAAGTTTTGCAAGCACATTTATGGCAAGAAGGCTATTATGGGCTTGCTGAAAGCCAACCCAAAGTTTCGGTGAGATTTTTGCGGTTAACTATATAATTAGCACAAGCAGCCATAATCAGTTTTTGCCTAATAAACAAGTTTTGCTAAGCATACAGATCATATTTTACATTATCTTCAGGTTAAGCATTTTTGGTTTCATTCTTTGACTTTATTTCAACGTTTCAGTTACGTATTTTATTTTATTTTTGCAATTTACTGCGATGGAATTCGAATGTCGTCTAGAGATGATAATATAAGGTCGCAAAATCTGTGATGCATTCCACTAAAATCAAATTAGAACATTGCTTGGTGGCTTGAATTTAAATGCAGTGCAGGCTGCATATATCTGATACTGCACTGTGCAGTATCATATTAAATGTGATTGTTACATCAAACGTTAATTATATATTTGATTTGAGTAGAGTTTTATTCTGTTTTATATTGTAACCTGTGTTGATTGATTGAGATAGGGATATTTTTCCAACTAATTAGGTTTAGAATTAAAAATATTACTACTCAACGGAGTCATACTTCAAGTTTTTTAAGTTATGAATTGTTTATATCAGTTTTTATTTTTGCAGGTGTCCTACTATTGGATGTTCGAACAAACGGTTTATCAAAGAAGCTCATCTCGTAGCTGACGAAAAGCTGGTGAATGATGTCAAGAAAATGCAAGGAAAGAAAAGAAGGGGTAAAAAGTACTACTAATTTTCTCCGGTTGTGCTCGTTTAGAACTTTTGTTAGTTTATAATCTCAGTCTTTAGAGAAAAGTTATGCAGCTTTTAAATTAGACTATTTTATCTGTTTAAACTGTACCTTCTGCAATCGTCGCTATGGACAAACATTGTAATCAATGTTGCTTTTTGTATTTAAATCTTTCTAGCGTATTAGGGGGTTGGTTGAGATAGTATACGTAGTACATACGGTAGTACATAGATAGTCACTACAGCATTAAGGAAATTAGTACCAAATAAACAAATCTGCCAAAAGATGTGCAGGTAATGTAGATTTCATTGTTTGTGTACACAAAAACATGTACAACAAGAAATGCTTTGGGATTTTGGGATACGAAAACTTATCAGATTTTACATTTCACGTTTTGACTACAAAGTGTTTTGTGAGCCTATAGTAAAATGTCTTGCGATGGATAAAAGTGGTTGTAGGACAGATTCCCCCTGGACATTATCCCCCCGGACCTTTTCCCCCTGGACATTTTCCCCCCGGACCTTTTCCCCCCGGACATTTTCCCCCCAAACAGTAACCCCGGACATTTTCCCCCCAAACCCTTATTTAAGGTACTGAAAACTGAAATGCTCATTCTATAAAGTTATGAATTTCGAAATGTTAGTTAATGATGTAATGTATCATAAATACAAATCAAAATTATACTTTATTGAACCCTGAGTGCGGTTTGCGTAGAAATACATGGAAAAATCAATTTTAACATAAAATTAAGGCAAAAGGGGTATATAACTAGTTTTAATCATAATAAAATTCTTAAACATATTATAGTTAGTAGTAAACTTACTCCAGAAACACGTACTATACTATTTTTCCAATATGACTAAAAACAATGTAGATTAGCTATGTATGCTGGCATTATATAAAATCAAAATCCTTGCTTACTAGATCGGTAAGAAAATGAAAGTAAAACTGTTTTCCCCTTGAATCAGTTAAGTACCTAGTACCTATACTTATTTGACACTACTAATTTGAAAATTAACTTCGTATTCAAAAAGTTAACTATAAATAATTAAATAACGGCCCCCATCATTATTTTACGGTAAATAAAAAGCTTTTACACGACCGCGTAATATTCTATATCAGTGTCTTAAATAAAGGTTTGGGGGGAAAATGTCCGGGGTTGCTGCTTGGGGGGAAAATGTCCGGGGGGAAAAGGTCCGGGGGGAAAATGTCCAGGGGGAATAGGCCCGGGGGGAAAATGTCCAGGGGGAATCTGTCCGTATACCATAAAAGTGCTCAACTGAAGGTAAACGTAGGTACGCAATCCATTTTAATTTGGATAGCGACTGTAAGGACATATTTTATATGGGAAAATGAATGGGGGAGGTAATAATTTTAACCCAAAACCTTTTTCACTACGAGAGAGAGAGAGGGAGAAAGACAAGGATGAGTCACCTGGATAGCAGATATTTTAATAAATAGGGATGTAGTAAAAGTTCTCATGATCTTGTTTTAACATGTTAGTCCTGTTACTGCAATTTTGTTACCAACGAACCTTCTAGTTTATATAAGCAACTACAGAAGCAGAATATAATATTTTGGTCTCATAAATAATAAAATTGTATAACGTTTGATATTTTCTTAAACATGTTTGTATTGTAAAATTTCTAAAGTTGAAGTTTGTCGTATACAGTTTTGCTTTGCTCTATGTTATAATATGGACGCAAATCTCAATATCGTAACGTAAATTCTGCAAATGTTCTTTCAAAACTTAGGAACCAAAATCATGTCCTCACCTGAAAACCGTCAGACCCGTCTGACTAGGATTAAGCTGTAACTATATGTGGGTATGTGATGCGAAAGTTGTTAGTTTGTATGTCCATATAATTTCCACAAACCTAAAGAAATGTTGTGTGATTGTAATAGACTTTCTGAGGGAAAAAAGTTTAGCATTTTAAACCTAAGCATATATTATAATGTTCAAATTCCTGCTGTTACAAGTACAAAACTATTAGGAGTACAAATTAATAATCTACTTGGGATGGCCAAGTTGAAGCTTTATGTAAAAAGGCATTCACAAAATTAAACATTCTTAGAAAACTGAAATCGCTTGGAGGTAGTAAATTGCAGTTGCTATCTGGTTATAAAATATATATAGTAGATGAACCTTGAAGTAACCTCCTCACATTGTGTGGAGTCAAGGATTAACGAAGAATAAAAGTTATTGTAGTAAAGTCAGATACAGAGTAGATTTGTCTTTGCATTAAATCACAATTAAGAACGTAAGCAATAGAAACAATTTAAATTTTTGGAAAATGTCTCAATCTTGAATTAAAAGAAGGTAGATTTAAACAATTGGTAGTTAAATTTCGGAGAAAATTAAATAATTCATGTAGTTGCTCGAAGCTTCAATAATTGCTCGAAGTCTTTGGACTTTGGATAGATTCAACGCTGCGGTGGATAAGTAATTTTAAGGCTAATTTTAGAATAGTTTATTATAGAATTGAAAGATGTAGGTAATGTGCCGTACCATTATTAATAAGATCAAAATCTTTAAAATTAATTTGTTAATCTGAACCACCTTTTACTCCACTGTGTTTGAACATGCGTGAGCTTCTTTTTTTCCTTTAAAAATGCAACTACCATGTAAATAAGGACTTTATCACGATAGTTAGTAGGTACTTATATTGGAGTTACAAACGAAATTTGTAAAATTGAAACTTAATATCTCAAATTGTGTAATTACGATGTGTCCCAGTAGAATATAATCACTAACAGTAACTCTTCCCCCCCCCCTCAGAGCATGAATACTCTGGTGAATTAATTATTTTTGCATGGGTAGTAACTGGTTTATACACTTAAACTGTAGTTGACCACAATAGGTAGCGTGGTTTCCGCACAATAAAATAGAAACCGAAAAGCGGGTGTCCAACTAGAATAGAATCGCTCCACAATTTTCTCAATGACAGGTCGCTTTTGACGCAACTAATAAAAAGCTTCAAATCATTCTGTATTCGTTCTGAGGTACGTTAGTTATGGCTACAATCCTTAATTTTTGAAATATAGTTGAATAGGAAAATCATGACGAGGTCACAAATCACCGCATGTGACTCTGACTCTACAGAATTGCTGGTACCCATAGCCAATAGGTCAACCTTATGGCCGGATCCTTTGTAACCCCGAGTGACCGAGGTAACGTTTCTTGAAACTTTCTAGGAAAATCGGGCATTTTATGCCCCGCATTTATTTATTAAAATCCATGCAGGTTTGCCAGTTGAAGTGTGCGTGACCAAGCACATTTACTGAACAAGCCATGACTTTTCTATTTAATTCCATATTTAAAAAAGTTACACTATGTGGAATAACGGTCATACTTACCTTCAAGAGCGCTGCTGCAACCCTGTGATAAAAATAAAAGATTGTACTTAACCCTAATGTATGTGCGACTGAACACAGAATTTGAAGTTTTTCATTAGTTGCATTAAAAGCTATTTGTCTTGAAAGTAGTGAAGTGGTTCTATATTCCCCTGGGACACCCGTTTCTCGGTTTTCAGTTTCAGCTTATTGTGCGAGAACTACATGGCCTATTGAGGTCATCCAATGTGTAAGCGTACCAACTACATAGTTGCCTTGCAAAAGTAATTAATTCGTCAAAGTATTCGTTCTTGGGGAGAAGTTGCCTCTGAAAACTGTGCGGTGATTCTGATTCTATTATATTGGAAAGTGCTGCTTTGAACTATTTTCTTAATTAGTGTTACAATCTTGTGCTATAGTGGTGTGTATGAACAATCAAATCAGAAGCTTGAATAAAAACTCATATGATAATATAAATTTAGTTACTTATATTGGGTGAAACTTTCGAATGTTTTTTACTGGGTTCCTTAAAAATCAGTCATTTTCCAGTTGGGCTAAATACTATAATTTCTATTATTTATAATTTTAATTTCGACACTTCATGCGTTCAACTAAATATAAAAACACCCCCTCAATTAAAAACAAACAAAACACAAATATTTGTTTTTTTCAATGCCCTGGACCTTGAAGTTTATTAATTTTGTTTTAATGATTGGAATTTATATCCATAAATGCATATCTGTGTAAATTCAAAGCATCATTAGACTACCATTGGTCATTCGGCATCCATTCCACAAACGTTGTAAGCTCTTCAGAGGCCAATTATCCCGAAGCTTTACTGATCTACTCATCTATGTGAAGTATGAAATGAGCTCGAAATGTAATACTTGGTGTAAATACTTGGCTATGCATATTCTAATTATAATAGTCTTATTTTGTAAACCATAAATTCTCAAATGTTTAGCCAGGCAGTATTGAAGCAAATTAAATCTGAAATTGATTACTACAGAACAGACGGCTTCTGACTGCACCATGGACGAAACATAATTTTTAGGCTGAAGAGAAATTGAGTAAAAGTGTAATACACTGAAGTCTGAAGTAAATTATTTTAATTATTGTTTGATTTTTATTAGATTAGCTTAGTATTTAATAAAACTGGTTTCAAAAACAGTTGTACAGTGTCATCTGTTAGGCGATGTAGCGATCGTGAGATGTGTATACATTGAGCAGGTAATACGCTAGGGAGCGGGATTAGTATCAGATGTAAAGTGAAATCTCACCTTACACCCGATCAATTCTGAAGTGACTTCAGTTACTTCAGTACTAAGTAGCGATTAGCGATACGGATATTTCGGATCATAGATACGAAGCCACTGAAAGAATCAATATTATTTCGAGAAAGTCGATTTTCTCTTCTCTTAAGCACATGCAGATCCATAATTACTTACATTAATTGTTAATTTATGTGTTGTAAACACATAAATTGACAAAATATTAAATTTAGGCGGGGTTTATGATTTATATCATTGGGTTTCAGACGCAGGCTCGGGTTCATAATCATAATGAATTAAGTCTATAGTTATATTTTATGGCTGATGTCTGGAAAAGATTTCAAGCTTTGAATAGTATAAAAAACATCTGTCCGTCTTGCATCGTGCACGAAGTTAAAAGCTGTAAAATAAGAACGTCATGAGTACATAAAAAACAAAATAAATTAAAAATCATAAAAAATAGAATAAAATACACTCGATGCTCATCCACATTCAGCCCAGCTCCAACCTTGTCTGTCCACTACTCATTGCCAGGTGAAATAATGCTGGTGATAAGGATAATAATAATACAGAGGTAGTAATAATTGTAATGGTTTCATGGAAATATCAGAACATGCGACTGACTGAGGCCAATGTTGTAAATGTGTGTGGATGGATGTGTATCAGGCTGCCTAGTGCAGATGTGGGTTTTAAGAGAAAGAACCCGTGTGGATTTCACACTCATTAATGTGCTGGAAGCATAAGCTATATGGTGCTGGCTGGACTCTGGGTCCAGCTGACAAGGATATGTTTTGAGGCTGAGCGTACGAGGAGGTAGGTGCCTAGATTTATGTAAGATGTACTTAGTGGTTAGAAGTCAGGTTATGAGATGAGTCGACCGCTTCCGTTTATTAAATATTAAAAGGAAATTACACAATAAGAACCTCCAACATGGTTTTCGTGGCACTTAAATAATACCATAAGTAACCTTGGCCATGACCAGACTTGGCACTTGGTTTTTTTCACAAGTCAAGAATCAACAATACTTTTCGACAAGATAAAGATTGATATGGGTATGATTAGCATGGAGTGGGTAGGGCAGGAATCACGGCCTGTGATTTGCTCTCTTTCCCCCCTTCTACCTCCATCATCAGATGATTCACTTTGATTGCTCTCTTAATGAGCCCTGCTCCTTTCGTTTCGTCTTTTCTGTTTTCGCCCGTGCGTTCACTCACCCAGTCGTCTTTTAGATTTTCCGGCGAAAAATCCTTCGAGTCGCTTCTTCTTCTTGGTCTTCAAACTCTCTCAACTGAACATAAAAGGTATATCTCCCATCTCCTTACACCATCTTTCTATCCACCCTGTCTGACTTATCTCTTGTTTTGAATCTCTGTTGGCACACTTGGTTGCATTTTGCATGCCATGTGCCAATGTAATGTTTCGCCTTCCATTTAATAACTTTTATTCTCAAGTTCCTTCCTACAATCTGTATCTGTATTGTTGTTGTGCCTCCTATCTAACATCCCGGACACTATTATTTAATATAATGGATGTGCCTTACATAGTGAGCTGCTCCTCTGCCCCTCTCCATTCTCTATACATAGTATATATCTACCTATCTGAGCTCTAGTCTATCTCCTTCCCCATCTTTCCCTCACATCGATACATATTCCGTCTTCCATACACGTACAGCACAGATAATAATTTATTCGCCATTCAGTCAGTCGTCCATTCAGAAATCAAACTCTGCCCTTTCAAATTTACACCTGCTGTCTCCTATGCTTATTATTACGAGCAATTATTTCTGGTCTTCATTATTATTTATTTACTCGTGGCCGTGTCATGTTAATCATGTGTGCACTTTATCTCTGTAATAAAACATATATCTATGCTAATAAAAAGATACGCACACAGGAAATTTATTTTTGTTATTACGGACGAACGTGGGTACGTCTATTATGTTTTGTCTAAAAGTCCTTTTCCACTCCCTATATCTCATCCTACATGTAAATACGTCCATGTGAGTACGCATGTATTTACAAACATTACTTCCATCGTCTTATTGTGTGCATCCAGGCTCCTTTTCTTACTTGGCACTTCCCATTGTGCCATGTATCCCTCCTCCACACAACATTTCATAATTAATTGAGCTCATCCAAATATTTTTTGCTTGTATATAATCATAATAATCTTATGTAATGGTTTTAGTAAATTAAGCTACGCTACTATGTTTTCCATGTAAATGATGCGACAGGCAGGCGAGAAGCATGGAGAATCGTCGAGTGAAATTCATATACTTATATAGTATGACTGGTCTTAAATATAATTTACAAAGTGACTGCTCTGAGTCTCTGAGTGGTGACATTGTTTTGCAGAAACTGAGCGAACAAACAAACAACACCGCGATTACTGGAGAAGTAGACATAAAAAAAAAGATTTGAGCCAAAATGCTCGGCATTAATAATAATAATTACACATAAGTATACTCAAATATACGTGACTGCTTCTTTTTTTTTTACACAAAGTACTTGAAAAAGAATTGGTGGTATTTTTTGTAACTTGACTGCTCTTTTAAACTGTAAACAGATATATTATATTTTTTTGAAAGCAATGGTCCTTCGTGGGTTGGGAAATACTGTGGATGACTCTTTGTAAAATTATTAAATGTAAACCATCAGGCCGCGAAATTGAAACTTTGAACCGAAAACAATCGCCATCTCCTAAAACTCACTTTACGACTTTTCCAAAATCTAAATTTTAAAAAATTTTCCTCATCTAAAACCTGGGTAACTAAATCGTACTTAACTCATTGACCAGCACCAGTGGGATACACTAATAACTATGTACTTATACCATTAAAAATAATTCTCTTGAGTATCGTGTAGCATAGCAATTGATGAATGACGGAAACCAAATATTTTTGTTAAATACATCTTAATTATGACGCAATGAAGACGGTCACAGTTAATAACGCTTTAGCTTTTGAGGAGAAAACACTTAAAAATCCTGTCTGAATTGACGCCGACTGCGAAATGTAACACAAAAAAAACTAGTTTTTAATTTTGATTTCCTTCACTGTTGACTGTAGCGATTACATCTTAAAATCGGGATGGATTTTTTTAATACCTCTACATATGACTCCCGTTACTTCTCTGCCTATATAATATATTATGGCTCCCACCTTTAGTACGAGTATTATTATACTTTTAGAATTTCAAATAAATTCGAGCAAAAAGGATGTATGCGTATATGCCATAGATTAGAGTTTTCATGCTTTAATTAGCACTCAGAGTTGAAATTTAAAAGTTTAAAGGTTGTGTGTGGAGAGCTATAAAAATATAATAGTCGTATAGTCGTCGTAGTGTGTACAATTATATCAAGAACTCACCCAGAAGTATAAATTTCAAATAGAACATAATATAGCCAGAGCTCATGGAAGATGGAATAAATGGAAGTCAAAAAACTATGCGTGTGTATGTATATGAGTTAGATAATTCTTCACGTCTCACATCCCTCCACACGACGAACGATACGGCTGCATAGCCATCGATTTTTTTTATTGAAAAGATTTTCTCGTTCGTTTCTCTCTCCTCTCTCTCGTCTTGGGGTTTGAGTTACTAATGTTTCGGCTGACATTAATTTGCGGTGAGCAGTAAGGAGACAAAATAGATGAGAACATCTTAACAATTGACTTTATTGAGATGGCTGAAGGCCTCTGGTGTGGTAGTGTCAACTATATGGGATTCTGCGGTTGAGTCTCTTTTATGTTTAGATACTATTTTGTCCCGTCCTGGCGATTTCAGTTTTGAGTCACAGGAAATGGCTTACCTATCTTTTCAAAGTGATGAAATTTCATTTCCCATGATTGTTGGGCGTTTCATCTTCATGATGAGGATGTTGTGAGGCCTCATGTTCGGAACCAATGTCTTTCGCTATGGCCTTTTTATGTTCATTCCAAACGAAACTTCAACTTCTTGCCAGTCGACACTTGTATAAGTATACATAATATAAAACATAAAACATTTAAATATAAATCGTACAACTATCATCTCGACAGTACGTAAGGTATACAGTCTATCTATTGCTTCACACTGTACACGTCTAGACCCTGTGAGGCAGTCATATCATAAAATGGAGTTCTACAGGTATTACAGCGATATATTATATTTCCAAAATCCCTTCCATTTATACATTTTTCATGATAAGCACATAAACCTAAATCCAGGTTGATATGCTTACTACACACACATTTCCCTGTTTTATTTTTATAGCCAGCACGCAGTCATAAATACACTTGAGCTCGTTCAAGTAATGTTTGTTGCCGAAAATAATATCTTTCTATGGTGTTTAAATAATTTCCCTCATACGTTTTCATATCTGCAGTCAAAGTCATAATAAATAAAATAATGTAGGAGAGAGAGGTAGTTAGTTTTGTAGTTGAGAGAAAAAATCGACACATCATCCAGTCCATGAGAGCATTTTTATTTGGCGTCAGCAGAGTGTAGAGGTAGAGCCTGTACCTACATAATAATATGAAGCTGGGTAGTTCTACAAAACAACTCATACTTAAGGTAGCTACATAATAATATAATACATGTACTGTACAACAAAGTATCCTCCATTACATCGATAGTCAAGAAGAAAAGCACACACACATGACGGAGGACCGTGAACTATTCCAAATCAAATTATTCCAAATGTAAAATGAATGTACCTATGCACTTACCTCCTGATTCTAGAATTTTAGCACACACCTCTAAGACATCCATATAGTTTATTTCCCCTATTTATTATTTTGAAAGATTATGATCATGTTACAATTAAAATTCAAATAAATCACGGACTAAAACATATGAAACGTGTGTGTCTATATTAAACTTGGAAACCACCTGCAAACTACGCACAATATACATATGTACCGCACTGTCCGTGTCACCCAATTTGTATTTTTATCGACGTACCTAGGTAGTAGTATATTATACACGTAAGTATAAGAATTTCAAATTATAGGGATTCTTGTGGATTAGACGGGATACGCGGGGGGATCCTCATCAAAAAGTAGTAAATAAGCGGAAACGCACCAAAGTTTTTACCCATTACACATAATATACCTATTTTAGTACAGATAATATATAGCGTACTTAGCTCCAAATTGGTACAGCTATAAGATTATTTGAGATTGAAACAGTTCCAGATAGTTACGCTAACGCCAAGCTTATCGCACTGTGTGCTTTATCCCCCTGTAATTATCACATTAATAAAACACATCGAAATGAGCACTGTAAATGAAATATTGCTTTATTACGATCTTCTTCAGGCTTACACTCCGAAGAAATTGGAGTCTATGGACTCGCAATGAGCAGTATATAAGTACCTCGGTACTTACTCTGTGTAGAGAAAATTATCTGTGGGATTAAAAATTGGAGGAGATTAAGACTGTTTTGATGCTGATGGAACTTAGATTTTTCCCGCACACTAATTTTCAGAATCCAGCCAAGTGTGTAGAGATATATTTACCTACACATACGTACTCATATAGGGCTGTAGATCCTGTAGGGCTGGACTGTTTGGAGATCAGAAGAAAACATCGAACATGTTATAAGAAAATCAGGAAAGATTATATTATGTAGAAAAAGCATCAGATGATCGATGAAGATGATGATAATGATGATGTGGTCTATCTGTATCTCCTCAGTCCTGATAATTCTGGGCAAAGTTACAAAGGCGAAAGGAGCTGGAGAGCGGCAGAGAGAGAGAGAGAGAGGAGAAAAAGGAAAAGATGCTCACGATCAGTCAGTTAATGTAGCGCACGTGTTAGTGTTATAGTGTGAGTCTCTCAGTCTCTCCTAGTACCGATTCAAAGGGACTCTGAGGACGAGGAGATCGTAAGAATTACAATTGATGAACTCATTCTACACTTGTACTTTTACATAGCATCCATCTTACCCATGAATCCCTCTCTCTCTCTCTCAACTCTCAAGACTGCACCTTATCTATCTTTTAACTTTGAGTTGTGCTACATTAAATTCATCGACAAAGGTCTACCTCCCAGCTCATCTCCAATCTTGAACGAGACTTATATTTTTACAGAGAAATTAAACTACTCTCAGAGTTCTCAAAACTATTCCAATCTCGGTGTAGCATATATATAGTAAATGCTTATAAGTATAATTATTAGGTACATTTTAGACGAATGTATACTGCGTATTTAGTCCACTGTACATTACATTTCATATTACATGGAATTAAAATACTTATGTGTGTGCCATTGTGTGCACATAAGGAGCTATGAAGTAGGTTTCTATATGCATTGACATATATATTCATACATGTATAAACTTTTAGTTGCCAGAAAAAATGACATTTAATTTAAAGTTGTGGCAAGATTTTTCAACGTTATTTGGACTTTCTGCTTTGCTGCGCATCCTTTTCCAAGTTGCTCCACCAACCCTATGTTAAATTATTATGAACAAGAATGCTCACTTATTTCTAGAGAGTAACATAAAATTTGACTCTTTTTTGATGTGTATGTCTAATCTCCTATTTCTCATATGATTCACTCTATATATCTATATCATTCCTTATTATTACAGTTCCACCGTTTTGCCTCCTCTTATTATTACTCTTTGCTCTGTGTAGCATCACATAAAAAAATATTTTGATTATGAGTAAGTACGAACACGCGTCCCTCCATGTATCCTCTCTCTGGAGATACTTTGTAGCCGGAGCTCGCCTTCCGAAACTTTATGGATGAGTATATATGAATTTAAATATCCACAGACAATACAAATTACGATAATAATTATTACGTCTCTGTTGAAGAAAAACCACACAGACACACACGCAAAAAATGTAAGAAAGGAAAAACCGGCGGTAATTGTTGTACATTATGTAATAATGCAGAGTAAGCATATACATAGGGCTGGACCGGATTATGTAGCATTGTGCATGGGTGCTTGCACACGTCTGCTTTGTCTTTTTGTGGCCCTTTCAGTTGGTATTTTTTTTAAGTAACCTACACATTAATCTATTTAGAATTTTTGGAAATATTGTTTTTATTTCCTCTGCTCACTCGTCCGTCTAATTCACTTAACCCGGGCTTGTGGTCCTTCAATTTGAGTACAATTATACTGAAAACACTGAAGGTGAGTGATAGTTTGGCTGTGTATAATTGCATATTATGTATGCTCTGAGCACAATTTTATAAACTTTAAAAACTATTAACTTACAAGATTTATTATTTTTGGTCATGGAGTGTAAAGCGTGCTTTTCAGAAAGGTCACTGCTTGCTCCCTTTTTGTACTAATTACAATTTAGTACGTAGCTACCTTGATTTGCAGCTGGGCTATGAATAATTTACAATATACAATTTCATGAAGAAAACAAGATGTTGATCCTTTGAAATGAATTAAATCCTAAGTTTCAAAAATAAATATCTTGAGAGAATATTTAAAGCGTTTAAGGCAAAATTTAAAATGAACTTTGAAGCAAAAAGGGGGAATATTGGTAATTTCGATTATTTTCTGGGCTTCTTCAAAATGGGGCTTTAATAATGAGAAAATATTAAATTATCTTCATTGTATGTTCCAAAAACCTGTGCTCTGCCTGCATTTGTGATTTAAATGGAGATATGAAACTTGTAATGCATGCCCACCTGGCAATTTGTCGTTCTTGAACCTTTAAATAGTCGACGAAGCATTGTTTCTTTGTTCAGTGAATTTCAATTTTGCTCCTATTCGTCATAAAACAATAAATTTGTTTTTTTTTTCAAATTATTATTTTTATATTTATGAATAAACGCATTAAGCGGAAAAGTATTCCCTGTATCATGGCGCTTTCACAACTAGAGTCTTCCAATTTTGGGTCAGTCACCTTCAATAGGTTACCAACATCTAATCTGCATTTGGTCATAGTCTGTAGAGCACATGGGTACTTTGTTGCTAGGGCTACAAAATATGATGGTATATCTTAAGGTAGAAAGTATTATCAACGTACACGTTACATGGCGACGGCGAGTAAAGATCAATCAATTATGGACTTCAAAACCTTGTCTATTTCTAATCCAGTATTTTTTTATAGATCAACTTCGGTTACAAGCTCTTTTACCTTTTGTGAGTATTAATTTGAGAGACTTTTCGACTTCGATTTGAATAATTTTGACATTCGTACATCGCGCGTCGTAGGCAAATTCGAAGGTGATCTCCGCCAACATCTTTTGGTTTTTATTGGAATTATCTCGTTTCTGTGAAATGACAGCAGACTATTGAGGAGTAACAGAGCTTACTCTTGACTATGCTCTTCCAACCAAAAATTGTTCATTAATGTCAAAAGGAGATAAGGGGCTCTGTACGCAGGAGAGTAGAAGTCCAGTCCTCAAGTAGGTAGGGACATATTTCTACCCGAAACTATAACGTGTAGGTGGATAGCTTTCTTCACCGATTGTATTTTTCCTCGTTCAATTCTATTGTCATCCTGTGTCTGTTGTTGCTGCTCTTAAGCCTTATGTTTAGCTTACACACTTGTATTATAGCTTCATCGACTCGATCCTCTTTAAATGATTAATAAATAATTTCACTTCATTTCATTGGCAAAGTTTACCTTGAATTTCATTTTTAGCACATCAGAGGAGTACAAGAACATAATGATACTAAAATACCCATGTGTAATGGGTAGTCAACCTCCATGTCCGTCCAGTCTATACGTGGCTTAGTTGTACAGGCACAGGGGGGAACAAGCTTATTTGTGTACGTATTACATTTGAAAGCCGTTGATTCTTTTGGCTTAGCTTCGGTAAAGCTTCTTTGACTTGCTAAGTTTCACATGGAAATTCATTGTGTGTGTCCCTTTTAACAGAAAAAAAAATTCTCTTAAATTTTCTACCGGGCCATGGTCGTATCCTATAAGCTTCTATTCTTCACAATGAAAATGATCAATACAAGGATGTCTGATTATGTGATTATGTGACAAGTGCACTCAAGCCAATTTCTTTGTTACTTTCTTGGTAAACTTGATAATTTATTCTTAGTACTTCTTGTGTAGTAGCACCAGCGAAGTGTTCAACGGCTCATGGGTTATACTCCTCTACTTTGTTCACATTACTATTGAGCATATTTACTATTTACATCTTCACCGTCCCTCGTTTTTCATACAATATTAATACTCTCCATGGATGTACGTGTACGTTTCTTTTTCTTTGGAGGAAAACATTTTCCTTTGCAGATTGTGACACCTATTTTCATCAGAATTCAGAATTCCAAGGCACTGATAATACACCATTTGATAAATTATAGAATAGGAAAAGGTAATTTGTATTGTGTGTCCATCCGCCAAACCTTTGTATTTTTTAGATGCCTTATACCTGCCCTCAACTTTCCGGACTCGCACCGGCACCATCACCGGATTTCCATGATGTTCCTTCAACAGAAACACATCGACTTTTTAGTATGTGTCGACTGTCGATTCCATTTAACAATAACTGAATAAAAGATAATTCTTTGCCTATACAACCTACAAGTACAGGTATAACACGAGCTAAATAAAATCCAGCTGACTATATTACATATTATAGCTCTAATAAATTCATATTTAAAATTCAAATTTTTCATAACTCTTGTACTACAAAATTATTCGTACCTTCCTCCATGAGTAATAATATCACTGAAAAAAAAATTTGCTTTTCCCAAACATTCACACCGAGTCCATTCCATAGTAAGCGATATAGCTGCTCAATAATGTCGGATATGGGTTGTAAAGGAGCTCCCGCTATTCAGAAATACAGTCCTTATTGTGGAAGGAAGGGTAGTTGATGTAGCTAGGGAATACATTTTGCCTGACCTTTGACACAATAGAGCTTGGGGATGGCTCAAAGTATGATGGCATTTATGCTGACATTTAAACTGGCACGGCAAGGGAAGTACAATAGGAAAATTCAGCGTAGAACGTCATGATATCGCATCGCATTGAATCATGTAGGACGGAGTAGGAGGGTGTAGTGTGTGTCAGCTGGAACTTGGATTTGGATTAGGCGTCGATGCCGATGCCGATGCCGAACTAGAGATGAACGGGTATAGGATACAAGTTGATATGAACAGTATAGAGGGCTATGTAGCAATAGCAATGGCTAAAGCTATGGAGTCAGATAAAGTCCAAAGTAGTTATGTATATATGTACGATCAGAGCTCTATTCATCATCTCTTATGTACGATATACTGTCTCGGTGCCTGTCCCTCCATGGAGTGGATATCAGTGTACAAAGTACAGACATGGATGCGATGGTGAAAGTAAGAAAAGTTCCATTGGACAGAGCACGTTTTATTTGACAGGTTTTCCCCTACTGAAAAGTTTAGGAAAAAAAAAAGAAGCGATTTTGAAGTAGAAATTATCATTTTATACTCCTATATGTGGGGTTGATGCAAATAAGCTAATTGAACCGTCGTTCCTCATAGTACGCATCGTTGACTAAGCATACAAGCGTTTCACAATTCTTAGAGCTCTTTCCACGTTATGGAACGTGAGCTCACGCACACGTATAAGACTACAAAACTATACACTATAATATAGTATGCATATATCCCGCATCCTCTCCGCTCCGTTCCGTTCCCTCTCCATCCACTTCACCTTAAAACTTCACTTCACCTCCGTGTCTATTTCTACAGTGTCTACACTGTAAATTATTTCGTATTAAAATTACTTTGTGAAAAACCCACTGAATTACTCTATAAATAATAATAACATAATAATCTTTAAAATATGACTGCATTTTAAGAGAGTAATTTAAATCAAACTTAATGTACTATGCCTTCCATATTTCTACCGTGGCAGACACGGACTACAACCATCTCTCAGAGTCTCATCCTTATCGCAATTATTATCCTCTCCTTACGAACAGGTCCCAGGACCAGGACCATAGCTACACCAGCAAGTAGGACCGCAGACCTTGCCCACGCAGATTATCCTCAAGATTACATGCAGAACGTGCATAAATTTATACAAGGCTTTATACCATAAAAATTAAAATTAATTAAAATTAATTAACTCTCCCGTTTGTCAAATGGGAGACCAGCCCCTCTGTGCCAAAATTAAATCATTAGTTAGAGTCATTGCGCTTAAAAATACAATTATGATTACGATTATCAAAGTCTGTCCACTTTTTCTTTATTCTAGTTTTCTCATGTTTTTTAAAATTTTATTCCTTCATGTAGCACCATAATATCTTGATGCATACAGCAATGACTGTACATGTGTTATTAATAGTAAGTATATGGCATATGGCTTAAGTTTGTAAATGTACCTTTTAAACCTATATTGCTGCTACCCACCTCTCACAATGGGCTTCACAAAATTACAGGCAAAAAAGTTTATTTAGTCGAAGATGACATAGACCGTGTGTAAAATTAAGGGGATCTTGCACTACTGGGCTTCATCTCATGACAAAGGTTGCGTTTTGCTCATTGACTTTGACTCTTCAGCTGTTCCTTGGACTTGGGGAAAATAGAAGGGTAGTTTAGTAGTTCGTTAGTTTGCAAGATAGAGACAGACAGACGGAGAGAGAGAGAGAGAGAGATGTTGATGAGTGAATCTCTTCATTGGAACTTCAGGTGGACTTTGACCCCTTCGCTGACTCCACCGGAGCATGGCGATGGCAATGGCAATGAAAATGGAAGGGAAGAATTTAGAAACAGACAATACGAGAGAAGACTGAACTTCATCCCTTGTCTATCTCTCCTCGTCTCTCCCTCTGCCTTGCATTAGGAAGACGAGCAAGAAGAAGACGAAGTATAAAGTGGAAGACGAAGACGAGTCAGATAAATAAGCGGCTATAACTCTCTTTCTTCCACTTCTCCGCCTCGTCCTCCAACCAATTATGTACGGCTCACGACTTGAACGCCAATATTAACTATTGCTGAATCGTAATTTTTGTCGTCGTCACATCACGTAATGACAACTGTCTGCTCTCGGGATGAGGATGAAGGGAATGTGGATAGTGCATTACGGAAGGCTTGAGAATCTAGGAGCAGCAGCAACAGCAGCAGCAGTCAAGTGTGTTAAAGGTGAGCACTTGTCGCAATTTCCATCCTTTTTCTCAGCCCAACGTCATAATCAAAGGAAAGTGTGAGACAGGGATGCTCGGCGAGAATACACTTAGCAAACCATATGTCTTTATTTTACTATTAAACAAGCCCACTGATCCAAAACAATCGGAATTTGTATCGATTTATACGCAGTAAATCCCAATTGATCTCCAATCTCCAAATAATTCTAAACATTATTATCTAGAAACTTAACTCAGCTCCAATGAACCATCAGCCGTCTCCCGTCTCGTTTTGGTCCTTTGTCTACTGCGGATAAAACTTCCTCACTATAACACCACAACTACCGCCACTACTCCTATAAAATTTCGAGCTACTTACCTGCCTATGTGATGACTCAGAAAATACCATAAGAGCTCCTCGTTTTGACTTGGGCTTTGTCGCAATCGCAATGGACGCCATCGTTTATTTTACAATATTGCACTCATGTTTTTGTAAATGTCGGCATAGGTATATGCATAGGAAAGGAGTAGGAATGCGTAGATTCTTGAGATAAATCTATCTGTACTGGTTGGTGTAGCATTAGCTCATCTCTGTAATGCTTGACTGAGCAAACTGCCATGTGTAAGAAGGGATGACAAGATATGCTTCCAATTCAATTGAGACTCACTCAGGGTAATGCTTTTACATATATTATATTGCTGCCGATAGCTGGTGCATAAAGCAAAAGGTGGAGAGTGTGTAGAGTAGGAAATGAAGGAAGTTGTCCAGGTCCAGCGCAAATAGAAAATCCAATCGATTCTTAATCGCCACAAGCTAAATATTTGAAGGGAGAAAATGAAAGACGGAGATTAAGAAAGTCAGAAAAAAAATGTATATTTCTTCCCTTCCCATCCATTAGTGAGGAGCTTGTCATTAGATTCATGGCCGTGATGATTTGTTGTTTTCGTTTTTACACAAATCCATGAATGGACAAATAGGAGTACGAGTACGATTCAAAGGTTTAAGAACCTAGGTAGATATATACCTATAACACTACCTACGCACATTTGTACAGGTAAATACGTCAATGAAATAGCTCTCGCTAGACGCTTTTTATTTTGGAGTTGAACTCTGTCTGTGTTTCCCAGTCCAAATGCCAGAATATAAAAAAGTTACGGGTTGTTGTCTGGAATTTGAATTTGAGCATTGGATTACCTTTAGAATTCCAAATTAGAAATTAGAAATTAGAGCGACGTGGAGAATGTAAAAAAAAATACATTCTTTTCCTGTTATATTTCCCGTATGGATTGTTTTACATTCAGATTAGCTAAAACTTTATCCGTGTTCTTACACTGTTATCATTCCTGCGTTACGGAACATGTCACGGCATGACGTAGTAGCATGTGAGCTTATATAGTACGGATTGGGATTTGGATTTCTCGTCCGATTGAAGTTGACTGAATCAGGTTATTTCATTACTTTTTCCATTGCATTGTACAATACTTCCAACCACCTTCCCCCCCCCCCTCTCTACTTTTCCTTCTTATTCAAAGTCCAGAAGTCCAGACGTCCACTTCCTATACTTTCCTATGTATTTTTAGACTTTCCTTTCATTTGGTTTTTTTAGTTCCATCTTCTCTTTCCCCTCTCTCTTCTCATATCTTTAGCTTTATCGCCTTAAAATAATAATTACATGATTTCCATGTTACGATTATGTCCCCACCAAGATTAAGTGCAGCCCAGTTCCAGCCCTAGCTCCATTTCAATTTCGAGCCAGACTTTAGAATTTAGACAAAGATACAGAGTACACATTTGGTGCTCGGTTCACATTTCCTATTAAAGACATTTGAGAAACTTTTATATCGCAAAAAAAATATCATTAATAAGTCATGTACCTGGGTTGCAGGGGAGTCGTGTGTAGGAGTAGTAGTAGTAGTCAGAAAGAAAGGTAGAGGAAGTAAAGGAACTACCGACTTGTGTAATGCCTTTCTATGTAATTGTAATTTTCAGTATACAATCAAGACCACCTTTCAACTTTCATCAAATGTGTAAATTGTATAGAAGTAATCAATGTTTAAGTTGTTTGCCCAAGTCATGCTAGAACCTCATGGAAAAAGTTTTGCATGCCGTCCCTATCTACAATAGTATGAGAAGTATTTGGAATTTCCTCAATACAAAAACTATATCAAAAATATGCAGTATGGAGCTGGAAGAAGACAAATGAGTACATGGGACATATAAACCGGCGCTTGCTATATGTGCTATATACGGAGGTACCTACCTATGTAGTTCCTGGTCACCATTCGCGGTCCTCAAGTGTGGATTTTGCTCGAAATGAAAATGGTCATGCATAGTCAAAAAGACCGAATTTAGAATTTAGCACATGGATGGATGTAAATAAATGTAGCACCTACCTATGTACTATCTAGTCCTACAGTTACGGTACGCAAACTTGACTACGTGCAAATGTATGTATTCCATATGCATGGGCCTGGGTGGAGAGTACATGTGTATGGGCTGGAGGGAGGGAGAGGGACTACTGATAAATAAAAAAATACACACACGAGGTTCGAAGGTCTGATGTTACACGTTTTTTACTTGAAATGAATTCATCGTAATTCAAAGCAAAGCACGACAAAGCAGTGGGGTGTACATATACGTCTGCTTATTATTACCCTCTTGATAATAAGTAATTCCCCATAATGGAGTCTCCAGTCTCCAGTTCCAGTTTTAGTTCCAGTTCCAGCCAGAGTCTCAGATTCCGTCCTCCTTTCTCTGCCGCTGCCTCTCCCAAATGCAATTTAATGTGTCTTTGCAATGAGCATGTAGTCGCCTTATGTCTCTGCACTACAAACAAAATAGTAAGCAGAACTTTGAGAGCAATAATTCGAGTTCCAGTTCTACTTACACGGATACCCGGGTTCGGCCTCATCATATGAACAAATGAAATAGTGTGAGTACTATAGTAAAACTAAGAAAGAGTGAACACATTCTGTTCCAGATTTATGTTTCTCTCCTCGAATGGATGATATTACTATTATGTTCTGTAGACCTGGACGGAACTCAAAACCGAGACCGAAACCGAAACCGTCACCGACACTGACTAGTGAGAATAGAGTAGGACGAAAAAAAAAGTGTTTTCAATTCATTCGTCAATCAATGGCGGGATAGATTGACTCTGACTTGACGCTGGAGGTACATCCAGTACAAACGTATGCCATTGTGGATGAGGACGAGGAGGTAGCCTGCTACTTCTTTACTTCCCACATCCCCATCGACACGAGTGAGTGTTCGAATGAGTCTCTATACATGTACTTACGACCTCATTCATAGACCCAAGTTAATATAGTCTATATATGCAGCTTGACTTTTAGTTTTGAAAGGGCAGTGGGAGTCATTTTAAAAGGAGAACTCAAACATGCAATACTGTCATTAAATCTCAAATCTTACTTTATTTTTCCATCAAGGTTTCCTCTGGAGGCACTCAAGATCCTAACATTATATCATATATGTCCATGTAAAAGTACCCAGATACCTATTTAGCTCAACAACTATGACTGCAATACAATTTAGTTAACTCTCTAACACCGAATTTTATGCTTGATGCCGCGATGGCCAGTCCAATCCAATTCAAACAAAAATATCACGAACAAAAGATTATTCTCCTTTTTCTACAACTCTGCAATACAATAATACCACACATACACACACAAACACAATACAGTAGTACACCTAAGTGGCACTATATTGGTATCGATATTTAATGACCGTACAGAATGTAACACAAGCGCTAAAGCTCTCCGCAGCTTGTTGTAATTCTTCTTCTTGTATGAATCGGTGAGCTATTCAAAAAAATAAAAAATTGCCCGTAAAAAAAGTATCCTCCTTATTGGTCTCTAGTTCTGTAGAGTAGAGAGTGTTTGTCTTTAAAATTAAAATCATCCAGTATTTAGTACATTTAAAAATTTTTTTTCGAATTTGAGCCATAATTTTAGTACTACGGAAGGTATTACTATTGAGTGATGTATGTAGATACATATAAGCCCTGCAGCTCCCCTATTATAACTAATTTGTTTAAAAGTATAATTTTTCCAACATGTATACTCCCTTCAAAAATTCCTTCAAGATTATTATTTATTAAATTAATGGCTAGAGTTTTATGCAGCGTTTAAAAGTGGTGGTGTAGACATGTAGTATGTAGCCAATGATAATTACGCTCGAAAAATACTGTGAATCAAAGAAGAAATTAATTCAAGGAACTGTAGTTTATTATTAGACTTATTCTGTAATTATAATAATTGCCCCCGTGTTGCCCATGTAGATATTAGTTTGAGCTGGGGAAGAGGTGTGACTTAAAATATGTATCAGCGTGTGTCTGCCTGGAGAGTGAGGGAGAAAGCAAGCAAGCCTGGTTGGTCAGGGCAAGTCATGGATGGAAATGGAAATGGGAAAAGTCAATAGCCGACAGGCGGTTTTTAGAAACTAAAAGTTAGACTCTGAAGACTGTGAGAAGGAGAGAAAGAAAGAAATGAATATCGATATTGAGAACACAATAACGTTTTCCCTCCCGAGAGTTTTGACACCCTATTCCTTTTGTCAAATAAAATCTGAGCGAGTGCGGGTAGTTGATACATTACATTAGCTGAGTCCACCAGTTCCCTACTCTCCATTCTGATTTCTACCTCCACGTCACTTGCCCCTTAACACTTTTTCCCTCATATTCTTTTAGTTTTAAAATTCTAAGTTTTGCCCTTATCAAGGTTTACATCCTTGCATTATTTTAATCTTATTTAGCAATGGTTAGACTGTAAATACGTTTAATACTTAAATATTAACTAACAAAGAAATTAACTTAAACATCACTCATGCAAAAATAGCTCAAAATCTATACTAAAATACAATGCTATACATGGGCTTTAATCATCCACTGTGGGTCACCAAAATGTGGACCCGGGTCCGCAGGAGCGGGTATACTACTATTTCCTGATGTTTCAGAAATAAAAATTTGTATCTATTTTATTATTTATTTATTTAATGTAATTTAAAGAGTTTCGAAATAAATGGAATAAAAAATGTTGATGAAATAAATGAATAATGGAGGACCTTATATGAATTTTTCATATGTGAATAATCAGGCGAAAACTTTTAAAACCGACATTTTTGGGCAGGACCTTTGCTGGGGCCAATTAAGTGATTCCACAGTAAAAATTGTCTTCAGATTTTGGTTAAATTTAAATGCCAAAGAGCTGGTGGGTTAATTACGCGGGATTTGATTTTATTTGAGCTATGGCTAGATACTTGGATGTTTCGGAACCCCCCCCCCTCCTATTGCCCTGTTACTAGGTGGATTGCAGTCCTCGTGGTGTCTTAAAATTTTCAACCAAAAGTGGAGCGGGGCAAGTGACTGGATACCCTGTACCGTATATGCATCAAAGGAGCAGCTACTAAACCAAACACTTTCTGAACCGGTACATACATATCTACTCCTATAGTAGATATATATGTCGTAGTCCACAAGCCGATTAGTCCACTGGCCCAATGGACTAGGCCACAAGCTCAGATCTTCTGGCCTAGTCCATTGGGCCAGTGGACTAATCGGCTTGTGGACTACGACATATATATCGTACAGTCACTTATACTAGATTAATATTACATTTCATTCCATGCACTCTTTTTATTTTCTATATTTTATATACACGCCATAATCTACTGCTGCAGTGTACACACATGCGTAGGTGTATGTATAGTGTATGAGACTCATGTAGACACAGATATGTGACCAGCCTGTTTCAATAAATCAACCTCAACGTTGTCATTAGTTTGGAGTCAAAAACTCTTTCTTTTATTCCTCATTCGCTTCCGAGTCACATTAGCTCTACAACTAAAAAGCAACTCAGGATATTTGTTTCACAGTCTGCCCCTGGCTCCAACACATTATGGACATTATTCTATACCTGATACTAGAGAAACCAAAGGGAACACCAGGAAAGTCATGTCACAGGATTTCATTCATTTCGAAATATAAAATACCTTAAATTATCGGTAACTCCTCTCTCCTTCATCTACATACAAAACAATCTATTTTGCAAAAAACAAAAACAAAATTAAAAAAAACAAAAAACATACAAAAATACACTGGGTTCATAAGTCCCAGATTTTGATGCAGTCAACAAGCCTAAACAAAAAAAAGGTGTATAGACTGGACGGGTACAGAGTGAGCATGTAAAAGTCATTCCACTTCACTCCATTCCATTCCATTATACATCGTTATGTCGTTATCGTTATTAAAGGGCACGACATAAATCCGGCATATTTTCTCAGCAACCGGCACCGGCACCGGTAACCTCAAAAAAAAAACAACCACGACTCCGTCCGGCTACATACTACATAGCTACAGCACAGGACAAAGTAGAACGCATTGGAATACTACGTAGTATATATTTTACGAATTTATAAAATTTATATTTAGAATCTATCCATCTACGATATGAACTTTCCATTATTTATACTCATTTCCATCACGTTTCCTTCTATTTTTTTTAGTTCCTCCATAGGACATGACGCGGACTGAGAAAACATATTTTTGAGAAGAAAATGAGAGAGCTAAGATGGATCAAATCAGAGATGAGGTGGGTAGATTGTCATGCAGATCAATAATTATGTCGTATCGCTCCTTTCCTTCTACATGTGCGTACCTTGCCCTATGTAGAGTAATTATACTGACTTGGGAGTCCATTCCTAAGATGTATGGTAGATGGTATAGACTTTTGTGTGAATAGACTTGGAATTTGGATGGACTGACTGAAAAGAGGATTCCGCGTTGCCCATTGGACTTATTCTGTGGAAGGTATTTAGCATTGTTGAGCTAATTGTATTGTGATGATGAGAGATTGATTGAAATAGATGAAGCATTAGAGATTGAGCATTGAAATGGAGGGGAAAGGAGGAGGAATTGTGAGAGGGTTGAGAAATATTCCTGCCTCGTTTGTTTGCTTGGTTTCATTAGCTCACATGCCGAGGCTCATGCTGAAGCTGTGCTTCACTCTTCATTGCTTTGAGATTGGGCTGAACTGTGTGTGTGTGTGTGTGTGTGTGGATGGGAAGACTGCATCGCTCACATTAGCATGGAGTATGGAGTAAGGAGTAAGATAGAGGGTTGAATCGAAAATCGAGTAATGCAAGAACAGATGAGTAGATGACTCAGTCTTTGGAGAGCAATATGACGAGAGAAGACAGGTGCTAGTTGCTGGTTTCTGAATCTCACTCACACAGACCTCTGGATAGTTAGTTACTGTAGCCGTAATCGTAATCGTAATAACTGAGCTCTAGCTCGGCAGTGCTCAAGGCTCAAAAGTCCAATCAAACCAAGTCAACAGACACAGCCCATACGGACTCATATTAGTTTCCATGTATACATAATAATACACACACACACCGTAGAAATTAACTTAACGAGAGCAAAGTCTTGGAGGAGCAGAGCAAAACCCCTGTCTGCCAAAAGCTCAGAGAAGCTCTGCACTACATAGGATTCCAATCTACACTACAATACAAAATACAACCACATTTACTCAGCTCAGAATTAAAGGAAGGGAAACAATTGGATTCGTCCAGAGGAGAAGAGGAACAAAAACGACATATTTCCTTCGTGGAAGACACATAGCGTAGAGCAGAGTGCGGATGCCGATGAAGAAGGTGCCTGAGCACAGAAGAAGAACAAGAACAAGCACCACCATCAGAGCAAAATACATCACACAAATGTACAGCCCTGCACTTGACAACACAACACAGCAGAGCACATCATCTCTCCAGTTCCTTCATCCCTCTCCTCTCTCTGCATTCTCTACAGATTCAATTTTTTTTTCTAATTCCACTCTCATCCGCATCCGATCCTCCTTCAGCGATCTGTACCCTATCTCATCTACCTCTGCCTCTGCTCCTGCCTGTACCTGTACCTGTGCTGGCCAGAGCCCAACGATCTCTTCTTCGTCTCCCTTTTATTTCACCCTCTCCTCCTCTACATTTCTTCCGCTCTTCTTGAGGTCCATGTTACTTAGCCCACAACTTCAGTCTTCCCATTTAATTCACAGTACTTACACAAGCACAATTAGCTCACCCACAGATACACGCATGTCATCTCGTAAACTCTTTCCCTCACTTCCTACCTACCTTCCTTCCGGCATCCATTCCTAATTCCTACATTGTAAAACTACAGCTATACCTCAGACCTACCTGCCCAGAATGGGTACTCTACCCTTTAGATTTAGAAGTAGACTATGTAGGTAGGTTGGTAGGTACTTACGCACTACCTGCTACACAGTAGAACATTACTATAGCTTCTAGGATCTATTTACATCAACTCCCAAACTGAACCTACTACACCCCATGCCCCGTGCCCCATACCTTGTTACACTTTTGATACTCTGATTTTTTACCTCCTTGTATTTTCCACCCTTGAAGGAAATAAGAGAGAGAGAGAGGGAGACGGTAGCATGAGCGCATATTGAATCGATTTTAGTATCGATTTAAAATCACATTATTGTGCCCAATTAATTCTAATTTACAAATACAAAGTCAATATTTGATGTATCCCGGATCACGGGAAAGTTACCCAGCTGGAGGGAAACGAAAGAAATCAGCCGCTCCTCTACTACTAACTAACCCAAGGTAAGAAAAATTTTCGTTATGTTTTATTCTTTATTACCAACATAGTTCGAGGTGGACACTGGATAGGGTCATATTGTCACGTCATATTCAATATTGATTATTCTATTTGGGATGAAGACTGAAACTGAAAGTTTTAAAAATCTTTATACGGAAAGAGAAAATTGTCAACGATGGTAGATCGTCACAAAATTCCGTGGGCATTTAATGACCATTTTTATTCCAGTCTCCTTCTGTCATTTGCCCCTTTTTCAATTCATTACTGTTAAGGTTTCCATCCTCTACATTGTTAATACTATTTTATAATTTGGCCAGCCATGGGAGTAATAATCTTACTACTACTACTAATGAAAAGAGATAGAGATGCTCATTACAGATAGCGTTAAGACTCCCGAGGTGGATTCTAAAAGACAGACTGGAGATGCTGGCCTGGTAGGTAGGTACTAATATTTGATGAGCCCAATTATTTTAATAATAATATTATCCCGCGCTAATAAAATTATTAATACTGTCTCATCTCGGGTGGGTTGAGCTCATCTTCAGTTGGATCTTCATGTGAGTGAAAAGGAGAATGAATGTATTGTAGTATCTACACGCATTGCTTTAACATTATTATCAGATTATGGAGCATATCAATCCTGTTGGTAGAAACATTAAAGTTGGAAGTTGATTGAATTTGAAAATATCCATCTCTTGATTTTATCACGAGTCAGTGTGTGTGTGTGTACACGTACATGGATACACAGTCCTCTACAGTGAATTAATGAGAATGCATAGTAGATTCGTTCGGTGTAGGTGAGGTTAGTTCGATGAGGATATATATTCGATTTAATGTACCTATCTAATCCCTATATCCTCTAATGTGTACTCTCCTATCAGAGCATCTTCTCCATTCCCTTCAATAAAAGTCAGAGTCAAGTTTGAAGAAAAGTTTGGCGCTGGTTTAATCCCATATTTTATTGACCAATTAGATTATTGGCCTATCATCGTGTCTGACGGCGTAAATCGGGTTTTTTCAATGATTTATTAGGAGTCTACATGGCCTCAAGCGGAGGTATTAGGCAGTTTATTAAGCGGATTAAAATTTGAGCTGAAACTTCTGGAAACTCCCCCAAACTAAATGATGGGGACAGAATTTCACATTAAATGTTTATCTACACGTGTTCCGTGGACTATGTGAGGAGTGAGTATTATTATTGAACCATCTTCCAGTCCGGCATATAGCTTCACATGCAGACTGCACATCACTCCATACTTCATACAAAGGTACAATCGGTATGTGTGTGTGTGTGTGTGTGTGTCTGTGTGAACATGCATGTGTGTGGGGACGCTATGTGCAAAGGAGCGCAGAGTGGTCGTGGAATATAGAAGTAAAACCAAAGCTAACCACCAACACCTACCTGGCTCAATCAAACCAGTCTACGCGGCGACGGAAAAACAAATGTAAAGTGGACTGTGTATAATGTTGTGTAATGCTAATGCTGTGCAAAGGACTGGACTCATCATGATGGTGATCATGGAATGGAAGCAAACACGGGTGTATGCAAGCACTGGCTATAACTAACTAGTAAGTATAGTGGAGCATAAAAAGATAAAGTACCTACCACATACCTTCGGTTAGGTATAGGTATAGGAAAAAGAAATACGACTGCGAAGGAACGTCGGACGTAGGCTTAAGGTAGGCTCACCTACCTCGCTCCCGTCCACTCTATGTGTGCATCTCATTGTAATTACGCAAGCGAGCATGCATGCATACGAGGAGTCGGAAGGGTATAATTTATACAAGCTGTTCCACCTCATCATGAGTACATATTATTACGAACAGTTTTATAATTGAATTTTAAGTTGAGTGTCCGTCTTCCCTAGTCATACACACATGACACTCCGTCTGACTCTGACTCGCCATATCCTTCCCTATGGGTGGACTATCCCTTGACTGAGCAGAGTCTCGAAGAATGAGCAGTGTTTTGGATTTGGAAGGGATGTATTTATATCTGTATTTATAGGACAGTAAGGTCTTAAATCTTTTATCTGCATATCTTTGGTGGCTTGAATATTCTGGAAATACGTTCAAGACTATCAGAGTGGCTCTGGTTCTGGTTCTGGTAGTATTAATATTAAGTAGCAGGTTGATTACATCACATGGATTTGACTTTAAGAGTGTGCTCATATATGGGTAGTTAGTAGTTAGTAGGTAACATGCTCACGCTAGGCTCACTCACTTATATACGTGTGTCCACTTCCATCTCCCATGTTTACTGCATCTTCACCAGTGTACCAATGGCAATGGGACTGTCATGCCATGCCGTGCCAGTCTCCTCAGAGTTGAATTTATAACTAACAATTATAAATGATTTTCTTCCTTTTTGAGAAAGTACGCTCACTCTATACGTAGTGTACATGCGCTATCATTATAACTCATAATTCTTAATCATAATTCGTCGATTAATGGCTAAACACATTTTGGGATTGAGTAGGTACTCCACTATAAACTCTATCCCCGTCAGTCTTGACCACAAATAGAACCCACTCCGTACGTACGAACCTACCTGTCTCCTCTCTAAACTCGCACTCATTATCTCCTGGCAGCTCTGGATGCTCGACTCCCAACCTTAAAGGATGCTCTCATTAACAATTTATTTACCGCTCCAAATCCAAAGGAGATATCCGTTTAATGAGATTTAAAGCATTCATTACTATGGAAGGGGATTGAATGCTTCAAGAAGGAAACGGAGGCAACTTGGACTTTGACTGGAGACGCACTTTTGGAATTTTTACACTGCTCAATGGGCCTATGAGTAGTATGAGTACCTACCTACTTCATCCATTCTTCTCTGTGTACAAGTGACGTTGGTACCGTATTTTTTATAACAGTACACCCGTGTAGTATTTAAATTCCAACCTCCCAGACCCTTGCACTAGAACAGATCCAGACCCGTGTACTACTGTAGGAAATACGGTAAGTAGGTTTGCATACATAGTTTCAATTATGCCGGAGCCGGTAGCCGGTAGTAGAACCGGCACTAGTATTGATGTATTTGTGTGTTCCACCAAGACCTAATAGCACCTGCCCTAGTTCTTAAACTTGTGCAGACATTTTTACAAGCAAGAAAATTGTTAAATGTGAGTCTACAATTTCTTCCAAAGTGATTACGACTAGAGAACGTATGTTGAGGAATTGGTTGAGTACAAGGTAGCGAGCAGTGGCCGTCGTCATCGTCATCAAACATATTTATTTTTCTGGGTTAAGGAATGAAAATATTTCGTGCTGACTGCCACCACCACGCTCTACGTACCTACCTACCTACTAACCAAGGTATGCCGTGGACATGAATAGCCGTGTGGACTGTGCAGAGAAAAGGAGATAGACATGCATTCATTGAGATAGATCAAAAGTTTCCACTAGCTTCGTTGAACTCTGTTGACGACTTTGAGGGTTGGAGGATGGAAAAAGACGAGTGAAGACGAGCAAATCGTGTTTGCTGAGAATTTGTGGCCATGTCAAAAAGCGTAGAACTAATTTTACTAATGACCCTTTATAATTACTGTCTAATTTGCCATTGTTGTTGTTCCTCGTGCTCCTCCTCATGCTTCTCTCTCCACGTCCACGTCTCCTGATGATGATGATGACCATGATGATGATGGTCACTTTTAAGAAAATAATAGTCTCTATTCACGTCCAACGACTCCTTTCTGTCCTCTCTCCATCCCGGTCCTTCTTTCCCATTCCCCATCCTCCTCCCCCTCCGTCCATTCCCAGTCCCAGCTCTCAGGCACTTCCATTTACTCCACTATTTGGGAGAATATTGTAGGAATTACCGGTGTCTTGGCAGGACGAGGAATTACAAATACAAGATGAGCTACTTACTCATTTCAAAGCACCTACTACGTATGTATGTAGACAGGAGACAGAAATTACGAATTACGCAAGTTGTCAACTTTTTCCTAGAATGGACTTCGTGTGTCTTGTGTGTCTTGAGAAATATCCACAGGTATCTAACTATATACGCGTAGGGATATGTATATAGGTATAGGCAGAGCCCAGAAATAACACGGCAATTCCAATCGCTCATCACACAAACTAGCATCAGCTTATCTCGAGCCAGATACAAATTTTAATAATATTCTGAGACAATGCTCCCTTATGCCACCGATGAGCCCCTAAATACCGACACAGAAACAGGAAAAAAGTTATACTCTTGACATTTGGAAGTAGGTACTAACGATAAGTATTGAGTATGTACGTAGGTATATGGATATACGAGGCAGAAGATTTTCAGAAGACTTCTGTACACTTTCCCTTTCCATTTTCATATTCACGAGTAAATTGGAATTGGAGTTGAATTCCCTTCTTGCCTTCTGTACTGGCTGAGTACGGCATGTGCAGTAGCATTGTTGAGTTCTTTTATTTTTTGAAGTAGTCTGTCCTTTGTAGTACTGCACTAAAGGATGTTTGTACATGTCAGAGTCGGACAAATATTTATTTGGCAAGTTAGAATTTTTATCGTTTCATTAAGGATACAACTATCACAAGTAGGGTCTCGTTTACTGAACGTTAAAATTACTCAAGTCAACTCCACGTAACTCGGGGGTAGGTGCTATATTATGGTGCTTCGGAGAGACTTGCAGACTACACAAGTGTAACCGAAATGTTCGAAGTTTCGGTACAAATTTAGAAGTATCCCTCTGTACCTCTGAATTGCCGTTGACTTCCACTACCTACCTAAATACAAAAATGAATTTATGTCTTTAAAATTGGTAATTATTAATTATAGCTTATGGATCCTAGAATGATAAATCAATTCTCGTATTATATATATGCGATGGCTACTATATCATATGAGTATGGTGTAATAACTAGAGTATGCATCCAAAAATTATTACTAATAGAATGTGCCAAACGGAAATTCATGAAACCGGACCATACGGGTTGGAGACGAAACCATGAATAAATGACAATATAAAATACTGAATCAACTTATTTGCTGCTATGATCCACTTCCTATCTTTAATTCATACTTTGCATAGCGTAGGTACAATAATCACCCTCTCTCAATCTTAATCCACTAACATGACTTTTACGGTACGCGCACGAACACATATATGTATAAAAGTTTCACATTGAAATACGAAGACATGTATTTGGAAATATATTATTATTACTATATTCGTATTACCTTCTTCCGGAATAATAATGACGGACACGGGAACGGAACAATGAATAAGGCTGTACCGGTTGACCACTGGCGATGTAATTTATGGCTCCTCACGGCTTGGCTACTCAATCCTTGACTCGGTGGTGACCTTCTCTTCCTATTTCCTTTTCACTGTTTTCTAACTTTTGGTGATTCTAGCCTTAAGTTGATTTTACTTTTTACTGACTTCTAACTTTTTGAGAAGAAAAGGAAAAGAAAAACTAAAAAGGAAAATGAAAAACTAAAATTCACAGCCGACGGAGCTCCTCTGCCCCCTTGCTATTCTTCTGCTGGCAAAACCTGTACTGTTCCTACTTTTTTTTAGCTGCTCCCGTCCACTAACCATTACCATCAAAATGGCTGAATCGCCCTCCGACTAAATCTTTTGTTCTGGTCTTTTCTCGCTCCAAGGTATCAACCGCCAAACCTACATCTCCTTCCCTACCATTCACATCGCCAGTTCCGTCGTCGAACTCGCTGTTCCCTCCCCATGTCTCGTATGATCGTCGACGGCAGAGGCAAGCGCTGTTGACTAATTTCGTTCACAAAATCCCCCGAATCAGGATCTTGCTGTCCCAAGCAAGACGGGACCGGAAGTCCCGGGGAAGAAACAGCAGTTTGCCTCGGCCGTCGAAAATCCATCTGTCCCACCCAAAACTCTTAAAAACTATTTACTATTTTTAGGAACACCAGTAGTGGTTCGTATCGACTATGTAGCGGACAATAACATATTTCAAAAATAGTGCTAACATTTGTATTTTGTACCATAATTTGATAGGAAGACCATTTTCGTTGTTATATTTCAAGCAGCCTTAATGTATACTTACTCACATTATTTGTTAATATTATCTTAAAGAAAATCATAACTATTTCGTGTAACTTAACCTAATAAGGTATAATATTTATCCCCACACATAATATACTCAAACATATTATAGAAAATTCATCACCCGTTCTATGTTTTTGAAGAAATCTAATCGAAGCCAGCTACGCTTCGGAGAAAGACACTCAGTACCCCAATATCGGAAATACCCAGTGGAGTGCCCTTCCCCTCCGCTGTTTAGATTTGTTAAAAAAAATCACGTCATTCATGCACACACAAATTCAAATCCCCCATTGGGGCTAAAAGATCCCATGGCAATGAGGCGTTATCTCCAATCAGAGCTAACCCCTCAGTGACATGAAATTCACATATATATTTTTAAACTTAATAAAAAAATCGTTCTAAGTAATATACTCGCTCTTACACCCTGTCATGTCTACATCATCTAATCATTTTCACCTACGCAGATACATACATTTGTAATCTTATAAATAACAATAAAAATGCATTTCCTTCACAACATCACCGTTAAGCATTCTAATTATTACCACAAACAGAAATGTAATATCATTATTATAATAATTGTTTTTGGCATCGATAAATCATCAGCATATAAGAAATGAGCCCTACGAGATCATTCATAATATTTTTGGTAAATTTTACATGTTATAATTAGAAAATTAATAATGTATATGTTTGGGGTTTTTACATAATTCCTTTTCGAGCTCCCCTAATCCGACGGAGTGAACTGAGCTTCGCTTTCTCTTGATGGCAGCAAATTTGAGAAGTCCCGTGGTGGTGGAGTTTTGTATTTAATTCTATCCATCTCTCTTTCGGCTGAGTTCCAAGTTTTATCGTCGCGAAATAGAAATGTGTAATCCTTCCTGACTGCGCCGTATTTGCGGGCCTTCTTGCTTGCTAAAGACATCAACGGTAACTGGACGTCTGAAGAATCCTCGCTCCTCGATGTAAACACACAATCAGAATGATTTGCTCTCTTTCGCTTCCGAACGCGGTCCTCAGAACTTTCACCCGAGTAATTCCCATGGTTGCTATTGTTATCAGTATCACGCTCGTCGTCCCCTTCCTCATCGGTACCATATGACAAGAAACTGCTTCCATCTTCGGACTCATCTCTGCCATCCCATAACATCTTTGGTCGTATCGGTCCCTTCTTTCTTTTAGGAGTATCAGACGCGCTCGTGGAACCGGACTCATCACAGTCATCTCCAGAAGGCTCCTCCTCAGTGGATAATCTACTCATATCGGAAGTATCATCGGCGTACTGCTCTGAACTTTCGTGACCACTGCTCTCAGAAATCTCTTCGAAGACCTCAAATGATGCAGGAACTGTTGGGCTCTTTGTAGCCGCTCGGATGTCATCTACTGGAGGATCCATAACTGGTGACATTTGACTTGGAGGCCTCGCCAAATGTAGTGCTGGAGACTCTCCTGACTCCTTTATTTCCGGGCCTCTCATACTTTCAACCCCCGATGGCAGACCAAGGATATATTCCACTGCGTCCGTGTATGTAGAAACATCCCCCGAATCAATTTCCTGCAGATGGGTATCGCACGTAATAAACTCCTCCCTGTCCGAACCAGAAATAGTGAGCACTTCGTCATCCCCTGACGGATCATTCACTCTCAGTGATCCATTTCCCTCAGAATCGGGGTCATCAGAATATATGGAGAAATTTGGATCCAACATAGACAACGATGGAGGGCCCTGTTGCTCATCCTCAGAAATGTATTCGTCTGCAATGGCGATGATGACTGGCGCAGGTGGTGGTGCTGCTATCCCCTCATCCCCAGAGAAATCAGTCTCATCGTCATCAACTTCAAACTCAAATTGTGGTTGTCCCAGTGCTGGCTCCATTTTATCGAACGGATTCCTGGTACGTACTATAGATTCTGAAGGCTTGGGCGACTGAAATGGAATAAGACACGCTCCCCAAATTAATTTTTCTGTTACGTTTCAGCCGTTTCCGACCCAGTGATAAATTATCACTCCTCCAAAGATACATTTTTCTAGTTATTGTTGTAATCATTATATCAATTTATGCCTCGACGTATGTATGTATTATCTCCACATGATCATAAATAATACGACGCATGCAGACCATGACAAGATATTCACGAAAATATCATATTCCATACTTATTTTTAATTGATTTTCTTCCACCAATTTTATATCAATATTAATTATTTTTCCCAATTCGAAACTGTGATATTTTAGATTCCATAAATTAATAATTTTGTTTGTAAACTTAAAGCTTAGAAAATAAGAAAAGAAATAATGAAAATGTTTGCCAACTAAATTAACTTCGTTTCCTCAGTAGTTAACGAAAGTGTAAGAATTTTTAGAAGAATGATTCGGAAATAACATTAAATGTTTTTACTCTACCGTCTTCGCACAGTGCAGAAACGGATCAAATGATCCCCTCCACAGTTCCAGCAACGTTTTGGAGTCTTTTTCAAAGGGTCGAAATGTTTTTCGACACCGTGATATGGGCAATCTTTCTTTATATGCCGCAAATTTACCCTCTTACCCCTCCGAAGGCAATCGGGACATTCCCGAAGGCGTATATTCTCCGTGCGCATTGCAGCTGTGGCGGCCATCATTTCACCCGCCTCCGTTACATGATCGTGCTGTTCCCAATACAGCGGAGATGCCTCAAGTATTTTCTGGATATTTGCGGCCTTCATAGCGGCGTCCTGGAACGCAAGTCTAGCGTGACTTAGAACCGTGAGCCACTCTTCCTTTTTCTGCTGTCGTTCGGTGATTCTCTCCTCCTCTGTTTTTGGTGGAAGTTCTTGTTTCGGTGAAACTGCCGCCGCTCCCTGGTCTTCGGGATTTATGACTTGCTGATTGTGAAGTTCCTGATCATGGTTAGTTGACGATACGACTTCCGTTTCAGCCTCTGAGTGGATTGACGATGTCGGAGTCTCCTCTGCTCTTAATGTGGTGTCGCCGTCATCCTCAACATCTGATCCCAGTAGCATATCGACATCCCCATCATATATCTCATCTTCCGTCTCCTCTCCCCCAGATTCTTCGACAAGTATGCCTCCTTCCGGTTGAGACATCCTATTGCTAAATTAATTCACACATAACCTCCACCAAATAAATTTTTATCCCCCACACATTTGAATAACGATATAGATATTAGAGTACGCGCCAACTAAATTTTATGTTTATTTTATAATTATTTTTGTTCGTAACCTAAGTGACACCCCTATTAATCTGAAGAAGTATCTTCGCGGGAGCTGTGCTCCTGCTCGTCAGTTTGGGAGGGACCTTCTATTGTTTTCATAAACTCTACGAATGCGGACAAGACTGTGAGTGATTTCGCTTGAGCCTGCTTTTTGCCGACAGTTTTTACTGTCTTAGACGGCTTTCGCGTTTTAATTGGAGATAAAGTTAACCTATCGGGCGCTTTCCTCGTTCTCGCGGATTTGCGTATGGGTGATTTTGGTGGGTCCTTGGTTTTCTGCTTTGCTTTTCGCGATGTTGATGCTGTGGAAGGGGCCTCGCTTGCGGATGAGGAATATCCGCCCGCGACGGCGTCGTCATCCTCCGGTGTGTCTTCCACGATCTGGCACTTGTTACCAAATATTGACTGCGTTATTTTAATTTTTATAGGAGGATTCTTCGCGGAATCTCTAATAACGCTCTCAGCGATCTCCAAGTTCTTGTTCACGGGCACGAATGTGTTGGCGTCCTCATCCTCGTTGGTATGTGGTTGATCGAAGAAATGCTGCATTGACGTCGGTGCGTATTTACACGGACCATCTCCCCATGCCACGTACCATAAGGGAGCTAACTTGTGCTTTTTACCCATACTTGTTGTCTCACAATCATATGCCTGCGGGACTTTGCCCGCTGCACCCTTTTCGACTTTGGGAACTATTGTTTCCATACTCTTGCGCCTGCCTGACTGCACCGTGCTACCTGATCCTTCGGATTTTATTTCCATTTTTATTGAAGGTTCTACCTTTGGCTCAATTGCGGGTTCGGCTTTTGCTTCGTCCGCAACTTTAACCTCCGGCTCCCCTTTTTCTGTTATAGCCAGCATAGGCCCTGTTGTAGGAGCTTGGGTTGAGTCATCTGAGTCGTGATAATAATCACCTTTCTGCGAAATGGTTTTATGGTTTTTATTTGCATCTCTACAGGCTATGGTGTTAGATATGCCATGGCCTGCGTGATCAATTAACCATCTAGGGAGGAAAGTTTTATCCACCTCAGTAGGAGGTTGAGGTGGGGCTGTTGGAAACAATTTCTCCCTCAAGTTAGTATAATTAAATACATTAATTGTACGTTTCTCATGCTCGTCGAGCATGGATGGATTGAGTAATGGTGCCGGTAACGGCAATGGCTCGATGGACTTTTTGCCTAGTTCCAGTTCCTGTATACTTGAAACTGAGTATTGTTTATCAAATGACCCCCTAGGAACAACATTCGCGAATGAAGATGTACTCTCCGTTAACTCCTCTACGTCTGGATCGGCATGCATTTCGGAGTGGAAACTAACTTCCTCTGGGGTACCGTGAAAATCGTCTATCCAAGCTTTACTCACGGCTACCTGTGTACCCGCGTCTTCCGCTATTTTCTCTGCAACCTCCCCTATATACAACTTCAAATTATGACCATGTGTCATCTCCAAAGTTCTTTCATCCCTATGTACTGATAAATCTGTATCCCTGTCACATAGGAAATACACATGCTCGTTGGAAACTACAGAGTAAATTTTATATGGGCCTGTATATTTTACCGTGAATTTTGCAGGACACCCTGCCTCTCGTACATAATTTCTTTTCCAGACTAAATCACCCTCAACAAAACTAATGGAAGGATGCTTCTTATCGAATGCCATTTTTCTCTTAAGTTGGTTGTAACAAGAATTTTCGTGTGCGAGCATGCGATACTTATACATTTCACCAATTTTACACATAATCATCTCGTTGTCATTGGGATCGTATTTGTCGTCTACTGGCCTCTTATTTACATAGTCATAATGAAATGATCTGCCATGCATAAGGAAATATGGTGAGTACCCAGTGCTTGAATGTTTGACGGCATTGTATTGGGCAGCGACGTCCTCCAAGGTCTCGTCCCACGGCCGTTTATACTCCCATTTCAACTTTTTCATTATGGAACCAAAAGTTGAGTTCACTCGCTCCACATAAGCATTAGACTGCGGTCTGTATGGGCTCGAATGAACTCGTCTGACCTTAAAATCGACGCAAAAGTTTTCGTAATCTTTACCAGTGAATGCTGGGCCATTGTCAGAGACTATGGCGTGGATTTTGTGTTTGATGAATAAAGGCCGGAGGGCTTTTATCGTATCCTTTACAGTGCATCCCTTAGTAGGAATAAGATGGAGAAACCTTGTGCATTGGTCCACGACCGCGAGTACATATTTATGCTTCCTGAATGTTTTGTTTAATGGGCCCAAATAATCTACCGATATTTTGAGATATGGGACCTGTGGAGTTATCATGACATGCATGGGGCCACCTTTTCTTCGCCTATCAACGTAAAATCTTTGACATGTTTCACATGAACGGCAGATAAGTACTACCGTTTTATGCATTTCCCGAAACCAATATCGAAGTCTCAAAGCCTCGTAAATCTTCTCATAACTTAAGTGGGACTGATTATGTAAATCTAATGTAATCTTTCTAGCTTCTTTCATGGGCAAAACACGTACCCATAATGGACCACAGACTTCGTATGAGATATGCTCGAGAATACCCTCTGGATTAATCTGAAAATTCTTCCTATATTTATTTTCTCCCTTGCAGTTGTTAGCATAATCCTCAGTCAGGCTTTCCAAGACTATGCGTGTATCGGGGTCGTTCCATTGTGCTGTTTTCAAGTCAGCGAGTTCCCCGTCCAATTCTCTACAAGCCATGACAAATTCCCAATCTTCCTCAGATCTCTCATGTTCCGATTGTACCGTAATGCTTCGCATGACGGGCGGTGGAAGTTCGTCAGAACCTGGTGGACGACTAAGGCAATCCGCCATTTCGTTCTTCTTCCCTGGGACATACATGATTTTAATATTGTATGCTCCTAATTTAAGACTCCACCTTACCAAACGACCTGTGACTTGAGGAGTACGCAGTAGGAAGACCAACGCATTGTGGTCAGTGTAGATCTCTAGTGATCTACCCTGAATAAAATGATGGCTTTTCTGACACCCGTATACTATGGCATAACATTCTTTGTCGGTTACATGCCACCGCTGCTCTGTCGGTGACAACGCATGTGAAATAAACATGATGGGCTGCCTCACTCCTTTTACGTTTTGAATGAGTACCGCAGCTATAGTGCCGTATGAAGCATCCGTCCACATCTCGAGCTGTGCCGACGGATCGAGGTATGCCAACGCCGGAGCTGTGCAGATAGCGACTTTCATCTTTTGGACTGCCTCCTTACACCGATCATTAAAATTGAAGGGAACGTCTTTCATTAGAAGCTCATATAAGGGTTTTGCTAATTTGGCATAACCAAAAATTAATCTACGGAAAAACCCGCTGAGTCCCAACCAACGCCTTATTTGCTTGACATTTTGCGGATCCGGAAAATCCATCATCACTTTGACCCTATCTGGATCTATGCTAACTCCCGCTGCGCTAATTCGATGGCCTAAAAATACCAAGCTCGGGAAACCAATGTAACATTTTTTTGGTTTCAGTTTAATTCGAGCGCATACGCAAATCCAGAGAATTTTCACAAGCCTATCAACTAATTCCTCAAATTTTCTAGCTCCGAAGCAGTTGTCGTCACTGTAATTCGATAGGTATTTTCGAACGTAATATGCCCATATTTTAGTCATAATCATTTGAAATATTGTTCCAGAATTAAGCCACCCGAAGGGTAGGCGGATTGGGCGATATTGACCTTCGAAAGTGATATAAGCAAGGAAGTCACGGCTGTCCGGGTGAATTTCCACTTGCTGATATCCATCTGCCATATCGAAATTACAGAACATGGTGCATCCTAAGAATACATCAAAAGCATTTAAAATGTTTGGAATTGGAATTACTATGGGCTTCACCCGCCTATTGACAAAACGATAATCTACGACTGCTCGAAATTCTTTACCTTCCCTACCCTTTGGCACCATCATTTGTTGGGAAAGGATGACACTTGTTGACGGTTCAATCATTCCTTTTCTCAAATTAGCCTTTACCGTGTCCTTGGCTAACTCCTTATGTTCGTTGCTCATTGGTCTGGGCCCTACCATGCGTGGAGTTGTGTCTAACATCTCCACCGTAGCCTGCAATGTTTTACCGGTAATTGGGTCTCTCATAGGTAAAATAAAATCCTCATCTTTCCATCCAAAAGCCCCAGCATACCTACTGAGTACTTTACGCAGCTGACTCTTTTCTTCCTCCGCTAATCCTTCATAAATTTTGAATTCGGAGAATTCCTCATCAGTAAGCTCCCTACTCCCTTCGACATCCTCTGGTATTGGAATCGGGAAATCATTCTCGTCCGGATACTTTTGCTCATTTACGTGCATTACTTCCTCATTATTGGGTTTAATATAATTTCGGCGTAAATACTCAGTGGGTAAAATATTGCCTACAGACAATGAGGATAATGGTGGCAAGTACACATCGTCCTCACTCTCTGTATTCACGACTCCAATTTCTCCCCTGCCATTCTTTATATGTACCGTGTCCTGGACCAGTACAACTCCATATTTCCGAAAAAGCTTTTTATTTGTTTGGACTGTGACATCTCCATTAAAGTATGGGTCCTCCGTGTAGAATGGCATGGAGTTGTCCTGGTCATTTTTGACAACAAATGGTCTTACAGTGTACAGCCGAAGTTTGTATTGTTGCAGTAAATTTACCGCACGGATGGACATGGGATAACTCTTGATCGAGTTCATCCCCTCCCCCACGGAAGAAGTATCGCTCAATTCGTTTCTAATTGTTTTGGGAAAAGTGAATGCTTTCACTTCTTCCTCCCGCTCCTTCAATCTCAACCTCTCCTCCTCCTCCTTGCGCTTCACCATGAGATCAACTTGTGTTTGTGTGATCTGATATTCCTCATCAAAATAAATTTCATTCAACAACTCATTTAAATTATCATTCTTTAACCTATTGCATGCTTCTTCTATCATTTCATCTTCTTCCTTCTGCTTTCTTTCCTTCACTATTCTCTTTTTAAATCTACGCAAAGTTTCAACAATGGGACCACTAGACAATGTGGTTTGATGCACCCGATCCAAATCTTCGGGATTTTCAACTCTTTGGCCAGCCTTTTTGAAAACCACTATCCCTGATTCGACGTCTAAACTTGCACGATATTTTCTCATTATATCCATGCCAAAAACCATATCATCCTGAGCGCGTTCAACGATGTAAAATCCCCACGTTGCCCATTCTCCCAATTCTTTAATAAATAATTCCAACATAACTATTTTGTCGATAATGTGTGTGTTTCCATCATCGATGGACAACCCTACTAATAAAGGAGGAACTGATTTAATCTGATGTTGGACCCCTAAAGCTCTAACCACATCAGTGCTTATAGTACTGATGGAAGCGCCAGTGTCGTAAAGGATTTTGATGTTTCCTTGTACTGGGCTGCCTTCTCCTCTGACCCTGATATGTCTACGAAATTCATTTGGACTTAATTGTTGAGTTGTCCTCAGAAGGACCAGCTCATTGGTGATTAATGGCTGAAAAAGATAATCGTGGAAATCAGCAGGTTCTTGCTCAGGGGGACCAACTGTCATCATCGCCGGATCGAGATTTGTGTCCATGCTGGAGACATCATTATCGGGAATATTTAAATGCATGGATCTCATGGATTCGATTACTGGTATAACATTAATAGGACCCCGCTGGTCTGGACTAGCTAACAGTTGCAACCTTTCCTGTATGTTTAATTTCCTTGTGGGTTCTGGTGTAGTGTGACTAGGGGTGGAGATCATTGATGGCGTAGGTGTTTGAAGTTTGGGTTCAGGTGTTTGAGGCTTGGGTTCGGGTGTTGCAGCCGCAGCACCCGCCCCTGCTAGTTTAAAGGATTTCTTTGATTTAGACTGTCAACAGTCTGTTGGCCCTCCCGTGGTGTGAAACCACGGTTTACACCCGCTGCCAAATATGGAATAGGAATCCCTTGAGCCCTGTACAGAACAAAACATGATTTAAATGTGTGGCCCGTACGATCACACTGCCAGCATGTGGGTTTACCATCAGGTGTCATACAGTATCGTTTTCTCGCTTCTGAATACAATGGATACCTAACAACCATAGGGTCCGATCCTTGTGGACAAGGAATAACTGGATCTGGAGGCTGGACAAAATGAGTCTTATGGCTCATGCCCATATTTTGTGGCGAGTTATTTGGGTTGCTATGCCGTCGCTCACGCTCCTGAAATCGAGTGTCTTGTTGTTGTTGGAAAGTGAATGCTCGTTGAAATTGCCTATCCTGTGGACTACCTTGAAACGTGTGCTGACGAGGTTGTGTGGCAGTCTTTCCCATGCTAGTGGTTTCGGTTGCCATGTCCAATGCAGATTGGACGCTAGCGATGGTAGTGCAGGTGACGAACCTATCCCGGTCATCTTCAGGGATACCGAGTATAAGTTCCCGAACTATTTCATGCTCCTCTACATGCTGGTTAATTCTCTTGAGGTACCCTATCCTTTCACTGCAATATTCAGCTCCTGACTGTTTACCATTCCAAACTGCCTTTTTTAGGTCCTGCCTAGCTTTGGAAACCATGGAAGCCCTATTGAAACGAGATAATATGGCCTGCTCAAATTTTCCCCATTTTTCCTGATTTGTGTCGGATGGATCGACTGTCAACCCGTCGCTCAATGAACTTCTTTCATTCTGGTACCATGTTTTAGCTGGACCTGCAAAAACATTGTCCAACATGGTGAACTTCTCGCTGTAGGATAAAGTTAGCTTTGCTGCGGTTGCATTGAATCTCTTCAACCACAGATGAGCCTCCTCTTCCCCTTTGTAAGTAGGCATATTCTTTGTATATTTCAACAATTGAATACTTCGATTTAATATTGTCTCTTCTCTGCTGGCAGCAGGTGGAGCCAATATTTGTCGAAATTGCTCGAATGAAATGTTCATAGGACTGCCCTGTGGCCCTGGTATGGCAATTTGTGAGGCTGGTGGGTCTGGAAGTGGACCTGGAATCGGACCCGGACGTGGACCTGAATTTACATTTGGAAATGTGATTTGTTTTACAGGGGAACATGGTGGGGTGTTCTTGCCTGGATTCTGCATTTGCCATAATATAATTGCCTTCTTTTTAGCTTCCTCATAAGCTACCTGCACATCTACTTCTGCCTGTATTAATGCTACTGCTTTTGCCTTATCCGCGTCCGCCTTGGCTAACAATTCTCTAGCTTCCCTCAACCTCCTATCTGGTGAAGTCTCATTTGGATTTGCCGACATAGTGATGACGAATGAACAAACAAGCGTTGGATACTTGAAAAGAAAGAAAAATATATTTAAATATGTAAAATGAAAAATAATTATTATGTTTTGAATTATTTCTAAATTAACATTAATGGCTCAGCAAAGAGTGAATAATCGCCCAATGCTTCAATCCCCGCTCGGTCCTCCCTTGTATCTTATTTAAATATCCAGGGCGATAATCAATAAATGGTTGGTTACTGACCCGAAGTACGTACTTACTTTACTATTAGATTAAATTATTTATTTGAAAGAAAAGGAAATTCTATTGTATCGTTCGCTTGCTTCCCCGTCACTCACCACAATGCAGGCTAAATTCGAATTGTTGGGTTCGAAACTCCTAACCTCTCAAACTTTCATACACAATTTCCCTAATCATTGGAAGATCGAAACCAGCGGCACTATATTGTCGCAATATGCGATACACGTAGCAGAATTTATTCAAATTACCTACGTTGGACATATAAATAATAAAACTAGTGAATAATAATTCCTTCGAAACGAAACGATGACCTTCTAACACGAACCACTCCAAAGCTCCAATGATAAATTTGTCCACTACCTGATGTGGAATAAGGTTAGCGTAGACCTGTGGCATAACCAAAGTAGTTATCAGAGAATTAATGAAATTTAAAATAAGAATACTAATGAGTTGAAATTACCTCACCAATCAAGTTCCTTTAATAAATGGACGCGTTGCCTTGCCTCGCCGATTATTTTCCTATCTGCTCGAGCTCCTGCTTTACGATTAGCCCTTCTGTCCTCTATTTCCTCGCAGCACCAATCATGAATTTTGGAATAATCCTCTACTATCCACCCTTCTGTTTCGATGACGTATTGGAAAATATTGTAATTATCCAGGAGGTCCGCTACTACGGTTGTAGAAAACCCGTTCCTTTGTATTTCGGTGAGGTATCGGTATCCGCCGTTGATCCACCAATTATAAATTGAAACTACTACTCGATTTGAGAAATGTGCATCCTCCATGAAAATCCAATTTAGATGTATTTCAATAAAATTGGAATTTTATTGGTTTATTGACAGCAGGTACCGATCCCACACCAAATATATCTTCTATAAATTGGAAAATAGCGAAATAAATAACAATTATTTCCTCAAACAAATCAAATGGCATATGCTCAGCTCCTTCCTGAATATACCATAAGTACGCAGCTATTAAAAATTCATGGGCTACCACTAGATTCATACGATAGTTAAAACTTGTTCGATGATTTGTATTCGAAATTATTCGTCACCATTTACATATATCTCTATCACTTGTATACTATCCATTCATTAGTACATATATAAATCCTGTCAAGTACCAAGCGGCAACAGCAAGTAATACAAAGGAAATAGTTACGATGTCATTCACTAATTGATAGAAATGTTCGATGTCGAGTCTAGTTAAGTATACTAATACTAAAAATAAACTAAGCGCCAACCACTTCATGAATTCGAAGAACAAAATTTAAGGTAAGGTAATTTCAAGTAAGTATCTCGACTCGCGATGTAATTTGTATAATTATTATCTAACTTTTGACTCACTAGTCAATATTGCATTTTAGTACGATAAGAAAAGAATGGAAAGCACACAAAGTTAGAAAAATTCAACATTTAATAATTATGACTAAGACCGACAATGACCATGACCATTTTTAACTCAATGCCATTTTAATTATCATACTGTACTATTATTATGATATTATTATAATGGGTGGGTGTAGGTTTAGATGGCGAGTGACTACGCCGTGCAGTGATGGCAGGTTTTCACACAACTGGCCACTCATGCGGCACTATGGCCTATCTGATTTAAATAAAATTTTACCTAACTAATAAAAATGTAAATCAATTTTATTCAATAGTGTATTATGTACCATGTAGTTCGGTGTCTAATCCCTCGACGAAAATAAATGTATGATAAAGCACTTGGAGCTAATGTCCACGGTCCCTGGTTTAATGAAACTGCGTTGAATGATTTATGAGCCTCTTGATTTCCAGCTACAATTTTCTGCTAACATCCACAAACTGCTATACTGGATACTATGCACCGTCTAAAGAAAGAAAGTAAGAAAAGGAAATTAAAATTTTGAATTGTGTCTCAACTCTTCTCCCAGTATGATGCGCCCAATATGACCTATTTTAGTTTTTCACTCCTATTAATTGAATATTACCACTGTTCCCTATTATAAAACGTTCGTCGTTATTTTCTATACATGTACATACAGCTCATACATTCAACATTTGAAGAAAAATTTTCCGTACCGTAAACCTCCAACTAGTATCCCCACAACAAAAATCTCCAAAACTCTCAAAAATCCAACTAAAATGACACAATTTTACGAGCACCATCCGCGGAATGGAATGCTAAAAATTATATGCTCAACTCTCCAAAATATCTCTAAAACTGAACGCGCCAATCTAAGAAAATCTCTATTTCTCCCAAACCTTCCTTACTAAATTTACGAAATTTTGGCCATAAATTTCCCAAATTTTTACGGCTAATTTGTGAGCTACAAAGGGAGTTACCCCGCACCTAAGTTTGTAACCGAAATGTTCGAAGTTTCGGTACAAATTTAGAAGTATCCCTCTGTACCTCTGAATTGCCGTTGACTTCCACTACCTACCTAAATACAAAAATGAATTTATGTCTTTAAAATTGGTAATTATTAATTATAGCTTATGGATCCTAGAATGATAAATCAATTCTCGTATTATATATATGCGATGGCTACTATATCATATGAGTATGGTGTAATAACTAGAGTATGCATCCAAAAATTATTACTAATAGAATGTGCCAAACGGAAATTCATGAAACCGGACCATACGGGTTGGAGACGAAACCATGAATAAATGACAATATAAAATACTGAATCAACTTATTTGCTGCTATGATCCACTTCCTATCTTTAATTCATACTTTGCATAGCGTAGGTACAATAATCACCCTCTCTCAATCTTAATCCACTAACATGACTTTTACGGTACGCGCACGAACACATATATGTATAAAAGTTTCACATTGAAATACGAAGACATGTATTTGGAAATATATTATTATTACTATATTCGTATTACCTTCTTCCGGAATAATAATGACGGACACGGGAACGGAACAATGAATAAGGCTGTACCGGTTGACCACTGGCGATGTAATTTATGGCTCCTCACGGCTTGGCTACTCAATCCTTGACTCGGTGGTGACCTTCTCTTCCTATTTCCTTTTCACTGTTTTCTAACTTTTGGTGATTCTAGCCTTAAGTTGATTTTACTTTTTACTGACTTCTAACTTTTTGAGAAGAAAAGGAAAAGAAAAACTAAAAAGGAAAATGAAAAACTAAAATTCACAGCCGACGGAGCTCCTCTGCCCCCTTGCTATTCTTCTGCTGGCAAAACCTGTACTGTTCCTACTTTTTTTTAGCTGCTCCCGTCCACTAACCATTACCATCAAAATGGCTGAATCGCCCTCCGACTAAATCTTTTGTTCTGGTCTTTTCTCGCTCCAAGGTATCAACCGCCAAACCTACATCTCCTTCCCTACCATTCACATCGCCAGTTCCGTCGTCGAACTCGCTGTTCCCTCCCCATGTCTCGTATGATCGTCGACGGCAGAGGCAAGCGCTGTTGACTAATTTCGTTCACACAAGTATTCAGCTATAGGGCCTGGCATTTAGTAATATTTTATTATGTAGACACCTACCAACCTATTTAAATATTCATATTACTCCTTCTCTGTAAGAACCTGTACGAAATGTTGTCCTTTGGCACGGCTTTGGCATTAGTTTTATGGCAATTTACAATTCAATCAGTCGGGGTTGAATGACAAATTAATAATAATAAAAACTATGGGCAAACATAGAGTGTCAAATATCGCTTAATATGATCGGCATTTGGACTTGGGCTGTGTGCCTACTGAAATAAACGTATGTGCATAATAGCTGGGGTAGTATCTAGAATTACACTTGCACATTTATTACATTATATGCCATGTACGTCGTCGTACATAAGCACAATGAATTAGCTATTTTCAAATTTTAAATAGGCACCTACGCTACAATACGTGTTCTGCTTCTTGTGGATGGAATGAGTCATTCATTTATATCTGTCAGCGACCATCCATTGATAAGCTCCTGGAATTTCCAATCCCAATTCCTCCTTCATGACCATCATCATAATCATATCATCGACAAATTATACGTTATGCGCGTGTATTATACTTGCTGCTGCTAGGAAATAATATATGGTATATGGTTTCATAGTAGCTATACTCTAGAATCTAGAGTGAACGCAATCTCCCATGTTTTGCCCTCCCAAATTCCCAAATTTTTTGGGAGGAATGATGCAATTGAATTTATTTTGTATAACTTTAATTTAAAAAATTTTCAAAATAATTTGACATAAATGTAAAGAAATTTTATTCTCGAGCCAAATTCATTGGAGTTCCCTCCCACTTAGAGAGATAGTAAAATTTTATTTACAACTGGCGCACTATTACGCTTGCCATTAAGACACAGTAAAAACAAAACACAACACATAACATAACATAACATAACATTTGTACAAGAACCTCTATAATCCTAATCAAATCCAGGGAACGAGGAAAGTGCAAAACCTCTCTCACAACTTGGGAATCCACACTGTAAAAAAAAGAAGAGGCACATAGAGCATTATATAATAAAATAATGTCTTGTATTTTATTTGTTTTTCCCCAACTAATTGTGACAGGGTGTGAAGAAATGAAGTTGGACTCCATAAAAATGTCAGGGTCATGTGAATTAGGAATCTGACTATAAAGAAAGAATATATTATTATAATATTATGAAAATGATTTCAAATGTATTAAGTTATCTTGTAGGAGCAGTAGTGCAGTAGTGATGAGAGGGATGACAAAGTCCCGCCAACTTTTCTGTACAGTATAACTTGAATTGTTTATTGTTTTGAAACTAATTTGAGATTTAGGAAATAAAATAAATGTGAATTGTGATGAATGGAATTGAATGAATTTTTACGAGGCTCTACTAGAGTTATAGAATGAGAGGGGATAGACATATACTATGTGGTGACGTACCTACCTGTATGTACTCACTGTACTGGTACACTGGCTGAACTGAGCCAACAATATACCTACTTACTTGTATGGAGCACGAAGCAATTGTGTAGGTACATATGTAAGTTACCTCGTAATCTTTTAAAGCTAACTTCTGCGGTCATGCGATTCCATGTCATAGTCATATATAAATTTTATACCTTTGTAATTATTTTGTTCAAGCAGCTCTAATGACAGTCGTTTAATTTCAAGCACATATAATATGTAATAATTCCCTCCCTTACATTCTAACTTCTGACTGTCTCACACTATGTACTCACACACTGAACTGCTCCCATTTCCCCCCTCCTCGTCGTCTTCGTCTTCGTCGTCGTCTTCTTCTTCTTTCAACAAAGCCAAAGCTTTGACTCTGAGCTGAGACTACTCAATCTTTCAAAGGTACAGAAAACGGAGCAGAGTGAAGCTTTAAAATCCAAATCCAAATTACCTACACTACCTACACTGTATATCATACCAACGTAGGTACGTACAGCGTTACCATACCCACACATTTATATTATGCAGTAGGTATAGGGACTGCGTGTATAATTATATAACACAACGCAAGGTAAATTTCCATATAACTATCCCGCATTTGGCTGTATGTGTTTCCGCCCTATATCTCATCTAAACTCACTATATACGCTCTGCTTCAGCTCCAATACTTAAAACGCATAATGCTGATATCTAGAGTCTGGTCTGGAGTTATAGTCATTCATTGAGATGCATATACGAGATAAAAAAAAATAAAAATACGGATTTCTCCATACATACAGCAGATACGTAAGCATGATACCCTGATTTCTAAAACAAGGCCCATATTTTTTAACTGTCGGCTAGAGAGAGCTAGGGCTTAAAAAACCCAACAAACAACAAAGTTACTCTCTTTAAAGTTTGTGCAAAAGATTTCCAGGTACACTATGTGAATGAAGGGGGTGGTTTCGTAATCATTGATCAGGGAACAAATTTTAATAGCACGAAAGATTTCTATTTGATTCGAGAAAAGGAATATGAAAACTCCTTCATTATCTCCGAGTCATATTTCATAGTTCACATTTTCAGTCCATATCTTTCCATACTACTACTACTACTACTACTACTACTACTACTACTACTACTACTACTACTACTACTACGGATAGTCATATAGCCAGAGCCCATATATCCACACACTACTTTCGATCCCGAGACCGATGTGCTCTTTCTTACTCTTAATGCTAATGTTACCGTTATAATTATTAGCATAGGTAGGTAGCATAGGTAGGTATGGATGGAAAGTAGACTATATAGTCCAGCGGTGCGGTGTGGCCAAATACCTATGTAGGTACATAGAGAAAAGTACCCACACGTTTGAGTTATGGAGCAATAGTATGTTCTATATATACGCACGTCACAAAATTATGGATTATAGAACTCCTCTCAACGTGCAGTGCGCTTAAGATTTCATGAACGGATTGGCAAGTAATAATTTAGCGATTTATGATTCTCCGAACCAAGTATGAAAACATTTAAAAAAATCTTGGCACTCAAGTAAACGATTGAAACTTGCATATGTATATATCTGTTTTCTAAGCTCTGTAGCAAACATACCTATGCTATGCCCAGCCCTCCCTCCATCCCTCCCTCACTGTATGTAGTGTGTATGTAGTAACTACACATTACCACCATTATATATCCCCATCTCGTCGGTGTTAGTACTGAATGGCAACGGCATGGTTTGGTATGGTTTTTGGTATGGTACGGCATGGAGTATGGAATATTATGAAGTCCCAATGGAAACCAATGTTCACAATAGTCTAGAATTTAAACTGTTCAGCTGTTCCACTCTTCAGATGGACTATTTAACTCAGCACCAAATCCCGAACATAATGACACTCTTGAATACACCCTTACATATACCCTTTGATTTAATCATGCTGTAATAAAATTTAACACCGATGTATAAGTATATAAATATATATAATACTCCCTTCCTCGTATCAGGCACCGCTCATAAGTCGAGTAAAAATGCTAAAAAAAATAATTACTCAATTCTTTAGTAGGTACAAGTTCAATGAACTTTATTACAAATACTTACGTGTGGACTGCTCTGAAGAATGAGAGAGAGAGAGAGAGAGAGAACTAAAGAAGGAGTATAAAAAATACAAAATGCCTTTTTTTTCTCTTGATTTTTTTATAATTTAGTTGTTAAATTCAAATATGTACTAGTGTAATATTTACATTTGGAAGTACAGTATAGGTAACAACTGCACAATTAAATTAAAGCAAAAACATTTGGATACGGGCATTATTAGATAAAATACAGATTTAATGTATTCTAGTGTTATGAAATAATAATATATCAGACATGCATATTATAATGTAACGCCAAAATTTTTAAATCAACATTTCTGGAATTTTGGTTTAATTTTTAGAATTTTGAAAGTTTTGAGTTTGGAATTTTGGAATACAAATGGCTGGGATAGAGTCTAAAACTCAAGACTGCTCCTCTAGAGGACGAGAAAGACATATGGTTGGTTTTAAGAATTAAAATTTTTGACAAATGTAAGAAGAACATGTATCTATAGATGCATACCTAAGTAATTATGGTAATGGTAGATCCATGGTAGTGGTAGTAGTATGCGTATTTATATGCCTATATATGCATATATTTTATGCTGGCTCATGGTGTGAAAATAATCTCGGTAGACCATGTTGAAGTTTGATCAATTCTTTTCATTCTCGTATCTTTGCATGCATACGTCGTGTCGTAGGTATGTACGTCCGAACCTACCACCCTATGAATGCTCTCCAATCTCACAAGTCTCTAAACATAAACTACAACTCGAGACTCAAAGACATGAAAATGACTTGTGGAAAAGATACATTCGATGAGGTAGAAGTAAATATAATTTTTGAGCAGAGAACTCAAGTGAATAGCTCGGTGCGAGATAAGGCGAATATAATAGAGCACAGGAATTCAAAAAAGATGTGCTGGTGATCTGGACAGGCAGAAGTGGGCATTTCCCAAGGAACATCATCCACATCCGCATCCCCACACTACGACCGCTCAACTATGATGAGCTGATGCTGTAGCAAACATAGTGGATAGATGAAAGCTATTAACGATGATATGGCCACTGATTTGGCTGAGCAAATAGATCTAAAGTTACATTCTCATATGCAAGCTTATATTAAAAGTCTTGCATAATCTGAATTCAAACAGTATTAATTTTTAAAATTTAAATTCACTGGTATTTTTAAAATTGAAAATTAATTTTTTACTGGCTCTAAACTTTACAAAATTTTACAAGTCAATTACAATACAAACCAGAGTGCCATAGAATATTACACGATATGGATAATATGGTAAAATATTTGTTGAAGACGGATGAAGATGGGAGATGCCCATCTCTGGCGAGGGCCAGTGTACAAGCCAGATCCAAAGGAGAGGTAAAGAGTTGGATCGTTGGATGTGAGAGGGATGAAGTAAAGAAACCACAAGGACTGTTTTTTGCTAGACACCAACACCAGCTTAAGGGCATCACGCACCTCCAAGGCTTATACACATGAATTTTTATTCTTACTGTAATTCTCCGCAAAACATGACAAGACGTTGCATTTTCTAATCTTAAAAATTTACTGACAGAGAATACAAGCGAGAGATAGATAGAACGAATAGAAGGAGCGAGACAGAGAGAGAGAGAGAGAGAGAAACGAGGAGATGGAAGGAACAGCCAACAACCAATATTAGGAAGCATGATGTAAAAGACAATCACATGTTACGCAGATATCGTTTCTACGAGTACGAGGCAGCAGGTTGGAAGGATGGAGTAGGAGGAAAAAGGAGCTCTGGAGGGAAGACGAGGCCTATGTTTGGTTTCATTATAAATCCACGTCATCATTGATCCACATCATGTCATAATTGACACCTTCCGTTCCTGTTCTGTACATTTTTCGAACACAGGATCTGACCGACTCGAAGAGAGTTGAGTTTTATTTTAGTGGAACGTGGAACATATAGTTTTTGTAGTCGAGCAGTGTGTTCTCTCCGCCAGGAGTAGACACAAAAAAATCCACATATCCGTTCATCCGTCAGTTTGTCATTACTCAAATCCAAAAACGAAATACAAAATATTTTAAGCTCCTATCAAAACTCTGCATATCGTCAAAGTTTTATATACATTAATAGCAAAATTGTAATCAAAATTCTCAAAATCATTCCGTCACACTTTGGAGCAGTATAGATACGTAGCAAGAGTCTCAATCAGTGCACCTTTTAATACAACTTTTTCATCCACCTCCCCCCACACTCCATCTCCATGCTATACACATCTATTACTTTGGACGTGAGCACGAAAGAGCTGAACTTTGAGCTAGATTAAAAGTGACACAATTAGTCTTTCGTCTTCCTCAAGTAGAAAAAGAGGGAGAGGAGAGGAGGGTAGCCAAGAGACCAGACGTGGACGTGGACGGGAACTCAATAAATTTGTGGACTCCAGCTGAGTATATGTGTGTAAGCCATTGTTTTGTTTTGCCTCCTACTCGTTCTCGATCACCTTACCCGCTTCTTCTTGTTCTTCTTCCTTTCCTTATGTCCTTTTTTCGCTAGTGTAGCTATATACTCTCCATTTTTCTACATCATAAATAAACAGAGATCCCCATGTATATCTATACACATTACATACATGGAACGTGAGGGCTATGGGAATCTAAATCCAGTTTGTGCTTTTCATTCCATCCGCTCCACTCATTGATTCCTCTGTATATCGTTATCGTTAGTCTAATTTCTTGTTTCTTCTTGAGCACAGGAGTCAGTCAGTTTTGTTGAGGAAAAATTACAAAAGGTATAAAAATAAAGTTGGTTTTGGATTTTGGATTTGTTGAACATGTTGCGCTCCTCGTCTTCGTCTCCTTCTCCCTTCATTGTCAATTGTGTTCGGAGAGAAGGAGTAATAAGGAAATCACCTTTAGCCAAGTAAAAAACGAGTAGAGAAAGACTAAAGAGAGAGCTCAAATGCTGGATAAAAGGGAAAAAAGCACAATGGCCAACGCCAAGAACATAAGACCAAAGACGAGAGGGAGAGAGAGACTTGAATGACTTGTGAACCTTTGTTCGGTTTTATTCCCATTTTATGTGCAGGCCAGACACACACACAAGTGTGAGATATGGCGAGTTTTGACCGAGACATAGGGTGTGTATAAGGGTAAAGTACCTATTTTTAAAGTCTTTGATCTCCATGCCATGTCATCGTCATCGATACACTTCCAGATCCTGTACCAGCAGCCCCAGTCTCGAAACGACAAAACAGAACAAAGTAGCTTTGTAATATATCAAAAACAATTACCCGCGTCACCTATTATCAAACATGTGGTATTATAGTCAACTTCCCCTTTACAATTTCTCCTTATTATTTTAGTACAGATTTTAGTAAATAAATGGGATGCTTTTAAGTAATGGGAAATTTTAATACTAAAAAAATATGGTAGGACGATACCCTGCATTAAAGCCAGGTTAGGCTGCAAATGTAATTACAAACTGAAATGTGGGCGAAGCTTTGGAGGTGACACGGCGGAGGAGAAATGGTTCAGGGGAAAAGGAATGGACTCCTGGAGTTGTGTGAGTAAGTTTGTGCAAAGAAATAATTATGTATGTGTGTACGTATAATTTGTCTCGTTATAATTCGGTACTTTGCTCCATTCTGTTTCTGTTTCTACTCCGGCACTGCTTCTCTCTTCCCTTCCAATCATTTGTCGTGTTACACTTAAATCTCATTCCTCACAAAAACCTTCTTTTTTTGCCAAGATTTATGACTTCCAATTTGCACCTTACTATATAGTAGTCCCGTGTGTGGACTACCTACGGTGTCTCCTGTTCCTGTACTGCTCGTAGGTATATGTACGAGGCGGTTCTCTTATGACTCGGGATACCACATAGTAGCATATCCTACATATACACACTATACCTACAAGTAGACTGAATGAAACTGAAAATGAAAAGTTAGGGACGAGGACGGCGACAGAGCTTAATAAGTCATGTCTTAGGATTATAGGACTTCAGCTGCGTCTTCCAGTTACAATATTTCTCAGATATTTTTGGTGTATCCTGAGAGAGAGAGAGAGAGAGAGAGAGAGAGAGAGTTTACTAGAAAATAAGGCACCCTCAATCGTGTCTACCTACAATTAGGATGATTAACCCACCCACTAAAGTTCTGGATGGAAGTTGGTGCTGGGACTGACGACTCAGTGTGCACAATACATTACAGGAATAGGACGGGGAGGGAAGTGGAAGGGAGGAAGCAGCGAGTCTGTCAAAGTAAATGGAGTCCAAACTCATACAACTGCATTTATACTCCACACAAAAAGTCCATAATCATAGAACGTACATTAACCCAAACCCAAAAGTGAAGAAGGATTCTTTCTGATGTCCTCCTCATCGTTACCACATTAACCAGACTCTCTCTTTCCCTTTGTCTTTGGAGTAAGGAAAGGAGAGAGCTGTGGAAGTCAGGGCATCTTGAAAACCGTCATTAAAGTATAAATCTTTGGCATTGCTGGATTTATACAGAGACTATATGTATCTACATACGCTGGCGGTGCTCTACTGTCTTTAACTTCAGCCTTCCTTACCTCTACTATTTTCATGTATTTTCCTCGAACTCATATGTCTCCTCGAATATTCCAATTCGAATTCGAATTCAACTTGGATTTCTGAGATTCTGTGCCGGCGGATGATAAGCAATCAAGCATCAAAAATCTTGCCATAGTGTACCTATACCTACATACTATGCACTGATTCTTCTGTATATTCTATTACTCCAGCTATAACTTGTAGCCAAGACGCACCTGCTATAAATGTTTAAAACATATAGCAAGCGGTGCAAGAAAATTTTTACAAAGTCTCAATCCATCGCATCGAGCGGGATATGTCTTGTCTGTGGGACTCATTATAAAGCTCGAAAATAGTCAAAAAAATAATGTTGCAGCATACATACGTCGGCAGAAGGGGAAACTGCATAAAATGTGGCAAAAAAAATCCTTGTAGTGAAGTAAAAATGTATGAAAATCGTTCATACAAAATATTATGTCGTAGGCTTCTAGCCGTCTGTCTAGTTCATAGAATTAAGAAAATACGAGGCCTTCTACAAAAGCAAAAAAAGTACCTACCTACCTACCTACCTACCTACATCAGGTTTTGCTGGATAGGTCGGCGGGCTTGTGTTTTTACACTACTTGCTCCTCTCCCTATGGTCTACGACACATAATAATATAATAATTTGAGATAAACTGCTCCGATGGAAAAACTGTGATTTTTACCAAATTTTTTCAATCTCATTACCTGACCACCACCGTATGTCTTCCCTTGACTCGAACATTATTAAGCTACTACATATATCCCCAATTAACCAGTAGGTACTTCATACTTCATGGCAATTCTCCTATGCGCTATAAAGTCTGTCGATTTGGATAAAGGAATGGTGGACGTTGATGCCGGCATATAGTATCGATGTGGATGTCGATATTGATATGTATATTCTCCTTCGTACCGTAGACCGTCCATTGCCAAGCTATTGCAAAAGAGTAGGGAGCGAAAGAGAGACAGAGCGATGGGTACACGCTAATATGTGGAGAACATACCTAGTACATAATCGTCATGTTTACTGCACCCTTCCGAATTTTTTTAGATAAATAATGAACGGTGCGCTCCGTGTCTCATATGTCTGTTTGTGTATGTTCAACTGATTGTAAGGTAAAATTCATTTGATTCATGGTTAGTCTGGGCTTGTGTAATATCCTACCACTGCCACTGCCACTGCCTATAGCCCCATGTACATACACGCTAGATTCATTCTTAGTTAACTCATCCATTTTATTCATTTTATATGAGGAGTAGACCAACACCAACGGATCTATTCTCTCTCGAACAACTTTGCCACATTATTACTGTACTTTCGTAGAATGGACAGTACATAGAGTGTGTATCCATAATCCATGTGGAGTCGTACTGTAAACTGTAGAAAATAGACGTGTAGACTGTGAGGTATAAACTGAATGAATATTATGAGTACAATGTAGATTGTATATAGTAAAGCTGTTACCACTACTACCACTCCACAGAGGTGTTTCTTCGTCTTCATCAAGGTCTTTTACGTCCTAGTTTGAAAAACCTTTAATTTTAATGCTTTCATAATGATAAAGTCTCATGAACCAGGATTTGTTTTTCAATTTCATATCTCTGTAGACCACTACTACTACTACAACTACAACTCCTCATACATCTATGATATACTGTATGGATACACTCATGATTACTATAATATCTCGAATCCGCTCCTATGGCCACGAGTTGTTGTTTGTACGTCCCAATAAGCCCTCTCCGTCCCCTCAGAAACGCATAAATATTTTTGAGATGTTGCAACTTGTAATTTATCATTTTTGCCACCCTCATAATATAATATGCTTTAATAATAATTTTACCTTTGAATTACCAACAACAACCACCCATAAGTGTCTTTTGATTGTGTGAACGGAGCTCCACTGACTGAGACTCTGATGTTGTGAATGTTGTGAACGAGAACGGGAACGGACAGCCTTTGTAATTTAATCTATGTACACACTCAAATACAAATTACTATTACTATTACTACTACCATCCTTATTGGAATAAATCTTAGGGCTTGAGAAGAAATTAGATTTAAAATCATCAGAATCTTTTATTTTACTATATTATGGTACATAATATATTAATCATTATTAATCAATGTAAATGTCTCCGTTAAAATTAATTTCACATTTTGTTTTTAACTTGTCCCTTTTGTAGCCAGTTGTTTTTATTAATTTTATTCATTGCTCATTTCTCCCTCCTTCCTGCGTGTAAACTGGAATAAATAGATAAATAAGGTTGTGCCTGCTCAAAAAATGAAGGGGAAAGGAGGAGGAATCAGGAATTATGAAGTGGTGAGAGAGGCGTCTTGTCGCGCAAATTATTCTATCTCTCCGTCTCTGTCTCTCTGGTGTCTCCTGTCGTCCCCAGGTACAGATCCAGATACATGACATGACAATGTGAGCGATAGATAGGCAGAGAGAGAGAGAGCTACAGTTAAGGAAGGATAGGAGGGACATAGGGAGAGAGAGAGAGAGAGCCATGAAACAAATATGATGAAAAACATCAAGTTATACAAGAAGAGAATTTAATGTATGTGGGAAAGTTTTTAATGTGAGTACATAAAAGTTGACAAAAAGTAATTTACATTATATGACAAACATTGAAATCACTGTAGGACGTTAGCTGATATTTATGACTGGTGGCAATTGCAAATAACAAATAAAACTGTTAGCCGGTTGCCGTGTTCAACAATTGCATTAACACAACAATATATTAGAATATATAATGTGAAAACATGTAGACAATTTTTATGTACATTTTTACACACACATGTGTGTATGTGTTTGCTAGGCTTATTGGCTTGCCCTTAACTTTGACTATGCTATGTAGCTACGTGGACTTTGATGACTGATATGATCCACACGAAACACATACTCAAATTAATATACAAATCCCAAATTCATAAATCCAACATCCCACATATTATGCATGCTCGTAACATCATCAACACAGTCAGAACAACATGGCTCAGTCCTCCCTCTGTGCTCACATAATATATCTGTCCAGCCTCGTATGTGTCAGCAGATAGCAAATGAGTCTGAGTGAGTACATTGATAAAAAGGAGTCAAAAGACAGTCAGACTCTTTCTGTTTGTCCGTCCATCCCTTTCCATCTCGTCTCCACACACACACACACACACACACACACTACACTACGTTATGGCGGGTGTAATAGGGATAGGTGCTAGCATTATAGGTTACATATTACACGGTGAAGACAGTAGACATGAGTAAGTGCATGAGGCAGTGCATACATCGTAGTACGTGTACTACTGAGACACTACCACCAGCCTCTATAGTTCTATGACTATGCAATGGGACTTACACTATAAGAATTTATATTATATATCTTCTATTCAGTCTCCATCTCCATTTTTTCAAGGATATATGTCAGCAATGAGAGAGGGACAGAGGAGCATATCTACCATGTGTAAGGGAATGCAAATATATATATCAGTACACATTGGATTACGTCTACGCTCTACGTTCACGTTCCTAGTCCCTACCTACTCCTGCCATGGTGATCCTGATCTTGATCTTTCTCTACATATTATTATTATTATGATTTTGTACTTGAAACCGGTTTCCTATTCTACTCCCAACTACACCTAATTTACTACGTGTACATACGTGACCATTATGCTAGTATATGACGGTACGTATAAGGTGTAGAAGTGTAGACACTGGCCATTGGACATAGGGCTATGTGCCTACATACATATACTTGCATATTATATTGTACCTTCAGTGAGTAGTCTAGTCCCTCAGTCAGTCAGTGTTGTTGGGCTCAAATCCAAAAAGGAAATCCGCTCTCAAACAGTAAAACTAAAAATGTAAACGTAAACGTCCCTCCAATCAACAATAATAATGTAATGTAATAATCATACAACAATAGAACAGTAGCTTAAGCTTACATTTGAATACGTAGGTAGACTCGTATCAATCTCATATTAGATCAAGTGTACAGGTTCTGGTTCTATACGTACATTTTAGCTATATAGGTATTGTAGTTAGTCCTATTTGATTTGAGAATGGTATAGGTATGGGTTATGTATTATAGGTAAATGCATATATACACCTAGATGGGTGGGTGGATGGATGACGGGGGCTCCAGTAATAAAAAGAAAGAGCCCTCCCTATAGGATGTGTAATTAACAACATAACTTGGGGATAAATAATGAGCTTCCGATATTAGATTGTAACCACATAGCAGAGACTCAGAGTACGTATCTCTAATTATTTACTTTCTTTGTTAATCTTTATGATCATCAGAGGTTCTTTGGAATTAATCAACCCGTTATCATAAAGTTATTTCGTTTCAAATATTTAAATTCTCATCGTTACCACGTGTCTATATAGCCTTTGACTCATATCTATAATACTAAATAGTTCCCCTTAAAGTAAATATAAAATATTAAATCTTACACAACAACAACGGCACTGTCCTCATCTCCTCCTACATCTAGTAGATTCAATGTTACCTGTAGGAAAGTTAAATAAAATATATAAAAGGCGTGTGATTTCGTATTTGGAATTGTTTCTTTTTCTCGCAAAGGTATAATATATTATCATCATATCATATTATCATTTAATTTTTGAGTATTTGAGTAGATTCCTGGAACACGAAAAACTTGAATAGAGGTAATCATTCAAATTCAAATGCAAATGCAAAAGTGAGACTGACAATATGAGTGAAAGAAACTAAACTAGATTTTATATGTAATTGAAATTTTCTAGTCATAAACATAGGAATGAAATATATAATTCGTACTTTCAAATTACCGGTTAGGTTTCCTTCCACTGACAGACTCCTATGCTCCGGCCCTATAGCAATGAAAAAAATTGTGCACTGTTTACTGTTTTGTTTGATTCAAAATTACACGTGGAACTTGAAGGATTCTTCTATCTCTCTCTCTCTCCCCAATCTTCTCCTTTTTTATAAAATTAGTTTCTAATAAGAACAACATGGTATGTAAATTTATGTGAATTATAGTTTGTTAGTTAAATTACATGAAAACACGATCATTGACTACGACTGCTTGAGCATGAATCAGTTATCTATCAGTATTATTCTATGCACATGGAATAGTCCTAGACCACTTTTTTCTCCTTTCTTAATTTCATCCGTGCTTCAGTATACATATATGATTCCGCAAGGCTCTCGTACCATACATTTTATTTACATTTTATTTGGTTTGATTTTCATAAATATACCAATTACCAATGTTCTAAGCTTAGGCATATAGTCTCCCATTTCATATAGATGGTTGATGTTTTTTTATTTTAGTTATTGGTGAAGCGTCGTCTACGTCTGGGACGATGAGGTGAATTAGTTTGATTTGGTGTTGGTTTTGGTTGTACATGTCTTTGAGTTTGTGTTTGGTACACTATGATTTTAGCTTTTTAGCATCCTCTCATAGTGTACGTACTACGTGGGGAACAAATTTGGGGAGAATGTCAAAGGAATGTGGACTCGACACTGAGCACATTCCATCCAGTCTAATGTCTCGTCGTCCTCCGCCGCACTAATATTTCTCTCCTAAGGTCCAATAAGAATTTTGCAAAGGGCCATTATCATCTCTTTCTCATTAGTTCATAGTTCTTTTGAGGAATTCCATTCTCTCAGTCTCAGAGTTGAAGTCAAAGTATGATTGTAATTGTAACAAAGTAGGAATACATATGTGAATTGTTGAAGGAGGCTTTAGATTAGTAATAGTTCAACAGAAAAAAAAGAGTAGCAAAAGAATGCTTTTGTACGAGAGAGACAGAGGGAGAGAAGTAATCTGCAGATATTTATTTTGTAAAGAAAATTATTTTTGGCCCTGAATTTGTTGGCTTTGACTTCTTATTATTCGAATATTGCTACACTTCATCATCATAATAATACTATGTGATACATTCTCCAAAGTCCAAGCTACAGTCAAGTGGATACCTGTTCCTGCGTGCTATTCTTCTTTAAAAATTGCATATTATCTGTATAGTCCAGTCCCTACATCTTCTTGCTGTATCATTGTAATAATAATTTTTTGATGTACAGACAAATGCACTTATGTGTAATATAGGGAAAATGGCGTGCACAATTTTTCTTTTTCTTGTGCTTGTTGTATGATGCATAGTGTTGATGCGGTTGGAATGTTTCTTGAGACAAGTACATGGGTAGATTTGGAGGTAGCGTGTAGACGTACAGGACTGTTATACATATTGCGCATATAGGTACAGGTACAGAGGGTGGAATGATACATAGTTGGAATGATATATAGAGGATAGGAAAATTGAGAATGAATGCTGAAATGGTCTCTGTGGAGATAAATGTGTGCTACAGATACTTGGAAAGTTGGATATTTGGGAAGAATAATAGTGTACGAAAAAACGAGGGAAGAGCGTCTCATAGTTTGCGTCCTGCGAGTTGTTGGTTGGATTTGGAAACTATGGAGACGGAGACGGAGACGGAGACGCTGCGCGCGGACTTGGAGAGTCCACACACAGCACAGTGAGTGCTGATCTCTTAGAAGCATCTAGAGTCACGATAATCATGGGGAACGTGGAAGAGTTGCAACCTGCAACCATGAGGGTTATTATTATTATTTCAGTTTCTAAATTAAACCCTTTCCTTGTTCGTCAAATCAGACTTGACAACATTGTTCATTTTTTCCAATCTTTTTTCTCGAACAATAAGCCCATTTTCCACGAACAAAGAGTTTTGTGGTTCTTTGCGCTGTCGAGTTGTGAGTCTCTTGTTGTTCCACTGTTATTCTTTATAGTGGAAATAAAATTCCAACGGTTTCTGCATATCACTCAGCTCTTAACTTATTCAATCCAGTTTCCACATCCGCATCCTGTTTTCCCTCACACATCCACGTACGAACACACAGCAGTACTCACACACTGAGGTAGAGCAGAGCGCTAAAGAAGTTCTCTCTCCATCCACGTCCCCTCACAACGCCGTCCGTCCGTCCATACATACGTAATTATACATGTACACCGCAATACCTCCGTCTTACATAGTCCCAACTACGAACAGGTACAGGAGACAGAGAGAGAGAGAGAGACTCAAGAGTCCTGCACGTCTGTACTCTTTACTCCGCTCTACGTGTCATATAAATATGAGGAATGATGAGCATAGTGCGGATTACGTGTGCATACTCCGCACTTATGATATACAAGCACACGTCTTCATTATGCAAAGTAAGTAGCCGGTGGCCAATTCACGAACAAACACACACAGACACAAGTTTACACATAAACTCCTTTACGACAGACAGACAGACATATACATAGTTGGGCTCAAAACGTTTTCATGTTATTTCTCATGAATTATTATTTAGAGATCACCGAGCTAGTCTACTTTTACTACAGTCTGAACAAATACATACACCTACATTATGTAATGTGAGGCGGGGTGAGTGTCAGCGGATCATTCATTAGCATACATTTTCATTACATTGTCAGTCATGTTCTTCTCTTGTTTTTCGACTGGAGTTGAGAGAGAGAGAGAGAAACCAATTCTGATAAAAAGTCCCGTAAGAAAAAAAAAGTACCTGTATGGACACATGTTCTCTCTCTCCCTGTTTTTCAAACTTTTTTATGTCTTTATTTTGTTCAGTAGCAGTTGAGTTCACATCACATAGTCCGAGACCTGGACGAGGTCTTTGAGTCTTTCAGGGATTCCTATGGTTTACTTCTTTGAACTTGGAATTCATGCGAGTTCAGAATTCACAATATTATTGTTATGTCCCGGTGAAAGGCGGATGCATGTTGTCATCCTTCAGCGTATTTGAACAAACTACCGTAGAAAATAAATAAATGACGTTCTCCTCTGATATATCTAAAAGGCTGATGCATGGTTTATTATTGCCGTATTGCGTCATTGTGCGTCTGACGAACTTTTAAGGCAGGGGTTGCGTGAAGCTATTTGTGTCTTGTCACCTTTCAAACCTTTTCTTCACCAATCTCATCCTCCCTATCGTAGCCTGCTCTCCGTTCCGAGTCTCTGCTCGCTTCCCTCACTGTACTCCATAATAATATACATATATAGAAAATGGTGCAGCATCCCAGCATCTCCCAAATTCCAATCCCTCAACTCGCAGACTCCAAGCAGCGCCTACGCAAATGGTATATGGTGGAAGATTACGTGGTGGGGAGGGGAAAATCTGTCTTTTAGTCTCTTGTGGGCATGGCCTCTCTCCGATCCCGCAATTTGCTTACTTCCACAACTATATCTGGGAAATGACACCGAATACCGAAGCGGCAAACAGATTTGCCCACAATTATAGTATAGTTTGACAATTCTGTTTCGGTCTCGGTGACCGGTTCGTTGTCATCCAAGTGAGTGGGTCAAGTTTTCAGATAATTTTTGAACGCAGTAGTAATGACCCGATGAAGACCTAACCTAAGGCCCTGTAGCTTTTTTTGCTTATAAAAGTAAAGGACTTTAAGGAAACGAAATTAATACTTGGGAGGATTCTTTCCATCAAGTTTCAAAAGATGAGTCTGCAAAAGACAGAGGGGAAAGAGCAAACACTTCATCATGAGACCTTTGCGGATAGTTTCACGTTTGCTTTGACTCTAAGTAACGCTCAGAATTCTTTGGTCTGGCTATAAACACAGAATTTCTTTATGGATACATCCTACACTAAATGCTATAATTGTCTATATAAAGTGATACTATTATATAGCTGTGTAGCTTTTGTATATCTTGGAAGTGAGGGAGAGAGACAGAGGAGACGTGGAGAGTTCAAGTTGAAATTATAAAAGTCCAATGTTTTGTGTAGAGTCATTCCCATCCGTTTTCATTACAACTATTCACGCGTTTATTTTCATTGAAGCTCAAAAACTCACCTTCCCACCGCGCGGTTCCTCAGCAACCACAACAAAGTCAAACTTTTCCTCTCATCCTCATTTCAAAACTGAACTTAAATAGGTAGCATAGGTAGGGACTATCGGGGTATAAGATTAGGATAGGGGTAAGGGAGCATATCCAACTCTTGGCCCGGTATCCGTCTCCATACCTATATAAATCCCATAAAATATCTACATTTCCTCAGTTTAAGCTACTTTTTACAAACTCGTGCGTAGGACGTCAGGGTTCGTCAGAGAAACTACTTTGCAGATAAACTTTCAGCACATCATCAATTTAATGTGGCTACGGCAAAGGCTCCCAATGAATCAAGAGTATAAAATAATGACCCATCCTTTTTTTACACTTACACGTGGTCTCGTGGTGACTTAGCATAGATTGTTTTCTTGTTCTTCTCTTTTCCTCTTCAAAGTCTCTCTCAAATCCCCTCTCAAATCTACATTACAACGGTCAATGGGAAATTTTACAAGTATTTCAATTAAGGCTATTAAGGATATTAAAATATATCATTGATATATTAATTAAATAAATTCATGAAAATATACATAGACGACGACATGCTTTTGCACACCTGCAATAATTTAATTATTTTTTTTTCGCACACAAACAGTCCATAACAAGCTAACCATTGTTGTTTCCTGTCATTACATATTAGTGTAGAGGAGCATGTGGAATCCTAAAGGCAACTAGGCCAACTACACGCATGTGAACCAAGCCTACCGGTCAATGTGTTTGTAAGTAAGGAAATTCTTGATTAATAATAAGTCAGTCTTGGGTTTTTTTTTCGTGCTAAACGTAAATATATAAATTTTATTTCTAAAACTTGTTCATTCAAAATAAATTTTACTACGTATGCGTATGGTGGAGCTCTGTAATGTTAGCTACATACCTGTCAGGAGGTACCAGGGAGTTGGGATTGTAAGTTCTAACAACCCATGTTCCCATTCTCGCCCTCATACTACTACAGTATAGCAAATTCCCAGGCATGAAATATTCAATGAAAATACAAGTACCTACCTACCTACCTACTGCAGAAAGAGAGCCACACAAGTTAATACAACTGAAATCCTTGCTTTCACAGTGAAGTCCAAGTCCATGGAAGGACTCGCCATTCTCCCTTTTTGTTTTGGACTTGACATGTCTGACAGGCTCAGGTGCGGTGGTTGGGATTGAACATGGAAATGGAAATGTGCGTGTCGTGGCTTGAATTGATTTGTAATTTTAATTATTTGAATTTGCAAAGAACAAATTAAAGAGTTGGCGGGGGTGAAAGGCAGAGAGGTACATATACACACACAAAAAGAGATTCAACTCCTTTTAGTCGTGCTCCTCTCTCGCATGTAAAGACATTGTTCCTCCATTGGTCTCTGTCTACATGTCTTCCTCGTCTCCTGCTTTCTCACTTCTTGAGCATCTTCTGCTTCTTCTGGGACTAGAAAGAATTTGGATGGTGAGTTCAGGAGAGAAGTGACAACTGTTCACCTCTGACAAGTACACAAATAAAAACAAAAACAAGAGTTTAGTCAGCTCACTGATTAAATAAATGGCTCTGTTCTGTCTACATAGTAAATGCTTGTACAGTGACTAGGATTTTATATGCACACACACACAAAATAAGTAACTACCTACGTATGCACCTGTCCACATATTATTATTATGTAGATATATATTATGTATACAAGTTCATTTTCGTGTTCAACAAGAGAATGACAATCTATGAAGTCATACCATATGCCATGCCTTCCCTTGCCATGCCATATAGCAGGCAGTATGATGATGGGGATGGCATGACAGAACATAGACAAAAGAGCGCTCGTTTTCAATGGCTTATTTTATTTTGATCAACCTCACATCCAAACAATTTTAATTCTTGTACACACCATGTCAAGAGAGGTTTTGCATTCGTACTCCGACTCCATGAAGCCACTCACTCCAACATATCCACACATCCCTACGCCTTAAACACTAAACTAGGTAGGTACTGGTACTGGTACTGGTACTGATATCTCATGGACGGACAGACCACAAAACGTCAAATAGGAACGAGATGAAAACACATACATGACTACCTTCAATTATCTGTGCGACTAGAAATACAAATAATGTTCAGCTCGAACGCCAACTGGAAGGTAGGCAGGGAGGTAGGTAGACTCTTCTTTGACTCAGCATCAGTGTGACGGTGACAAGTGTAAACGACTCATAGTTTATTGGAATTAGAAACAAATCACAGACTGTTCAAGGGACTCAGAACTACGATACAAAATATACGAACCAATCCATTTAACGGCCTACGTACTTGAGCTATGCACATACGTAACAAGAAGACAAGAGGAGAGAGAGAGAACAAGCTACAGAATCTAATGTAATGGCAATGGGTAATAATAATAGAGATGATGGATGTAATGTAAGTATAAGGCGTTACCATTCTCTCTCTCAACTACTCTTTATTTCAAAAGACTGACGGATGGACTGCAAGATAAAAGTATGGCAAATACACGGCGAAGAGAAGAGAACTGAGAACAGAAACAGAATGGCTACACACTCAATGTGAGTCTTGAGAAATCCAATGCAGAGTCAGAGTAGCAACATTCATAAAGGTAGAAAAATGAAAACAGAGAGAGAGAGAAGAGATAGAAAGGAAGAGAGGGAAGATGTACATAGGGGCATCTGTATGTACGGAGACGGACCGAGATAGACAGAGAGAGAGAGGAGGTGAGACGTTCTGTCTACAATTTACACCTGTGGTTTGCTTTCGTTTACCTTACATCAAAGGCATGAACTCATCTTTTTTACTTCTCCTCGTCTTCGTCTTCGTCTTCGTCTTGGACTTCTTTCTCGCTCTCTTCAACTCCTCTGACTTGATCTATTCTCAGTCAGCCTGTGTGTGTACGCTTCCACGGTTCTAACCTACACTGTGTATGAGGAAGAACAATTGGTGCTCTGCATCATTGAATTCCATTCAATTAAATTCTACAACCTGCTGTTTGAATTACTATTTGCTATTACCCTCCTCTCACAGTCTCCTCTCCTTGTAAGCATCTCCATGACTAAAACTGAGAAGAGGAGAAGACGAGCAGAGCTCCTCCGTCCGCTCTTCGTTCTGCTTTGAATCTCATCGTCAGTCTCGTCCACAGATCCTCATCACAACAACCACAACTCGGGTCTCAGGACTCACTCACAGTCAGTGAAGAAGAATTCTAAAGAAATCCGAGATGCGTGTATGGATACAAAGTAGAAATATGTGTAAGAGGCAGTTCAGTAGGAGTAGAGATATTCTGTGTGAGTATAGATACACTTGTATCCCATAGTGACAGATACAGATATATTCTACCTACAATCTTGAGCAAATCTAAGTACCCTTTTATATTAAATGCATAGCCGCTATTACAATATACTAATGCCCCTTCAAATTTAATTCATAATACATGGAGTAATAATGATGTAGAGTACAGAGGTATTAGGCGTCTCGTAAGATGTTCAAGTACTGAGTTTATCTCTACATTTTTCATTCCATCACCATGTTCTAACTCTTCTTGTCAAATTTATATGCTGCAGTTTGACGAAACTCGTTTTTATTGATATTTGAGTAGATAATGAATGTCGTGCAGAATGTAAAGTATTTGTCATTTGAATGTTTATTGTCCCGATATCTGTTCTGATAAGGACTGATTAGTGAGTCTCCGCTGGGGACTGGGAACATTTCACTCAGGGATGATGGTTGGTGCATCTCATTTACCTACGTGATCAGCTCGTCTCTCGTCCTGGTCCTGGTCCTGGTCCTAGGGTCTGGTCAGTGTCGCAGTAAAGATATGCTAGATAGTGGTTTTTATTTAAGTTTTTTCTCATTCTTCCAAGACGAAGACTGAGACTATAAGCCCAACCAAAAGGAAAATCAACACTGGCATGAGTCGATATTAGTCAAATAATTGTGTGGAATTGCCAATATTTTATATGCATTATTCATGCTACTACTGTAAAGTAGTGATGCTAAGTAAATTGATTCGCTATAAGGTTTCCATTACTACGTGAAATATTTAATAGGAATGACATGAATATTATACAGTAGGTACTCCAGTAGCAGTGCAAAACCCAATAGACCTCGTCCATATATGTATGTACCTATGTCCTTTTTAATTTTTGAATCTGAATGTATGTTTCTGGATCAGTCGTCGTCGGGGTCGTTCTATTTGGTGATGTATTACTGATAATCGTAAAGTAAATCTAAACACAAATATAATAGACTATTTTTTTTATTATTTCCCTCCTGTTCACCGACCTTTACATAATTTACTACTTCCATGTGCAACCTGTACCATTTTATTAACATTACTAAAAATTCAGATATGCTCAATTCTCACTTCTTGGCAATGTACACAACTTTTAGATTAAGCACAGTTCGCAGTATTATCTACGGTAGTTAAAATTGATGAGCATCTGATTTTTTTTCTTCTTTCCAAAGCTATATGACTTTGGGTATTTTAAAGCTACGACGAGAGACCATCATCATAGACATTTAATCATTTGTATTTTTGAGCCAAACTTTGTGCTAAAGGAGCTTTTTGGAAGTATAACACAACTGACGACATAGGAGTAAGGAGCTCGGATATATTATTAGTACCCATTATGCATTGTAAGGTTTTTGAAGGATATAATAATTACCTACCTTAAATTGAGCTGAATTCAAAATGATGAAAATGAGTTCCACCAACCTGTGTTGCACGTACTCCTAAACTGAAACTGGTGATGGTGATATGACCAGTCCGTACATGTATATAAACGCGGACTCTGCGCCTATACATGTCATGTCTATATCTGTACAGATAAAAGTATATCTTACAAGTCGGAGTTAGATTATGTGAGATATACAGATAATGCGAATTAACCATGCAGTAAGAAGGAAGTTGGTAAAAGGTATGCCACACTATGGCGCCTGACGGCAGCTGCACGACATCCAATGAACTCCCCAGTCAAAATACTACATGGTAGTAGACTCCTACTATGCATATAGATATGGGTCTAATGTGATGGTAAAGTGTAAATAGCATTTGTGTTAATGTTATAGGAGAGTTGGGACTAAGTAGAGCCCGAGCCCAGGAGTTAGAAGGTAGGTACCTTGAGAGAGGTAGGTAGGCACTTACTTGTCCATAATTATACACACACAGCCCTATATCATGGGGCCTATTACATATTTACACAAAGCAGATTCAAATGCTGTGTAGATTGTAAAATGAGAATAATAATACGTTTTCAACTACACCACGTCGTATCAAAGTCTAAAAGTCCAAATAAAATCTACGAAGCAGTACGTCTGTGTGTAAGTCAAGACCTCTAGTAACTAGTAAGACCAAGACAGGATTTAGATGTAGGTATAAGGGAAGGTAATAGGTACCTATCACTCCATGTGGGCATGCTAGATATAGGATTAGTCTTTATTTGCAAACCCTCTGATTCTTAATACAGATACAATTTTGAGCTATATGCCAGGCAGTGCATAATCACTCAAATGTATTTCAAGTATAAATACACGGAGCTCTGCACTGATAGAAGGACTCTTAAAAAAAATACAATACATTATGTAATGTTTGTAAAAACAAAGCTTTAAAAAAATCTTTTTAGAAAAAAAATTGTTTATCTCGTCTTCACTCTCTGATGCCTAAATACAGTTTCTTTTTACTCAGTGACTGCACCAACAAGTTCAAGTCTGAATTTTAAGTTGAAGTCAGGAAAAGCAAAGGAGATGAAAGGAGAGAGAGAGAGAGAGAAGGGGGGAGGGGAGGGGAATGGAGTTGAACTTGAGCAGTGACTTTTGAAGGATTTTTCAGAGTGAACCTTTGGGCCGGAAGTAAGGTGCTCGGTTGAGTTCACGCTTCACATATGTCGTTGGCTGAAATAATGATTGGAATCAACTGTATAACATGATGTTACATGCGATATATTTATATGTGTGTGGAGTATCATCCTCCTCTCCATGTCCATGTCCATCACTACGACTCCTATTATTCCTATTACATCCATATGTATGCATATCATTATTATTAATACTATGGTTTAGAGTTTAGCAAGGAGCCGCGGGTAGGTATTAAAAATGATAGAACATCGTCCAATGCATATAAATAGGGGTCCTTACTGCTTCCCTTATAGGGATAATTGTGGCTGCCTTATTACATATATACTTTAGTATGTGCAGTGTAGTGGATGGATGACGTCGCATAATAGCAATAATAATAATAATAATAATAATATTATTAGCGTTTTTTTCTTTTTCTTTTAGTTTTGGTCAGCTATATGGTCATGTGGCTATATCTGTGTGTGTGTGTGTATCAATATCAATGATATCTACATTTTTGGAAGACATTCAAAATCCTCTCTCCTTTTACTGCTTTCGATTTCAATCTGCACCCTTCCGTCGTAGTAATCTCTATCAGTAGAGTCAGACATGTACAAGAGCAATCTGCAGTTGCTCAATTATGATCTAGACTCCAGACTGCGTACTCCGTACATCATGAAGACTTTGACTTTGATTCCAAATGGATTTGGGAATTTGGACATGTCTACGCTGTCTGTAATATCTGTAGATGTCTCACAATCTATGGTGTACATCACCTGCTCTTCTCATACTGGAGATGTAGCCATTTATTTCCGTTCCAAAAGTTTTAGCTTTAGCTTGGATCTGTGCCGTGTGGATGAAAATGAAACCATTTTCCCATTACCATTTCGGCACTGACTTGCATGAGGCGACTAAACGCTCTTTGCTCTTTACGCTCAGGTATTTCTTCAATTTAATACTTTAAAAGAGGAGAGCCCAAACCGAAACAACACGTCTTATTAAAGTTTCTTCCATGTCGGACTATTTGCCATTCATAACAATTATAAATGAGATATTTTGCGTTGGAAAGGTATTTTCTAGGGTTGAGGCTCACACAAATTGACGTGTTTTACACACAATTTAATTTAAACGGATTTCATTTGGTTTCAATGGTTGAAGTTGGAGCTATGACCATAAGAGGTGCGGCACTATACCGCTAATGTACCATTTAGAGTGAGTAGCCTCTAAATGGTATGTACAGTCTACACATACTCTTCAACTATTATCCTGTGTGTACTGCATTGTTTGCGTCTATAGTCTACAGATAAAAAGCTTTTGAATGTTTCAGCCAGTACATAAATATAGTGTCACAGACGACAGGAAAGACAAATAAAGGAATTTGTAATGTTGCTGTTTGTAAGCAGTAGTGCAATCATTATCATTACAGCTCATCCACTGACTAGTTCAAGTTAAAATGCCGTCAGAGTCAAATTGTCTGTAAAATATCAGTTGCCGCTAAATCTGTATGTTATACAAATTCATGACACAACTTAAAAACCTGTAAGGGTTTCATTCTTTTAAATAAACTGAATAGGGAAAAAACTAATCAAAAACCATCACCCGCTACCTCTTCGGTAAATATTAGCTTAATCTGGACTGGATTTGGACTGGTCATGGAAGCCTGTACCATGTTGCACTATTTACCGCAGAACTGCTGTCCTTTTTCCTACGCAGTATTTTTTTGAAAGCTTTTGGCTTTTGGTGGTAGGATTTTTCTTTTAAAAAATAATTTGTCAAAATAATTTAAATAAAAAAATAATCCATCAGTCCTATACTCTGTGGGTTGTATTGTTTATGCATGACTGTGACGGAGTGTCTAATATGTCACAATATTTCTATTCATATAATATAGTCACAATACTATGTACTGTATTATAGAAAATACGACAATATTCCTATTCTTCATTCAGTACCGGCACCGGCACCGGCTTCTTCAAACATTGTACATCGTATGTAGCAATTTGTTTGGACTTGTTCCGATCCTCGAAATGTTCAGAGAGACCCATCCACCTACTTATGCTTTGTATTGTGTGCATAACCAAGAATGAGGAAATTTAGTATCAATTCAATTAGAATAGCTTATAAGCTGGTGTTCATTTTGCAATTTCCTTCTCATCGGCTTCGACTCTCTCAAGGAAGACAGGACACAGGAGAGACAGACGGAACCTTCCTTTATTCGCTCCTGTGTACCTTCTCTTTCTCACTCAGTGCAAACAGGAGAGTAACAATGGAGGAAGGACGAGGAGCAGAACTGCTACTTTACCGTTTTCCGTGTGCACAGACAGACTACATAATATACACAGACAGGGACGAGAAAAAAAATTGTTTGCGGGTAACCGTCCCGTTTGTAACGAGGAAGGAGCAAGTAGGTGAATGAGTTTCTAGACTCTAGATCGTAAATAGAGCAGTCTGAATAATAGTTTTCTAAACATGATGGAATAGTCAGAGGCTAATAAATTGTTTATCAGGTAGTCACATGTATCGGGGAATTTAGGATAGTAGGGAGTAGGGATGTGAGAGAGAGAGCTTAAAAAAGAAGACGAGTTTCCTACAATTATCTGTATTGTTGTCAAAAATATTCTCTGTACTATAAGTTATTTGTTACAGATCACAAAGCCGGGCTTCCACATGAAAATGAATAATATGAGACATAATTATTAAGTATGTAGCTTCTCATGGCCATGTAATGTAATGTTCAAACTATCCTATAAAAATGTAGTCAAAAAATGCAGTAGTTGTAGTAGTAGTAGTAGTGGTTGGGATAAAAAAAATATACTCCGAAAAAAAACTAAAAAAAATGAAGCTACATATACTGATATAGGCAAACCCGAAGCTATAAGTTTATTTAAAAAAATAAAATACTATATATAATTATACATACATCTAAAGAGATATGTAATAGGCGTATATAGGGAGTAGTACATAATCATGTGATGTGAACAAAGGGAGGGAGTGAGGAAAGTACACACATACCTCCAACATAGTTTCAAAGAAAATAGAACCGAAAAGAACCCGTGCCAGGCGTTTGCAGGTGCCAGGGCTGTCAGCAAATTGACAAATTGAATGCCATACATGTACATACATAATGTTCTTCAGCTATGGATTTCTACACTGGATATAGTATTTTGTGTTCGCGTATTTTGTGTGTAGGTATATGGTTTGGTCCCCGATCTAAAAACACAAAGAGATCCACGCATACTGTATATACAGATACATATATATGTACTGTCTATATGATGCTGTCTACAGTCTATGTACAGTTTTAAGGTTGTATGGTTATAGGCATAGAGCAGGGCTGACTTTATACATGGCTTACAATCCAAGGGAACTACTATATTATCATCCGGCTTTTGCTTTTGGCTTTTCCTTGCTCAGACAATGCCGCATGAATATGTATCTAATGGTAAAGAATCAAATTGTATGGAGGAGGAAAGAAACTCACAACTCACAGCTCAGCCTTTCATTTCTTGGGCCGAGAGTCTAAAGTCTCTACGAAATATACGACGTAGCACTAGGAAAGTAGAAAAGTAATCGACATCACGTACATGTATGGAGACTTCACTCACCTCTCTCTCTCTCTCTCAGATGTAGTGTAGTACACAGCTACATACATTTTATACGTCTACACTGTAAATGTTAGCATAGATTTCTTCCTGTTCCCGAGAAAGAGAGAGAGAAACGACGAGGAAAGTAGCAGGAAAGGGAAATGCAAAGGGAGCGTGTTTTCTAATACACAAGAATGAAAGTCTTCACAAGTCGATTGAAAATGTTTGCCAATTCAGGAAGTTAACGATCAATATTTCGTATTAAAGTTTAACCTGACCCGTAGGATGGACTCCCTCCCCCTCTCCCCATTCCAATTCGACCTGAGACTATACATAGTACAAGTGACTAGAGACTATTTTGCCAATCTCACTCCTGTCCCTGTCCCGTCCTCCTCTCCATGTCTCTTTAAATTATTTCCCGTCCACGCTAGTGACAATCTTAATGACAGTCCAGTCTCTCTAGCAGTGTGTGTGTGTGTGCACAATGTCGATTTCGATCACATTGCGTCGTACATATATATTTCTATAGTCAAGTCTGTTTGTCAGCCAGGTGTGTCACTGGATTCTCATAGGCCTTGTCCTTGTAGAAGACGGTGGTATAAAGGAAGTACCTACCTATATGTACTATTTGTTCAAATTAGTTTACTTTGGAGCATTCATGTACGTAATACTGGGATCATATAGCTCAATATATAGAACAATTACATAGGTATAATTATCTCAAGAATGTAGGTTTAACATAAGAAAAAAATAAAATAGCTACACGGTGGTTAAAAAATTACTTTAAAAACAGATTGAAAGTGTAGAACAGTATAATAATTATATTTCGTACTATCGGTCCATCCGTAGAACGAAATATTACAAATTGTAGTATCCTACCTTCACGACGAGCAGAGTCGAGGCGCGCGCCATGAATTCAAAGAAACGTATAGACTGCAAGTCGAATCCTGCAGTCCTGTACGTTTATTCGAATTCCCATTCCCTACCATAGTCGTCCCTACGTTAGAGTGCCAGTTCTTTCTTTCATGCCGAGCGGAACAGTCGACTGGAGGACGTGGTGCAGTTCTTCCTATACAAAATGGCGGCGTCAGTTCCAACCACTTCTACATCCCATAATACGTAAGTTTTATTTTATTTTTCAGTCGTCTTTACATTTTATTTTAGGGGACGGATTTACAATCTACTGAAAGTATTTCAGAAGGATCAGTAAATTATTTAATTCAAGACATAATTATGTGGCATCGAAAGTTATATATTGTTGAATTTATGAACTCAATTGGAAAGATAATTTTGTTTTCAAAGTCAATACAGCGTAGCTGTATTTTTTCAATTAATTTTCATTTTGAAATGTAAGTGAGTGTAGCATATGTAGAGTGTAATCGCGCAGCGATTTATTTACAGTCACTCAAGGAGCAGTACGAAGTATTGATCTCATAATAATTTTGTCATCAATTAAATATTGATCTAGAATGGCAACCAATTCACCTAGTGACGATTTACCTCCTCAACTGGATCCAGCTGTTTCTATTAACCGATCTAAAGTACGTCAAGCTGACACAAATAAGAGGTTGACCCGACAGTCAATGGCAGGTGCAAATAGGACTGATAACGAGGTGGAATCAATTCCGAAATCAACTCTTTCAGAAATTACTACCCAAGTACATTGTCAACGTGAGTAGTGACTACTTAAGTATTACAAAATAATTTTTGGAAATCATTATTAAAATTTAGTATGAAAGACGTAGACAAAGACGTGTGCAGTTACATACGAAGTATGTTGATTTACTCATTGAGAATTATTACTTGTAGGTGAAACCATTACTCAATTATCGGCTGCCGTCACACAGCTTACAGCACAACTTGGTAACATGCGATCGCCTTCTCGAGCGACTCATGAAATAATTCAAGTTGAGGAAGACGAAAGAGTTGGCTCTGATTCAGATGACGAGCTTATTGATAATTTGTTTGACGGCCTCTATGATGCTAATAACGACGTAGCCCATGCGGATGTTGATGATCCAGAACTTCAGGCTAATATTGACGAACTTCTAAATTCAACCGAAGATCCGCCCGAATATGGAGCTGCTTTACCCGAGGAAGTTGCCACATCGTTCAATCGACTACCCGTTAAGGATGTAAAGCCGGAATTACTGAAAAAATTAAAGGATCAGTATCAAGTCCCAATAAATGCAAAGCTTCTTGGGGCTCCTCGAATTAATCCGGAAATTTGGTCACGACTTAATCCCACATCTCGAACTAAGGATGGCCAACTCCAGTATACACAGCAGCTTATAAGCCGGTCTCTTGTTGCTCACGCTCGAATGGCTGCTGCCATTCGCCAGTCTGTGTTGATTTCTCCCTTGAGTATGCCTAAAGAACTTACAAAGGACTTGTTTTCTTTTATTATGGACTCCGCCACAAGTCTAGGAGCAGCTCAGAAGGATCTAAATATGAAACGACGAGTGGAGCTAAAACCTCGGCTCGGAGATTTGGGTGTCTTGTGTTCATCACGTGTACCCATTACTGAGATGTTGTTTGGGGACAACCTGGAGCTGGACATAAAGACTGCTAAGGCTACGTCACGATTAGTGCAGACTGGATCCTCTAATTATTTGAAACGAAGCTACTCATCTCGGGGATCTTTCGAAGGTAGTAATTTTGATCGAGGCAACTATCAGTCCAAGAGACCACGCTATGGCCAGGCTTTAAACATGGGGAGGGGACAGACGCAGTTCCGGCCGTCCAGTTTCCGTCCACAGTACAGCCGGTCGTTTCAAGAGAGACGGAAAGCATTCAAGCCACCAAAATAATTCCTGTAAGTCTATACGCTGGTCAACTTAGATACTATTATAAACAGTGGCAACAAATTACAACAGATCAATGGGTTCTCAGTTGTATTCAAGGATATAAAATAGAATTTGTAAAGACTCCATTTCAAGCTATTGAGCCAAACTGTATGTACACGAATGAAGAATGTATAGGCATTGATGTTTGTATAGATAAATTAGAAAAAATTGGTGCTATCATTAAGGTCAATAGCTGTGAAGGACAGTTCTTATCCCGTGTTTTTACAGTACCTAAGTCGGACGGTATCCTACGACTAATTATTAATTTGAAAAAACTAAACGAGTTTGTTGTATTTAGGCACTTTAAGATGGAGGACTACCGTAGTGTTAGTAATTTAGTTACTAAAAATATGTTTATGGCAACAATAGATTTGAAGGACGCATACCATTTTGTGTCAGTTCACAAGAATAGTAGAAAGTATTTAAGGTTTAAGTTTAAGGGACAAATATATGAATATACATGTCTTCCATTCGGATTGTCGTCTGCCCCATGGGCATTTACAAAATTAATGAAGGTTCCAATTACCCAATTAAGGAATTGCGGCGTAATATGTGTAATATTTATAGATGACATATGGTTAGGAGGAGACACACAGCCTGATTGTGAGTCTAACGTGAATTATTCAATTTCAGTGTTTGAGTCTTTAGGGTTTCGGTTAAATCACGTAAGATCGAAGTTATGCCCTAGTCAAATTGTAACATATTTAGGTTATGTTTTTAATTCAGTTAGAATGACACTAGGTCTTCCGGAACCTAAAATAAAAAAAAAAGATTACAGATTTGTGTACTAAGGTTAAAAATAAGAAAGTGTGTAATATACAGAGCATAGCTGAGATGATTGGCACAATGGTTGCAGCATCTCCTGCTTTACAATTTAGTATGCTGTACACACGGCAACTTGAGTTTGAGAAGAGTAAGGCTTTATTCTCTAATAACGGAAATTATTCCGCATTATTACATCTATCAGATAGTGCTCTAGAAGATATAGCTTGGTGGACGACTAATATTAATCATGCAAATAACAAAATTCGCGGAGACAGGTTTGATTTCGAATTATTTACTGATGCCTCCCTTTCAGGCTGGGGGGCCAGCGTTAATAATAAGCAAACTCGAGGTTTTTGGACAGTTAAACAAAAAGAATTTCATATAAATCAGTTGGAATTAATTGCAATATATAATGCGCTTTAAGCATTTCAAGACCTTTTTAATTATAAATCGGTTCTGCTTAGAGTGGATAGTACAGTAGCTATATCGTATATTAATCGTTTCGGGGGATGTCGTGCCCCTGCACTTCACGAGGTAGCTAGGAATATATATAAATTATGTGAAGCTAGAGATATTTGGATCCGTGCATCATACATTAAAAGCGCGGACAATTATATTGCTGATCAGGAATCCAGAGCATCTTTAGATGAAACAGATTGGCAATTTAATGTAGTATATTTTAAGAAGGCGTGTGTTGCGTTAAAAAATTATCCCAAAGTTGATTTGTTTGCAACAAACTTAACTACTCAATGCCAAGATTTTGCTGCTTGGAAACCTAATCCAGGAGCGAAGTTTATTGATGCTTTTACAATTTCATGGACGAAATTAAATTTGTACTGTTTCCCTCCATTTTGCCTAATTAGTAGAGTATTACGAAAGATAGTTACTGATGAGTGTAGCGGAATGATAGTAGTGCCCTATTGGCCTTCGCAGCCTTGGTTTCCAAGGTTTATGCAATTATGCGTATCAAACATTTTTATTGTTGGCCCCATAAATGACTTACTAAAATTCCCTTATGATAACAGGAAGCATCCCTTGCAAGGAACATTGAAACTGGCGATTGCGATATTATCCGGAGATCCTTGGTCGAAGAAGGATACTCCAAGAATCTTGTCGATGTTATTATAGCCTCTTGTGCAATTTCCACTCAGAAGCAGTATAAAGTTTATTTAAATAAGTATTTGTCTTATTGTACTGTCAATAATTATAACTATAAAGAATCTAATTTAAACTATGTGCTGGAATTTTTAAGCTCAATTTATCATTCAGGTGTCGGTTACAGCAGTGTTAATACATGCAGATCGGCATTGTCATTGTTATTGTCGCCTATTGAGGGATTTTCCGTAGGTGATCACCCTAAAGTTAAAAGATTTGTAAAAGGCGTTGCACGTCTTCGACCTCCCAAACCAAGGTATAACTACACTTGGGATCCTATTGTTATGTTAAACTTATTTCGTAAATGGTCCGTAAATGAGGAATTGTCAACAAAATTTTTGTCAGTTAAACTGGCTTCTTTGTTAGCTCTTGTAACTGCACAGCGTGTGCAGACTCTTAATTCAATTTGTATTTCTAATATTATATTTGATAATGATAGTATTACTATTAAAATTCCGAATCTGATTAAAACATCAAGACCGGGTAGGGAACAGCCATTGTTAAAACTGTGACCCTACCCATTGGACTCTAGTGTATGCGTTGTTAAATGTTTAAATTGCTATTTACAAAAGACTTCTGTGTACAGGAGTTCAGATAATTTATTTTTAAGTTTGGAAAGACCATATGCTAAGGTTACAAATCAGACAATAAGTCGATGGCTCAAGGAAGGTTTACGTTACGCTAATACTAATACAGAAGTGTTTAAGGGTCACAGCTTTCGTCATGCATCGACATCAAAAGCATATTCAGCGGGTGTAAATGCTGATTTGATTTATAGTCGCGCTGGTTGGAGATCTCATTCAATGACTTTTGCAAATTTCTATAACCGAAATGTAATTCCGGAAGATGATTTTGTGTTGGCTGTATTTTCATAATAAATAATCATGAATAAACCTCACGTATGATTTTTTAATCAACTTTAAACATCTACAATTTGTAATATTTCGTTCTACGGATGGACCGATAGTACGAAATATAATTAACAAGTTAAAGGAGACTTACCGTCAGGAAAGTTGAACTTTGACTGTAATTATATGAGTACAGTGAGGTCCAGAAGTAGAACGATCCCACCTCTCCCTCCCTCATTGCATTTTTCATTAAAAAATCATTTTTTCTTTCAATCACTGGCACTCTAACGTAGGGACGACTATGGTAGGGAATGGGAATTCGAATAAACGTACAGGACTGCAGGATTCGACTTGCAGTCTATACGTTTCTTTGAATTCATGGCGCGCGCCTCGACTCTGCTCGTCGTGAAGGTAGGATACTACAATTTGTAATATTTCGTTCTACTTCTGGACCTCACTGTACTCATATAATTACAGTCAAAGTTCAACTTTCCTGACGGTAAGTCTCCTTTAACTTGTTAATTATTAGCGAGAGGGATGGATGTAAAGTATGTGAGAGTATGTGTATTAAGGTTGAGTGTTCAAAATTAATTTCTAGGCTCACATTTACTATTTCAGGTAGGTAGGTAGGTACCTACATTGTTTAGACGTAAAAACTGTTATAGTGTAGAAAACGGCACATAAGCTGGTGAACAACAGCACAGCACCAAATAATGTAGGTACCTACCTAGCTAGATGGCTATAAGGCAGAGATTTAAAAAATTACGATAACAAAAATTATTGTATAACTTCACTATGTAAATAAGTAAGATTGAGAATTGAGGGTGTAGGATTTTTAAAACACATGCAGACCCCTATTATTTGTGGTTCATATGCACAGGACCAAGACTGAGGATTTTAGAGCGGAGTAGAGGTCTACTAATGCAGTAAAGATATTATTATTAATAGGAGTATTAAATGCATACTTGTCTCCTACATTATGTGTCTTTTACACTCTATATCCCTTTATGCTCACTATGCTCCTGCTGCTGGAGCTGGACAGTACACTGCAATACATTATGGAGATATAGGGTAGGTATATTATATATTTTCATATATAATATGTGAATTTTTATATTTTTGAAATATGGCATTCATTACGTAAAGGTATCCAAGTTACGGGAAGGAGAGACATAAAAATCAGCGCATAAAAATGTAAAAACTATGTACATATACTCCCAGATTAACTTGAGAATTTTACAAGGCTTTTTCCTCTGAGTTTATTCACGGAGACCCCCCTTTGTGCCTAACATTAAGCTTTTACAGCTCATTTACTCGGATTCCTGGACATGAAATATCTTTTTAATGTCTCCTCTGTACAAGCATTTCCCAGTCTATATAGGTCCCTTGGCTTTGGCTTTGACTTGAGTCTTTCTTACATTATCCTCGGAGCCAAACTCCTGTATGTCACTACTTTACTGTGTTCTATATACTATACTGTGTTTAGTGCATACTCTTATACGTGGTTATGTTGTAGAAATATATGACTTTTTAACTCCTATTTTTTTTTGCTATTCTCTTCATTTCATTTTTGGCTTCGTTTCGGTCCTCACTACCTTACTAGCCTTTATTTTTATGCAAAATTTATGAAACGTATGAATGACTAGTCTGATCATAAAAGAGGGAAAAGTTTTGTTCTATTGCCCATTGCATTGTCTATACAATATTAGGTCTCGCGCCCTGTGTCCGAAAGCGAATTGTACGAAGTCAGCTGTACACGAATGCATTTTGTCCGAACTCCGAAGAACGGCCAAGTTTTTTGTCCGAAAGCACTGTATACCTAGTTTTTTGTGTCCCAAAATCTTTAACCAATACTGCAAGTTCGAAATCTCTGAGTACGAAATGGTTTTTTTAAGGAAAACTTCTGTGAATGTAAACTGAATGGCTTAACTTGTAACTATCCTAAAAAATACTTCGTACAAAAAACCATTCGGACATCAGACATTCGTACAGAATACTTTCGTACAAAGTGCATTCGGACACAGGACATAGGATTCTATAATCAATAGGAACAGGCTAAGGATAATAATGTACCTACGGACGTCATTAAATGGTATAGTACTCTATGGTGGGGCTATATCATATCAAAACCTATGCACCCTTACAAACTACTACGTAACTCGCGTCTTAAGGTCCTACTTTACATAGCATAGTACCTATAGGTATCTTAAATTATCTTAAATTACTATTGCTTATATAAAAAATGAATCGCATGAGTAAATTGATGTCTCATGCAATATGTTCAACACAATACAATTATTCCCCTGGAGTTTCCAATTTTAAAACCAGTAGGAAATATATATAGGGAAACGACATAGGATGAAAATCACTTTATTAAACCATAGTATATCTGTAAAATTAGGAAACAATACTCACACGATTTATGAATGAATGAAAAGAAACTCACTAGTCAGCACATCAAGAATTTGCAACAGGACTAAATTACGAAATTATTAGTATGCTAATCAGTGCTATAGGGCACTCTTAAAGCCGAATCCCAATATTTAGAAACAATTAGTTCCATAGGTGAAGAGCAGGTAGAAGGGAAGGAAAGAAATAGAGAGCTCTGTGTGCTTGGTAATTATGACCCAATGAGTTCTATAGTATGCATATCAATATCAAAAAGAAAAAAAAAGTTCATCTTTAGTATAGTGAATGGGTGTAGAGTGCACCGGTTGCTATTTGCATTGGTTAAATAAAAAAAAGGATTAGGTACTCAAAAGGATTGAGTAAACATGACCTAACCTATGATTGAAGTGTATAATAATTGTCAGTGTGAAGCTATAAATTACTTTTGACATGTGCTCAATTGAGTTTCAATCATTTTCATTGCTATTCCTAATGCTACCGAATTATTATATGATGGGTTTAAGTGAATAAATGATTGTGTAGCTGGTTTGGTTTGTGTTGTAGTATGGATGGAGTAGGAGTGATTGAGGGAATGAGAATTGGAGGCTAGGCTATTCTCTACCATGTGTTATTTAATACTACTACTACTACTACTGCTAACCTGTGCTTGAGCTAAAATGCCTCTGGCAAAATTTATAATATTTTCCAGCCCAGTTCTCACTCACACTGTTCTGTTCAAGTTGGATTTGGATTTGGAACTGATATGCTATCATAATATTAATGTTTCATACCTATACAGCCTAAGTAGCTAACTACACCTACCCACCCCATGCATATATTATAAAATATAGTGGAATCAGAAACAACTCCATAATAATATATGCATAGGAGTACAACTTCTCTACTATAAGCTCTCACGTGAGTTAGATGGGCAGGTAGAAGGTAGTAAGTAATGTTGGTTTGGTAGGTAGTAGGTGTACATTAGTAGTCGACAAACGGTTGGCAGTCAAAGTTTATCGTGTGGCATAATATATTATGCAGCATTGCAGTAAATAATACCTCACAACTACTTACAATGCTACATGAAACATTCTAATCGAGGAATAATTTTCTAGTTCTCAATCTCAATCTGTTTTGCATGACCGTCTCAGATGAACAGTTTCACTTGATATCTCCATCCACTATATATTTTTTTTTCTAAATCTATTCTACAGTCAACAGTGGTGAGCCTCATATTACAGTTATCGGTTGTACGATATAGGAATGTTATTGTTATAAGCTGAGCTTGATCTAAAAGAATAAAAATAGAATTATTATAAAATAAAGCTTTTTGAAAAATATTCCCGTGCATCATCTGCAGTCTGTAGTGTGTTTAAATATTTGATTTTACATTTTGTATTTTGTATGTATTTTACTTGTGAAAGAATTAAAAGGAGCCGAAAATAAATTTTAGTTTGATATAATATTTTGATTTTGCCAATCACCTCTCATTGTTTTGCAAGCAGAAGAGACGGACGACGGACTGTGTATTGACTTACAGAATTAGATTTGAAAATTTGCAGGTGCTCTCACAATAATCAGTGGAGAAATCACCCACCAGACTTTTATAATGTATTGAGCTGAACTTGCAAAATTTAGAATCCCTATTCCTACAATGTATCTATAGGTAGGCATATAGTTTGTAAATGTCCGGGATGTGCCGTTATCTAGACCGACAGCCGGTGACGGACGAAATGAGGAATAAATAGTCACAATTTCACACGGAGAGACTGTAACATTGGAAGTAACTATGGAAGTTAGAGAAAGGAGTTGAAATCCAATGTGAAAAAATGAACAAACTTGATTGTTCAAACAAACGTACCTGGAGGTTAGCACAGGTGTATTGATACTCAAGCTCTAAAAAATATATTTAGATACTACATACTGCAGCTACAACAGATTTTAGACGAAAAATATGAAATGGAGAAGGGGTGAAGGATTTTTGGGCTATGCTTTTACATTCTAAAGTTCTATATAAGTGGGGAGTAATGTAGGTTTTTATATGCATGTATACGTCCCACATGTGGATGTAGCTACATGGAAGAATGAAGCTCACAATTGTAATTGGCGTAGTACCAGTACCAGTACCAGTCAACAGTTAAAAGAAATTTTCTATATAGCAGACAGACAAAAACAGAAACAGACAGTCGTCTGGTCCTGGTCCTGCTCCTGGTCCATCAAAGTTGACATGACTATTTGGATTTGGAAATTTCGAGCTAATGTGCTGTTAAAAGTGATGAGAATTTAATTACTTGGATGATTTCAATAATAAACTCATCCAGCTTAACATTATTTGAAACTTGGCTTTCCTATTTACTTTGTTTGGTCTTGGACTATAACGGGATTGAATGATGGAAAAAACATTAAATAATTAAATTACAATCACTTAAACCCCAGCGTGTCTCTCAGTCAGTCAGTGTGGTGACACTCAGTTAATTATACATTCATCAATTATAGTATTATTATTATGGACTGCGAACAATAAGAAAGAGTGGAGTAAGACGTAGAGGACCGTGAGCAGACGAATTACTCTGACCATTACAGTTTCATTATTATTATTACCTAAAGGTATTTACATAATTACATATATTTATTATTTCCATATTACACCATCAATACTTCCACAATGATGTAGTATTTCTAAAGCATGTTGTGAGACAATAATACTCATATCAAGACAAGAGCTGCTAACCGGACGTGCATCTATAATCCTGACAGAAATAGAATTTAGAAACAGAGCTCAGAGTTACAAGCGTGATTTTTGGAGTAGTAAACACATGTGTAATTATCAGTATACCAAGGAGAACACAAGCTGAGCTGAAGAATCCAAATTGAAAAACAAAATTAGTTGTAAAATTAGTTCCGGGAGTACACGCTACTACGGACACGGACTTGAGGATGTTGAGTGAGTCTAAAAAAACGTGATTGAATTCGATGAGGAATTTTTATTGGTGTATATATATATATCTCGTCTTCGTTTACAAATCCTAAATGCTCCACACATATTTTATGCCATTGCCTAGCTTGACTCTGCATACATAGATTGAGGGAGGAAATGAAAGAGCGAGGGTGTCCCTTTTGTACATACACGGTACTGCACAGGAGTCTCTGTATCCACATCCAGTCAGACACAAGATAGTTTCTATGAATCCAAATCCAATTTCAATGCAATTAGATGTAACAAAAATGGACCTATATAGGTAGGTAGTGTAGGAATTGGAATGGGGCTTGGACAGAGCGTGTATATGTATATATGTAATTATATTGACTCCACTGCGGAGAGACAGCGAGCCGGCCGAGATACGTACTGTAGTAATGGTGTCAGGAAACATTGATAGACCACCAGGACACTGAGGCCAGACCGGCAGGAGTATATTATGATATGCTAGATCCGTATTTGTAGTAGCAGTAGCAGTAGTACTAATACTATATAAGGCGGTGCCTATAATTGTGTCTATACGCATTGCCATATTCCCATTAGATACTCTGTGTGTGTGTGTGTGTGTGTGTGTGTGTGGAGTAAAGATATGAAAGACAGGATGGGTTTTACTCTTTTACTAAAACGGAGTAGTCACAACTTCTCTTTGACATATTCCAGAACCGTGAACCAGTAGCCATATTGTCCTCAAATCTTGTGTTGCAATGTACCAAAGTTATTATTTGCTTAAGTGTGTGTACATTTGTTTGATAAGCCTTTGTTGAATTTTACCTGAGGGAGGGAGGGAGGGAGGGAGGGAGGGAAGGAGAGAGACGACGATGAAGGTCTTTTACTTTGCTACAATTTACAATGTATTATGAGCTTTAGGAAGCGTCTGGGCATAGGAGGGAGTAGGTAATGGATGTAGGTAGGTAGGTAGGTAGGTGTAGGTACGTACTGCTGGGGACCCTCACGGGCTGTCTGTAGTTGTGCAGACTGTGGACGTGGACGTGGAGAGTGGAACATGTGTATAGGTGCCGTTGCCATTATTACATTATCGTCTTGCCTTTAGGTTTTCGATATGAATTTTCTTAAGGATAGATATACATGTTTACATTCAACATTCTCTCTCTCTCTCTCTCTCTCTCTCTCTCTCTCCCTCTGACGTCTAAGGTTGTACATGTAGATGTAGTCGAGTCGACAGGGCTCTGTCCTGTATGAGTAAATCCATAATAATATATGCTTTAGGAGTTAGGGTGTTCCCAGGTAGCTTTCAACTCAGGAAAGTTCAGCACACTGAATGCATGCACAGAGCATAACATACACGCGACAGAGCCATTCATCTCCATTTAACTGCCAAACTTTGACAATCTTGTCGAAAATCTTCCATGGTAACACTCGGCCAAACAGAACGTAGTAGAGTCGGAGTCAGTCGTCCATGCCCCTATACAGGGAGCACTCTACCTTCCTATTCCTATACACCTTACCAAACTACCTGCCTACATGTACTACGTACGGCGGACGTATGTTCATATTCAGGCCAGGCCATAGAACAAACTTATACTTCTCTTTCTCTCTCTCTCCTGTTCAATTCTACTCAACTCCTTCCTCACTAGAGCCAGAGCCAGAGCCAGACCCGTCCATCGTCATAGTGAAAGTCCCTTCAATCCTCTTTCCGACTCATTCTCGTACCCACAACGACTCCAGTCCTAAACACTCTCTCGTCCACCTCAACTCCAGAGTTGAATAGACCGATAGAGAAAAGCACTCCCTTTTCCCATCAGACCCGGTCTCCGTCCCAACCAGCTCCAAATTTAACACTTTCTCTCTCCCAACCACCAAAGAATCCCAGTCAAAAAAGATCTGACTCTCAATATATTTATTATTATCGTACCTAAGGAATTTTTCCTGAGAAATTTTTCTCTAATTCCCTATTGTTTTTTTTCTATTCTCCCCCACAGTACAGCGTTGAACAATCATCCTCAAGACTTCAAGGAATGGAAACAAAATTCAACAAGATTTCAAAAGTGAATTTGAGATTTCTCTACGAGATTTTTGTGTAAATAATTTTTTTCAAAGGAGCGGAAGGACTGGGGAAAATATTTTCAAATCAACCCAAATGGAACTTTTAGCCTTTGGAACTGACAGCGCCACTGGAAAGGGTAATTACAAATTTCAAATTATTTAAATAGTGTTAAACTATATTTAAGTCGTTGTTCTTGAAGAAATGAATATTTGCTTGATTATACGCCCACCGCTACCCAAGGTTTAGTATGGAAACAATTCTTAATTGCTAAACTAAATTTAAAGTAAAACCAGTCTAAATGACATATTTCTGAGCATGAACTGTGAGTACAATTAGCATGAGTAGAATACAATTACTGCATTTGTTACTGTAGACTGTTTCTTGAGATATAGTTTGTTTGAAAGTTTTATTAGAACATTGAGGCTAAAAGGTATTTTAGTTGGGACTTGGTATATATCTGGTCCTAGTCCTGTGTTCCTTATACTGGCACTTGTACTGGTACTGATATTGGTACTGGTCCAGCTATGTAGAGTGTACACAGTATGTGTGAAACCACTGCAGTGTTTAGCTTTCACTTCCAGTGAGTTTTATAATTGCCTCTGGCTATACAATCATACTCACTAGTATCTACACGTACAATCGAAAATGCTCAACTTCTGTTCAAGTTCTCATATAAAGAATGCCCCTTTATTATTATTATTATTATGATTATGCTCTATACTACATACAGATCCATGCAATATCCCTCATGAACTTACTCTACGCACACATTTAAAAGTTGAGTATCGATTTTTTAATCATATCTTTGAATTAACTCAGACTCTGTTGATTAACTAGAAAAGTTGGACTCACAACCACTGGAGCACTGATAAGTTGTGTGTCGTTCCTGTGATTGCTACTGTTTTCAAAAGTAATGGGATAAGATCACATATCATGTTCCTTCCCATGTACAGGTAGCAATAGCAACTTTGAGAGACAGGCTCATGACTCTTTGACTTATGAGACAAGTCCTTTTTCCTTCACTATACTACACTCCCCTGCAGTCATATCGTATCTTGTCAAAGTACGAAGTTCAATTGTAATTAAAAACAGTTTTCTGAAACTTAACGACTACCCATACACACTAATCCTAATTACTGTACAACTGGATTTAAAATAGACAAAATCCAGGCCCTCTCGCCTCACTAATGTGTGTATGAAAGGTGCTGGGCAGAGCCCATATGATGGAAAAGGACTAGTGATCGTGGAAAATGGTACCTACTTCAAAATAAAGTTTGAACATTGCATAGTATTTGTATGTAGTCGGGACTAAATCTGTAGTAGAATTAGGTCGGTTACCCTCTTGTAAGATGAGATGAGGAGACGAGTGTGTACTCAGTTCATACGGTCTGGTGTAGCGTGGAGGTCTTATGGTATGCTGTGGGCACGTGCTGTGTGAGGGACAGGAGGAGCAGCTATAGGATTACACATATTTTCCATTCTCATCTCTCACTTGATCTTTGAGCTGCTCTCTGAGATTCAGTCCCAGTCCCATAGTAGAACATACGCAAGTCAAGGAGGAAACACTGCACACCCTTATTGTGTCTAGCCCCATGTACATAGATGCAAAGAAGATGAGCTCATTCATTCGGTAGGAAGAAAGTTCACGTGGAGTGGGTTCTTGTCGCTATTTGGGCTTGGGAGTGCTGGTACTGGTCCTGGTCCTGGTCCTGGTCCTCCACTGCTGGGATTCAGAGATAGAGGCTATAGAGCTGAAAGTCACACAAGTGGACGTCTATATGTTGAATGCTTCGTCAAGTCAGGCCACCAATCGACTGTCGCAGTCTGCAACTGCGCTCCCATGATCCCATTCCTTTCCCATGACAAAAATGAAAATCCAACGGCGGACTGCAGCATTTCCATAGACTCGTAATTGGATTTTATCAGCCCCCCCTTAGGAATACCAGACATTTGCAAAATCTTGATTAGATATAGAGCCCGTGACGCATGGTTTACCTTCTCAGTCAGCTTCTTTCCCCTCCTATTATTTTCTCACTGACTAAATCAAAAATTCACAAAACGTTTTTGTTTCTTCTCTACCAATGTCAACAATAATAAATACCAGGCCAGACAGAGACACTTGTACAATTACTACATATACAAAGATTGTGCTTTGTTTTTTTTATTGAGACTTTGTGAGTGAAACGGCTTGGGTCGCCCCTACAATTTTTCGTTGAATTTTGTATGTATTCCGAAATAATTCTGTCTGTATTTGTCTGTTTTGACAATTTACTTAAATTTACGTGAAAAGCATGTACCATAATCGTCGTGTTGGAGAGACTCTTGGAAGTCAATGTATTCACTCAAAAAACGGCAGCGTATTTTGTTGTAGGAGTAGGAGCAGCCTACCTCTTCATTTCATGATAAAATGGGGAAAAAAGAAGCTACAGTGTCTCGTCCTCGCCTCGCCAGGAAGAGAGAGAGAGAGAGAGACAGGTAGGTCTAGATTAGACAGGGACAGAGGGATGTGGCTTATAAGAATACACAAGCATATATCTGTATATACATATGGATTTGAACGTCTATGAATGTACGCTCTTCCCTTGTTATGTATGGTAAGGTGGGGAAATTATTGTCACGACAGACAGCTGCGATGAAATTACTTTGAGAGATCAATGATGAAACAGAAAGGAATCAACTAATTCCAGGTTTTTTCAGTTTTTTTTCCTTCGATGAAATATCTTTCATTTTCCTTTAACTAGTCGAGTAGTGCAATAATAGATGAATTCAAAATGTAGACGGGCCGGCGGGGATGCGAATGGAGACGATTCAGGCAGGCGGTTTGTTATTCCAATTTTTTTTTGGAGTTGAAAATGTGCTAGAACCATTAAGGGGGATATCTCCAAGTGTATCTGTTCTAATATGTCCATAAATATCATCTCCTGGTTGGTACCTCTCCCACTCCCCGTCATGATAAATTGACCTTCTACGGCTCTTACCATATCCACAGTATTTTCCATTAAAACATATCCCCACGTCCACGCTAGCTTCACAGCTCTAACTTTAGCTTCATTCCCGATGTCAAACTTGCTCACATACATATATACATACCTACTCCATGCTCGACGAGCTAATGTAAAAATCCTACTGGAGACATCCCATTGTAGCCGTGCAGCCAGCCATATCCATAGCCATCAGAGTCATACTCAACTTTGAACGAGTCTACAGCCCCATCATGCATAGCTGGGAAGATACATGGTTATTTATAGAACTAACATATGCACATACTTGCGTTTAGACCACTCGCTCATACGCTACACAGGTAAATACATAGTAGGCACCTACTCTGTCTGACAGGAGCTGACTGTGTGGACTGTAAATAGTCGAAAAAGGAGACGGCAGACATTTGCACTATGGGATGATATGTTATATTTATGTGCTTCGTAAGTATAACTACACGTTATACTACGAGTGTCGAGAGATAGCCCTCCTTAAGGTCCCTATAAAAATCTGTCAATAACTTAGCCTACAGATAATTATACCTACACAGTATGCTATACAGCTACAGAGTGTGTGCACCACATAATTTGAAATTCAAGTGTACCATAATAACAGTAATAATTTCTTGAAAAAAAATTGTGAATATTCCAATAATCCATGGACATTATAAGCCCTCCCATTAATTACTCTACGAAACTATAACTAGTATGTTGTATGCGGTCTCAGTACTGACTGCGTGAAAGAAATCAGTAGAGTTTAAAAGTTGTGACTCGCCGACTTTCACCCTGACTTGTCAACAAAAAGATGTTTGAAGGAAGGAGCTATGGGCAATTAAATGTACACTCTCCCATGTACTACTCCAAAACAATGGTGTAGATATTTGAATTTGAAGGCACACAGAGAGAATTCAGTAAAAGTGAGACGGGCTCATATACCCTATATTACCTCTTATGAGTAACACCTATCCCTACACAGGACACATTACACTCTACACAATACCATGCAATTACATTCTACCCCTACGCAAATATTATGATTATAATTCGATGATCAGTGCAACCAAACCATAGCACCATAGAATAGCACAGTCAGACACACACGGAGAACAGAAAAGAAAAAGCGAGTGTAACGTGCGAGATAGAGAGAGAGAGAGATATAGTTGAACATTTATTCTCACCCTCATTCACACAAATGTCAGTAGTTCTGGTTCTGGTAATAATCTATATAGCTATATAAGACACCCGTTCATGTGTCAATTACTAATATTGCTCTGCTGCTCAAAAGTCAATATCTTCTCGTACCATTACAGATGCCTAGACTCTGTATGTGTGTGTTTGTGTGTGTACACCATTTAAATGTGCACATAAAGTTATATAGTTCCCCAGATGGAAATCTATAGCATCTTTTCTCCTTGTACTTGTGTACTTCTGGGCCTCCTCTGCTCGGCTTTCCTTGCATGTCAAATGATCATCAAGGCTCGCTTGGAGTTTATGTTAAAATAAAACAGTGGAAATTCTCAATGACTTTGTGAGCACAAGAGCATTAATGTTGGATTGACTGTATAGGAACAAAAGGGAAGGGAACTTTCATGTGTAGTCAGCTCCATAGCAAGATAGACCAATAATAATGGAATAAGAAACTGGAAAGTCCTGCTGGTGTTACATAAAGAAGAGAGAGAGAGAGAGAGAGAGAGAGAGAGAGAGAGAGAGAAAGAAAGAATGGGCGAAAAAAACCCTCATGTTTGAATTTTATGAAATCAGTTCACGTTCTACAAAAAAAAATATCAGAGGAGTGAGAGAGAAAACTCAACTCTATAAGTTTAAGTCAGGGCTGGGAAAAAAACGAGAAGAAGAATAGAAAATCCAAGATATTATATTATACTCTGGATTTCATTTTCGATTTCGATTTAGATGATTAGATTTACAAAGTTAATTTGCATTTGCGCACTTTTATCTGAGAAATCGGTCGATAACCAGCCCAAGACGATGCCATTACTATTACTTTATAATATTCTTCCAATTCCAATATATCTGTGGGTTCTTCGAGGTTGGAGGAGAAGCTAGTTTTGAATTTTGTCTGGTGATGCAGAGTCTACTGATATTTCTACTCAATGTACACTTTTCAACCTTATCACTTTCTTTTCAGTCTTTCCCATCTATCCACTCCTCCACCATTTCTATTTTTCATCCTCTCCTTCTGGGATGGGTGGTGAACCTGTATACAAAGTCAATATATTCAACCAAAATTACATTTTACAAATTTTATTTCTACTATGTATCTCACCCCTTTAGTATTCGAACATAATTGTATAGGTGTATAGTAAAGCTGAGACGTATAACAGGAATAGACATGTGTAGGAACAACCTATTTACCATTAAAAGGAGAGAAAAACATGGTATTATTGGTATTTATGACTAATTCTAATTTAATACTTGGATACTCTCAGTCATTTTATGGAAGCCATTTATTGCTAAAGTTAAAGTCATTCTACAATATAATATGTGACTAGCTATACTTACATATATAGTTTTGCATTTATCTCCGAGACAGACAGAGCATTGTGGGATTTTTAGTGCTACATTTCTGTCACCTGTACATGCACCCATCAGAGCATGGTGTTTTTAAAGTTTCTGGACACATTAATACACTTTCCATGAATGGCGTGCGATCCAAATTCAAAGCTCGCTATTCGTGTCTCCTCCTGTTCACATGAATGAGGCTCAGTGTTCCTTCTTCGTCAGGACACAAAAACCTACCATGCTCTCACAATAGGAAAATGTACAGACATAGAGAGAGAAATAAGCACGGATGAGATATGGATAGGAGCTACCTACTTATTTATCTTTTACTCACAAGCTTAAACTCCTACTGTAATGTGTACCGATGATATCCATACGTTTATTTTTTCTACATAGAAAGTACAGTGTAATTTGTCTCCTTTTTATTATTTTACTATACCTCAAATCCCAAAACCAACCCACATGTCAATCTCTATCTACCGTGGTTTGTACCTCCAAACATGAGTCCTTAAAACTTAAATCAAATTCCATTATCCAATGAATGAGAATGACATGAAACTAAATAATGCTCCAGCTTTTTCTCCACAAAAAAAAAGAAAAAGAAAGTCCATATTACTCATGAGAAGGTGTGCAAGCCTCACATGCGTATACCATACATGTAGCCGGTATTTGAGGGAGTATGGTAGTATGGGAGTATGAGTGAGGCATAATATATGCTTTTTTCCGATTTACCAAGAGTTTTCTTTCAAGACACGAAAACGAATACAAAAACGAGTCTACTACGTTTATAGATACGCTCCCCATCATGCTCATTACTTATCACGTGTACACAGTTTTTTTAAAGCACTTAATGGGTAATTTTCCTGGAATGAAGGAAGGAAGGAAGGAAGGAAGGAAGAAATGTTTCCTATACATAATAGGAAGCTTAATTCCTTTTAAACTTTCACTTAAGATTGCATCACTACCGTTTTGCATATTTCATATTTCACAAGGGACCAACTAATCTAAACTAATTATAAAGAGGTTCTCTTACCTACTTTACGTGTGTCAGTCCCATCTGCCCAACTGCGGCCGTGGAAGGAGAAAATTTCTGTTAATAGCCCGTCATATTTAAATTCTATGAGTAACTCAAATTTTTGTCTCGGAATTCTAAATAGCCAGATTTAAAAATGAAGATGAGACAAAGTAAAAAAAAAACTAAACAACGTGTAAGGAGTATTACTCATGTTTCATACACACACACACTCCCACGTCAATATTACTAAGGGAGTACCTACATGTAGTAGCTACAGACAGCTTGGTGCGTTGTTGTAATATGTACGACGTACAAATAGGAGCCGCGGCAGAGGAACCCGGAGAGGCTATTAGCTCGAATGGAGTGGAATAAGAATGACTGTATAAAATGTGCATAAATTATAAATGGACGGGAATATGGTGTGATTAGAAATGAAAGGAAATTTAAGTTTCCATTGACTGCGGCAGTTCGGTAGTCAAGTTTTGGATACATTATTATTATTATTATGATTATTACTATGGCTACTACCAGGGCCTGGACCAGGTCCAACACCAGGTCCAACACAACACCACCAGTACCAGTACCAGCACTTAGGCAAGGGGGTATGAGGAGCTGATGGGTTTATTTATATGTAGACGTCATAACAACATGAAGAAGTGGCTACACATTATATTATATATCCCATTAGCTCCTACCTGCCTTCTGCCTCTACCGGTACCTCCTTCTCCATCAACATCAACACTATACAGCCATGCTTATGTATAGCGTGTCTATTGCGCCAATTGCGTACTTTATGCTACTGCTCATTTTGCCTACTACTACTACTACTACTGAGCCTCCTTGCACGAGCTCAATTTTTCGGCAGAACAGGATGAATGTGGACTAGATCATATATACCGTAAAGCTTCTAATAGAAGCCGGGTCTCCAATAGACGCCGGGTCTCTAATAGACGCCGGGGGTGGCGGCTATTGATTACAATAGACGCCGGGTCTCCAATAGACGCCGGGTCTCCATTAGACGCCGGGTCTCCAATAGACGCCGGGGGTAAAGAACGTCATGAGCTAGATATTCTTGCGATATTCTCACATTAGATATACCTCCAAAATTTAAAAATCAGCTTTTGCCTGCAAACGTAAGACGTAAAGTGTGCGATCCACTCAAAAAGTTAAGTTTGTATGGTAACTAGGTAGATAGTTGTTCAAATTAAGTTTTTTAGAAATAATGGATAATAAACGCAAATTATACTTAGCAGCTAAAAAGCTGGATATTATGAAGTATGCAAAAGAAAATTCTAGCGAAAGAGCAGCAGCAGACATTCAGAGTGATTACAGTGACCAAATTTAATTAGTAGGAAAAATACTCCCATTAAAATTGTCATGTGTCTGATGTCGTGAGCAGACCTGCCAAATAAAAATACACCTTTCTATCAAGAATTGCACTTAATTCTATAGACAATTGATAAAATTAGCAATAATTTGGCATAATTAAAACGATTAAATTCTTAGAAATAATAAAACTTTGCGAAGCGCATTATTCGTCGCTTTGTATTTTTTTCGATTCAAAACATAAATTTTTAATAGAAGCCGGGTCTCTAATAGACGCCGGGTCTCCAATAGAAGCCGGGGGTAGGAAGGTCTGTTTTTAATAGACGCCGGGGGCTTCTATTAGAAGCTTTACGGTATATATAATATCAAATAAAGAAGCATAACCATAAGCACATCGAATATTAAAACTGAGGCAGTTCCTATACATATAAAAAATGAATGCATATATATATATATTGGTTGAGTGAGTCTCTGCCGTGTAGAAAAAGAGGGAATATTATAGTACATGCGATATTCTAGATTCTAGATGGTGAGGTACATATGGGCAGAGTGTGTAGCTAGTAGCCGTGGTAGTGTAGATGAATATGTACGTGGGAGATTTTTCTGACTTGTTCTTACTAGTTAGTTAATACAGGGAGAGAGAGAGAGAGAGACAGAAGAGAACGGTGAAGTGAACTGATATAAATGTAGTGTAGCTCGCCTTGACTCTTCGCTTGTGTTTAGTGGAGAGATAGGAAGGAGGTAGTTCGAGAGAGGAAGCCAAGGGGTGGAGCATTTGCTCCCAATCCTCCCAGTACCACAATCAAAATTGCTCCTTCACCAGCAGATTTTTACCTGAATTCAGCAGCTACTAAGCTACCTGTGTGTGTGTGTGTGTGTGTGTCTGTCTGTCTGTCGTGCCATGTAGTACGACGACGTAGTGTAGTAGGACTGGGACGTAGTAGTAGTTGGCCCGAGAAATTCTTACTTATAACTCAGATATTTTGTAGTTTCCCAACCACATTGCTCTTGGTCACCAACCCGTCAACGGTGCTCTTCATTTTCTGGTCTTGACCAAAAAAGAAGTTTTTATACCACTTCACTTTAATTTCTTTCTTGACTTGACTCTTCCTCACTGCCACTGTTCTCTTGGCTGCCACACTGCCAACTCTCTCACCCCACACTATACTATTGAGCTACCACGACGACGACAACTCACATCTACAACTGCTACGACTACGAATACGACTACGAATACGACTTGGACTTGTTCCACACAAACCATTCGAACCACGATTATGACAACCTACTACACAAACCACGACAGAGTCAGTTGCCCATGTACATTTCCCCATACAGTTTCCACCGCACAACGTACATTGAGCGTTTACTCCAAAGCCACACCACACTAACAATCAGTAGTCGTCGTCGCCGCATCATGATTATCTCCATCAAAATAATCAATTCCTAGTCTACATTCTTCTCGGTGTCTGTGTGAACGTCAAACGTGAAGGAAAGGAAGCAATGTGTGTTTGTGGAAACGCCGTTCTTCTACTTCTACTCCGTCCGCCCGACCGTCATCATCATCGTTTGTCGTCGTCGTCCTTGTTATAAAATCTCCCTCGCAACATCTCTACCTCTCTCTCTCTCTCTCACTCTTTCTATCTCTCCAAGTCTCTACTCTACGCTTTGTCGTCTCGTCATTATATATTTTTTTCCACGGTTGAGTTTCATTGGTGAAATACGACTATACACTACGACACCACACGTAGTAGGTAAAAAGAAACGGGAAGAAAAACAGGGACAGGACTCTCTTCAACTTTACTCCTCAACTCTCACGTCTCTATCTCTCACACACAAAGTACGAGTATTGCACTGACCATAAACGACGACACACAAAGGACCGTAGGGAAAATATCTAATAATCTTTTTATACAAAAAAAAACCGTTTGTTTTTTTCTAATAACCAAAACTTAAAACCTGGAGTTGTTGGAACGGATTACACATTCATTTTAACCAAGTGCACGGAATTGATACTTTTCCCACCTTTAAGTTGAACACTCAAATTGACGTTCGTTTAATTGTCACTTGAGCGGAGACGGGAGACGGTTTGGAGGAATTTGAATAATTCGAATTCGTCAACTTCCCCCTACGGCACACGGCTCACGGTATACAGCATGTTAGACGTAGACAGGCTGTTTGATATAAAATTCGGAGGATATAAACTTTACTATACCTAAAATAATACTGATTCGTGTCTCAAAAACAAGAAAAGAAAGTCAATACTCTCCCAACTCAACAGTTCACGAATAATTTAAAAGTTTTAGTCATTCTCTCTCTGTCAATTTCCTATGTATATACTTTTACCGGCAACGAATACCTCTTCCCCCCATGGTCCAATATTGACGCGCGGCACGAGGGAAGGGCTTCAGATTACAATTAAAAATATCCCGTTAAACACTACATGTAGCACTATATAGTGGATTGGTTGTGTGAGTTCTTGGATTTTTTTCTCATTTGAGATTCCATCAACATCATTGTCATCATCATGTCGTCGAGGAGAGGAGAGGAGAGGAGGAAAACGACGCGAACAAAAAATATCAACTATTTCATTTTGAAACAAATTAAATTCGTCAAGAAAGTCGTTGTTACCAAGACTTGTATGTAGAGCAGTTTGCTCCTTGAATTTTTACAAATTACAACGAGCCAACAAAAAAAACCTTCACCGCACTCAAAAAAATTAGAGAATAATATACAGTTTCTTCATTTGCCCTCCGCCAGAGTTGTATTTTTGTAGACAGGAGGGGAAAAAATACATTGGATTCAAAATTGAGACTTGTAGAAAAGAAATACAGCTACTACAATACATAATTCTGTGTATGGAAAAAAAAGTCGTAAGTTCAAAATAAAATACTCATCATAATTATATTTATACGTTTGAACCTTGTCTAATTATTATGGTTGTAGTAAATGTGAGAACCCACGCAATCGCATGGTAGGATCGTTCCACGTCCGATATTAGTATATATGTAATATATTCTGTATAGTAGCTGTACAAAAAGGAGGAATGACGATATCACTCCGTCCCTATTATATATTATTATTTATTATGTTATGTATACCCACATACGGAGGGAGTAGCTACTACACATGTAGGAATTGAAGCCGGGTGGATTAGGGAAAATAAAACAGGAAGAATTAGGTTTGTCCGTCCGATAGACATTTACATGGCGGTCAGAAGTAGCGTACAATTCTGGTGTAGTTGTAGTTGTGTGGATCACCTCACTTTAGTTCATGTTCATGAGAGAATACATAGTAGTAAAATAAAAAAGAAGTAGCAGGGGAATAAATACGCTCTGAGTCTCTCTGGTATGGTATGGTGGTGGGACTTGGTGTAGTAATAAAAATAACAATATGGTTCTCGTCGTCGACCAAAAGTACAGATTGTAATATTATTGTAATTGTGACTACATCTGCATAATGTATGGAGAGGACTGAGAGAAGGCTATACAGAAGCAAAGCCATATTTAAATCCTTCATGAAATTGAGGATCGAGACAGAATAGAATTGTAGAGTAAGAATGAACATTATTAGAATTATATTATATTATTAATTACAAAATTATAAAAATTATTATTACTATTATATTACCAATCTTTTTGTAAGAGAACCGACACCAATACCGACATGGGAAGTTACAAATTATTTCCTGTCAAACGCTCCTTTGACACTGATTTGATTCGGTCTGGTTTGATTCACAGTGTAAAATTTGAGTCATTTCTTTAATTTTCCTTGAAATTAGTTTAGTTGAAATAGAAGAATTAGAAGAATTTAAAAAAAAATCATACCTACTCCTATCCTATGCATACTCGGGAGGATGGAGAATATGGAAATGTTAAATAAGACTCAAATAAATAAGTTTGAGAGAGATGAGTGATGAAGATAGATCTGGTTGGATTGAGTAGGAAACCAATAGAAGATGTATACGCAATACATAATAATAATATACGTAGGTACTACTGTATAGGGACCGTGTACATTATCAGCTTTTCTACTCCCATTACCGCGCGCCGGTATATTGTGAGTCTCGCCTGAAACGGTCGTAATTTCGTAATGAGATCTCTCTCTCTCATGGCTGCAGATGTGACTCTACTATTAAATTATTATTTCAAGATGAAACATTTCCCTCTTCCTCTCCACTAATCATTCTTACCCATTACTAGTTGCTCATGTGTATCCATACTCTTGTAGTCGACCTGAACGACGTTCCGTTCCTATTTTTTTTTCCCTCCGTGCAGAGCTCATCTCCTATCTTTGTAACTGTAGCAGGAGATACAACAACTGCTCCTGCATCTACAAGTCCGCACAATTTCCCACTTACAATTAGATTATCTCTCTGTATATAGGAAGGTGGAGGAGGTACCGTTCCCTCTCCACTCGCCACATCCACAAATGTATACTGTGTAACGTGGGTAGGAAGGAAGGTAGGTAGGTAGGTACGTGTATTTTTTATCATTCAATGTATCTCGTTCATGTTCCTTACTTACTGCCTACCGCTGTTGTTGCCGGTGCCGGTGCCGGTGCCGGTGCCGGTAGTGGTGGTGGTGGTGGTAGTAATATTAATGGTGGTAGTGGTTTTGGATTGGATTTGCAATTGTACTCATCATTATGATTCGTCTAGCTACAAGCTAGATTATTTTAGTTTTGAACGTTTTACACGTTTACGCCACTCTCCACTGATTTCCACAGATGCCCTCTTATAAAGTCTCTACGAAAATAAAAATAACTCATGCACGAGACATAAAAAGTAAAAATGATTTTCTAACAAAAAAATCCACGTCGTCCCTCATATATGTATGATATACATGTATAATAAGAGTTTAATGGACTTCGGTCTGCTAGGTATATACCAATACCAATACTTGTGTATTTAATACAGACTGTAGACTGTAGGATGCAAACAGCTTTTTTTTGTATTAAAAGTATTAAATCCAAAAATATATATTATGATGAACAGTCAGAATAGAGAGCCACTATCATTAATTACCTTTTTTTTTCTATCTCTCTTATTGCATTGCCATCATAAATTTATTGTGAATCGTAAAGACAAGACAGAAAAAAAATGGTTTACTCTCTGAACTTTGCTTTAAAAGTTTGTATCCTGTCCAGGTGTGGTGGTGATTCAATTACATATTTGTCTGTACGCACCACTCAGCCTCGCTCCTCGTTATAGTTGTTATTCTTTTGACGTAGTAAATATATACATTTTTATGACTTGAGAATTATAACTTTATCGGCATTTCCTTGCCTTTTTTTTCTTTACTTTACAGGAGATTAACTTGTACTTACTTCACACTACAACTTCATCATCATCATCATGGTTTGATGTTAAATTAAATTAAATTGGATTGGATCGAACTGGACTGGGAGACTGGGGGTTGGTCTCTGACATTGACATAACAAGCCTCTTCTAAATCAGCCGCTGACTGATTCCTTCCATGTTCCTCTTCTTCTTGTTCGGGTTCATTATTGGTAAGACAATTTAGATAGTACATGGGGATTACACACACACAAAAAGTAAGTATATAAATTATATTAAGAGTGAGAATACTGACTAGAGACAAGAAACAAAAACAGAAGCAGGGGAAGAGAGAACCTGTTTCCTTTTTGGTTTTGAGAAATTCATATTCATTTTTGTTGGACGGAGTCTCTATGTGAGAGATTTGTAGATGGAAATGGAAGTAGAAATTGAAGGAGTGAAGAGAGAATAAATTGTAAGCAAATTAGAGATTTCTCATTTTCTGCATCTCATCTGTCTATTTAATGTTCGAGTAAAACAGAAAACGGTTTAGGATCGTAGGAAAAAATACCGAGAGTGTTGTCAACTATCATATTATTTTGTAGGTAGGCAGGTGGAGGTAGACATAGGTAGGTAGGTACATTAGTGAACATTTTAAAAAATTTTAAGCAGAATGAGTTTGAATTTTTAGGAAAGTCGTTGTCGTTGCCGTCGTCGTTGTCGTTGGATTTGGATTTGGATAGTAATGGTGATGGTAAAACAAAAAAAAGTTGAATATTTTTTTTTTCAAACATTTTATACCGAGCAAAAGTTTTTATGGTGGAGGATAGTGAATAGATTGAGGATAGATAGGTTAGATGGATGGATGGATGGATGGGCTACATGGATGGGAAGCATGGGCTGAATTGCGCAAAGGTAGAGAATAAATTTTACATTAGAATTAGAAGGCCAGAGAGAACAGTGTTGTATCCAAGTTGAAGTTGGACGAGAGAGCAAGTGGTAGAGAGACACAGACACATAATATTACCACGGTTGTTATTACGTTCACCCGTGGTACGGTAACACCACTGTGGGTTTAATGTGATTGAGTAGAACGTGAGGATAAGTGGTGTGTGTAGCCTCGAGGCTTTTGGTAGTGTGGTGGAAGTACAGAATAACATCTGCACTTCCGGCCTTCGTCCGTCAGTCTGTCCGTCCGACCGACAGATCCACCGACAATATACGCGTAGTAGGTACCTTCCCTTGGTCATTATATATTATCCCTCATCATTTATATTTAGATGGCTCGATGTGCCTCTCCTGGGCTCTGGGTAGCTTTTTTCCTCTCGACACAAAAATAACCCATGAAAACCATTTACCATGTCTCAGGTCTCACTCACAGTCAGAAGTAGTATCCCTGTTTTAGTCCCGTCAAACAGCAGAGTTTGTCTGTACTACCTACCTCCAATTTCCACCACCCCCGTTTTTTAAATTTGTTCTTTGAGCTATAAATATGTATCTTCATTGGGATCTGATTATTTGTGTGGGTACTTTGATTTCCATACATAAAATAGATGTGCAGAGTAGAGCCTAGTCTTGTTCTCGTTCTCGTATCGACTCTAGTCACACCATAAACTTTTATTCATTCATAGTTAAGATTTTTGATTTAGACTCAGGAGTGCGTGGTTTCATGTTAGTTTACATAGTGTATTGAGATCTACTGAATCTAGATAGCATGGTGGTTGGTTGGTTGGTTGGTTGGTTTGGTGTATACCTCGGTTCAGTCGTTAGAAAATAAGTTCTATGGATATGGATATATGGATACGGAGAGATTATCTAGATACAGATTTTTTTTAGGTAGAAAATTAATATTATTATTATTGTAAGGATCAGGTTCGCTTGGTTTCATGCAAATACTAAAAAAAACAACTTAGCATCATACCACCACCGCACCACCGCTCTGAGACTGACGGGCAGTGGCGAGTAGATGGCTGACTTGAGCTCATAGTCCCAACGCAACCTCTTGTTTTTCTTGAGCGTATAGTATATTTTGTGGGCATATAGGTATATATTTAGTTTTAGTTTTGATGTCGTGAGATTAGTGTTACTACTTATTTTGTTTAATGATTTTATCTACGCTATACTATGTACGTGGATTTTTTTTATCTAATCGTGAATTTTTCAATCTTAAACAACTTTTTTTTATTTGTGAATTAACCTGGCAGTATAGTATCTCTCTCTCTGTAGCTAAGTCTGTAAGTTCCGAGCTCAGTGTTTGTTGTAGTACAAAGTAATTTAAGCGTACCCGTATAAAAATATCATGACTCATAAAAATTATAACTTTTTATTGCAGATAGTAGATGTGCTTCGTGCTACATGGGTAATTTTTATTTCTTTAGAGTTTTCTCTCCTCAGCCCTATATATATATACTATAGGCAAGATTACTTTCCTGAGCTACATATACTTTGTACAGGAACGAACTCTACAACCTCCTGGTACTTATAGCTCTTGACTCTTTTTTTTCGGTATAGTATTACATCTAATGGCGTCTCTATCTTCATAAATAATTTCAAATTTACAAACATCAGTCAGTCTGCCCTGTGATTTTGCTCTGATTGCAACTCTACTACAATTGTGCTCGTCAAGTATAATATAATTACAACAATTTTTTTTAAGCTTCACGAAATTTTAAGACCTTTTTCAATTTTAATTTTGCTCCCATAGCCACATATCAGTTGCTCATGGCAGCATCAGTACCTACTCACATTTGAGTTTACATTCATAGTTTCTGACTGTTCTGTGACATTCGTATTTGTAGTCCAGAGTTGAGTTTTGATTTATATTTACAGTATAAGCTTCAGCTAAATAGTATATTTTTTTTATAATAACTGTCTAGGAAAATGTGGTGTAGAGTTGAGGAGTGAATTTGAGTTGGAGGTAAAAACAAGGTTTTTAAAAACTGAATTGAACAAATCTCTGGTGATGCTAAAGCTTAAGAAGTAAAGTGAAATAAGAAGTAGACAAGTTGGGAGCATTGGACGTGCTCATCTAGGTGCTACTATGTATACCCACTTACACATGAGAGTGTTCACGGTGCCGGTGCCGGTGCCGGTGTCTGCGTTGACTTTACGTTATTAGATTCATTATTATGAAGAAAGGAAGTAGCCACCGCAATTTTTCTGGGCTGGCGCTACCACTAAGAAATCCACTGGAGGCAAGTTTTTCCTTGTCGTGGGAAAAGCTATCGGTTCTTATGGCCTCTGAAAGTCCTTTACTTGTGGGTATTCAGTTTCTGTAGGAAACTTTGTGATGAGCTCTCTCTCTCTCCCTTTAGTGCCTCTTTACTCATGTGACTCAATGTTCGTCTTTCAACAGTTTTTATTATATATATATATTTTGTAACGCTGTAAAAATTTACAGACTTCCGTTCTTACGTTCCCTGTCCTGTCTGTCGTTGCTCTTTGCTTTTTACGAAGGAAGGAAGGAACGAGGGAGGGAGGGAACGGAGGAGGTTAGAGAGAGAGCCCACAAACAAAACCAAAGTCATTCATAAACCTAACCAAACAATGAATATTAGCTAGTCCATTAACCATGGCTAATACGCTCATAATAATTATGATGCGGACAGGATTTCGGTCTTTCTTCCCATATTTCATTATTTTAACTTATGGATTAATTGATTTCATTCTAATTTAACTACGTACTTCTCTACGTTCAATGCAATGTTTCGCCATTTTCCAACATTCTTACACAAGAAACTTGGACTATATACAGCACTGCAAAATTATAATTTCCAGAATTAAGATATCTATATAGAAAATCAAGGCACAGGAAACCAATGGTTTTGGTCTGGCGACATGTATGTAGTACAGATATTGCTATAGAGTCTGTAGGTAGCTAATTTCGATTCCTTCATGCCCATTACCATCCCTATTAAATTATTATTCCTCCTCATTTTCACACACCCGAAGAAGCACACACGGCACTGGTTTGGTATATTGGCACTGCCTCTGGTTCTTTCTAAAGTATATACTTGGAATCTTGTCATAATAAAAACAAAGTCATTCTGAACACTGTAGACTGTGGAGAGGATAGAATTTAATCTCAGAAATGCACCTTAAATATAGTATAGGTAGCTTATTTTGACTTTAATGAATTTTATTTAGTGAAATACTCCAGCTCTCTGGAAATCTACCACATAAATTATTAGCTGAATTGAATTTCAATGGAAACTAAGAGGGAAGGAAGGGAAGGTGAGTGTGTGAGTGAGATGGATGAGTGCGTAGAGGGAATAGTAAAAGTAGTAGGAATAGTTAGTAGGACAAAGGAGACGTATCTAATGATCCAGATAACAGTGTTTTAACTCTAATGATATTGCTCAGAGAAAGAGAGAGAGAGGCACACACACACACAGAGAAACCTTCAAGTTTATTTGAAAAATATGTGAGATGCATGAGAAATGATATAATGGAATAAAAAAGGATTGAGTAGAACAGAGCGAATGGAGCAGACTAGCAGACGGAGCATGTCGTGTATAGTAAATAGTAATAGGAAATACCTAGGCCTAGGAATACCTGTGTGTGTGTGTGTGTGTGTGTTTGTGTGGACGTAGTCAAATGCAGTGGAGAGCTTTTGTGAGCTACACATAAAATATACCTAATAACATTATCATCAAGATATATTTCCTATTACCAAATCTTTTAACTTTTGTCTATACTAGAAATTATCCTATGAATTCATGTAGTCTGAACGATCACATAGTTTTGAAATCTAAAGTTTTGATTCTCACACACGCAAATTACTTTACTCTCAGCTGTGTGTCTGTGTCTCTTCCCTTCCATCGACTTACTTTGGGAGCCTTCGTATTTTTTTCGTTTCCACTTGGACTTGTGTTGTGAGAGTTTTAGTTGAGATTGCTATGTGCACACCAAGTCCAAGTTGAAATCGTTCAAATCAGTGGAGAGACATAAACTGTCTGCAAAACTGCAAAAGGGAAGGATGAGGTTGAAGCCCAAAACCAAAGCCAAAACCAAAACTCTCCAGAATCCAAAAATTCAATGAAGAGTGAGTGAGTGGTGTACGGTCAACGGTGTGTTGTGTTGTAGAGGTGATAGAGTATAATGTTAAGTGATGGGAAAAGATTCAAAATGATGGAGACGGAGTGTCGTCCTGTAGCTAGCTCTGCAATGTTTCTTTTCGTTATTGATTGTAAAAATGTTGTATAATAGTATAGGAGAGACGATGCTTCCCTCGATTTTCTCATATCTGTCTATACTATCTCTCTAGTTGGGTTTGGAAGTGGAATGAAATGAAATGTATCAAAGTACCTATTTGTTATTGAAGTACGAAGAGAAACAATTGGATTCTCCAAAGTTTATTTGTAATAACAATAACAATAATAATTTTGATGAATCTGAGAGTTGAATTTAGTGTATTATACAGAAGAGGGATGAGTTGAGTGAGTATTGAGCTATGGTTATCAAATTCAAGAGTGATAAACATTTTTATCGAATGACAATGAAATACACACAGAGCAGACTCCTATATATTACGATGAGCTGTGTGAATGCGCTGTAAATACATCCACACTGACTTATAAATCTTTTAATTTTTTTAGTTCACGTCAAAATATATCCCTGAGTGACTTGTCTGTATCGCTAAATTCATCCTACATCCTCGTCTAGTCTCCCCTATAACGTGGAATAACAATTATATTTTTAGTACTTTTAGTTCATCTCAGGCTGTAGGCAGTGCAGGTTGATGGCATATTTGTTCTGGAGCTAAACTATATTGTAAGTGCAATTTATTTAGGAATATGAGATCACCACGAGTTAACGGGTGTCGTATTATCAGCTAAGGTAGATAGGTATAGGTTATAATCATCACTTAGATAATCAAAATATGTAGAAAAGCAAAACGTTCTGTCAACTTGGCAGACGTCGAGGCAGCCAAATTTTTACGTTTGATATTTGAAATGTTTTCATTTTTGGCGGTTACATTTTTTTTGTCCATTGCAATGCATTGCATCAACATCCTAACTGCCTAATAAGTATAGTGGTGAGTTGACAGAGTTGACTACTGACTAATGAGTGAGTGTACTTCAACTTCAAAAGTGTAATTGAAATTAACTAATTTGAGAACAATTAATCTTCTCTCTCAACGTCAAGTGGGAATAGTAATATATGCATAGCAGGATGTTATAATTATTGTGTCCCCAATCTAATCTGTTAGCTACATCTTCAGTTTGTTTTTTTTCATCCCATCAACATGTCGTGTGTTGACGAGTTCTTTGGAAATCATCAATATTCATTTCACACTAATAGCTTAACTTATTAATTTGACTAGACAGAACAATAATTTTAATAATAGCCTTTTAAAAGTCATTTCCATTGTCAGTAGGTAGGTGCATTTTACTTGAGTTAATAATATCCGATCCAATTATGTAATCCAGCACGAGACTCTGTACATATTTTTTTTCACGTTGTCTGTATAGTATAGCGTGGTTTTAGTTTGCAATTTTTATTGCATGTAAAGTACCTAGGTATCTAAGTTGGTGCAAAAATTGATTAGTTGACTGAGTGAGGTAAATTCTTCTCTTTTGCTTCCTTTTATTTTTTTCCCAATTATAATTTTGTAAACTAGTATAGTATATAGCAGTAATATTTAATTACTAGTTTTAAAATTATTTACTTTACTTTTTTAAAATTTAGTTAATTTGTAGTGTAAGTTTGTTGTACCTGTGTATGATTTAATATATTTTTATTTTATTATTTGTTATTTGTAGCATGTCCAAAGCTGTTTTGTTAGTTCAACGTCAAAACCAATTTGGAATTGTTTAGATTATTACTTCTTTGTTTAATTTTGTTATGTTATGTTATCATCATGATTTGATTGTTTATTTTGTGTATACTTTGTAAATCAACACATTATTGTCACTGTATTAATTTAAGTTATTAATTTGATGTATTATTTCAGTAGTGCCTATACTTTTATACTTATAGCTTATATTGTATGATGTATTCTTTTTATTTTTTTTGAAATATTATTTGATGTTATATTAATTTATCTCTCCTGAGATATATATTATACATAATTATATCTAATTGTACACTCAACAATTTTTTTTTGTTTTTTTTTGTTTGTGTTCTCTTTAAGTTGTTCCTTTGTGCTCGAATCATTTTGAGTAAATTTTTTGAGCATTTGAGCCAGACTCACACTTGGATCTATATTAGTCAGCATTTTAATTTGTGACTCCACTGACTACTGCTGTGACTGGAGGAGTAGTAAGTAGTCATGGCTCCTCTTCAGTATCGTTTTCTCCGAATGGCACTTGAAGAATTCACGGGCGTTATGTAAAAGATCCCCGTGGTTCTCTCGTGCCGTACGAAGCGAACAGATGAGTTACATCAATGGGAAAAACTCAACAGAGACAGAGAGGGAGGGAGGGAGAGAGAGAGAAAGACAGACAAACAGACAGACAGACCAGCTTACAAATAAACACAGACAAACAAACAACACACATATAGACACACCAACTTTGCTTCCCCTTGTCCCTCCTCATGAATGAGATGGAGACTCTAGAATTACAGTATATAGTGAGTCCGTTCAGTGTTCAATACCATACATAAAAGAATGGAAACTGTGTGTGTGTTGTTGTGTGTGTGTGTGTTACAAAATCAAATTCCAAATGAAAATTCAACTAGAATAATGTTATATTCCTTTAAATAAAAAAAAATAAATCTACAAGACTACAAGACAGTTAAACGTTAGATTCTTACCAGTTACCTCACACAATACTATAATAATATATACATAATTGTCGAGTCAGTTCAAGTATTCATCATGATTTTACGTAACAGCCTTTGGAATTTTGAATTAAATCCACACTATATCCACCACCACATCCACCTGCAGCAGCAAACCTTTGATTTTGATTTCTTACGAGTTTTATTTCACTGTGGATGATGGAGACTTGGAGACGAGAGGGGAGAGGGAGAGAGAGAAGGAGAGAGAAATAATACGTACACATTATTTTATGTACACCTGTACAAGTCTTGGAAGAAATTGAGCGGAGCATAGCATAAGAAGGTATTTTGTGCCTACCACTACCACATAACCGAGTCTGTACTACAGTATAATATTATGTGTAGCTCTGTACAAATTCAGACGCGAACATAGGTACCTTACATACGTATGTAGCTCTATGTACGTATGCATGGACGTATGTTCGTTGTTCTTGTTACTGGATTGAAAAGGACGTCATTAGAAAAAAACTTGGTCACGCTCTGACGGACAGAAGAGGAAAGGCGTTAAAACAGTCACACAAATACAAAAGGATGAGCCCATAGCAGAGAGGAACATTTTCCAACGTCATTTTGACATTTTGTATATATATTCCCTCCTCTCCTCCTCTCCTCTCATTCATTTTCCATTTCAACTGAATTACTTGTGTAACTGTTATACACAGTCTTTGTGCGAGTCAATTCTTTTGTACTCTCCAGGAAAAAATGTGTAGACCCTCACACTCTCGTCCTCACCATCTCGCGCGCTCTCTCTCTCTCTCTTCTTATTTTATATGAATACGATTAGCTCTTGTGTTTTATTGACAAGGTTTTATGTCTGCAAGTGTCTTTCCCTTCGTCTTCGTCTTCATCGTCGTCGTCGTTTTCGTCGTCTTCGTCGTCGTCCTCATCGTCCTCTTCTTGTCCTCATCATCAGCCTCATCATCTTCGTTTCTTGTAGTGCACGCCGATGGAAACTTAGGTTTCTATCAAAAGAAGATAAAATGTCGAGTCTTATGGTTAAATTAGGATTGTGTTTAATTATTTAGATTTAGACATCGTGATTTGGCTGGATGATGGAAATGATGGAAAACTACTATGGTTCTTATATGTTTAAATATTACATGTAGATAAGTCAAAAATGCTATATACAAAGTATATGTAAGCGTATGTATATCTTTTAACATTTTTTTTCGTTATTATTTTTTCAGAAAAAAAATTATAAAACTTTTTGAATTTCTTTCATTTCCATCGTTTACGACATGACACAAGAGACAGATGTTGATGTAAACAAAAACAACAATGGTATGTACTCAAGTGTCCTATGTATGTAGGTACTTTCAAATTTTGAAGACAAATCAGCAGTTTCATAATTATACGGAGACTAATTGTGTTTTGATTAGATTATATTAAAGTGTATAATTTATTTATGTACGTAATACCATAGTAAGTACAAGTATAAATAGTTCTATGTGTAGTTGGGGAAAAAAAGGAAAGCATATAGGGGCAAATAAGCCCCAAAGGTATCCTTTCATGTAAAGTGTTTGAGTGTGCTTTTACTTTCCTTCCGAGCACAATAGTAACAATTGTTCTGGAAATAGTTGTGTCTCCTTTGTGGCTTAAGCTGTAAAAGTTTGAACTAAATACAGTGTAGTAAATCATATTTATGGTAATTTGATACATTTTGGTGAGTAGGTAGGTATAGGGAGGTTGTAGGTGCGTAGGTAGGTAGGTAGGTAGTAGGTAGGTTCGTAGTGGATCGGCATCGGCGTCGGGCGGTGTGGGTAGTGAGAAGATAGGATTCCTTAAACTCTCCACAGTCTCTGTAAATGGTTCGTGCAGTCAGGCTTCTGACTCCTTCAACAAGTTGATTAACTTTTTTCACGTGCCATAAAATACCACATAAAGGATGGGATTACAAATTTGAGCCAATTAGTAGAGCTTTTAGTTTTTGTTATTTTATACTCCAAACTACTCAACTTCCATTTTTGACAACCACACAGTCTTTTTTCTGATCTAATTTCCTTGCTTTTGTACAATTAACCAAGTAGATTTCAGTACCCCTTCTTCATCCCCTAACTTTCACAACCCCAAATTCAGTCCAAACCACGAGACGAGCGAGACACTATATAGAACTACCTAAAGAGAGGCGAGGGATGAGGAATAACGGATAGACATTTTTAAGAAATTTAGAATTCAAAGACTTTCAGACAGATAGTCCTCACTTATTCCAGATTACAAAGACAAATATGTGGAGTATAGGCCCAGAGTCAATAAATTCACTAAAAGTCTAAACTATTCTCAGCTGTACTGCCTACGTGATCACAATCTCCTTGGTCTAATAATAATAATAATAGGGAATAATTCAGTGATACGAGGAGCGTTGAAGGATAGAACATGCAATTCTCGGGACTCTCGACTGTTTGTTACCCTCTGCTTATGCAAACTCCAACGCTATATAACCAATCGAAGCAGTTACGAATTCTTAGTTCTCTATTTTTTTGTGTGTCCAAGCGTCTGTCTGTGTGGTAGTGGCACGAACCATTCGATTTTGATAAAATCTTGAAGAGACGAGTTCTCATCACGTTCCCCTTCCAAAATTCGGTTTCGGTTTCGGTTTCGTTATCCGAGATGGACAAACTGCTGTATGTAGGGTCGCTCTTGTACATTGTACTACCTGTACATTATGTACATAATAGTATGCATGTATCTCAGTAACACCCTGGACTATCTTTATATTATTATGTAGGGAAGACAATTTGAAAAGCAAAGCATGAACTAACTACTTGTCTCTTGTTTATCAGTATCAACCTTTCATATTAATACCTTAACAACATATTCCACCATGCTCTTTTTTTTAACTGTACAGTGAGACAGGGAAAGTTCCGAGAGACATTCTGGCATATGGGTAGAGTACACAAAGTAGGGTAGATGGAGGGTGGAAATGGCTACTATACCAAAGTATAGATGCATTCAGATATATTTAGCTACACAATTCCGGCCAACGTCAACGTTGTTGTTGTGTTATAGGATTGTACCTATGTAGGTAGGTATGTACATACGGTGTTTGAGGATAAACTGCAGTGCTGTAGACTTGAGAGAGATGCACATGTACCTAGGTAGGTATACTTGTTATTTGCTTGGCATGCCTGATGGATTTATACACCTGACGCCTGACGCCCGGCACATGGCTGTTTCTCTTCTGTTCTGGCGTTTCTGTTTCCACACAATGGAATCATGTGTGAGTTGGAGTATTATGTATACGGAGGGGTAGTAGTAATGATAATAATAATAACGATGATAATAATTGAAGTTGGTGGTGGTGGTTCTCTTCTCTTCTGTGGGGTTGTTGGCTGGATTCAAACACGAGAGTATGTACTCACACGTAAAGAGACATCCATCCATCCGTAAACAGGCTGTTGAAAAGCAAACGCTCTGATTGTTCCCATTAGTCCTGCAGTCTTCTTCGGTTCACGTCCATACACCTACCTACCTACTTTGACGTCCCTACCTACCTGCCTCCGTCCTCTGTACCTCTGAGCTACATGCCATTCCCTATGCCTATAGAGTAGCACACGTATTAGTGTCGACGGGAAATATAAGAGAGGAGTATAGAAAAGTAGGAACAGAGCTCTCACTGTGGCTTTCCTCGTTTCCTTCAAAGTTTGAACTCATCATGAGTCTGTAATGATGGTTACAAGGAGAGGCACGATGACGATGTGTGCATACAAAATGTGTAAGAAGAAACGGTTACTTGTATATTATTACATTATTTAAGCTAATCTACCTAGGTAGGTATATATATACCTACTTGGGACCGTATGTATGTCGAATAGAAAATGTACCTAGAATTGAACATTCAGGAAAGCCACCAGCTTCAGTGGTTCATGTCAAAACAGATATTGTACTTTCTGCAGACACTACTACTTTGTACAGACTACAGACAGACAGACCCAGGCAGGTAGTGGTGGTGGTGTATCCATATGATACGAAACGATACGACCGACTAACTAACTTTACCTTTCTCGTCCCTAGTTTGCATTCCCTTTATCGACATAAAATACCAATTCCAATAAATACTATACTATACTATAGTCCACAACACTTTATCAAACTCTGTTAATTCTGCTCGGATTTTGAGCGTGATTATATCTGTATGCATAGAAAAAGTAGGTACTATATGATGACGTCAGAGACTACCTCCTTAATTCTACCTTCATAGGCTGGGATAATATATGCGAGTGCTTTTACAACGTGTAGATTCTGTTGGCGATGCGGCACGGGCTATGGTATCCCTCCTATTGTACAATAACGCGGAGGCTTTCCACATCAATTGAATAGCTTCACCAAAACCATTATGTTGTGTCGTGAATAATTTAATCAGAACTAAACTAGCAAATATGGTACAAGTTTGTAATACAGCTAGCTAATAATGGACTCCTTCAGATAGGAATTGTAGTTATTAGTCATGGGAAGTCAGATAGGTAGGTAGGTAGGGAGGGAGGGGAAGAGGGAGGGGTAGGTTCTTGTTCTTTCTTCAGTATGTACGACAGAAACCACATTGTGTACTCCACGTAGTCCACGTATAAAACGATGTATAAAAAGTAGCTTTGAGCCTCGGCTCTGTGAGAACACTGACTGAGCTCGAGTCCGAAAACTCATTGTGTGTGTGTGAGTGAGTGCAAAGATTTTACTGAATTTTTGATGGAACAAATAAGTATATTCTCATGTTTTGCTCCAGTATTTATATGTTATTCGTTTGGGCAGAGTTGTAAGGCCGAGAGCCTTACAACACGCAATATGCATCAAATGTATGAATGACTAATGGCTATAATTATTGATATTCTGTATATAAACACTCCCCAATTACTCTACATTTTTGTTTGTGGAAGCTAAACCTAAAAGCGTATGGCCATGCTGAGTGTGGAGTCATAACGCGGGTAATCTTTTGAAGCGTTCATAAAATGATGGACAATCATCGAGGAGAAGGGTAGACAGAGGTATAGAGTTTAGCAAAAGTTATTGTAGTCTATAACACAAGTAATAAAATAAAAAGGTGGGCATATAAAATGACAGCTCAGAGGTTTATTTCCCATTTCCATTTACTTGGAGTGTGTGTGCTTAGCTGCATCTTCTCGTTTCATTGGCTACTGTCCTACTGTGCACTGTCTCGGGAATTCGAATCTCTTAGTGTATAAATCTTACCTAAATTTAAAACTAAATCAAATCAAGTCCTTTAACACACTGTAGAGATATGTAGAGAGAAAAATACGTATGGTGTAATGGTTTTTTTGTATAGGTATGGTCGACGGTTGTAGGATAATTTCCTCCCGGAAATTTACTCGCACTGTAAGACATTTTCCTCCTAGTATCAAAATCACATTATGCAAAATGCAAAATTCATTCTAACCGAAGTTTTTTTGGCAATGTGATGTTGACACGGATAGGAAAATTCCCCCGAGGGAACTTGTCCGGGAGGAAAGTGTCCGTCTACCAGATTCGACTCGTATCCTCAAAGAAATGCTCCCATATGATTTATAATAGGTATAGAAAAAAAATTGGAATTTTGTCTTTGAATTTGAATGTAGACTTGTGAATTGAATAATGCTTTATTATTTGATTCAATTGATATTTCTGTAAGCATGTTCCTTGATGTGCTTATTAGCAGACTGGCAAACAAAGTATTTGGATGATGTATTATGGTACCTTATGTGTGCTGGGATGGTTCGCTTCGTTTGCTCTCCTCAGTTCTGTCTACTTATAAACGCAGGGAAGCGGAAAGAAAGGTAGTCAACCTAATAATAATAAATATTATAACAAAAACTCTTAGAGAATGGATGATGGAGTATGGAGTGCGGCGGCGGATGGCTCTGTGCTCAAATATATTAGATTCAAGTTAGACTTAAAGCTGAACGAATAGGCTAGATTAGTATTATTTAAGTTTGAGCCAACACTTGTACACTTATACCTATATACATATATATGGTGAGCTACTGATATTCGCCCATGTACTATACATATACTGAGCTGTTCGCGGCAGTGAATAGATTTAAGGTTTTTACACAGTGATGTACCTATACAATCTACCTACCTATACTTTATTAGAGTGAAGGGAATATACACAGGACGAGACCGGATAAACTATAACACGACGATATATCTGTTTCTGTGCTACGGTTTGCACGGCCGTCGTGCCAAAGGAAACTAGGAAAAAGCAAATTCACATCTGCACAATGAATTCGATTGACTTGGAGAATAATAAAGTTTGATGTGCAATTATTAGTATGTACGTATATGTACTTATGCTCTCCACAATTCCACAGCACATCATCTCACACAACATAACAGGAGGAGGAGGGAGGAGGGGAGGGGGGGGGGAATAAAGGAATAATAGTTGAGTCAAGCTATCGCCTATATATCTTTATAGTCGTTTCAGCTCCAGACCACATTGTGACACGAATTCATACATCACACCAATTTGTACGTCCTCTTCGAACCATTCACGTAGCAAAACCAAACCAAACCAAACTAACCAACAATCGCATATGTGTGGAAGCTCCATCTCGAGCTAGAGCTTCATTTTGACTGAAAAGGTGGAAAAAATGAGGAAAATAAATGTTTTAACGAATGGTTGATGGGGAATGTGGCAGTGTGGCTTATTGGCATAAAGGCATAGCGTGCCTTATTCTCTCTAATCGTTCCATCCATCCATCCAAGTGTACTGTTAGGTAGCTGTGTAGAGAGATAGGAGATTTTAGATATTTGTGTGGATGGTTGTGATGTGTAGTAAGTCCGCAATGCATAAAATATAGGATGGATGGATGGACGGTGGACTCGGTCGATTTCAATTCAGGAGAAGAAATGGTTAGCGTAATGTTGTAAGGAGCATAAATGGATTGTATTGTGAAGGAATGGTATGAAAAGGAGCGTAATGTTGTAATGTAATGACTTTGTTGTGCGTGAGACGACTTTCTCAGTTTTCTGTTCCACAACCGACTAAAGGCCTCAAGACACAATACTCCAACCTTAGTACCTACCTAGATAGTATGAGCCACGAATCAAAAAAGCAAGTCAGTCAAAACTTCATCATTAGTTGGTGTTGGTGTGGCTGGCTCCCTGTCCATGTGTGTAAACTAAACGTCAATTGATGTGTGTATCCCTCCGTATTAGATATTATTATACTTCAGCCATCCATCCATCCATCCTTCCATCTAATCCCTCAATATTATGTATTCTGGACTCACCTCCCTACCTACCACACAACGCAACCACTTCATGAGATATAGCACATGATAGACAATGTATGTGGAGTAAAGTAAAAACCAAGAAACATACTGCAGAGGATTTACAATGCACTCAATTGAACAGTCCAAATCAGGAGTGGCGGATTGAGCCCTGCCAAAATTGGGACATTTCCAGAAGGATGCCTATCCGAGCTCAGTCAGGGAAAGATGCACGGCTAATTTATTGCAAAAAGCCTTTTCCTGATTCCTGCGGGCCAATGTCGAGGGCTGATTTTGCTGCTGCAAAATCTCGTAGATCCGGAGACAATTTTTACCACAGTGACAATAATAGAAGAAGTAGCCAAACCAATTTACTTTTAATGAGCGTCCTGCAGTACTATGTAACTTGATACTGGGCAGGGGAGTCGCATAATCATGAATATGCGACAAGCCAACTTATTACAAATAGATCCAGTACAGTGGTATTCAGTTGTGAAGGGAAAGCTCGTCCTCGTCGGCAGTTTAGTAGTCTACTGTAGTCTTTATAATGTTATATGCCCATACAATTAAACGATATCACCCACACATTACTTTGGGTTTTTACAAACACTATCTAGCATATGAGACACACGGGATATATGGGCTAATTTCTCGTGACTATAGCAATTAGGAACTTTTGCTTCACTCCTGTTGCACCGACCGGACCGCCTATGTCAATGGAATGAAAATGAAAGCACACGGAATATTTAATGAATTTAGCAGACATTATTTCAATTTAGTCGATCAAGTTAAATTAGCTCATTCTCATTTGTACTCAGAAAACTACTCAGAGCTACACCACAAACCACTGGAAATGAAATTAAAAATGAATTGTTATTGCTTTTTTTTGCTATATATTTCTATCAATTTTCTATGTACCTACTTCAATTTAATCTCCTTTTTACATTTACACAAGCGTAGTAGGTGCATTCATTCCCTTGGCAAAGTTTCAAATTACAGTGCTGCAGATTGGCATGTGTATCATATATTTAGCTTGGGAGTTCCGTACCTGTAATTACGGATATCAACACTTGTAATATACTAGAATTAAAGTAGCATATAGCTATGGATAAATGCTTTTATAGCTTAATTTGAGTTTATCTGCAGAAAAGGAAGTCTATTAATTTATGGCTTACAGGTACCTTTAATCGATTAAACTATAATAAAATATAATTAAAACAATTACAATTAGATTCTAGATTTGAATTTCAGGAAAATTAGAAGCGGTAAGGTAAATTTAGGAAAAATACATTGCGGGAGATATTGTTAGTATAAAAGTACCTATATTATGTATGGGTATAAATTACTTTTGAACTTTTAAGATTTTGAGTTTAAGACTTGCATCAGAATAATATATTGAATTAGTATATAGACTGCCATTGCGTGCTTAGTTATCAAATCTACACGTGATACGAGCAATGTAAGACCTGAATTCCTAGAATGTTCACAAAAATGATTTCTCAAAATTGAAGAGGCAGAGAGTCGTGTTTTTCAATTCTCAACCATCAAGATGATGATTTTCTATTGGTTACGTGTGAGATAACATGGTAATGACGGAGATATGGATGCTCGTATACTTAACTATTGCAGACCTCATTACATTCAGTATCGAAAGCAATAAGATTGTGTGTGGTTAGGGTCTAATAAACGAAGAGACAGGCTTACTACACTTATTGCTCCACTTATGTATGTACATGTAGATGTGCCCCTACTACAAAATTTCAAAATACATGTATTATCAAGCACAAAAAAATTGCGCTTGATTTAACTGTTTTAATGCTTTGCAATAACTATAGCTTCAAGGCTAGTAATTTTTTATCAATATTGTTTTTTGTGTGTATGTGTGTGTGTAAATGTCTGGTATGATGTGGAATCATCAAAAATTTCAGGCTCCAGTCTAGACGCAGCTGGAAGTCATAACTTGTACGTAATATAGTGTTCCTTGCATGCCTACTAGACCCGTACTTTTGTACTTACTATAGTTAGTTTAATCTGATGGATAGACACTATGTGTTCTCACTGTGTATATACTATATAGTTACTTATCTGTCCACACAATATGAATTGTATGTAGTAATTACTTTTGTGTTGTGTATGAAATTCAACAAGATTCCAGGATTATCTTCCCTTCTTCAGAAACTCAGTCAGAACTCAGAGAGCTCACTAAACATCAAAAGATGAGGATGAAGTAAGAAGAAGATGCTTTTTTTTCATGATGAGAAAGATGAAGAACACCCTGTACTTATCCTTGGCACTGGAAGAATTCACAGATGGAACTACAATCGTGGATTCCCTGGTGCCATAGATAAAAGAACAGGAAATACAACTAAAAACTAATCGACTTGGCTGGACTTGCCACTACGAGCGGAACCAGAGCTTCTACTAGTGAAATACAAAATAGTGAAAGCACACCAAGACCGGAAAACAAAAACAGACAGACATAAAAAAATTGCGGCGTCTGGTCCGTTTCGTGTACTGAACTTGAGCAAAATTCATTTTCCTTCTTGTCTTCTCTGGATTATTGTTCAAGTGCTTGAAGCTGTATGAGATTTTTACTATTCTGCCTATGATTTCATTTTTGGTTTTTATTTTTTAAATCTAGGGCTATATACAGCACATTCAATCCATTTTTAATAATAATTATCCGAATTAAATAAAAATATATGTACAAAAATCAGGATGTAGGACAGATAACCACTGTAATTTGGAGCAGAACTCAATTTCGATGTAAATTACATTTCTTGTAATACGAGTTATAACTTGTTGTTAATAATAAATTGTCTCTTTTGTATTAAAATTTGAATCTTGAACTGCATGTTATGGAAATCTGTTCCCTTGTTTACACTACATGGAAACTAGTAGCTAAAATGTGAATTGTAATGTGACAATGAAGTAATTTTGTGTCAGAAATCATTACTACATAAATCATTACTTTCTGAAGTGTATTGGAATTCTTGAATAATATGCCTATGTTGTATCTTACACCAAACTAATACCATGAAGCTCCGTAAAAAGAAAGTATGTGCTCTGCCACCTGCCAAGAACATCGGTGACTGACACCCTTAATATTTTTGATAGGTTGGAAATTTAAATTGAAGTTGTGTTGTGATGAATGACAAATAATTAAATTGAATTATTGTGATATTTTGTACTTAACTTTCGATATATCGTAGTTGTTGTAGCCCTCATGACTGAATAAGAATGGTAACGGGCCTTAGGAGTGAAAAGTGAAAATGTACTGTGGCTCATTTGCCGAAATTATTCCCTGGTGGATTAAATGTTAAATGCTTGATATTTAATAATAGTAATAAATCCTATACATAACTGAACAATGGTTTTAGTACCATTAGCAGATAAGATACTACATTTACTCCTAAAACTGTCAGCTTTTACCAAATTAATAAATCATTAAGTATACAGATGTTTTCTTATAGTTTTAATGGAAAAATTGAAAAAGGTCATGATAATAATAATGATACTCAAGTGGTGAAAACGGAAGTCAATAAATTGGTTTGTGTGTTCATTGAAAGTTTTAAAACGATGGCCATAATTATTTTGATATTTAGCTAATTCATTAGTCGTTTTCCCTTGAGCTATCCCTCAATTCCACGAAACTTTGAAATCATCTCATCTTAATGAAAATCTATCTTCAGTATCCAAGGATGCGGCGAGGTTTACTCACTCACTGACATGTGAGAGATACTTAAAAAATAATCAAGGGAGGAAGATATCTGCAAGAAAGTACAGTACGTAGTATCTTGGTGGGGAATAAAAATGATGTACACACCGGTGAGTGAGATTTAGAACGGAGGGATGTTGTGAAATACGAGGTTTTGAATTTCAGTTCAAGAGTGAGAGAGGCAGAGCATAATATAATATAGTGACGCTTCTTATTACTTAAGTGTATGCGTATCTGAGGATTTCTTTTTCATTCTCTCTCTCTCGGCTTAATCTTCGTTCCTAAGTTCTTCCCGAGGATGAGAAAATGTCGATGTGTGTGAACGTAAAAAACGATTTTCCTTCCTCCGTTTTCTACCATTGATAATTGTACTTTTTGAGGTAATAGAGACAAAAAATGGTGTGGAAAACTGTCATCGTTGTCATGCATGCATAAGCTGTACGTCTACCGCACTTTATTGCAGTTGACTAATGGCCATTTGCACATCGTACCCATATCTTTGTATTTTACAGCCAGTGAGCAACATAAGACCAATACATGGATGGATGGATGGATGGATGGATGGATGGATGGATGGATGGATGCTGCATGGATGCTACTTAATACCAATGCAATGCAAGGAACTGAGTTAACTCAACTCAAGGGAATCCTCAACATCCTACGACTCCGGCATGGCAATTACAGAGCTTGTGATAGAAATGAGAGAGAGAGAGAGAATAATAGAGGGAAGATACATAGATAGATAGATAGATACTCAGAAAAGGATGAGATGCCTATCGTCATCGTCAGTATTCTTTCATGCTTTTGCTCTGCTCTACAGTTTAAGCTGGCTGTGTCGCTCTTATTACTCCTTTGGAAGTGAGGTGAGTGAATTCCCTCAACAATCTCCACCACTATAACGTTCAATATGCAGTATGCAGTCAAGAGTGGAAGAAGTGCTTAAATGACACAAACGCCAAGAAAGAAATATATTATGTTTATGTCTATTACATGTACTCTCATTCTCATTTGAACGAGTGTGGAGAGAAGTTCCAGTCTTCTGTAACATACATATTTTTTCCCTTCTTGACTCTTTTGCCTTGAGATTTCCCTTTTGATTCTTCAACGTTTCATGCTCACGCACCTTGACGTAAAACTTCTTTTTTTTATCTTCTACTCCCTCTTCCCGTCAAGGCAAAAAGCAAGACACTGGAAAATGGTTGAAGCCGAAACTAATGTGTTACCCTTGATGGGCCCTGAATTATCTCCTTATTTCGTAGAGACACACATCCTAGGTAGGTACACGAGAGGGTAGACTGCGCGATGTGCGACCATCAAACTTTTTTTTTGCAACAAAAAGGCCAATGATTTCTACTCATTTTGTGGAAAAGAACATTTATGCTTCACTTCCTACGGCTTCTGTTTTCTTCTCTGTATCAATCTCAGCATTCCATTCCCTTTCCATTATATTGTATTTGTATTCCATTTTGTTGCAACATCCAAATTATTCGTACATACAACATCTGATGATACAACTTGCGATCAAATTGAGCCCCCGAATACATCCAACGACAAGACAAAATTTTGAAACAATAGAGACTTTACTATTGTAAATGTGTGCATACATTCCTTTACACATCACCTAATCACCTATGTATATGTGATCATGTTTGAAAAAACTTTCTACAAATCATACACAAGTTTAAGTTTTCCTGTGCTCCTTACCTCTCTATAAGTGCACACAATGAAACTGCAAAGAATGCCAATGAACTGCTAGACGAAATGCGACTGCACCAATACTACAATTGTAGCAACATCCCCATTTGACAATGTACACAAACTAAATTTATTATTTATGTGCAGTAAAATAATGCATGACAAAGTATAATACTTAACTTATGATTAGCTGATGATTCTGATTCTCATATACTTAACGTTTAGAAAATCCTTACTATTAGACAGAAATGCCGATAATAATTATACTTGTTAATACAAATCTCTGTTTAAGCTTTAGCTCAGTAACTTTTAGTTTATACACAAAATTATAAGTACAAATTGACCGCATTGAATACAGCAAACAACGTCCATCCATCATAAAACTATTACTATCACGATCGGTATAAAATGCAAACAAACTGTTTGGTTTTTAGAAAAACGTGAATATACAAAACGAGTACTTAAAAATTTACTGTTTACTAATATTTGACTCCATCATTCCGTACAAGTCGACATTAAATGCACATTGTAGCAAATTCAGTCTTTTTTGTCCTAATAATTATACGTACACCGAACACTGACTAGCAATATTACAAATAACATATTTTATGTTCACTTAATCGGATTTCCATAGACTTGTAAAGCAAATTAATATGTAAATTAAAACTATACCAACATTAATTAGTTCTCTTGATGCAAAAACTTGTCTAAGCTGCTTTATAAAGAGGAATACATTTAATATATTACTAAATTATGTAATTATACTTGAAAACTGATCCTTCGTGCAAATCAGATCTATATAGGAATTTGGGCGATACTGAAACAAAGCGAACGCCTAATTTGTCGTGGAATCTCATTTTCGCACAGTTCAAATTCTTAAAGTTATTGTTGCGTCATGGAAATCATTTCCTCATCCGCTCTAGCATCACTAGGATGGATATTAAAAGTTTACAACTTCTCCCAGCAAAATATCTATACCACTACCACTGTGAGTCATCGTACTTAAATTACATATTGCGTCGTGTGTGCATTTTATATGTAATATATAAAAATTGGCATTACTTTTTCAAAAAGAAATACGAAATAAATGCGAGGCGTCCATTTTCTTGCTTAAATGTGTTGGGAAGAGGATTTACTGGAACACGTACCGTGATGACGTTCCATATCATTCTGAATATCTTCAATGTAATGATAAATTGAGCGAAATGTTGGTCGATTTGGAGGATTTGGATGAAAACACATTTTCATCAGTTCATAAACTCGAATGGGACACCCATCTTGTGGTTGTAGGATATTTCCCTCTTTTATATACTTCACTACTTCTTCATGAGTCATACCGTAATACGGTTGCAGAGCAAATGAGAAGATCTCCCACAGGCAAACCCCATATGCCCACACATCCGATTCAATTGTATACTTGTTAAATAGAATACTTTCAAGGGGCATCCACCGTATTGGAATAGCGTCATCTTCTTGGCCTTTGTAGTAATCCTGTGGAAGTTAAAATTAGTAAACAGAATGTGTCAATCATGAATTTATATTCTCATTTCTATTGATATTTGGAAACGCAACAATGCCACCAACAGTGAAATACATTGTGGATAATGTAGCTTGACTTATTACTGAAATATAAATAAAGGCGAGGCGATAACGCTGCAGCTTGATATCGGATTGATTTCGTAATCTAGGGATAATCTGTTTATTACGCGTGTGGCATAAAAAGAACCCTAGGAGCGACAGTATGTGCCTTTAAAAATTCAAAAATTGAATCTAAAATATTTTTAGAATGCCTGGGATAAAAGCTGAAGGAGTCCCAAGTTTCAAACTATCACTTACAAGAAATGATTGCACTAAAAGATTCGGTTAAAATGAAGTTTTATGCTATAGCACTTGCTGTTTTACTTTTCTTTGCACTACATACTCTAACATCCCAAATATCAGAAATGTGGAAATATAGAAATCCATATGAAAACTTTATTGAGAAACGATTTCGATTGGAATTTTTCAAAATTACCTGTAAATATATTTTCTGACTTAGACCAAAATCCGAAATTTTCACAGCCAAATTCTCATCAATGAGACAGTTTCTAGTTGCCAAATCCCGATGCACAAATTTTCGATCGGACAGATAAACCATTCCAGCTGCAATTTGTTTGGAGATACCCAGCATTTCTAAATGAGTCAAACGAACGTCTCTCCAAATATCTCCATTGGAACTCAAAGTATTCATTTTATACTGCGATGGAGAGCAGGATCTTAAAAATTCATTTAGGTCACTCAATCCCATGTATTCTAGCAAAAGACACATTGGCTTCCCAATGGCACACACGCCCAAAAGTTTTACAATATTTGGATGATCAAATTCTGACAAGAGGCATGCTTCTCTTTCAAAATCAGCTTGAAGATCTTCTGTAGCCTCCTCTTTCAACATCTTGACTGCTACCATTGTGAATTCTTCTCCCTTCAGAAGTCCCGGAACTTTTGCCTACAAATAATATTGAATATAAAAACTTTAAAAATTCGTAATATGATTTAGAATGTCTTACCTAACGACCCTAATAATAAATCAGAACCAGGAGTAGTAACTGTACCTGAAACACTCGACCGAATGCACCTTGCCCTAAGTCTCGGATGTATATAATGTCATTACGTGGATATTCTAATTTTTCCAACTTTGGGTTCAAGCTAATCCCATGACGATGGTATGCAGCATTATCCCCCAACTTGTCCAAATCGATATCTACTTCCTTCATTAATTCATAATTTAATATTTAATAGGGATAATACAGCATGTAGGACGGGAATGTAGGAAATTATATCATTATAAAGCAATCATGTAAACGCAGTTTTTAAAATATCTTTAAACCCTAGAAAACACCGACTAACCTGTGTTGCTGCCCGGTTGTACCCATTAGGACGGGCTTTCTTTTTGGTGGAAGCTAAACATACAATGATCATGAGAATGATCGAAATTAATACAATTAGCCCAAGTCCACAAAGAATGTAGAAGTCCTTTGAAGCAACTAATTGTTTAATATCCCACAGAGGATTATCGTATTTTTCATCAACAACTTTGATAACTTCGTAGTCCATTTCTACGGTTTGGTTGTCTGGGAATTAAATAGAGATGCAAATAAGCTTTAATCAATACGTGTAGCAATGATGATGGTATCCAAAAGAAGGTCCAATTCACAATACGGGTGACGAGACTAATGTTTACTGAAGTATACTCACCACATGAAGGAATGGTGCAATGTTGCCAACGAATGTTATGATCCATCGTATAACACCACGGCATTGGTTCTTCACCACCTGCGTTACGACAAAAATTTTCAGAGTTTTGTATTTCTGGGAAAACAAAAGGTATTGTGAGAATGGGGTTCCTGACTATCCCATCTTTGACATGGTAATCCTGTCTTCGTTACATTAACAGTGCCTTGATAAAATCGCCCTCTTCCTTTTCTACATGTATCTACATATAGTTTAAATTTTAAAACATTAATAATTTTAAAATTTTCACGTTCGCTCGTATTTGTTAAAATCAGCTCGAAAACTTATAAATATGTAAATACAAAACTTACGTGAGACTTCATCGTGGTTCATTTCGGTGAGTTTGGCAGGTGTGCAGGGAGAAGTGGTGTCATTGACTCTTGGGAGCATATCGCAATCCGGCAAATGAAAATGTCCACGGGCTTTGAAGTATATACCCCTTTGTTTATTGTCTTCAATTAGAGCCCACTCTCTGTAACAGAATGCTGATTTCACTGCAACACAATCTTCATAGCAAAGTGGCAAACCGACAGGGTTCCAGATATGCTTAAGAAGGCATTTAGGAAATGCATATGCACAAAGAAGTTTCTGCAATAATGAAACAATTAAGTAAGAAAACCGAAACACGCATGCTGTCTTTAACCTACATACCTAGTACACGCTTACAGAACGAAAAAATAGTTCAAAATTCAAAAAATATATGTTGATAACCGAGACATAAATCAGCGTGATCAATTTAACGAATTTTAAATATGCAATGATTACTAAGGAATACACTTTACGTAAATCATAAACAACTGGTTGTATGGGCTTAGGCCAAGTCGAAATAAATATGTATAACCGAGGCATGGACTGGGAGTACAAGGTTTAGATATAATTACAAGAGGAAAACCCTGTTAAATAATAATAGTTTTACATGTGCTTATAAATGGCGGGGGAATGAAGTCCAAAGACATGAATAAACACCAACCTGAGCTGCTGTTCTACATGGTTCGGAAAGTCCGTTAATCATTTCGGTCCAGAGACCCACTGTTATTTGCTCATTAATAAGACCTCCTGCATTTCCTTGGGTCTCATTTATCCAAAACTGCCTGTGAACGTAGTCCTTGCAAATCTTACCATTGTAATACGCGCATGAACCTGTAGGCGGTTCTCGAAACATAGGATCATCGTCATTATTATTACCTATAATAAATAGAAAAAACATAGAACAATTAGATCAATCAAAAGTAATACATACACGCTTTCTATTTAACGATCATACTTTTAGCTGGAAGTAGCCCTTACCAGTAGGAATATTCGTGACTAGTAGATTAAAGGTTCTCTTATCGATGGTTCGTTCGTCTTCCAAATAATTGACTGCTTCGCAGACCACACCAACAGAAGCCGTTACATTTGTTATCCTTAAGGTAGATTTGGCAATAGGAATAAAACCTTTTTTCTTTTCGCTAGGAGGAGTTTCCTGCGGATAATAAAGTCAATAATGATGGTTTCCAAAATTGAAGAACAACAATGTATAATGTATATGCTATAGTCTGCCAAGTCTGCATGAGTATTATTTTTAATTTACCATTTGGACGATTGCACCGCTAGTGTCACGACCAACCTGAAAACAAACCAATTGTGTTTGCGAAGCTACTTAATAAGTTTAATAAAATTTATGTACCTACACGTAAGTATGCATCAAACAAAATCCCATATAAGTACTAAACAGCTCCTAAAATACCTCGCTGCCATCTAAAAGCCATCGAACGTGAGGAAGTGGATCCCCGCTGGCAAAACAATCTGCATCGAAACGTCTACCCCAAGGGACCGAACTATTTTCTGTGTACTTGAAAATTGTTGGTGGAGCTGTAAATTTGAAGTCCACATTAAATAATTCCTAAATTTATGTAAACAGTAATGCGTATTATTAAAATAAAAGTTATTATAGTCACCTAGGACGCGTAAATAGGCCCAGTGAGTATTCGTCGTCTTTGAAATTCTAGAGTTATTGCTTTTCGCAGAACATTGATAATACCCTTCATCTTCTTTACGCACACTGTGGAATATAAGGGGACCTTCGGGTAGAATTTCAAAATGATCATCGGATTCATCAGGAATTACTTCTCTACTAGGTTTTTGAAACCATGTCAACTGCCCATCACCGTTCACAGAACAATTTAAAACTGCTTTATCCCCAACTCGTACGGTCATATTTGAAGGGACCACTGTGATGAATGACGCTATAAAAGTTGAAAATCAATACCATAAATTATTTATAGTGATCTTGATAAAGTCAAACTCAAAACAATTTAATTAAAATCATTTGCATTACCTTTATTAATTGCATTGTCACCGTCCACTTCAGTAGGACTTTCCTCCGAGTCGACAAACGTAGACAAACATAAAATTGTTAAGAGTACACAAAAATGTCTTCTGGAATACATGTTTCCCCAATTGGCACCTATAATTATAATTAAACCAATTTAAAAAGTTATCGTTAGTTCACTTACTTCCAGTATTATGTTTTAGGCAATTATTGAAGTATAAAGCGAACCAGTAATTTTAAATTATTCTAAATACCTGCTGATTACAGATGATGGATGCAGCGATTCAATTGGACGTCGAACTACTGAGTTGCGTAAAACAAGGTTTAATTAGTGAATTTTAAGGACACTGTGTTGAACATTTCATGATCGAGCCATTTCAGATTACTAAATAGAACACGACAACACGTCTGAAATTCTTTCTTGTGACTGTGACAAAGTGACAACGGGACAGCGATTAACCCTTCAACAAGAATTTCAAAGTAATCATAGTTTCAGCGGTGAATTATTCATAGCCCACTGTTTACGTTATCTTTAAAATAAGAACCAGTTCAATTCTTAGGCTGCTGACAATTATGGATTAATGCTTACTTATAGCTTACATTACATTATATACGGTAAATGTGAGCAAGTACTTATGACTTATGACTTAAGTAGGTAGTGAAACAACAATCAACAATTTCTACACATTCAGCTTAACCTGGACAATCGCAGGGAACACCATAGTGAATACAATTGTAGCACACAGACAGAGTCACACACTAAAAACTGATTAATACTATTGTCTTGAAGTTTTCTGCATTTACATAACCAAATAGTACGTTTTGGACAGTTGATGTAATTAATTACTAGCACTAATCAGTGTATTAACATTCTCATTCCCCAAACTGCAATAGCAGTTTGGGGCTGCAACCTGAATAAATGTGATTTAAATAGAATTAGTAGAATAGAAAAACGATGTTTGTCCATTATCACAAAAACCAAAATTAGCTCTAATAATTATAAAACTGTACTTGATAAAAACAAAATGATGTCAATTATTGATAGAATCAGTCTCTTAAACCTTAGGTTAGGTAAATCATTCATCTCGTCCCCAAGATTTAAACACATTGTTAATTTTCAACCTAAAATATACACTAGAACGCGGTCAACCAATCACTTTAGATCCGTATTATGTAAAACCAAAAGGTATCAAAAATCAGCAGTTCCGTCGATAATTACTCAATTAAATAAGTTAAGCACAGAAGAAATACAAAAACTACTCAACAAATCTCTAATTTAATCGTGTAGTATTTGGCATCTTAACCATTAGATTAACGCCTACCTTTGTAATTACTATAAATGTTAATAATTCTAGCTATGCTATATTTACTACCTTGTCTGCTATCTTTGAGACTCTCTTACTCATTACTCCTAACTCTGTTATTATGTAATACTTGGTGTTTGTCTTATGTATGCTTTCCTGACAATAAACTATTATTATTATTATTATCTTCAGCTGTATATATAACTAAATGATTTGTTTGTCTTTATTGTAGAAAATGCCGTATCATTCATTGTCATACTCAGGTGGGGATAGGAAAGTATTTGATTACATGCTAAGTTATTATTACTTTTATCATGATTGTACTTAACACTTAAAGTTAACCAAAACCAGCTACTTGTTTATATTCCGTAATTAATGCATTCACAACTATACTACACAAACTACAAATGAATGCAAAAATTCTCCACTCACCCACTGTAGACTTGTACAGGCTAGAGTGGAGGACGGAGGGCTGGAGATATGATACTGAAGATGAGGAATACTGAAATGACAGCCACAGCCATTGAGAAGCATTGTGGGAGGAACTACTCTCTTAGTAAGATCAACATACAATGAAGGAAGACGTTTACGAGATTCAAGAAAGTAAGTAGTGTTTCTGTGTTTCTGTCTTCTTTTTACTAGATTCGGTATCGGTCATGGAGCCAGTTGCGGAGGCGTCATAATACTCTGCAGTTCTGGACTCTTGGAAATACTCGCACTTGCGATATATCATATCAGAATTGAATTCCATAAGTCACTGCGGCTGCCTGCAATGCAAATGCAACATTGCACAATCGTGAATTTGTCATTAAAGTTTATATTGCTCAATGATTTTCGAATTATAACCCGCGAGCGGAATTTTATACATTTATCTCAATCTTTTTTACTGCCTTTGCTTGCCACTTGTTACTTGACCGTTGACAATAATATTATTAAGGACAGTCAGCCGGCTGTGGTTTCCCAAAGTAATATTTTTAGAAGTCTCCCTCTAGATATCCCTGTCTCCACCAGTATCCACCGTGAATCGGCAGTTGAGCTAGCTAACTGCACAATACAGCTAGGAGGCGTGGATGGGGCGCTCAGAGCCACCGTAGCCCAACAAATGTTTTCATAACGGTTAAAATGTCAGATGTCAACGGTCAAAAGAATGTATTTTATTTCAGATTTTTTTCAGCGTCATTCCCATTCTTTCTTACCTTTCTTGTACAGTTAGACGCAGCCGGGCCAGAGCCAGAAGTGGACCAGACAAACTCTAATTAAGCTTGCATACTTAACTTTAAAGTGTTTCCCTTTTATCCTGTCTCTGCATCTCTCTCACTATCTTTGACTACCAATTATAATTATATATAATTATACTGCGGAGAATGGACAGCCACTTTGTAGCATCTGACGATCTTCCGGATATTATTATTGAAGATCTTCCGGATATTATTATTGTCGATAACCAGGTAATTTATTGTTTTTTGATCGCATTGTAAATTGCGATCAATTTAGAAAAAATGTTTTGAAAGGTTATTGGACCACCACTAGAACGCCACTATAAATATTGTTTCTTTAGAAATTTCTGCAATTATGTAACTATACAATAACTAGGAGTATGGCCAAACGATGAATCGTTTGGATCTTATCTGGCCACAATTAACCACTGTCACCCCACTCTAACGTCTCTAGGGTTGGTCATGGTGTGTGCCGCAAAAAAATCAAAAAGGATTATTTACAAATGAGCTAATGAAGTTCGTAATGGGGCCTGTAGTATGTATCCTGGCCGTACTCCTAGTTATTATAGATACTTACTAATATTCTTATTTGAAGTAATTTCCCAATAATAGGGGCGCTGCCCCCCCCCCCCACCCCCACATACCATACTGTGCAGATTTTTTTAAAATTTAGTTCCCCAGACCGAGGGGGTTCTTACAACACCCCAGTTGCATGGCAAATGGCCTTACTTGTTGTTATTATATATACCTACTAATATTCATAATTCCAATTCCAATGAGTTCTCATAACATGTAATTATCTCAAAAATACATTGGTGGACGTGACTTCTCTCCGTGGCTATTACATCATATCCTCGCCCCTTTTAATTATAACTCTGTACCACCCCCCCCCCACCCCGGCTAACGTTACCTGGTAGTGTGTAATCATACTTGTATTCCTGGCTGTTACATTATACCCTCGCCCCTCTTATTATTAGGAAGCTTATTACTGCTTATCGAATTTTAGCATCACGTTAAGCATGATTCATTACTAAACTCCAGAGAAAAACTATTTCCTTTCCCCCCAACGTCCCTCTAGGGGTAGTAACGGTCTAGCCAGAGACATACTCTACTACTCTCTCATCATAAATGGAATTCTTAGTATTATTAACGCTTAATATTATTCATATTTTCAGTCTGTTGGTCATGGTATGTGGCGCAGAAAAATCAAACGGGATAATTTTTAAAAATTTGCTAACATAATATTCATAATTCCAATCAGTTCTCAAAACTGGGGGGGGGGGAGCGCTGCTTCTCTCCTGACCACACACCCAACGTCCCCTTCATACTCAAGTCACTCATCATTAACATTTTATAATGTCGATACATAGATATTTCAATTAACATCCACGGACACTATTAACCATTTATACTATAGTTTACTATGTGTCTAGATGTTTTCCTCCTGGACATTATCCTCCCAGGTCAAAATCCCCCCGGGTATTATCATACCAGGAAATTTTCCTCCCAAATCGTACAGAGGACATTTTCCTCCTAGCATACAAAACATATGCCAAAACGAGCGAGTATTCCTATACGATTTTTTGCTTAGTTTTACTCTTTATAGCCGTGTACCTTTTTTTTACTATGACATGTGTTGTATTACCTAGCTGAAGTTATATTAATGTACAATATATTATTTAGTTACCATATGCTGATAAGATTTTAATGATTATTTTAAGCATTTTTATATAGTTCATATTCCAATTTTATATTTAAACATTTGAATTCATTATCTGTAGTTTGATTTTGTTTTAATAATAGAAGTAACAATGCAGTACATTAATTTCTGAAAGTCAAAGTTGAAACAGAACATAAGATTATTAATGTCCATTTTAATTATTTGCTTCAGTACCTAAACTCAGCATAAGTTTTACTTTATACGTATAATCTATTGAAAACGAATTTCTGTTCATAATTATTGTAGATTCTATATTGGTGTTTAATAAAGCATTGTTTGCATTGAAGGAAGACTACAAGATTTTTTCAATAATACTGACATAACAATCGTTGCCTTTGATGAATAAATAGTTGCGTAATCTTTACATCACAACAAAATGGGATAAGGAAAATTTTGGTACCTACTTCAGCATAAGATTTCTGCATATTATGGATTACATCTATGAGTACACAAATTTTTCGTAAAGGAAAACTCGCTCATTTTGGCATGTGTTTTTAATGCTAGGAATACTGAGAGGAAAATGTCCTCTGTACGATTTAGAAGGAAAATGTCCCGGGGGGATAATATCCGGGGGGAATTGTGTCCTGGGTGGATAATGTCTGTATAACTTGGCCTCCACCTACTTTTTTATGTATTTTTAATAAAAGTTTTTTACATGCGTTGTAGGATTGCCATGGCCTAAACTTCGATTTCGCACAGTGGTCATCGGAGTATGATACTGAGGAAGTGGAAAAAAATAAGAAGAAGAAGGAAGAAGAAAAAATAGCGGAAGTGAAAAAGAAACAGGAAGATATTAGATCTGCTCTCCAAGAGTTGAAAGAAAAAAAAAGACAGAGAGCCATTGAAGAGAAATTGAAAAAAGATGAAGAAACAACAAAAAGGTTAGCGATTAAACTACAAAGAGAAACAGAAAAAGACCGTAAGTACGAAGAAGAAAGGCAAAGAAAAGAGAAGCAGAAATCATTAAAAGAAGAAGAATCGTCTTGGAAGAGACAAGAAAAAGAGCGTGTGGAGGAAGAAAGACGAGTATTGCTGGAGAGAGCGAGAGAACACAGCAAACGGGTTCAAGAAATTGAAAATAAAGCGAAGGAAAAAAGAGAAGAACAATTAAAGGAATTTAAAAAAATTGATGAATTTATAGGTAATGCACTGAAATTGTGAAATTTTATTCTTATTTTGAAAACTTAAGCCAGATTTTCTTAATTATTCCCGCAGTTAAAAACATATATAGAATGTACAAGCATTGCGGCCATTGGTTGTCACCAATGGGTCGTCATTACAAATTAACAAATTTTCTGAAAAGTTTTACAGGCACCGAGACCACATTGGTGACCACCAAAGGCCGTACTGCTTGTTATTATATATATCTACTATTATTCAGAATTCCAATTAGTTATCAAAACTGGGTAGCTGCGCCCCTCATACCCCCACCCCGCTAACTTGTAACTAATGTAATCATACTTTTCTTCCTGGTTGTTACATCTTATCCTTGCCCCTCTTATTATTAGGAAGCGATGACGTTATGCAAAATTCGGTCATGACCTTTAACACTCACCCAAGTTTTCTGGAATGTAATTATGAATATGTAATAAGTAAGGGTATCTATATTCTCTCCCACAAAATTTATAACGCTATTATTTGAAGCGCCTTACCTTAACTCATCGTCAGTAGAAAACATGAAACCAAATTGTAAATTGTTACTGTTAATGTAAATGGTTCTGAAATAGTGATTGTTATTGTGAAGTCTAAGCGTATAGGATTGTGATTGTAACTGTAAATAAAATAATTTACAATACAATACTCTCACAATTTATGTGCACTATTTATAGGTGAAATTGAAGAAGATGTGCATGACTTACGGCAAAAAGATAATGAAGAAGAGAGGGAAAAAATTGAGGCTGAAGAAATGAAGAGGGGGCAGGAAGAAGAGGAACTTCAGATGATATTTGATGAATGTAGAAATGTAGAGGCAAAGGCGTATTCTAAAGATGTCTGGACCGATAAAAAAAAGGAAAAAAAGGAAGTTGAACAGAAACGGCAGGAAAAAGCTGAAAAAAAGAAAGACAAAAAAAAGAAATTGCGAGAAGAATCGAAGAATAAATTAAAGTTGGTGAATAGTAAATTGGAGGAGGAGAATAGAAGGTTGAAAAAAACCATACGGCAGATGGAGAAAGAGAGAAAAAAATTTAACTGGCGTAGTGGTGGAAAAAGAAGAATTGTAGTTCGTGAAAGTGAAAGTGACAGTAGTCAAAGTGGAGTGATCGAAGAAATCACCTTAGACAGTGAAGAGGAAAGTGAAGACAGAAATAAAAAAGTCAAAAGTGGTTCAAGCGTTCCCTTGCCCCTACTTCCGAAGCCGATAGCTCGTTCAAAGTCTCAAGTACTCCCAAAATATTTGGATAAAGAAGGTAATTGTACTTATACGTATGTAGTTACTAATTATTCCTTGCTAATTTGCAATTTACAGTTTTTACGATTTTTTGTTCCATTTACATTATTTTAAAAATTGTGCAAACTTTTCTGTTTAGATTATTTTAAAAATGCACAATGCTCTATTTACATGCTTTAAGTATCACACGATATTCATGTATTGTTTTTAGCTAGTACATCTCCTATTTAGTTCAAAAATGGGTCATTTTGATTCTTCAAAGGCGATATCCTACTATTATGCGAACATATGGTGTCATATTTATTTTAATAAAGTTATATTTTTCTGTTTTCTCTTTTAGGAAATGAAATCTCGCGAAATCGCTATTTTCGAAGCAATTGTACGAAAGCCTACATATGTCCAGTGTGTGATAAGGTTTTGCGACGTAGTGATACGTTAAAAAACCACATTTCAAAGTTACACCCGATTCATGTAAAATAGTATCAGTGACTGTACTTGAGGAGAGAAGTAAAATGTTCTATTTAAATGTTGAAAAATGCGAAACAAATGGCTAACCCTGCTGAAGAGAAACCGTGGATATCTGCAAGTGACTTAATATCTTCCAATTAAAAGGCTACTAAGAAAAAAGTGGGACGTGAAAATGTTTTATTACAGAAAATATAAATACAATACGAATAGACTACATTCTTCTTACTCGGTTCTACCAAAGAAGTATACTACTCTAGTTCTAGCATAATTTTGGTACTTTGCTTTTTTAGAATAATACAAATTAAAATTATCATTCTGCAATAAAATCACTCTTAACCTAACTGATCCGAGACTCAGAGACAGAAAATGCTAAAAACATTATCTATTTTAAATATTTCACTTTTTGAATTTTTTGCTTTGGTTGTCTGTCATATTGTGCCGTTGCGGGATGAAAATTAGATTCGTATCCAAATGATTCCACAGTTGAATTTATAAGTAATAAGTGTCTTAGATTATTACAAGATTTCAAAGTAATAAGTTTAGCCAGTTTGATGTTCTAATTAACGTACCACATTACTTAAGTAAGTACTATCTCCTTATAACTATACCGAATTTTATCATTAGAAGTGTATGATTAGAAGTTTTTAAAACTTGTAAAATGTTCTAATTAAGTATTTTTCTGTACATGCTTACTGTAGTATTTGATTTGAGTCATTAATACCTTCTTTTAAATAAGTAACCACGAAAAAAATTAGTAATTACCAATATTACAATTAATGTACATACTTCTTTTGACTAAAAATTGTTACAGTATAACGAGGCGTTTTGAAGTGCCTACTGAATTTCTAATGTTTAAGTGATCTTGTATTTATTAAATTGGTCTAGATTTTCAAAAGTGTGAAAGTTTAAGGTGAAGCTTTAACGTTTTGGTATTCCAAATTTTTTGATTTTTGAAGTGGAATAAAATATAGCACTTAAATGAAGAAGATAAAAAAATAATAAGTAATAGTATTGATTTATTGCGTTTTGGTCAATGAAATGTTTATGTATTTAATTATATTACTATATTTGAGTGCTGGATTTACTTGGATTCATTTACACCATTCAGCATTTGGTCACCTCTTTCAACATCCGCCTTGGTCATTGTCACGTCAAGTGCATAAAGGCCATAGCGTGGCAGGGTGGTTAGCTCACGGTAGGATCATACTGTAGGGCCTAAGTGAATTTGCTATGTTGAACTCTGACTTTTCACACTATAACCTCCATATTATGCAGTTGGTTGTTCAATTCAGTTCATATTCCCTCCAAGCCGTAATATGTTGTTAAAATATAGTTGCATTCCAATTTTAAAACGATCCCACCGAAGACTCAACTCATTTCTTAAATTCATGTTTTTCTGTTTCTTGAGTAAATCCAAGATTTCGACAAGTGTAAAATGTTCTATGTATATTTATGTTTTCAAAATGTGCAAAATGTTTTATTTACCAGTTTTGGAAAAGCTCATACTGTACTACTTACTCATTTCAGAAGTAAAAATATTGTTATTGTTGTAAATATTGTAAATAACGTAAAGCTTAAAATAGCTCCCCGGGAGTTAGCTCAAACTTTCCCTCAAAAACCTGGAGTTACAAGGGGCCCGGGAGTTGCTAGAGACCCGGGAGTTACGTGAAGGTTAAAGCAGGGTCAGGTAAAATTATTGTGGTATCAAGGAGGCGGTACTACAAAAAATCGACATGCCTGCTTGGCGATAATCTATATGCGCTTCAATGAATCTCAATTTTTGTACTGAAGAAGCTGTTTACTGTTGAAGTATTGAGTAAATAAAGTGTACGTAAAGATTGGCAATTTCATAAAAAGAATAATAAATTATAATGATAGCCGATGGATGGAAACATTGATCAGTGGATAAATTAACTATTAGTTGTCAGAAATGCGTACCCCAGGGGGAAGGCATATGTCACGTAAGGCAACCTAAATACAGTAATACGCTAGGAGTTAAGTACAAAGATGCGCGTTGGGGTTACAATAGTAATGTAAACGCTGATGCGTGTTTACGTAAACACGTAGTGTGTTGGCATTACGATTGTACCCCATCGCGCAAATTTGTAATGTCAACACATTACGTGTTTACGTAAACACGCATCAGCGTTTACATTACTATTGTAACCCCAACGCGCATCTTTGTACTTAACTCCTAGCGTATTACTGTATTTAGGTTGCCTTACGTGACATAGGCCTTCCCCCTGGGGCTCGATATGAGCTACATAAATGTCTTTTCAGCTTCTGAATAGAACATTTTGAACTTTTAAAAACTTTCCCACTGCCACCACTACCCCCACTGCGACTACTCGCAACAACAGAACCAGTATCTGCGTCTAAAACCCGGACTTTCCCTTCTCTGACATTCCCTAATGTCACGTTCCCTACCCACGCTTTCACTACCTGGCCTTTTCCTATAAAATACAAGCACTGAACCTTATAAAAGAAAAATTGAGTCAAATATTTTTTCGGATGCTTCAATAATTTGTAGGATTTCCTACTCCATGGATGTACCGTCATTCATAAGCTTGTCCATGTTAGTAAACTCGCTATTAAACTCGATCTCGCTCTCGTTATTCACTTTCTTGTCATTTGTACTAGCACTTGTAGTAGATATTATACAGGCTGGATTTTCATAGTGACTTAAGCTGTCTCTCTGAAGGTGCTGGATCTGCTGATTGTCATCCGTAATATTGTCCTCATCCACGTCGTCCGCCTTCTTAATTTCCTTGTCCAGGAGCTCACTGATGAGCAATTACTTCTTGAGATTATCGTACAATTCTTGCAGGTCACTCACATCCCGCTGGAGCCTCTCCACTGAGCGGTGAAGAATCATCTTTTCCTTCCTCTGAAATCCTATGGCACGGTTGGACTCTTCTAATTTCAGGATCGACATAGTGATTTGTTTTTCTAAATTTATGGCCGTGTGCGTATTCGGATTTGACACTTTCTCGAAACATGTAAATAGAACATTTTGTACTTTTCTGAATCAAGTAAAAAGAACTTGGAGGAGATGCATTTTTTTGTGAAGTGACCCTCGCCCTTTTACCCTCATAGGTCTCATCAAAACGGTCTCCAATCAAGTGTATAGTGTGCTCCAATTTCTGACTACTTTTTGTGCTGTGTAAATATAAGCCCCAGACATAATTTAAACTCAAAGCCAGTACATTCCAGATCGGGGACGATTATATTCAGGCAACTGCTCGACAGGTCCAACGGAAGCGACTGCGGGACATCTATCATAAATATAATGGGTGCATACTTCTTGAATTGTTGCAGCGTAGACAGCCTGTCAAATGTCAAGTCGAAAAATTTTGGTTTTATGATGACTCTGACCTTATGATAAAACCTGGAATTTCCCTACCTGGACTTTCACTACTGTGACGTTCCCTACCCGGACTTTCACTACTGTGACGCTCCCTACCCGGACTTTCACTACTGTGACGCTCCCTACCCGGACTTTCACTACCTGGGCTTTCTAATTGACCTGGCGTCTATTAGAAATCTAATTTTAATTCTTAATCTAATTTTCCAAATGCAGTATTTAATTGTGCTTGTTGTTCCACCTTAGCCTCTTACCCGGGTATAACAGAATTCTGTGTGAATACTAGCGTTCCAATTTCTAATTCTAATAACACTGAATTACATTCCTTGGAAAATCCGCCACTATTAGTCACAGTAGTGAATGCTCTGAATTTCATTTTTGAGTATCCAGCCCTTTTTTGGGAACCACCAGCGCTACTACTTCCAAATCAATATTTGCTACCAACGATGAATTTCATCTGAATAATTTTGATGATAAAGATTTTCCTCTTTGCTCAAAATGTGGACTATCCATTCAGCAGCTTTACCTCACGTATAAAGAATTTACTTCACTTCTAGAAAGTGAGGGAAGAATCATTAAGGCAATTAATGAAAAATTGGCCTCTTGTAATAGTATCCAAATCTACAAATATACAAATGATAAAGAACAACGTAATCTCATTCTAGAAAATACTGAAAACGCTAAAAAAGTAGACGCAAAAGTAATACAATCTAAATCGCAGCTACCGTTTGGAAAACGTGGCCCAGGTAGGCCAAAAGGTCCAAACCGACCCAAGAATGTGAAACAGCGAGCAAAAAACAGATTAAATCCTAAATCGAAAATTAAACCTAGTCCGTCGTCAGTGTCTCCTTTTAAAAAACACATTTCGTCATCAGCTGCAGCGAGAAAGGTCTACAAAAAAGTTACAAATGATTTTTTTTTAAATATTTTGAGGAAAGGATTCTATATTCTATTCCACTTAATTTTTTTTCATTTCATTTCATAAGTAAGTAGCTCTGGGTCAGACAACTCACTGACACACTCACTCCCTTGAATTGTGTGAAAAGTATTATAGATGTGGAGACATTTTTTTTTCAAATAATAATAAATTACTCAATCCAAATTTTGTTAAAAAAATACTAAAAAGAGAATGAAGATTCCTAATATATGTATATCAACAAATTATAGATTAAATTTTAATGGTAGTAATGCTATTTAGGGTTATATTATAATTACGTATGTGGCTTTCAGAAAATTATTATAGAAAAAACAGGATGCTCAACAACAACGGGAAAGACGTCCCTTTAATTAAGTTACAATTAGTAATAATATTATTATCATTACTTGTATTTAGTAATTTAGTCTGTTGTTTTGTTTTATTGTGTCATTTAGTAATGTTATTATTATTGTTTAGAAGGTTCTTGTTTTTAGTTTTTTTTCCACACATGATTTTACAATTTGCAAAGTATCGTTATTATATATGTAGGTATGTATATATTATTCTATGTATAATTATATCTATATAATTACGGGTCACATAATTGAGAAGCAAGTGAGAAATCAAAAATCAAAATCTACGCTGCCCTTGAGAATAGCAGCAGCCTCAACCTCAATCAACAATGTTAGACATGATTAATTACCAAGTGATCTAAAATACAACCAATTACATCATAATATATTCATTTTCAATGTCATCTCTCACTTCAAACAAAATTAAGTCCTTTTAGTTTTAACGTAGCTTCATTTTGTACCATGTTATTAGAGTTAATGGTTACTGGCGTGTGTGTGTGTGTAATAAGTAATAATTATACAGGAATTAGGAATTGATGCTGGCATGTCTGGACGTTAGATTAATTATATTAATTTATATGGGAGCGCGTTTTTGTCCCAAGAGGAAAAATACTATTGACAAAGTCTCATTTAGTAGAACATTTGTGTACTGATTGTAACGTACTTAAGTCAAAGGTACATACATTAATCATGAATAAAATAGCAGATAATTAAAATAAGGAGCATACTTTATACTACAAGGTTAGTGTACATACAGAATAGAAGTAAAATTTAAGATTTAACTCCTAAAGATGCAGACGCACTAACACCACTTTGAAGGGATTTACTACTACCGTAACTTATATTATTGTGATGACTTTGATTTTGATGCTGATGCTGGTACTGATGATGCTGTGGTTGTTGGTACTGATGATGCTGTGGATGCTGATACTGATGTTGCTGTGGATGCTGATGCTGGTGCTGATGATAGCTGTGTCTATTTGGATGAGGAAGTACTAGTAGTAAAGGTCCAGCAGAACTATTTGACTTGGTTAAAAGTCTACAGATAGCTTCAGCTTCTGGGAACGCTTCTCTTCTTCCTCAGGAGGTAAAAGTTCTCTTTCTGGGATGTATCTTTCTGGAATATCGATCTTATTAGGCTTTCCAAGAACACGATCGATAAGCCCCTCGTCAAAATCAAAATCGTTATTTGTTGAACTTGACTTTACTGGGGTTGGACGACGACACATCAGTTCAAAGGGGTCCATCCGTCCATTATACACCGACTTTGGTGAATTATTCTACTCCCACTACTGAAAACAGAAAAAAGAATTTTTAGTACCAACAGTTATAACAGAAATAACTGCATTAAGTTTTTAACTTAACCGGAGTTTTGGACAATGTACATCGAGTCGATTGCTGTATAAATGTTAGAACCAGACAAGAACAAGCCATTGCAGAAACGATACAATAGTTACTGAAATACAAAAAACGGTAACAATATAATTATAACGTAATCTTAAACCTAATAAAATAAATAAAACTCCATATGGTATATATAGGTATTGTACATATTATTTTCAAATATCATTCAGCGTGTCTTCAATTGCTTGTTGTTGTCTGGTTCTAACATTTGTACAGCAATCAGTTTCTATGTGCAGGATATATTAATTAGACCAATTAATTGTAAAGATAATATCTATATAACTTTTGAATATCATTTTTGAACGACCATCTACAATTATACCATGTTTTATCATTAAAAATAATAGCATTAATAAACCATTTCAACGATGCCATGTGGTGCATTCATAAATATTGTCCATGCAATTTATTTCTGCATTAGCCATGTGTAGCAAATGTCCTAGGTTGGGGTTTGGGTAGCAAATGTCCGTTTACCATTTTTTATAAGTTGAGTGAAGTACAAAATACTAGATATTTGGAATGGTTTTCAACTACGCCCAGTCATATTTCTTTGAGGGCAACTTACTTATGGTAAGAATACAATTTCGATTCGCTAGATAATATTTACTCAAATTTGTAACTCTGAGCTCTTACGGAGTCAAGATTCGGATAAAACAGGTTAACTCGTATCAATTAAAATTCATTCAGATGTGAAAAATAGAATGAATTACCAGAATAAAGATTCAATTTAAACACTCAATAATATATCTTTTTTATATTGACAGATACAAGGGTAACACAAGCTATTTAGAACTTTTAAGTAAGTGAATATTTACTAAAACGTAATCATATATTTCCCTGTTGGTGGGTTCTGAATATTTTAACAAGGATTACCAGATTAGCTAACTATAACCTATATAACTCAAACAGTTACACCATCGGTTCATATGTTTTAGCTAGTTGATTTTATATTATGATTACATATTTTTTAATTCTCAATACTTGCATAATTATCTGATCTTAACTATACGCCTAATATAATATATAGCTGTACTCACTCTACTCTTTAAGCTGTAAGTAGGAGAAGGGGGGGGGGGAATGCCCACGAAACGTTTTTGAATTTAGTGTCATACTGCTCAGCCATCTTTGCGTTCATAGCATGTTCATATTCTTCAAAAATACTAAGTAAAAAATAAGTAAATACTTACTTCTGCTACTATTCTTGATATAAATTTTTCTTGAGCTTCTTGCCACAGCTCTATGGTAGCAGAATTCAACTGGGCCAATCTAGTTTTCATATTAAATTGCTGAGTCTCAGGGGAAGAGAAATCAACGCCATTCATTCGCTTTCTAGTCGGGCATTATTCCTGAGTAAATCCAAGCACTGAGTGTAAGACTCCCATATTTTTGTGTACATTCGTTCCCCTCCATGTCCAAGTCCCCATTCTCCAAGAACCGATTCTAAAAATCTCCAATAGCTTGAAGAGCTTTTTCTTTTTGTTTTGGTCTTACGATGACTCTTATTTTTAAAAAAATATGTAAATAGAACATTTTACACTTTTCGAAAACATGTGTTTAATATTTCATTCATGTCATTTTGGTTCTAGCTTAAGTTGAGTATAGGTCATTTTGGCTCTACCTTAAATTGAGTATGGGTAATTTTGGTTCTAGCTTAAATTGGAAATGGTTAAAAAAAATTATTACCACTTTCCACAAATATTTGGGCCATGACAAGACCGCAGCAATATTTCCACAGGTGCAACGCTATTGAACGTTACAAAAGAATATCCCCCTCGAGATTGTCCATATCCCGATGCGTAGTTGTGAGTCCTGCTTCCTTCTACCTAGAAAATAAATATAATACATATAGTTACCAATCGCCTGTAGAAGTACAGGACTGTTTTAAAAATATTAATTCATGGGGTGAGGTGAATAAGCTATGTCTTAAAATAACAAAATGAGAAACACTTGTGAAATGTTAACTAGAAAAGGAAAATGACCAAGGGGAAAATGTCCAGGGAGAATTTGTCCTACAACAATAATTACCTCGAATATCGAACAGTTCATCATTACTTAGAGCACCGGCTTCGTCAGTCTCTTCTGCTTCTTCTTTTAAGTCCACTAGTCTCCACTAGTCCAATAGAATATTTTGACCTTTTCAAAAATCATGTAAATAAAATATTTTGACCTATTCAAAAATCATGTAAATAGAATATTTTGACCTTTTCAAAATTATGTAAATAAAATATTTTGACCTATTCAAAAATCATGTAAATAGAATATTTTGACCTTTTCAAAATTATGTAAATAAAATATTTTGACCTTTTCAAAGAGCGCGTAAATAGATTATTTTGACCTTTTCAAAAAGCGAGTAAATAGAATATTTTGACCTTTTCAAAAAGCGCGTAAATAGATTATTTACCTTTCCAAAAAGCACGTAATTACAATATTTTAACCTTTTTTTACCGATTCTGAGACCTGGTGATTGAATGGAAATGTAGGTAGATTAAACTGAAATTTCCGACGACTCGGAGGGTGAACTAGAGTCGCAAGAAACTGATGACAAGCTAGAGTCCGAATAATTTGAGGACGAGCTAGAGTCCGAAGAATCTGAATCCGAGCGGGAGTCGGAGGAATCTGAATCCGAGCGGGAGTCGGAGGAATCTGAAGATGAACGGGAGTCCGAGGAAGAATCTGAGGAACTAGAGTCTAAACTTAAGTTGTGGGATGCACAGCAGTCAACACGTGGAGAATATTTTAAATCTTTAGTGATATTAGGACCCCGATACAATCTTTTGATATCCCTTAATAAGTTTTGAAACTTTACGCCTTTATTAAGGGAGCCATGAACGAGCTCCAATCTCCTTTTATACAGGAATCGAGCTATATAAAGGTTGATTGCTCCTGAAACATATAATAAAAAATCCAAACAAAGTTAATTATCCAACATAAATTGTATGCGTGTTTATACGGTACAAATAGGTAGTTAGGTAGGTACTTACTTGGCTTGCCGGATCTTCTACAAAATGCTTTCACTTTACTCCACTGACATTCGATGCCATTCGTATGGATTTCGGGAAATTCACGGTTGACGAAATTGTATTTATGGCATACTGTTGAATGGTCTAAATACCCTAGCCTCTCAACGCCTCTGTATGAAGCAAATTCATCTGTTACAATTAGTGATCCTTGAGCTACATACTTCGACAGGGCTGAAAATAAAGTTTCTCGTTTTCTATTTTTAATTTGTATTAAAAAGACCCTCCTAGCTGTTGTTCGCTCGACTCCTCCAAACAACCAACAATCTTTGGGGCTTTTACCTCTCCCGTATTTTCTTTTAAACATAAACGTTTCATCTAATTCAACCTGAATCCCTCTCCCACCGATTTGTTTAAAATTTTTATTCGAAGTACGGCACACTTGGTTAATTAATGCATCCATTTTAGTAACTGTTTTTGATGAAGAAACTACATTTAAAATTGAATCTTCCGATTTGATTTTAAAAAACCAATGGATGAGTATATCAAAGTGCTACAGAATAAAAAATAAAACCATGTTAAACGAAATTGATTCTCCAAAATTTCTCCAGTTCAACAAAGGTAATTTTATTTAAGTTAAACTTATTACTACTATCACTCATATTTTACCTGCAGAAAACTTATGTTGCACACGTCGAACCAAGTTCCGGCCAGCGGATTTATTTTTTTTGGATGAATATGACATTTGCAGTAGCAATATAAACTATAACCGGGTTTTGTGTTGTCGTTAATCTTGAATAGTAAATTATTTGAACATGGATGTTGACATCTTCCTTTGGGCAGCATTTTGAAGTGCTTGAAAAATTCCAATGCTTTTTTTTCTGTATTAATTGCTCGCAATAGTTTAGCGAAACCTACCCTTCTCTCGTCTATCATTTCGAATTCCATTTTTACCGTTAGTCAGTAGTTGATAATTACAAAACGATCTACATACTACTTTCCTATAAAAACTGACAATGATTAGTGTAGCACAGCACTGGCGACTGCTATTCCTTGTTCACAGACTGAATAGTAAGTTCACAGTATCAAGACTAAATCTTGGCAAGCAAATTTAAATTTTAACTATTTTATTTTATTGTTTTTACGTGGTAATTGGTGATCATAGTAGTCCGTTTATATATGCAAACATGTCCTGCTTTGAAACTGTGGGACTAGTGAAAAGAATTCCTTAATTATTGATTATATTGATTATGATTTGTGAATCAAAGTAAAACTTTTAATAAATAAGTCACTCTACCACTGCACATATCTTCAACAGTCAAAACTCCTCAAAATAATTAATAACTGGAAATTGTTCAATATACCAACCACAAAAACCACACTCCTACAGGAGTATCGGTAATTTGAACATATTGTGTCTTAAAATTTAATTCCCACGATCAACCACAGACGACAGATAAAGAACTTTTAATAATATAACAGAGCCGCGACCCAGCCAATAGTGAATATAGTGTTCCAAAACTTTTGAAGTGAGCTTTTAAGTCAGTCAACTATACAATTCACATAGTAATTATAGGTGCATTATTAATGATGGTTTATATATGACTTAAAATTCCAAAATTCTCAGATTTGGCAGTGCACCTGCCAGTGCTTCAAATGGAACGTCAAAACACCACCGGCTTCTTAATTTAAATTCATAATAGTGTAACACTTTAAAACTAAGCATTGAGTGACTGATTATGTTACTAACAATAACAAACCTTCGGCAAAGTTAAACACGCAAAGTTCACACACACACATTACCAATTTACTTACTTCACTTCCTTCACAAATAATATAATCATTTAAATGAATAAAGTACCCCCTTTAGTTGGTACTTACTTAAGTCAATCTGGCCAGCACTTACTAAAGTGGAATTGGTCAGCACTTACTAAAGTCAAACTGGCTAGCAGTTACTAAAGTTGCGCAGCACTTATCAAAGTAACCCCTTATTATATTCAATAGTTAGTGGTTACTAGAGGATCTATCCCCATTTATAATCATCACATAAATACTCATAAGAGTTTAATTATTAATTCACAGAACTATTTATAATTTTTGCAAACCACACTATTAAAATATAGTGTATTGTATACTGAGTCGTACGGCTGTTGCAGTTGTAAATCAGTGACTGCCTAGTAATAATCCGGGTGAATCACGAGGGATTTGATTTTAATATAATTTTTGCTTTTGGTACCTTATCGCACTTATCACTGACAACTAATTACTGACTTGGTATTTATAATAACTACCCGATTAATAAATGCAATTTAAAATTGTGTCACCCGAGGAACATTAACAACTTTACAATTCCAAATTGTAAATGTAATTATATTAAAATACATAAATATGAAATACACTCGCAATTTATAACATTACATCACGGAGTACTCCACCTTTATAAATGCAATACGCTACACACGCTATCTGATATTTGTATTGTGGCAGTTAGCTCTAGCTCAACTGCTGATTGACGGTGGATACAGATGGAGACACGGATATCTAGATGGATACATCTGAAAAGATTACTTTGGGAAACTACAGCCCAGTCAGCCAGTGCCAGTGGCAATACTGGCAATTGACATTTGACACCTACAATCTTCAATTTATTGGTGCAGTGCAGTCATGGTGTAATCAGATCGCTAGTTATTATTGTTATCCTAGCCGGTGCTCTACTTACCTGAAACCTATGATAACTGAAAATTGAACGGATTGAACCACATAACCACATTGCTAATGATTTTATTTGAAATGTAAGCAAGTTTTGTTCGAATCTGATAAAAGCTTGCAAAGTTGGTAGTCAGCTAGAGTTACAATTATTACAAATCATACAGTCCGATTCGAGTTCAGTTGCTCAGTCAGTAATGTTAAAGATATTAGTGTGAGTCGTATTGTCATTTATTTTCTTACATACTATTTTGATACGAAAAGAATACTTAATATTCTTTGTCCTGAAATGCATTTCGAGTAAATTAACTGCTGTAATATTATCGACCAAATCTTGGTGGTGGGAGCGTTTATATTTATACTAGCAGAGGAATATGAAAATTACTCTACACCAGTGTCCTTTGCCTTTATTTGCGTCAAGTAATTTATTTTTATTTTATCTTTCTTTAGTTTTAGTCGTATCATCGTGAGCTATATGGAATGAATTGTGTACTACTTCTGACCCAGGTAAGCAGTACTTTATCCAAACGTAAATATTTAAAGCTCAGATGATCAGAAAGTGTTAATTTTAAATAGTCTACTGATATTTTTTTGTCTTCTTGTAGAGTACGCATTGTGTATGTGATATACACAATTTTTGGATCTTGCCGATGTCATGGGTTGCACACATGGGAACATTGTACCTATTTTACTAGTCCTCCACGTCTTATTCGCAATTTTCAAGCCACGTGAATTTCCTTGCTCTACATTCAATAGTATTGAAACAAATCAAATTCAATTTGAATTGGTAGCCACAAATTTTCAAAATGATTCCAAAAACGGCACCAAAGCTCAGACGAAGTGTTCTATTTATCCAATATTCAGTCGTATTCAAATTGGATGGAAGGAAATCACAAATATTTCATCAGTAGCAGAGGACTTTGATATTAATGACAAAGGAAACGTAGTTTTTCCTGACGTTCAACTGGGAGGCAGTTGGGAGCCAAAATGTTTTCCAGTTCACAGCATAGCGATTATTGTTCCGTATCGAAACCGTCCGGAACAGCTTAAGAAATTTTTATTGTACATTCATACTTTCCTACAACTCCAGGATGTACGTTACAGAATTTTTGTTGTTGAACAATTGAACCCAGCAAATTTTAATCGAGGGAGATTGTTGAATATAGGATTTGTGGAAGCTTCAAACTACGGAAAATTTCATTGCTTAGTGTTTCATGATGTTGACTTGCTTCCTGAGAGTTTACAAAATATATATGCTTGTACGAAGCATCCGCGTCATATGAGTGCTGTTGTTGATAATTTCAGGTACGTGAATTGTTATTTTGAATATCTAATTTGCTCAGCGCGTATGCACTGATTTCCAGGAGTAGGGAGTACTAATAATTACAGTACTATTATGCATTATTAATGAAAAAATACGTAACAATAGACGTAAATATTTTGTCACTCCTTAGTGATATGTATGACATTAAATAGTATGGCTTGATAGTGTGTTAATTAAACGTAACGTATCTTTCTTAAATTTGGTGTGACTTTAATTTAGATTGTTTTTAGATGTTTCTACTAAAAGCTTTGAAAAAATTGGAATACAATTCCGATTTTTCATTATTCGTTGGAAATATAAAAGCAGTCAACAAGTTTTCGGAAAAAGGGCTTTATGAACATGTGCCTTGCGTCACTTATATCGATGAGGCTTTTTAGGCTGTCGTAGTTGTAGGGTTGTAGGGCAGTATTAATTCTGTATTTAGAATAAAGTTGTCTTTGTCTCCTATTTGGCATTGAAATCAAGGTTAAAAGGTTTTTTATTTTTTTTAGATATACTCTCCAGTATGATGACCTGTTCGGTGGGGCTGTTTCCATCTTAAGTGAACAATTTAAATTAACGAATGGATTTTCGAATAATTATTTTGGATGGGGAGGAGAAGATGACGATTTCCGCAGACGGTTAAAACTTAAAAATATTGACACTATCCGGTTTGGGGCTGATATTAGTTCGTACCGTATGTTACCGCACAAAAAGGAAGCTCCCAGTGAGTCTAGATTTGAAATGTTGAAGTCAATGGAGTCAAGCTATACCATGAATGGACTCAACAATTTACAGTACTCTGTTGTTCAGTACAAAACTTTGCCTTTGTACACTTTAATTCAAGTTAACTTTGGCAATGTCTAAGCCCTAAGTAAAATAGTTCGTATTATTTTTATAAGTTAAAATATAAAGTAAGAATATTAGTCGTTATAATTATCTTGCGCTGTTCGTGGAGTTGATAACCTGTTTTAATGCGTGCTGTAAGTGCTGTTTTATTGTATGTTTTTAAAAGATAGCAAGTTTTTCAAAACATTTTTCATCATAAGTTATGTACAAATAGATAATTATGATGAAATATTAAAGGATATTTACAAAGGCTTATATATGTATATCAATCATGATTTCTAGATGTCGGTCTCTGTTAAGTACGTTTGGCATTTATTCAATATGTCTTTCAAATTTTATTCCATTGTTATTACGTAACAGAGATTTATCTCAGATCCTTCGGGATTCTACACCCGGAAACCAATATTATTATGAGTTAGTATGTTCGTAAGATTTTAAAAAATGACAATTAAAAATCGAAGCCAATGATAAAATCAAAATATTTTATTTATTGGCACAAAACTTGGTTATGTGAATGAACACATACAGAGTGGTTATTGCTTAGCGTGTAATTTAGTTCTGAAGTAAACTGCTGCTTTTTATGTAAAGTGCAAATCGAATCAAAGTTCGAAGAGAGGTTTCAAGCATTCGGTCAATTCGGTGGGTGCCGCTATTATGCCAACTGTATTTTCTATTTATGTGTGTAGATAAAAAACATGAACATCCTGAATTAATGAAAGCCGTTCTCTAATAAGAAATCACAGGCTAATGTAAATTTTTGACACGAAGAACTCCCTTCAATTCAAATTTTCAATCACTGTGAATTGTGAATACTCTTACAGTCAAAAAGCATAATAATTCTTGCAGCTGTATTAAAATAAAATGGAAGATTTTTTCGAAAAACATTCTTATTTCAACTCCATTAAAGAATAAAAACAGTTTGTATGTAGACACAAGGAACCCAAAACCACTTGCTGTGAAAACCTACCACCCAGTGACTCAGTCCTGTCATAAATACAGATTTTTGTGTATAGAGCATCAATGATAAGTTTTCGAGTAATTTTTAACTTTAAACTCATATCATAAATACGTATGCATTTATGAAAACGAAAAAAAATAACTAGCAAGCAAACCTTTTACTATGTTACCTCGGGATCTGAAAAAGCAAAGCCAGAAACGTTTCCTTGGACCTCAGAATGAACGAATAGTATGATAACTCGAGTGTATTTTGCGCGGTGCTTTAGCAGCAGCCCGCCAAAGTTCAAAAAACCAAATTTTTCAAAGTTTGCCACGCTGTAGTTTCTACAGTTTTTGTCTGATTTCAATAAAACTTGCAGTTTTGTTATGTTCAGACTGTTACCTAAAAAGTAATTACTGGAAATTTTTAAATTCGAATTTTTTTTATTTTTTCGGAAAATTAATAAAATGTCATACTTTTGAGACCCATTTTTTAATTAAGGTTTTTTGATAAAAAATTAAAAATTCAAATTTCAAAATTTCCAGAAATAGTTTTTTAGATAAAAGTCTGAACATCACAAAACTGCAACTTTCATTGAAATCAGACAAAAACTGTAGAAGCTTCAGCGTGGCAAACTTTGAAAAATTCGGTTTTTTTGAACTTTGGCGGGCTACTGCTAAAGCACCGCGCAAAACGCACTCGAATTATCATACTATTTGTTCATTCTGAGGTCCAAGAATATGTTTCTGGCTATGGTTTTTCAGATCCCGAGGTAACATAGTAAGTGGTTTGCTTGTAAGCTTTAATTGCATGGGGTTTATTCGCCCCCTAGAGTTAGTCGCACCCTACTTACATGTTAGTCGCCCCCTGTCGTGGTCCGCATCCTTTGCTCTCCTATCAGTTTGAGAAAAGTATAATATGGTAATGTAAGCAGGCACCTACCTGGGGCTTGTAGCTTATCAAAGCCGTGGAAATGACGAGGTTAAGCCGGCACAGCTTGTCCAGAAATGGATGGGCAATCAAAGGCTGCCTGCTAATCATGCATGACTCGGTGCTAGTACGGTACGGGTGATTGGAGAGTTTACTCTCTGATGCTCTCTAGTGACATCCATTTACTGTCGTAGCCTAGAGAAAGGACCCGCCACTGGGTGGCAGGGGACGGGGATAGGTGAAGGGGTAATATGACCGAGTTAAACCATGCAGTAGCCTCCTATCTCCTGAACTCCTGGCACACAGTGAAAATGAGTCTGGTTGTATGAACTTTGGTTAAATCGACCTTATGAATATTTATTATTAATATGAGTATGTGATAAATCTTTAACCTTTGTCAGATTATTTAATAATTGTGCTTCTTTAAAAGGAATTCATGAATTTTCATCGTTTGGGAATTTGGGAGAAGATAGGTCAGTGCTAACCCATCTTTGGACGGCCTGGCCAATGAATTGGTTGCGCATTGACGATAGTTGGAGCTGGACCAGGGTGAAGAGTGGTGCGAAGATCCCGTCCAGCGCAAATAAAAGGACTTTGGCTGGGTTATATAAGCCAGTTTGACTGTTGACTGTTAGCTGTTAGCTTCTACTTCTATAACTCAAAATCTAACAAGTCTAACTCCATTTCAAGTCGAGGGCTAAAGTTGCGTCACTGGTAATATAGGTAACACAAAACTTAAATGAACTGACAACCGACGACAGGAAGGAGAAGAAATGAACTGGTACATGGAGTGACACTGACAGACACACTTCTAGCCCACGTCAACAAATTCAACTTCCTAAAATTTCCCTCCAAAATTTGGGTGGCGCCATTTTCGTCCGGCCCTTGGTATGATTTCAATGATGGAAAAACTTAAAAGATGTTCAAAAAGTGACCAGAGATTCATTTGGGTGGGTATGATGTGAATCAAGGACTAATTACATAATATGCGTTAACTATTCATAGCGCAAGCGCATAACGAATTAGTATTATTCATTTCATTACTTAGGGTCGCCAGTGTCGCCACGGTTTAACAAATAAATCTATAATTTTCCATTTTCCATGAATCATGAACATAAAACTAAAACATAAATCAATTCCAGACTCGGCAACCACGGCCTGTAATAAATTGCTGTTCTCAGATCTTGTGCCTGTGTGAGTTGGGGATGACGCTTGAAGAAAAAAGCCTGTATCAGTATTTCAGAGAGCCAATTTCATAGGCTTGAAATGAGAAGTGGAAAAAAGTTTAAAACACAACAGAACTAGTCTTTTGACTTACTCATTGTAAAAGCTGAATATACAGAGGGAGAGGGGCATTAGGTAGAGACATTTCCTGGCATTCTACAGCTCCTGCAATTTTCAAATTATTTTGGTTTCACCAATTTTCCAGCGTAAATAATGCCTTTATTTTTAAGATCTAAAAAATCAAACTAGTCTTGAGAGTACTTTTGCTTTTCGTAATATGCGTTATCATTGTGGTATACTTTATTACACCACTGGTATAACAAATTTTACAGCAAGTATTTTTTTAACTTGTTTAAACAAACATATTATATGCTATTAAAAAATCTAGATGAAAAAGTGGTCACTTATATGTGAGTTTTTTGTCACTATTTGGCGACTACTAATGGCGACATTTAATTGGAAAGAAATTAATTACTTTATGTTAAAATATAGATATACATACCTGCCAAGTAAGGAGGTATTCTTACATATATATACATTATATTCCTATACTATGTAGATAGGAGATATAGATGTAATTAATCATACATATTAGGATATCTTAATCATTGATATTATGTATCCGTTTATAATGCTAGTATTGAATCATGAGAGTTAATACGTAAGCACAAGTATGAATGTGGAAATTGCACATTCATTATATTATTGGTAAATCCCGTCCATGGTAAGGAGGGATGATTTCATTATGAACTAAATTCTATAATGTAATATTGTATTGATCAGCAGGATTGTCCTTCCTTCTACAGAAGCAATCCGTACCATTTAGAATCATTTCTAACTAACTGCAAATAGTTCTATCTCCTTTAACATGGTGAAGAATATTTGAGTAATTATTGTAAACTTTAAGAAGTTGATCTAAAAAGCTTTTCCTATTTAAAAGCATTGTGCATTGTTTATGCTGACGTTTGGGATACTTTATCCAACCGTCACTTTGTCACTCAGCCATTAAGTTTTATGACTTTATTGGTGAGCAGAAACCATCCGTAGTTTCACAATACAGGATGAACATTCTATATGTTATTTCGTATGTGCTGTGACACATACTCATATTATTTGACCGTTTCATGCCCACAGTACGTGGAGGAAATTACATGTATAAACATTGGTATACCTAAATTTCACTAACCGAGTTTTACTCAACACAAAGACTGATCTTAATAAATCAATTGGAACTTGAGACCCGAGCGAGCAGCATCTTATTATTTTCTGTTCCTCCGGAACTATTTTCACATTTTCATTCTCATTTCAATTCACCTCACATAATAGATTATGAATATAATCTGATAACGTTTACTCCCATATATCTATAATACTATTTATTACGTTATCAGCACGGCTGAGACAAGTGGTCACCATTAACCCCACTTAGGTCACGAAAAGTCGTAGAAACGGAGAGAATATTTTAACCCAAGCCGCTGGCCAGCGCACCCGAAAAATATTCCCCGTATTTCCAAAAGTAGTCGAAAATCCCAGAGCTTCCTACTTCATACGTGCTAACTATTTAATCCATTGGAAAAGTTGAGCACAGCCACAATAATTCTGTTTATCCCTTGGAAAAGAATATTGTGAAGAGTCTATTTAATCCGTTGGGAAAAGACTAAAAATATTCTATTTAATCCTGTTGGAAAAGAATATTTATAGATTCTATTTAATCCATTGTGGAAAAGAATCTCATATCCTATTTAATCCGTTTGGACAAGGATAACATACAGATCTATTTAATCCGTTTGGAAAAGATCTCATCTTTACGGCAGCGAGCTAACGACACTACTATACTTAATTAAACCTAACGAACCGCCTAACAAGCCGATCCGACGGAGGTTAAGTAAGTAAACTCGAGGAAATAAGCTTTCAATTATCCCCTAAAAAGGAAATTCTGATAGTGGAAATATCCGAGGAGAAGAGTAGCTCAGAAGAGGATCAAGAGGATCAACATTGAAAATTCGGAATTCAAGAAAGAATAGAATTAACTTCTGAACGCTACGTACCTCCGGTGAGGGCGCACTACAAGCCATTCGTCACTTTTGAGTGCATCAATTGAAATTTATCGGCCCTCGACCCGAGATTCAATAATCCGGGTACTACATTCATCTCGCCAGGCTAGACCAAGTCACCTGGGGGAATTTGAAACAAAACCTTCAATACTTGAAGTCATAAGGACGGTAGTGCTACCTCCTTCAAAATTTCGAAAATGAACCATCTTAGTCTAGGATCAATATCCGGAAGACGAAAAGCATGGGAACATCGGCCTCCCTTCAATATGAAGCCATATGAAGGAAACGAATTTAAAAGGCTGAATTACGACAATAAGGTAGGACAACTCGTGTATGAGTGGAAAAGTCCGAAACCGTATGATCTCCTGGCAGGGGCGAATCAACACTTCGCACACCAGTACGAGAAGCTGCAACAGCACTATACCGACGTCTTTTCCATTATGGAAAGACAATATCAGGAGCTACAAGAATCTGTAAGCCCACCTGACCCCGTGAGTATTGACAAGAATATCACGGAGGAAATCCCACAATTGTCCGGAATCGGAAATTTTAAGAAATGGGAACATGAAATCATGAAGCTTCTATCATGCAACGAATGCTGGGAAGTCATGGAAGGATCGTGGCCGAAACCACAGAAATACCCGTATACAGGGGTAATTACAGAAGCCCCTTACAAGGCCTGGATCGCTGCAGATCATTATAACCGAAAACTCATCTTGAAAACGATCGATGACATCATGGTTACGGAAGTCTCAACCTGTGAGACCTCTCACGAAATGTACAAAACCCTCAAGTCGAGGTATCAAGCCGTGAAAATCACGCCAAGACATGAATTAATTACACAGCTAGAAACGCTGAAAATGAAGGCATCTGGCTCAGAATACCTCCAGAAGATACTGGGTATTAACGCCATACTTCACCGTGAATACGATGGATTCCCAAACGGGAACATCATCAAGTTGACGCTAAATGCTCTCAAGCAACGAGACATTTATAGCAATTTTCTGAAAGCCTGGAATCAATATTTACCCCAGCACCAAACTATTGGGCGGCTCGTCACCGCATTACAGAAATACGACTCGAAAATTGATTCAAAACTGAAAAAGGACCTCAAGCTAGAGTTTCCGAATTATAGGGCAGGAAGAGTAGTCGATCCGAGACGAAACTCGAAATCCGTACCCACAAAGCCTGAACATACTTCAGCCACCACAGCGGCCACCCACACTGTTGAGACCGAACCGAATTCCGTGCTCAATCCAGTAACAGAGAAGGCAATACCGACCTCATCGTCATCGCTTCTCGAAGGCCCCGAAAGAGAAGGAATATCAATAATTCCGAACGCTCTCATTGATCATTCATATCAAAATTCGATGGAGATGTCACCAGTCTCTGAAGACTTGACACCCGAATTTACAAGAGGGACATTTATCCCTGGTTTTCCAGAAACCGACATAATGGATATCCAGTCCACAGCGACGAAGGATACATTCCCTACCACGGGAACGAAGCCGGACACAAGTCATAAAGTTTATATGGTCCGCACCAAGCCCTACAAAAAGGCAGAAAGAGAAGGAGCAACTCCGCACTCTAATAAAACTGAGCTCTCCAGGGAAACCGTAAAGCCTCAGTCAACTCCTAGTCTAGGATCAATATCCGAAAGACGGAATAGAAGCGCAAGTCTGAACTTGCCCGCTGAAAATATGAGTGCTAACATGACCACTCGAAATAAATACACGTTGATTAACGATGGAAGCTCACAACTGTATAAGAATTCAATTGCTATCAAAGCCAAGAAATGGCAGAGGGAGAATAGTCACATATTGGACATATTAGAAATTCCCGAAGAAGCGAGGATGCCGCTATCAGAGTCGATTCTCTACAAATTAGAAAGACTCGAACAGAAAAATGTTGAACTCAATAAGCCCTACATACCTAGGCCCTTCAACAGAGTCTACACAGACTACTCATCTGAGTACGTGCCCATGCACACTCAAATTACAGGGCAGGACGAAACACAGTCCGAAACCTTCGGTCAGGACGATCCAGAGTCCGAAGATCCCGATCAGGACGACACAAAGTCCGAAGATCTCAATCAGGACGACACAAAGTCCGAAGATTTTAGTCAGGACAATTCAGAGTCCGAATTAACCGATCAGGATAATCAAGATCCGAAAATCGAACTGCAACAATTAAAGCAGAGAATGGCTGACATTGAATCCATTCTCGATGACACTGAAGCCGAATTAGGAATTCTAATCCTAAAGGCCCGAGCAAGACGAGACACTCTCTACAAGCTCAAATCTCATTTCCATAATAATGGAAAGTTCACTGAAGAACTGTCAGACGATGACCTATACAGAGGATTAGCTGCAAATCCGTTCTCGCCCGTACTAAGCCGAGAGATGTACATGAATCACATCCTAGGATATTATCTCCTAATGGATAAGAAATCTGAATTACTTCATCTACTTGAACCAGATTTCAAGGACTGGTATGCCAAGAAATACTCCAGTCGCAAAGCCCATCAGTATGATGGCCCTCGACACTTAAAGTCGTCATTAAGAAGAGGAGCACAGAAAGTCTCCTTCACATCTCCATTGCCAAGAAAATGGAAATGTCATAGCAAATCGTACCTGGGAAATTACAAGAAATTTACCCAGAGGAGAAACGCTAAACCGTCACTCAAGGAATTACAAGAGAGATTAGGATTGACATTTAATCCGGAGTCTCTGTGCGCCAGAATTAAGCCGCACCCAGAATTAATCAAATTAATTCGAGAAGCCCCAACAGAGGCAGATACAGAACACAGATGTAGCCAAGACAATTGGTGCATCCCCATCAGAGGAGCCTTGCTCCTAGACATCTATCCTGAACTGAAAAAGGATCTAGATAATACCCGGAAGGCTCTCACAGCCAAGAACTCCTCAAACCATGCATTCATGGTCAGATTCAAAAGTCCAGAAGTCAAACCTGCGGGTTACTGGAAGTCAAATCTTTGTACGAGACAAGAAGCCCTCAATTCATATCTGTACGATATCGACATTTTACAAGAGGCAGCAACGAGAGAGAGCATCAGATACCCCAATCCAGGGAAGAGGCAACTATACAAAGCCCTTCAACTCACGAAGGCCCAGACACTTACAATTGAAAAGCCCTTCATACAGAATGAATACATTTCAACTCTCCTCTCTCAACAACCTGAATTTCACTGGACATGTGACTCAGGTGCTACCGTCCATCTCTGCGGGAGACGGGACTGGTTTCATGATTATTCGGAATTCTCCGATGGAGAAAGAACAATCACATTAGCCGATGAGAAAGAAGTCTCCTCACCCGGCTGCGGATCGATCATAGTCTCCACCTACAATGGAAGAGAAGATTGGGAACCTCAAGTACTTACGAATGTCTGGTTCCTACCAAAAGCAACGAATATCTTCTCAGTTAACTATGCATGCAAAAGCATGGGACTGACTTACACGGGAAACGAGAGTAGAATGCTATTCTACGAGTCACCTTCCACTGGTGGGGGGGACACACAGACACCACTGCAAGTGATGCAAGCCATAACGCTATACGAAGGCAGCATTGAAATTCAAAGCCTGGTCATGACATTCCAGCAAATTCCCGTAATCAAGCCCATCGGCACTCAACAAGTAAGGTCAGATCCCACTACATCAACTCAGAATTATAAGCCACTCAAGTGCAATTCTCAGAAAACAAAGGAGTTAGAAGTCACAACTCCGGGGACAATCAGAAGGCATACAGAAGGCCGTACTGTCCACAGCAAAGAGAGTGATGTAAACCTCACACTCGATTCTTTACAAGGAAGGTTAATACAACCACAATTTGAAGCACTAACGCTCCTCGATTCAGAGTCGAGCACCCAAGCAGTAAGCCCGTCTACAGCAACGGCCAGAATTAACGAAAGAAATTATTTCTTGGGATCTACTGCTCTACAGGCAAGAGAGGCAAGAATAGAACAGGAGTCTCAATATACCCTACTGAGACCCTTAGGCTACTTAGCCGGCGAATCATATTCACAGAAGGGAAGATTTAACCCTCAAGGCATTAACTGGAAGTATTTTGCCATTCATGGAGAACAAAGGATTACCCATGAAATAGCCCAAGGCGCATACCGACTACCAATAGTCAAGATATACTCAGCTCGAGGAGGGATCAAAGTCCAGAACAAGGATCGTAAGACTTATCACAACCTCCCAGAGAAGCTAACAATACCCTCATACGAAGGAGAGAAGATACCAATTCCCAAAACGTATCAAGAGGCACTTAAGTCCTCAGAAAATCTTCAATGGAAAGAAGCAATGAACATTGAAATTCAAGCCCACATGAGAAATGGCCAATGGACTTTGTCAAAACGTCCTACTACACAAGGAGTTTTGAAATCCTCATGGATTTATGACCACAAGGTCGAAACAGATGAATACACAGTCACACTAGTCAAAAGTGTGAAAGGTAAAGAGAATTTATCATTTGACATTCTCAAGACTACCATAGAAAGACTCACAACGTCAAGACTCATTCTAGCAGATGCTGGAATTCGGAGAAAATACTTAGCAAAGTTTACATTCAGTCCATTGCCCCACGAGGCCCTCGCAGAAGGACCAATACTATTCCTGGAACCACCAGAAGGGATCACACATCCATACGATTTAGTCTACCGATCAGACACAGCCTATCAACCAATCTATTTATGGGAAAAGGCACGAGCTGGAGTCCAGCAAGTACTGAAGGACCTTCAGTACCATCAGAGCAGGTACCAGGCCGCACTCTGTATTCAGTCATATACTGACGAAGACCAAGAAGTACACCACACGTACTTTCTGTTGGATGGTCAAGAGGCATTAGTCTCCGGGACTCACCTGAACGACATACACATTTTGTCAAAAGAATTAAGCCGTAGCATCAGAGTGGACTGCACACTCAATCCAAAGAAATGGAGGAAGATGGACATCTTCCGGACAGCATCATACATGAGCCTGTCACAAGAATTTCAGATTCGAAGCCTACGCAAGCGATACAAACAATACGAAGCGATTATTCAATCCCAGTATTTTCAAGAAAAAATCAAGAAAGCTCAACATCTTTCGGAAACAGAGTATATAGCCTACCATGGCATACTCGGACAACTGTTAGAAATTCGGGACTCTACCCGACCAGACATATCCTATGATGTCGAACAACTAGGAAAGAATACAAGTATTTCTACAGCCAAAGACCTACAAGAGGCACTGCGAATAGTGGAATATCTGTACACCACTAGTTCGGAAAATATCCGGTATTACCCGGATCACGACTATCAAAAGTCAAGAACCCAGGTCGAATCCCAAGAAGTTAACCTGGAAGTCCACACGGAAGTCCCAAGTCTTTCGACTAAATACTTAACCACAGTGAGTTGTATTATATTCAATGGGACTCTATTATACTGGCAAGTCAAGGCATTTCTTTCTAAAGAAAAGACTACCATTAGACGAGAAGTCGATGTCATTACTAAAGCCCATCAATTGGCCCTATCCCTGCACACTCAATTGTGTGAAATTGGACTTAGACAGAAGAAGTCCCCGATATATTACATGCTACCTAGCCAAATTGAGCATAGGTACCCTATCGAATTCCGGAGGGAAATTCAGATGAGCAGGTACACAGACCCGAAGCTCCAATTTCTCTGGAAATTAACGACAGAAAAACCTATGGAAGAAATACACTCCATAAATCCTCAGCGCTCTTACGCGACAACCTTGCCTTGGACAGCAGCCAGCAAAAGTGATAGAAGACGAATACTAAAAAGTCGTATCTCCTTAGGAGACAGACTGGAAGGTGAAGAGTTCGAGCGCCATTTCCTGGACGGAACTCATCTACATCATGTTGTGAGACTCACCGAAAATTACCCAGTGTCAGAAGACCTTCGGTCAGGAGGGAGCAAAGAAGACACAAGGACTCCTGAGGACCAAGTCCGAACAGGAGAGAATAACGAAAACGCAACAATCTCTGAGGACCAAGTCCGAACAGAAGATTCAGGAAGTCATCTACAGAATGCTTCCGGTATTAAAAATAACCCTACAATTTCTGAGGACCAAGTCCGAACAGAAGAAAACAGAATGACCTCTGAGGATCAAGTCCGAACAGTCGAGTCAAGAAGAGAAATTAATTCTAATTCTACCTTCAGCAACCAAACAAGTCAGTTCATATCAAATGATATAAGAAACTACTGGACAGACTCATCAGATTCCGATGAGCCCACACAACAGCAAGTAAGCGCTCCACGAGCCATCATTGAACCAACCGTGTCTAGTCAAGAGAACTACACGAGAAAGCAAGTCAGGAGAAAGCACTCCGAAGACGTTCGCGAAGAAAGCGATTCTCACCTCGAGAAAAGAACGAAGAAAGAATCTGTGACATTAAGAGACAGATTCCAAATCGCATGTATCATTCTACTCATGATATGCCTATTCATTACGAACGGAAGAGCACAGGAAGACTCTAGTTCAGTGAAAGTCTACCCAAACTCCGTACTCAGGAGAAGTTTTCACACATTTAAATGGGTAGCCAGCAATCAGCAGAACAAGACGAAGGCTAAACTCCCTGGTCGTCTCTCAACTCTGCAAGGAGATGACATCCGTTATAATCCGAAGTCACCCCTCATAATCAATTCAACTATAATATGGAAGGAAGCAAATCGATTTACTCTATTGATTTCTGGTCCGGATACAAAACAGGAGACGAGATTCTCTCCTTACTGTAACGATACAGGTTTACCAATTTCAAACCTTGATTCCCTTTGGGTTAGGAAGAACCCATTCTACTTTGAAACAGAAACTATATCAGCAAGTAACAACTTGTCCTTTACTTTTTTTGGCGTTAAAAAGATATCAGTTAACAATGAAATAAAGCCCCGACACTCGGGCACAGTTACCCTTCAGGAGGGTCACCCATGGTCCAAGACCAAGATGGATAAATCCCACCATTATTATGACCTAATAAAGAAGTCAAGTCATGAGATGTCAACTCATCCAGCAATTTGGATTCGAGTTATAGAAACCTTTCACCTAAAGAAAGCTAGAGAAAGCCGCCGAGCCAACATGAAGAGCAAGCGGGCAAACCAATGCAACATTGGTAGTCTAACAGACGCACCATTTAATCCGAAGACGAACACTCGTGTCGATAAACATTTGAATGGGAGACGTATGCAGAATACGACACTGAAAAAATCCGAACGGACGAAACTCCCATTAAATCAGATGCCAGCCCAGCGAAAGCATCCAATCCCTGTACTCACAAAAGAAGTAAACAGAAGTTTCTCCAGTGATCAAGTAAGCTTATCACGAAGTACCCTAACTACGGAAAATGTTAATCCGGAAGACACTCTGTCTTCGGTTTTCGTAATTTTTCGGGATTTCGTCCGAAAAATAGAGATTACATTTCCATTTGTCCATGATTACGAATCCTTGATACTGTTCGGATCCGTAAGGGGGGAGAAAGAAGAAAGACAAACGAAAATGCAATCGTCATTAACCTTTACCCCAAGGGGGGGGGGAGAAAATAGAAGAACAAATAAAAGAACAAACAGAATCAAGAAATTTTCGAAACCAAAGCCGTGGAGACATAGAAGAACCACGCACCTATCAATCAGATAGCAGAGATTTACTATCGGAAAATTCGGAGAAAGAACAGTGTAGAAACCCGGTTCCGAAGCACGTACTTAAGTACTCGAATGAAGAGTCACCTGTAACTACAGGTTCATCACCAAGCTAAAAGAAAACGCACCACTTATGCAGGTGGAAGAGATTAAGCAGAAAGCCCGGATAGAGATGAGCAAGCCAGCCATCTCCACACTCTGGCCCCGAAACCGAATTTTACACAAATTAATGAAGTGGAAGACTATAACAGTCAGTAATACTAACAAACAAGCCTTCTGGAACAGAAGCCAATATATTGTATTAGAATCTCCTATTATTTCCTATAACAGGAGCAGAAAGAAAGAAGCCGTATCGCTGCTATTAAGTAGCTATCGCTATGGTCTACAGTTAAAAGCCACACTAGACACCAGCAACAATAATTGTCTACGATGTCATGTTTCAGACGAAAGTACAGTAAGTACGAAAATGTTGAAACCGGATTGTCCTACTGAGACGGAAATTCGAAACAGTCCACCTCCAGAAGTCGATTACGAAGGACTGGACAGTGCAGAAAGAAAATCCCGACACGGGTTACAATGGCAAACTCAACTACAAGAAAATAGTAGAGCCAACAATGAGGGATATCAACCCGACAAAGGACCTCCATTGTGCACCATGATACATCTCCAGAAGTTACAGATTGGAGACAGATTGAAACACATTCAAGAAAACAGTGATGACCACATAACATCACGAAAATTCAAAACAAGAATAAAAGGAGAAGGGAGTTTTAATCCACAAACTCAATCTCCAGCACTGAAGACAGATCGCCCAGTATTCATCCACGTCTTCAAGGGATGGAAGTTACCTCCCGTATTGTCTTACTCCCGGTATTTACATTACCCTGAGGGCAACGGCAAGTTCAGGCGCACCGCCGAAGAACAAACAATGAGAACGAGATTTTTAAAAACAATTTCAAACCAGCTCGGAGAAACCAGTGACCGGCCAGCCCGACGTCAGAATCTCCTCGAGAAAGATACACTCACCACAGGTGAAAGTATGCTTTTACCCAAACAAAACAAAGCAGTAGAGAACACACAAGAATGTCAAGAAGCTTTCGAGCAACTGAAACTAGCAACCCGAATTAATTGCAACCACTGGACTATCTTTATCCTAAATAGAAATCAAAATAAAATATGGAATTCAATGGCATCCATAGGTATAAACCGAAATGGAAAGCAAATTTCGAATGACGTTTCCAGTCTAACCAGAAACCGAGAAGCAGGACCACTATGTCCGTACCTCAAGTTCAATCAATGCAACAAGCCGAAAACCAGAGCTGTTGGCTTGAATTATCATATTCCCAGGGCAGATATTCCACCTCGCACTATATCTGACTGGTTACCAAACCGAAGTTTTTTGACTAATTCCAGGTATCATAGTAGTCATACCGTGAAGAACTCAGCGAAAGAATTAATGAAGTTACAAGTTGACATAGGTCAATCAGACCACAATTTGATGGAAAATATCTCGGTGTTAAAGTTGTTACAACACTCAGATGATCCACCTGATCGTACACCAGAAGCTGCTAGGATAACGACCCCAGAAGTCAAGTCTAGCCTAACAATATTTTGGAAGAATTATGATTTCCAAACTGACCCAGAAATTTCCGTAGGACGCAGTAAAACTTGGAAGCCTTACACCCAGTTTTATAGTCAGGAAAGCAGACAATATGATTATTCAGCAAACTATTATAATCATCTGAAGATTACTTACCTACTCAAAGGCACAGCCATCACATGTTTTTGTAATTGTACCCCAGAACTATCGTCTCTGGAGAAAATACCCGAAAAGCTATTCGGAGGGAAAGTTCCACCGACAAAACCTATGTCAGTGTCGAACCACAATTTTTTTGACGGAAGAAAGAAAAGAGAAAGTTCTAAACTCACAACTAGCGAGCTAGAGGACCTAGTTGAATTTAATTACATGAATAAGGAAGTCGAAAGCAGACAGAATTTCACAATTTATTCCCACTTCCGAGATAATTGGATGACATTGGCCTACACTGCCACATCCCAGAAATACTCAGCCTCAGCCTTCAATAGCAGCCTTATTGACCATGTAAGCCTGAGCCAGAAAATCGGACAAGACTTCACCTTCAGCCTAAGCATATCAAAGCAACCTGGAGGCCCGCAACTACCCTCGTTCGCAACGGGTAGCACTCAGTCTGTCCTGGATAACAACCAAGCCTTTCCAGATGAAAGCAGTTCAGTTCTCATGGAACTCATTGAACACATCATTGTCATTGTTACAATGATCAATTTTTACATGCATTGGTTAAAGTTCGGACAACCATATATCAAGAGAAAGAAATATCATGCTAATTGGATATTTCTACCCGTCATTAATAAACCTGGAGAGTCGAGCGATGTTCCTGCCGACCAAGACCCAGTACAACAGTTCCAGCCCATCAGACGGCCTGTCGAACTCCCGTTACCAGATTTACTTGAACACATTCAAGTTCATTGGACCAGCTCCAACCGAAGTGGCTAACAAGAAGATCCACCGAATTTACTGGACAACTCAAAATACGGACACACCTGGATAATCTCATCAAGGAGACGGATCATGTATATGGTGTAGTATATTAAAATATAAAATTGTATATTTTTGTTGAAATTTTTAATTATGTTATCTTCTCAAATTGTTCAGATTTCATGTATGTTAATTCTATATTAGAGATTTATCAATTCTCGGATCATTTCATTGTTATTTTAATTCATTTACCTCAAATTGAAGGAGGGTGTTAAAATATAGATATACATACCTGCCAAGTAAGGAGGTATTCTTACATATATATACATTATATTCCTATACTATGTAGATAGGAGATATAGATGTAATTAATCATACATATTAGGATATCTTAATCATTGATATTATGTATCCGTTTATAATGCTAGTATTGAATCATGAGAGTTAATACGTAAGCACAAGTATGAATGTGGAAATTGCACATTCATTATATTATTGGTAAATCCCGTCCATGGTAAGGAGGGATGATTTCATTATGAACTAAATTCTATAATGTAATATTGTATTGATCAGCAGGATTGTCCTTCCTTCTACAGAAGCAATCCGTACCATTTAGAATCATTTCTAACTAACTGCAAATAGTTCTATCTCCTTTAACATGGTGAAGAATATTTGAGTAATTATTGTAAACTTTAAGAAGTTGATCTAAAAAGCTTTTCCTATTTAAAAGCATTGTGCATTGTTTATGCTGACGTTTGGGATACTTTATCCAACCGTCACTTTGTCACTCAGCCATTAAGTTTTATGACTTTATTGGTGAGCAGAAACCATCCGTAGTTTCACAATACAGGATGAACATTCTATATGTTATTTCGTATGTGCTGTGACACATACTCATATTATTTGACCGTTTCATGCCCACAGTACGTGGAGGAAATTACATGTATAAACATTGGTATACCTAAATTTCACTAACCGAGTTTTACTCAACACAAAGACTGATCTTAATAAATCAATTGGAACTTGAGACCCGAGCGAGCAGCATCTTATTATTTTCTGTTCCTCCGGAACTATTTTCACATTTTCATTCTCATTTCAATTCACCTCACATAATAGATTATGAATATAATCTGATAACGTTTACTCCCATATATCCATAATACTATTTATTACTTTACTGTAACCCCATTTTTTTAATATTCATACTACTGAACAAGTGATGCTCGGAGTAGATAGTCACGATGGCTTTCGGCTGTTAACAGAAATAGGGTATTGGGAAGTATGCACAAAGTTCGTATACATACCAGGATGTCGCAAGGTTGGAAATTAAATTACATATATACGTGCAATTAAAGGCTTACTACATGTATGTACTAGATGAAAGTGTTAATAATCATTGTTTGTTCTTGATTTAAAACTATAATATTATATACGTTACTACAAATTAAGATCAAGGTAACAAATCGAATATGTACTTCTTGGTTACATAATTACAGTTGAGTATGATAAATGATAACCTACTCCGAATAGGTTAATTTGACAGGTATAATAACCAGTACGAATCAAAATCAATGATAAAAGCAAATTATTTTGTTTATTCATTTAATTTGAAATCTGATCTGTATATGAGAATCTAGTGATTCTTGGTTAATAATCATGAAGTACACCTGCAAAGTGCAATTTCACCAACTGCTACTTTGTAATCCTGTTATGAAGTAATTGTTACATTATAATTTATCAAGGTAAAGGTAGTAAGTCTTTTCTAGTCAGTTTTAATGAAAGAAGCATACATTTAATTACGCTATAATAGTTAGTATCGAAGTGTGTGTCAGAAAAGTCGTACACATACATAATACTTTCAAAGATTTGTTGAAATACAAGAAATATAATTATCTACTTAATATAGTAAGTAAGTTGTATGTAACGCTTTCATACGTTTTTTCAATATAAATGCGTTATCCAAGGTTGGTTGAATTTGTAGGAATTTTATGCAGTATACAATTAAGTAAGTTTGGGAATGATGGTTTGTTTAAAACCATACATAAGAAGAAACATCAGGCGTGGCAAAGTACAAGGACAAAGTAATATTTGTAAACTCAAAGATATTGTTGAAATAATGACAATATACAATATTTCTTATACTTTTCAATATTTCGCATAAAAAAAGTTTAAAATGAAGTAGGAACAATATAATTGAAAAATCATAACTACATAATTATATTAAATATTGTAAGAGCTTTGTTTCGTTAGCAATTTAAACCTCAGTCAACTTTACGAGTTAACTATACAGTGTGTTAAATACGGGATCACGAATGACTTAAATACTCCAACTACTGTTAGAACTAGGGAGCTACGTTTACTCCTATTCCTCCCACCAACCATGGTTAAGTTTGCTGTAAATAATTAAAGTTTACAATAATAATTATTGTTAAAGTCGCTAGATAACTCAAAGTGAAAAAAAGATTACATAAAGTGAGTTTTAACTACCCAAAGTGACTTTAAAATCCGATTCAAGCAGAATTGTATATAAACCAAGTTGACTTTTTTGAATAATTTCCCAAAGAAAATTACAAAATAGCTGTTAAACTTACTTCACCATTCGCATTTCGAATAAACGTTAGGTTTAACTTTACTTCTCAGGGACCAAAAATAGGTAGACCTCCCATTTTTAGTATCGTAATTTTTAATCACTGTTAGTGAGATTAATTTAAACCCCATGTTCAGCGCAAAAAAATATAGGTACATGGCCAATTGCAAATTCTTGATTGCTAAATCGCGTAACATCACTAGTTTCAAAAATTAACAAGCAGCAATATCAACGGAGTTAATTTGCATTTTGAGTTGAGAAATTCATTCATGTCAATATTTATTAAAAGAAATTGCATTTTAGGCTATGATTTTGATTTAGTCTCTAAACCTAATACTACATCTTTAAAATAAACATCCCGCTTTATTACAAAGTTTAAAAGTTAAATTTATGTACCGTAACTTAATAAATAAATACTAAATGGGTTCATTTACAACCCGTGGGGATGGGGTACAACTAATAATTGGTAAGAAACCATACAATATATCACAACTTTTAGCACATTGAGTACGATTACAAAGAAAGCCTGTGATCCATAACACCTCATGAAGGTTTAACATTCATTTCAATTAAGATCGCCAAGAGGACATTATGGTCGACAAGGACAAAATCTTTCTTGAGATCAAGAATAACGATAATAACATAATGATTCGGCTGATCTACTACTGTTAAGACAAAATTCAAATCGCTAAACAAACTGGTGTTGACGTACCTGTATTACTGAACCAAACTGGCTTGGAACGATTTTAATCTTTACCTGACTGAACAGCCTGTCTCAATTTTAGAAACAACATAATGTATTATATTTATACCAAACTAGATAGAAAATGCATATATTAATATTATTTACGGTCATTAAATTTTTGAATAAGAATTAAATATAAATCTCACTACCAAATAATTAAGGAATAGTTTGTTCAAATATGTTTACTTACACGAAGGTATCATGAAACAAGCAATGCATATATTACCCCCTAGTTTTTAACTCTATGGTAGTCAGTGTGGTTCAAATTTTGAATAATAATAGCTAACAGCATATTTTCCAAACCTGCAAGTCACTACTCACTAGTAATGCATCACAATAAATATTATAATGTAAGTATTACCAAATAATAAAAAATTAAATATATCCTCTATTAGACACAAATTCAAAAAAACTAAACAATGCAACATTAAAAAGATACTGCTCAATGAATTAAATTACAAATATAAACTTTTTATCCCAAACATTATCATAATAAAGGAAAGCTTAATCGAGTCTTCGCTAAAACACATACTAGTAAGAAATAAAATTTAAAAATAACAAGACTGTAGCAATTCTGTAGATTTAACAACACTATAAGAATAACAATTATGTATCAAAATGACAGTGTGGCAACACATACATTATATAATATGACAAATATATGACATGCGAAAGTTTTATCATATTGTAATTAAAATTTGTATGCGTATCTTATATAGACTGAATCATCAAAAAAAGCCGCTAATAGATTTCGAATTAATTTATTTGTAATTAATTAGTAGTACTTTCTAAGTTAGTGGTGCTAATGTAACCATAATCTATGATTAACAACAATAAAAGTGTCAACGACGGAGATTTGGGCCAATATTAGAGAGAGAATGGTGATTAGAATCTGATGTAGAACTTTCATTGCAAGGTTCATCTTTTGGTGAGTCCTTTTCTTCCGCAATTCGAGGGAGAACCATAGCATCAGATGAAAGACTAGTTGATGATGGCGCATGAGATGTTTCCGGAGCTAATACACAGACCGAAACACCTGATTGTACTGAACGATTATTCTCGACGACAACAGACGGTGCCTCAAAAGACTTGTGGCGCCGACTACGCCGTAAAACTACATCAGTTGGGTTAGACGAACCACAACCCGGTTTTGCTGTAGCCGGAGGGGAAGAGGTTGTAACATTTACAAATGTTGTAGACGAAGGGTTAGTTTGAGATGTTAAAGTCCCTTTGGGAGGCGATGAAATGGTAACTTTGGGCGCAGGATTGCACAAAGGAGATATTGCTTTTATCTCTATGTTGCGGGGATGGTGACGATCCGGTGAAAGAGCTCGACGCAGAAGAGGAGAACCTGGTTCAGAATTTTTTGTTCTATTAAATGGCTTCTTCGTACTCACATTACCAGGGGATAAGGTTGAGTTGTTAAATGTAATTCCTGCAGATGAAGACTGAGCGCCTGAAGTTAGAACCGCCAACGGGCTGGGGGATCGAGTTGGCGACGACGAGATCGGTGAAGGTGACGGAGTCCGCGCCAGCGGACTCAATGGAATGTGCCCAACAGATTTACGGCGGTTAGGAGAGTGAATACTTTTGTTCGTTGCGTGATGGTGATGGAGCTTGTGCTTAAGCCCATGTAAGCTGGACGGGCGTTGAAAATGAGGACCCAATAGACCGGATGGACCCAATGTGGCAGGGCTTTCTGGTAGAGACGAAGCTGGAGAACTTGACAAACTTGAGGTAGCAGTTGAGTGTGGTGAGTCAGATAGCGAAAATATCCTTGGAAGAGGTGGAGACTGGGATACGCGATTTTTTGTAGGAGAATCAGGCATACTTGGCTGCTGTTGAACGTTTTCAACTGAGCGTGCTAAGGACTGAAAACTTCGACTAGAAGTAATAGATGAGCTTCCTAAAGATAGTCGTAGGTTTTGTAGTTCAACAGAGGCCCGCTTCCCACTCAAAGTTTTCAAAAACAATGATTTTCGTCGTTTCTCTACACTATCCCGTTTGCTCTTCCTTGTTTTTAATAATGGAGATCTTGCCATTTTTGACTGACCCGGTTCCCTTCGTCTACCTCCGGATCGAATGGATGTATTTTCTAATGGCGTGGCCCTCAAAGTTAACTGTTCTCCTCCACCCATCAGTAGATGCAAGACTTGTGTATGAAGCAAACCTTGGGTAGGTTCGCCATTAACCTGAGAATAAAGATATATTATTACTCATTATTATGTTTGGTAGGAGAGTCGTAATAATTTAGAAATTATATGCTACAACATTGAATTTGTAAAAAATTTAAATCTTGGATTGGTATACATATTATTATTATATGTTCTAACCTGCGTAATAAGATCTCCAGCTCGAAGCCCTGCTTCAAAAGCAGGACTTCCTTCCGAAACCTCTTTAACCAGATGCTGAACAGTGTAAATATTCGAATCCCCAAAATAAACTCTAATAGCTCGAATAGTGAATCCTAAGCCACGAGGACCCTTTCTGATGATGATGGGCGGTTTTAAACTATTAACTAGTGGAGAAAATTCACGGCAAGGTGAGGTGTCCCTTGAGCTGGCAGTACTGGATCCTCCTGGTGATTGAACAGCTTGTGGATTTGATGTAACGAATGATGACTCCTCTCCAGGAATCTGAAGTGACAAGCCGTAGGCAGAAGCACTTTTAACAACGTTTCTGCATTGCCCTGCTGTTGCTGAATCTTTGTCTGGAGTTTGATTTGGGGTTGAGTAGTGCGTTGGAGGAGAGAGAACTAATGATCCAGCAGTTCTGGCTTGAATTTCATCTGACATGCCCGTCCCTTTAGGAGACTGTACCACATCAAACGTTCCCGAAATAGAAAAACGTGGTATGGATTCCCCCCTATGCCGTCGTCGACGATGAAGCTGAGGAGAAACTTCTTCACTTTCCGTCTGTGAGGACTCAGGAGTGCTCAGCTGCGTAATAAGCTTTCCTATGTTTTTACTAGGCTTTTGTTTATCCAACGACTGGGTTGCAAGGGCCACAGTAGATGAGGCCTTAGTTTTGCTCTTTTCATAGGACCCATCAGAACTGATATTACCGGCATTATTAGACGATGATAGAGTCCCACTATCAAATTTTGAGTACGTTACAGATCCATCGCTTCCAGTTCCGCTCGAGTCGAGTCGATCCGATGAAGCAGCATCTCCGTTTTCCGCTAAACGCGTTCTACTCTGTGTTTTGCGATATCGCTGAGAACACGAGGAGAAACCAAAGAGAGGGGAGTCATCCGTATCATCTGTGTCTGCATCAAGGTCATGCTGGTATCGATCAAGTCGAGCTAAAATGACAACAAGCACGGTTATGCCCAAACTAAATTGGCAAAACCACAGGTCACATAAAACGAGCAAGACCAGTAAGTACTTACTGTCAAAATAAGAAGTGTCTTCTTCACTTTCTAAAGTTGGCACAAATTCAACTTTCTGTCTCAAAAGAGAGTTCCAATCTACTCCCGCAAAGTAGGAGTGATCCTTTACTTCTTGAGCACCAGCTGTTCCCAATCGATCCCGTGGATTTTGTTGTAACAGAGCAGTTATCACATCCTTTGTATCCATTGCAATTGGATACTCGTCATCAGCAGGCCATTCAATAGCATCTGAAGCAACAGAAATAATTTGATGATTTATTATATAAATTATTTAATTAAATATTAATTATTTTTACTATATTTAATGATATAAAATAGAATCCCCACGCCGGCTGCAGCAGTACATTAATAAGTAATGTAAATTGTTGGAAAATAAATTTGGGATTGGAGGTTGAAATAGACATCACATTAAATGGTAAATGTCACTTCAATCTACATTCCACTGTTATTTTTTTCATATTCAAGTATCTATAGTATAGTATGTATATGTATATTCAAAATTCTCAAAACCACTGCTTTATATCTGGTTGCCAGAGCTTTTATAAAAGATTTAAGCGATACAGTGAACTTGTTGAAGCAAAATAAAATTAAAAATTACCATTAACGGTATGAGTAAATAACTCTTCTGGTGTCTCTCCAAAAAATGGAACGCACCCGACATTAAATTCGTACAGAATAATGCCCATAGCCCACCAATCCACTGGCTTTCCATAACCTTGACGAAGAATCACTTCCGGTGCTATATATTCTGGAGTCCCAAACACTTGCTTATCTGAAAATTGTCGAGTTTCGCGATCGATAAATCCTTCGTACAAGTTGGTGGCAACTGGAATACATATACAGAATGAAATTAGCATGAAACGTAATTTTAAAATTTTTATCGATATTGGAATTTTACACAAAAACAAAGTTTGACACAATATGAAGCTACACAATACAAAGGCAGCTGCACCTTTACAAGACACTAGACACATATTCATATGACATGTCCTACCAATAATCTTATTGTTTAGCTGTCATGGAAAAGATTTTAAAAACTTACGCGACATTAATCCAACCTTGCTAAGTCCGAAGTCGGTCAGCTTTATGTGCCCAAGTGCAGTTATTAAAAGGCTAGTCGTAATAATAAAAGCAATTAGAGCATTTCTATACATTTACGATGTACCTATACCTATACGCTTTGCAAAAATATATGAAATTTGAATTTGGTTTATCCATAAAAACTTACTTGTCTGGCTTGAGATCTCTGTGAACAATACCATAACTATGCAAGTACTCGACAGCTAAGACTGTTTCGGCGAAATAAAATCTGGCCATATCTGAGGGCAACGGACCCATGTTTTTCAATAACGTAGAACAATCTCCGCCTTCCACAAATTCCATCATTAAGCAAAGGTGTTTCTACAACAAATAATCCAAATTGTATTACGTCTATATTTTTCCAACATTTATAATCACTAAAAATCCATTTAATATTTGTATAACTTAGCTCAAGAAAATAATTACTGGCACAGATTTACTTACCCGTGTTTCAAAACTGCATATCATGCTAACAACAAATGGGTTGTCCGTAAAGCTCATAATATCGCGCTCAGCAAAGACTTGTTCTACCTGATTACGCAGCATCAGGTTATGCTTATTAATTTTCTTCATTGCATATCGCTGTCTTGTTTCTCGGTGACGTACTAAATACACCGCTCCATATGCTCCATTTGAAATTAATTTCACAATTTCAAAATCCTGCTCAGAAGGTATTTTACTCTTTCTGTCACAAGAATCAACAGATTCTTCATACTTCTGATCCCCCGCACAACCCGCGGAGTCTCCGCTTGCAGCAATATGATGAACACTTAGCTCTTTTTGCAATTCTGGAAAAGAGAATATTTACTAATTTACTTTAAAGGAAAAAAAACAAATTAATGCTACTAAAAGTCAATACAAATTAATGGCGCTTTAGTTACTGTCAAAACAAAATTACCTGCTATTGGATCTCTATTGAGACCTAATTTACTGATAATATACTGCGGAATGTCAGTTTTAACTCCTTGTGTAACTTTTGCCTGCCCTTCAGCTTGCTCCAATAAATGATAAAATTCTTCTGGATCAAATTCTAGACACTCAAGCAGGCGGGCTGGCCGAGATACCATTAAAAGAAGCTTTTTGATAAGACCTGTAAGATAGCTGGCTGCTTCGGGTGATTTTTCCTTTGTTTCACTAAGTAGTCGCTCCAAATTTTCTGACATTTCATAGAAATACCTACTCGAGATCAACTTTTCCTGCGCCTTGAGCAAACAATCACGACCTATTTCGATAACTTGGTGATGGACAAAGCGAGCAATGGCAACAGCGTCTGGACTTAGTTTTTCAAAACCCCCAATGCTTTCAAGAGCTTCGTTTTCTTCAATGAAATGTCTCAGCTTTTCCTCCATTTGTTGTGTTGCCTGGAAGTTTCATTATATAAAGCATTTTAATCCCCAAAATACTTGAGGCTTATAAACAAAGATTGAGTTAATATTTCGATTTCTTTAAGTATACCCATTTTCAATCCATTATTAGTGTTTTACCAACCTTAGGAAATCGTTCTTTGTACATAGTGTTCATAAGAACAATTTCGTTTTCAATGACCGGCGATCGTATTGGACTGCTGTAAAAAAGATAGAACCACAAATATTAGTAATCGTTATTTTTCATCACTAGAAACAGCCAAAATCAACCATTAGCCTAATAAAATGTATGTACAAAACATCATTAAATCCGAGCTTACTCTAATGTAGCAATGCATAGCCATGCCAAACTGTGAGCAGCGTGAATGAATAAATAAAAACGAATGTGATTTTGTCCATTTATCACGGTTTAATTGTTTTTCATAGTCAAATAAATAATTTAAATCTACACTTATGAAGATTTCAAATTATTATTACCCAATTTATGGCTACTTTAAATTAATTCTGGTTTGCAACACTATGAAAGCAAAATCAAATATACGCAAATAAACATTGCCTATAACCACAACTAGATAAATTCATTCACGGATCATAAAAAACCATTCAACAAATTTTAAATTTATGAACTAGGCTTAAAGTGTTTGTCCAACAGTGATGCATTTTGTGATGCATTTTAATTGATGTATTTCCATCAACACTTATTCGCACAGTAGTATTGAAATAATACAAACGCTAAATACTGAACTTAATTTAGAAAATCAGAACCTGTTATTTTGTTTTTGCAATTATAATTTGCAATATACGAAATAAAAAATTGCTAAGATGTCTGTTTGTAAAAGTAATTCCTTCCTATTTATTAGGGAATCAATATTATATCTATTACAACTCCGTCGATGTTAACTTAACTTGCCATAAAATTATATATTCCATAGTGTTGCATCAGCATATACATAATCAGCGCTACATAACTCAAACTGATTTTTAAAGTAACATACGCACGCATTTAGAATAATTCTAATAAAATCTTTAAATATTTGAGGATAAAAAATGACTTGCTTGTATAACATTTCAATTCATATTTAAATTTGTTTTTACTTGCAAAAGTAAAAAAAAATACTTAACAGATCTATCGCACCGGCGAAGATTTGATAAAATTAAAAAAAAATTAATTTGATTAAATCGTGGCTTTTAAAGCTTGTTTGGGTACGCCATATACAGACATACAAATAATTAATTTTAGTATTTAAGTGCCTTTTTTTAGTAGGTAAAAAGTCACTTGGTTTATCATAATTTTAAAAGAAACAAACCAACATTTATTTGATACGAAATTAAGTTGTTGTTGGATTTGAAAAATAGACTTGTTACCATTGATGGCGTTGAGTGAAACTGGACTATTTTCATAAAAAAGAGGAAATCGAGATATATGCGCAATTATTTTGAAAAAAAAATGGTTACATGAGTACCCACACATTACTTATCATTAGCTGCGGGAATGCGTAACACGAAGTTTAAAATTAGACGCAAGAGTACGCTTTTTTTTGAACCAAAAAAACTTTCAAAAGTCATTTGTAATTTATAGGCGACGCTACGATGCATTAAGTCAATGTTTGTGTAGCATAAATTGGGGATCGCGAACAATTAGTTACTATCTCTACTATTAAAAAATATGTACAAACAACTGCAGGCAGAATAAAACATATTTCATACTAACCTCAAGCTTCGCGAGCGTGGTCTTAGTAGAGGCGAGCGATGGCCACCCTCTTCTTCCAGACTAAGATTGCTCTCATTTGATGAAAAATGACGCGGGAGAGCTGAAACACGATCATCCGCCAAAGCGGGACCCCCTGGTATTTGATGTAGCCGCTCCTGACTTGAGCACTGAGACTGGAGGAGCATTAAAACACATTATAGTAAATTATCTATAGAAGAGATCTTAAAATATCAGTTTCCTCTTGACACAGTATCAAAGCAAGTATTAAATGATAATAAGAAAATAAAAGGTTATTTACTGAAACTGAGGAGCTTCCAGGTAAGGTACCATAGCCCGATGATGGTAAAGATGCTACGGACCATCGTCGTCCGTCCCCAGCACGCTTTACGGATGCAAATGCAAAATGCGATGCACTTGGAGACATTCTTGGGCTATCCAAAGGACTGCAAGCTGAAGTATCAAAATTTCACAATCAATGAGAGCCTTAGCTGTATATGTACTATGGTACAGATTTTTAAATATTATAAAGTTACGGACTTTTACATTGATTTCACATATGATCAGCATCTAATTTATTTTACTATTTAATAAGTAATGCCTAGGCCGTTTTTATCGAGACTAGCATTTACAGTTCGAATTTTATGCGCACCTTGCAAGTAAACTGGTACCCAGGTTCTATTCGTACCCATCAAACTTGTACCCATGAATGTCAAATATTATATTTTCCCTTGTAAATTATCCGGAATACATCGTACAAGTATGAGTTTGAAGAGGTGCAGGACATTTCCTCACCCCCAAACAGTAACACCGGACATTTGTCCACACCCAAACTCGTATTTAAAATACTTGAGTAAAAGACGTTATAGAGCATGGACGTGTGGCAAAGTGATGTGCTCCGAGGGATTTAATTTAGAGAAAAAAAAATTTAAGCAAGAAAGCTTTTTATGTATATCACTGATTGAATAATGCATGTACCGTTTTTTGAGTGTGTAGTCTAGTGTACAATGTTTTTTTTTAATTTTGCTGCATGTACACAAGTAAATTAGTAATGCAATGCTATTTCTGCTTAATGTTACAAAAATATTACAGTAAATTGCTAGATGTTTTAACAACTTCAAGCAATGCTTGTAATGACGCCGGGATTCCAAAACACAAAAAATGAGTTTCAACAGTAGTTGAATGAATACTGTATAGCTACTAGAGAGAAAGACAACTTTATTAAAATTCAGTTGTCACTGGCCTTCAACAAGGATAGTCCGACGGGCTCAATACACGCATCGAGTGATATAAACGTTATGCTTTTTATAGTAATTACAATGAATACGTGACCGTCACAATAATTTTTAATGCAGAGATTCTATAGTCGAATTCAATACATTCGTAAGCATATTTTTTGAAAAAACCGTACCAAATACCAGTAATGATAGAATAAATAGAATTTACTCACCAGACAGCGGCGAATGGCATCGGGTGGGGAGAGTAGGTGAAACATTTGAAACTAAGCTTTTTCGATGTTCTTGAACTCTGTTCTTTCTGGAAAGGCATAGTTCTTTCTGCAAAGCAAATAAACCAAACTGCATTACTTTTTCAATTTATGGAAATCATACAATAATTATACGCTAAACACTGGCAGACACTGATGATGTATTTTACAAAAAGCATAAATTTGAAGCTCATACTAAACACTAAACAGGTACACTTTTACAAATTAAAAACAATAATAAATTTTATAATATATAATATTATAATTATTGGTAAATGGAGTTGTAGAAATTCTAATATTGTTTATGAGCACTATGTTTGGAGTTGGCATTTAAGTAACTTTCGTATAAGTAATTCTCATTCGCGATTTTTTATATATTCCTTGAATTAACAAAATCATCCTTTACAGTTTACAGTACAAAATACTACATCAGAACGAACCCATACGGCATGCAGTGTGCAAAAAAGAACTTTGAATAAGCTTGAAGAATACCTCAAAGGATTCAAAAATCAGTAGTAACCAACTTTTTGTTGCACCTATAGATTGATAATTAATAAATTTTCATGCAACAGGAATAGGAAAGCAAGCAAACAAGAACTGTACATAGTTTGTACAGGATGTTACTATTATTTGTGCAATTTATTATACATGCTAAAACAGCGAACAACAGGCATAAGAAGATAAGAATATTGCAAAATGGCATTTATTGTAGTGTTATAGCTCTCTAATATGAAAAATTACTAAGCTTACAAAAACCAAAAATACGACAAGTATTAAAAACACAGAGGCATTGTAAAATTAAGGCATTTGATGATGGCAGTAAAATAAAATTGCTTTGTTTTTTCTTCTACTGGCAAGTAAGTTGGTATTCACATTTCTTGCCTAACGTAAATAAATAAAATATGCATTTAGCATCAGAGAAAAATGTAAAGGCCGAGAGCAAAATAAAAAGTGGACGTTTTTGAGCTAATAGTTTTTACAGCAAATATAAACTTTGGCATAGTAGGTATCACTAACATTAATACCCAGACAGTCAATTCAAAAAACTATGTAAACATACAGATGTGTAACGAATACCTTAAAATGCATAAAAGAAGTGACAGAAGGAAGAGGTAGCGTCAGATTAGGCCTGCTCTGACGTAGTTTTGTATCAGATATGCTACGTGGTAACCCAGAGCTTGAAGAAATCTCACATGAAGAGACTGAGCTTTGTGGCAGCTCATCTTTAGTATCACCCGCAATGGAACAATTGGTTTGATTAGATAACTGCATTGAGCTGTAAAAGTACGTTGTCCACAGCGATTAAATCCACAGACATTTTCATATTTTTAACTGCCCAAATATTTTTTGTAAAATTACGTAAATCATGAGAATTGTGGTCGAAAAAAATCAAACAGAGAATGGACATTGAACAAAATACCATAAAAAATATAATGGGATTTTCTAAAACGCTATTTGAAAAACCATTTTAAAATTTTATTTTAAAACCCATAGTATCGATTACTTGTTTTGCAACAGAGAATTGAATAGCTGCATGCAGGAAAAGACTTCAGTTTGCAAACACTGTTTAGTTATTACTGTTACTAATTTTCCCATTAATTGCAAATAAATTCCTATCCTGTCCTGGTTGCACCAGCCACAAATTATAGATAGTTTTCAAGTTATTTAGTTCCCTGAAAGATGCATAATCGAACTTATAGCTAACTACACTGTTGACTGTGTAACTACTATACTTACTAATTATAAAAATCATAACCCAGGTACAGTAACATGGCTATGTTTTTTTTAATTAAGTTTTCTTTATTTCCAGTAAACAACAAAAAATAACAGCCTTGCGGTTTCGTATGAGTAAAACAGAGATTCTTTATTTATAATTAACGTGTATGACATGACATCTTCCACGACAAAAAAGCGATGTTCCGGTATTTTATTACTTTTTATTATTCATCATCATCATTTAGCAGTAATGCGTTGGTTTCCTAATCTTACACGATGAGAACATACAAATAAGCCATGATTACGTATATCTGGAGCCACATATAGAAACTGCAATCGTACCAATTTTTCGAATAAAGTTAGTTCTGATAAGAATTTGGTTTTGTTACATTTTAAAACAATTAAAAACAAGAGTGCTTTAATCAAACCCGATGCCTCTTATGCCAACAAACAAGTAAATTCAAATAGTTAATTCTGTTCTTACATAGCGCTAATTAATTACATTATTTCCAACAATATAATTCTACTGGCTGCAGAGTTGAATAAGTTAGATCCAGCTATTTAAATGCCTTCCGTACACAGTTAATGCGCATACTATGCACAAAATAGAAATGCTTCTGCCTGGCTAGCGTATCACTAAAAAATCAACTACTGAACTGTACAACTGACCTTCTTTAAAATATTGCGCAATCATTAAAAAAAACCAGTTTTGTAATGTTCGAAAGTAGGTAGGTACATAATTTACCAAAACTACAAAAGTTAAGTAGATTGTGTGTTACGTTTTAAGACTTTAATCAAACGCTTAAAACATCGAATTAAAGCAGGATTGTTTTTGTCAGCTACACTACACTAGAAGAACTAAATTTTCAATCCAAAGTTTAATTTACTACAAACTGAATTCATAAAAAATAAGAAAAGTACAGCACTTCGTTTAAGTTATAGTTTTACAGCAAAGAGTAAGAGCAGTGCAACCTCTAAATGAAAAATAAAACCACTCTGAATTTCAAAACTTGCTTTAACCAAGTGTTGCATTTTGTTATAGAGTGTACTCCAATATATTTAAAACATTATCGCCTTTAGGCACAAATGCAATTTAGGCGATTGTGGTTATAATGTTACGACATGTGACGGACCCTATACCTGGAATGTTTGTCGCAAAACATCCGGATTAAAAACACCCTCAGACAATACCGACCTGAGAACATTAACACAATGATACACTTTTATAATATAATACAAGTATACCTACATATAGATATTCATAAAAAATTACAATTGCAAAATAGTAGGGGGTGCCTCGCTACGGTCGCAGTAAGTCATTTTTAAGTCTGTCTGCTATTAATATCGTAAATTTTGTATCCATGGCAAATGGCGAACATACAAAAACATTTTGAGAGAGAGTCCAGCTTAATAGAATGATTACATTTTTCTTCTATTGAGCAATGACAAGTGACAAGCATATAGCTGAAATCAAAATGTTAGACTTGTCAACTAGTTTTACGAAATGAGCTGTCAATAATATTTTAACCCGGGCATGCCTAAACATTAGCATTACGAAAAACCCGTATTTCTTCACCCATGTGGTTAGACGAATAAGTAATACATCGACTAATACTCAGAAGTTCACTTTATGCTTTACAGTCCAAATACCCAATGTATTTGGCCGCAACCAGTAAACGTATTCCATCGTAAACATCTAGTTTATGCCAAAAATTCGAATAGATCGACATAATTCCGATATATGTACTACAGTTTTGTATTAATTTATGTATGTTGATTAGTGTAGTAAGCAGCAGTGCTAAATGAGGAATATAACTGCAAAGTAATCGTGGTCTTTAACACTTACAGACAATGATGATAACGACGGCGCAGACTGACCAAGAGACTTTCTTAATCTTGCTAGGTTAGTTCCACTTCCACTTGATCCTAAATCCGAATCTGAAAAAGAAGTAACTATTAAAATTGCACGAAACTAAACATTTATTCTACGTTACGTAGCATTTAATTCCCAATATTTACACATTGGTATATACGTATGATAAATATATTTAACACATTATATTAATTCTTAATGCACATTAAATACTTAATTATGTACTAAACATAGCTCAGAAATGTAAGGTCGCAGAGACGCTGGCCGAAACAAGAATCTTTTTCAGTCACTAAATTTAAGTTGCTTACTCAAGAAACTAGGAGAATCCTTCCGCCGTCGTTGATGAAGATCGTCTGAAGTTTGACGGCTGATAGATCTTAAAACCCAAATATTAGGAGAGCACATTCCTACTGAAATGACCTGGTTTGAGCTCAAAACTCGATCAAATTCTCTTTTCTGACATCCCTGAAGCCGATAGCTCTAAACTTCAGTTGAGAACAGCCCAGATCTGTCAAGTAAAAATTTTGTTAATAATTATTATACAAGGAAAGTAAGACATGATTTCTTAAGATAGCAATGTTTTCTGGATGACCTTATATAAATTAGTGACGCATTTCTGATATAGCCATGAACAACAACTGCAAGCAGCGTTTGACATCTCTAATATTATATATTTTGGTCAATCCGATGCTCTTTACAAAAAACAGCATTGACATACATGTTAGCAATGTTAGCATTAGCCCTCAAAGTCCCCCACCCCATTTCGATATAATTTCAAAATAAGGAAGTTTAACATTTGACTTTGACAAAATAAATTATTGTAGATTTAAAAAAAACATTTTGCGGTTGAATAATTTACGGCAAAAGAGCGAGCAACTTGTCGCATTAAATATTAACACCAAACAGTTACCAAATTGGCAGTGATTTTATGCGGACATTACTGCACCGGGGGTCGCAGTAAACAGTCAACCATGACAACTAGCAAAATAGCTGCTTGCCAAAATATCAAATGACGAGTGGCGAGTTAGTAATGTGCATTGGTGGCAGTGACTAGGGCGGTCAACAAAACAAATACTAAAACCAGATTTTATATCACTTAGAAAATGGGAAACTCTATTCACCCAATTTTTAGAGTGCATTTACTGAGAGCTTGAAAACAGTGGATCATGTGTAGCCTTTTGGACAATATTTTAAAATTTCGATAAATTCGATCCACGAGATTCAACTGTTTGAAAGCTCGACAAATAAAATTAACAAGTTACCCGCAAGATCCGAAGCGTTTGAAAATTATTTTATTGAAGGATGCTTTTATCCTTTATCGATAACAAGCTTGTTTAACCAAGAGAATTTTCATACAATTGCATATTGCCAAAAACACAAGTTAGTGATCTTCGTAATACAACATAACCAAACTGAATCGAGCATTCTCAGCAAATCTGACTCTGAACGTCTTTTCATTTTCGGGGCACATTGCTTACATCGTTTTATACGACAGAAAAAAATTGTCATCTGAATTCAAGCCAAAAGACGTTCAGCATAGCATAGACAACCGAAATTCGTCGAATGTGCCCTTCGACATCCACCCGGTATGAATGTAGCAATAACTAATTTTAATAACTTTGATGTAAAAAGTCATTGACTCATACTTCGTGGGCTGAGGTATCCAACAGATCTGATGGTTTTAACATTTGCCTGTAATATCTGATTTGAGAAGAATTACTTATTTAATCGTAAAAATGGTACACCATTCCATAATATGTATTCTTTAATCATGTGCTACCCATTCTGGTAACAATCCGAATCTGATATGGGCGATTGTTTCCATTCAGAGCACATTCACTCAACTTACAAGTAAATCGTCATTTGAATTAAAACTAATTCAAGACATTTTAGTATTTTAGTAAGTAAAGGCTAGTGCTCTAAACAAACACTAGGCCTTTGCAAATAATACAAACCTCAAACTCGTGTTACGTTTTCAGGACAATTGAAATAGCTGTTATCTTAATGAGCAACAATCTTTCTTTATGAAAAACGGTTGTCTCACCTGCCTTGCGCTGTAAATACGAACCGATATCAGTCAAAATTGTAAACCCACAAGTATTAGGGATACTGTGCAATATAAGAAAAATTATGTCTTCTAAAGCGTCTAGACAGGGAAATTTTCAAACATCATTTTTTCAAATTTTTAAAATAAAAGCAGAAATTAGCTGCTTAAAGCATATATTAAACATAGCTGGGCTCAAAAACTCTGGACAAATGTTGATTTTAGAAATGATAGTGATCTAGAAAAACTCCACTTCTGATCACTATTTAGTTGTGTAAAAAGCACATTTTACATACTCTAATTTTGTATAACAACTTTAGGTGTTTCGAAGAAAATTCATACTTTTTGGGAAAAACAAGCAAACGCATCCCTTCATTAAAAATCATAGTTACATCGTGATAGCCCCTGTACCGTGTCACCTAGACTGAACCATTACTTCTGCTACTTCTGCACTACCTAGTTATATAGGAAGGGTGGATTAAATAATAATATTTGCATTATTTTTTTAAAGAGTATATATGGGTAAATATAAAATCCGATTGTACTTATTTCAATCCTTTGTAATTTTCAATCCCACATAAATCAGTTATATGCTGTTTCCCTAGTTTTGCATTAAATTAGCCTCAAGCCTTGGGAATAAATTATTCTTCTAAGATTTTAATCTAGTACAACTAGCGTAGCATTATATAAGCTGGCACACCATCCTGGCATGACAATGGCAGTGAATCAGTGACCAAACGGACGATATCATTCTTACTTAATATTAACATTTTGTGACTACTTATTATTTATAAGACTTTGCCTCACATTGTGCTCCGCATTCTACTGAAAACGAATAGTCTTGAGTATTGTACTATTGGATGATTGTCGCAAGCCAGTTGTCTACTCTAGCTATCGCAGATATTGGTAGAAGAATGGTTCGATACTTTGATGTTCTAGTCTATACTAGTCCAAATAGTTATAGCTATGCACACAGTAAGTGCCAAAAGTAATACATCTGAAATGACATGCCTTGTATAATGTGTTGATTTAAATATGAAAAGCGGATAGTGAGCAAATTAGTCCCACGCAACCGTGCCGTATTTAATAGGAGTGTAAGAGTGTGATTTCCCTGTGCTGATTTGTTAACTTCGATAATTGTGTGAGATCCGAGCTTTCGAGCTTAACAAATCGATAACTCGATGGTTAGCGCGGTTTTCACATGCTGTACAGCGTTCGTTAAGTTACCGCAGAGAACCTTGAATTTCAATAAATTATAATTTTATCCCCATACAAATTAATGACATGGTTAACGATGTATTTTGTAGGAACAGGGAAGGAAAACGGTCTTACACGACACATTATGTACCACCGAGATTTTTTCTGGCATCCTAATCCTGTTTAAAACCATGCGGCCAACTGCTTGGAGGCGACATAACCTACTACTTAGGTCTACTACACTTCCAAGTTTCCAAATAGGTACCTACCTATATATACCTACTGAGAAAAGGATAGTAAAAATCAGTGCATAAACAAACTGCTGAATTAAATGCAACTGTTTCATGTATATACATGTAAGGAGTATGGTAACTATAATGCATTAATTTGCAATAGCATGCAAAGTAACTAGTAAAAAAAACTACTACTAAAACTAGTACCTACATAACTTTATATATAATATAGACAGGGGAGACAGCAGACAGAATTCGTATTTAGGGATTGGGATTCTCAAGGTGACCGCCTCAAGAATTTATGATAGAATTACAACCGATATTAACTATTTATTATGTTAGCATTTAGAATCATCGAAAGGGCCTCATAGAGTGTTACAATAAAAACATTTTATTCAGGTTTTGTTTCAAAAAATAAACTTCGTCGAATTCTTATCCTTTTAAGTATGTATATACTAGTATGTAATGGACTAGTAGCATTCTCAATGTACCCTTCACTTTGTGACTGCAAGAGAGCAAACGTTTTCCTCCATGAACAATTTTGGCTGGGATTAACAACTACAGACGGATTAAAGCCTTTTTAATGAATTCAGGCAAAACCGGAACAAAAAGTTCAAACCTGGCCTACTGCGAAAGGAAAGAATGTAATAAATCTAGACAAATCTACTAAAAGCAATTTAGCCTAAAACAATAATTATACAAGTATACAATTGCTAAAAAACCACAACACAGCCGAATATAAATATTCGGGTCCCATTAGCCTACATTCTATTATTATATTTTATATTCTTGATTGTTTGAGTTAACGCACACTTACTTCCAGGAAGTTTTCCCTCCAAATACTATCTCCCGCAGCAGTAATACCGTTATAAATTGTATATTTTTAATTTTCGGGGATTTGTATTTATTATTGTCTAATTATTCACGAAACAAATCAAATAAAAACAGCAAAAACTAACTGCCAATGTATTTTGAAGTCTGAACTGCCTTAAATTCAAACATGTTAACCAGGTGACGTAGTCCACAATTTTGTCAATCTTGTTACGTTCGCGTCGCGTCGCTCCGTGGAGTAATAGAAAACGTATACCGCATATTACGAATACACTGAGGGAACCTTTCTTTAATGGATAATGGCCGAAAATGTCTTCGTAACTGTTGTTATTTCAACAATTAAAATGTGTTAAGTAGTTTAGACTAGAAAGTCAAAAATTAATTTATAGCAGAATTATAATTCCGTTTTCTTGGTACGAATTAATATATTGCACTCACGAAAATCACGAATGAAACTGTTTATAGTCCCTTAGTATTTTGGCAGTTAAGTATTGAAACTATATACGTAAAATAGGTAGAAATAATACACATAAGGTGCGTGCAACTACAACATTTGTATTTTATCATTACAATTATGATTCAGCCCAGCCATCGCATCCAGCTTCAGCTACATATATGAGTATTTAACTATTTAATGAATAACTGGCAAACTATCTACAGAACTATCCACATCTAATAATAATCACTCTCAAAATATAAAAAAAGTACAATTTTCCTGTCTGTCCTATCCCTTCCTGCGCTTTATTTATTGTAGTATACGACACAATTATACATTATACATTCCTAAGAGCCTGTACAACACTGGAACTAGTGTAGTCGTTTCAACCTTCAATCGTACCAATTTTACTTTAGTAGTATATACACTGTAGCCAAAAACATATTTTGACATAGTTCCAATAAAAATAAATCATGAACTGTAAACAGTGTAAATAGTTTTCTACAGCTCTAATATTATCTCGTTGAGCCGATGATGTTTACAAAAACAATTTTCAATTCAATGCCAAGCCAAATGCAAGCCAGTATTCTCATGCATGTGAGCATTTGACCCTCAAATGCTCCCACTTTCACATAATTTGAAAATAGGAAATTCTACCCTTTGAAAAAAGAAAATATATTGGAAAGCGGCGCCTTTCTCTCTCATTTGTTATAATTAGTTATAGATTATATTGCCTTTTTTGTAACAGTAAGCGTATTTTAGTAAGAAAGCTTCTCTACTTAAATACTTTAATGCATTTTTATGTCTTTTACTGTGTCTGCAATCTGTAACCCTTATAATCACACACAAAGCTTTACTCCACACATTTCTTAAGAAGCAAATAGTTGAAAAATACATTTGCTACATTTGATCTAAGTACGTACACAATTTCTTGGCTGTGTATAGGACAATTGAGTAAGGTCTCTGTAAAGTGAATTGTATTCTAATGTGTAAGAATACAACACAAGTATTTTTCGTTGTGGATAACAATCTAGATATTGTTTTATTTTAGCAGAAAATAAGATAACTAACGTAAATATTTTGTTGAATTTATGAACAATCCAAAAATTAATAAAACGGTACTTAAATCTGTACAGATAAATATGCCGCTATGAAGTATATTTAAGCAACCTACAGTCTGCGGGGTGCTTTGAAGGGAAAATATACAAGAGCCCGCAAATTCAGTGGACTTCCTTATTTTTTTCGAATGCGAATACGTATTCTCAAGACAAGGTTCTTAGGTGAAATTACCAATAATGTATTATAAGGTTGAAGACAGTAAAAGACGAAAAAATGCATTGAAGTAAGGGGTGCATTTAATTAACAATAGTAACTTTATGTTTTCAACAAATACATTTAGGGAAGCAAAATGCTCATTTGCAAAATGATTTTAAACCAATCTCATTTTTTTGAAATGTTCTTTTAAAAAAATAAATAAAAAATGTTTCAAAAAATGTTCGATTACTGAGTTTTGGAGTTATTCCCTCGGAAGTTTGGAGGGCAAATATATGTCACATCACTGCCTTTATCGTTAGTTACACTCATACAATAACCCTGAGACAAATGTGAATGTTTCGAGCCAAGTCTGGTAAATCGGAAATTTAATAAACTCATGAATGGTTTTCATTCATATTATTATTATTATTAAAAGTCAATTTTGTTGCATGTATTTCACTTGTCATGGTTTAATGTAGAAATAAGTAGTAATAACGAGCGTAGTGGGAGCTATTGGGGTTGTAGGATTATTCCTACCCGGAATTTTCCTACCTGGACGTTTCCTACCCGGATTATTCCTACCCGGACCTTTCCTACCCGGACTTTTCCTACCTATGAGCAGACCTAGGACTTTTCCTACCCATGCATATGACTTATGTATAAATAACAACAAATATAACTATTTATGGGTGTACCGTACTGTTGCAAATGAGTATATTAAATTATATTTCTAATCATTAGGAATATTTAAATTTAAGCAATTCTATTATTAAATAACCGAATTTGCAAGTTATTTTAAATAAAATAGACTTGCTAGTTAAATCATCTTTCTTACTTACCGCAGCATTTGCTAATAACACTAAAAATTTATACATGAATCATAGGCATGGGTAAGAAAAGTCCTAGGTCTGCTCATAGGTAGGAAAAGTCCGGGTAGGAAAAGCCCGGGTAGGAAAAGTCCGGGTAGGAAAAGCCCGGGTAGGAATAATCCGGGTAGGAAACGTTCGGTAGGAAAAGTCCGGGTAGGAATAGTCTGTTTACCAGCTATTGGAGCTACATTTACTCGTTAGTAGACATTTGAAACACCGGTTTTTCGGCATTTAAATTACTGGAGATCCATCTGACCATAGGGAGTAGCTAAAGTTCATATGCTTAAACAGGTTATTAGAGTGGGAGTATGGATTAAGTACCTATCTCACACATTTTTGCTAAATTTAGGCACTATAATATCATTGCTATTAAATTCGTGTTGTTCATAATGGGAAGGGGGGCAAAAAGTCCGGAAGGGGGCAATAAGTCCGGAGGGGGCAAAAAGTCCGCCAAAAGAGGGCAAAAAGTCCGGAGGGGGCAAAAAGTCCGTGGGGGGCAAAAAGTCCTAAGGGAGCAAAACAGGCCCTGTAATTGGAAAAAAACCTACATATATATGTTCCCTTATTTCGGAATTTTTGCCCCCTCCGGACTTTTTGCCCTCTTTTCGCGGACTTTTTGCCCCCTCCGGACTTTTTACCCTCTTTTGGCGGACTTTTTGCCCCCTCCGGACTTTTTGCCCCCCTTCCCATTATATGGAAACCTGGAGTGGATCCGTACGAACCTCGAGTGAATATATATTCAATCACATTTAGGGAATTTTTAAAATTTTAGAATTACGAATACTAATAATCCCCATCCTAACACGTGACTTTATATCGTAACAGGTACGGATGGGTAAGGTACGAGTCAGACAGGGGACGAATCGGCGGGGCACGACACGAACTGAGTCGGCTCGGTACAGAAGGCCGAAGTGCATGCTATGTTATATTTTCCACAGCCTAAATCATTACATTTTAAAATATGTAGTACGATAACTTAGGTACACTGCAGTAAAATTTTCAAATTGTGAGACAGAAAGTTGGAACTTTTAGATTTAACTTCTTATCAACATGTTTGGAGACAACGTACACCCTGTGCAAACAGATACACTGCGCCTTGTCTACGTATTCTTCCATTCACCATTAACCGTTGGTTTATTTGAAATAAGAAAAAGGTATCGTTTATTTGGTTGATACTTCATTTCATGTAATTATATTTTACGTAGAAACAGCGATTAAAATTAAATAATTGGAATTTATACATCAGATAACGGAATTAAGAAAACTATACTACTATTCAAATTTTCAAATCAATCTACCCTGATTTATTCTAATTAGTTTTATTTATTTGTTCGGATATTTCAGATTGCAATTGTATAACATTAAAAGTGAAGTGTTTATTTAGAAAATATTGTAACTTAACGCAGTAGTTACTAAATAAAAACTCTAATCAAGTGATAAGTTGGTAATAATACATTTGACAATTATGTACTTAATTGTAATTGAATGCATGTTAAATGTGACTGACTGTAGTTGCACATTGCACAAGAGCTGACAATGTCTCAATAAACTGTCTGCATACATACTTATAACAGTAAGTTGTTTCCTCTAACATTGATATTAATCAAACCCAAAACATATTAAAAGTATTTTTCCCATTTAAAAGCAACACCTCCCTGCTGGATAAGATGATACAAACAAAATCGAAGTTAATACTAGTAGCAATACAAGGCTATTTACCACTTTTACAGCCATAACTCTAATCTTAATCAAATCTTATTACTACGTACAACTTAGTTTGGTTATAACTAAACGAGTACGTACCTTTAGTCCGTGTATAGTTTCATGTGGGGTCCCGTCTATTTGTTGTTCCTATTTTGAGAAACTGCTACAATTCACACTCGATAAGTACTTGTCTCTCTCTCTACTGCATTACTTTATTCCCATTCGTGAATTTCACTATTCTAGGGCACACAATCAACAATGGTTTTGTTGGTGAGTTGACAACCCAAAGGTAATTCACGTCATTCTTTCTGAACAGACAGAATGTCGAGGTGGGATGTAAATCCGACTTTTACACTTCCATTCTATTATTTGGCAGTGGCCCGCAGCATGTTCAGAGTACTAGAATAGAAACCTTGAGATCGGAGACACTTTTCTGGTGGTGGCAAAAACAGACTGGATGACTAGAATCTAGATCAAACAGTAAACTGTGGAGGTGTCTCTGTAATTACGTGAGACGAACAGACTGAATCTCTTCCGAAGTTCCCAGTCTTACTGCCAATTCCTGATGTATAACCTTTAACTTGAGGCGATGTATCCCCCCACCACCGTCACCGTCACCGTGATTGTATGTTAAACTTGAGACACATACATCCATTGAATATCAAAGGTTTCGTCCGTAAAGCTGCCTCCCGTCCACACAATACATACAGAATAAGATGAAATAATATTATATACTTTATTTTGGTTAGTGAACTTTAACTGCGTACTCAATCCAACTTGATAAAGGGTATATAAGATTATTACATAAATAAAGATATTGTGTTTACCTTTTCAAAGACTCAACGTGAGCCTTAAGTTTCTGTCTTATTTAACAGATGAGGAGAAATGATTGTTTTCAAAAGTCAAAAATAGAGAGTCGAGGAAGCCATTTTGGTACTATTGGTTTCCCATTTCCCAACGTCAGATTATTCCTTGGTTCATGTGGGTAGAGTATACACACACACACACACACAGACAGACACAGATGACAGAAACTCTTCCTCAAGTCCTCAGTTCGAATTCATGAATTGGAATATTGGAAAGCTTGGGAAACATACAAGAACTTCTCTCTTTCTCTCTACTACTCCTTGTCCTTATAGTAGTCTCCTTCGCCTTCTCTTCTCTACACAATTCTCGGCCCAAACCCATACGAGTGAGTACGAACTTGGAAGCAAGGATGTTGTCGAATCAGGTGGAAGTGGCACACAGCCTATATGACTCCCATTTCCCATGTATATAGTCAACTTTCAGAATGATATACTGCATAGGATCACGTTTAAAGCTAAAGCACTGAATGAACTCAACTCTATACCAGAATTTGTCTTGTGAGCAAAGAGCAAACCTTGTGATTTTTAGCGCGGTCGATCAAGTATGTCTACATAACAATTATCCGCCACTAACTACGTACTTAAACCTACTTACTGTCGTTACTTCACTTGACTAAATGGCTAACTAGTATTAAGACTAATATTATATTAAATTACATACCAAATCTACAGACTAATATTATGTGGAAATTATGTTTGTAAAGTAGGATTTTATAGATGTATTATTTTACTGAGAATTTTATATCAGCAGCTTATTTGATCAGAAAGAACAATATTTGGTAAACGTTTTTATAGCATATAATATGCACGAATTCGTATTTTTATAAACGTGATAAATATTACTGTTGTAATTTCTTTACATACAGTAGTGAAGATTGGTATTCTGAGGTGCAGGGTTGTGAACAGTTTCAATTGTTAACAATGTATTTTAACCGTCACCGTACCAGATTGTGATTGTAAAACGTTTGTGCTTGTTCACAAAACGTTCGTTTTAGCGTCTGGAAAGATCTTGTTTGTTGCTGTCATTCCTGTGTGATTGTGATGCGTGTTGTGATTGTGCGTACCGTATTTCCTGTTATAGTACACCCCGTGTACTATTCAAATTCAGACCTTCCAGACCCGTGTACTAATACAGGCCCGTGTATTATTACAGACCCGTGTACTACCATATAAAACAGTGTTAAACAGACCCGTGTACTATTCAAACTCATACCTCTCAGACCCGTGTACTAATACCGGCCCGTGTACAATTACAGACCCGTGGTCTATAACAGGAAATACGGTAATCCAATTTTACTAGTTTGTGATTGTGCACAATCCAATTTTATTAGTTTGTGATTGTGCACAATCCAATTTTCCTAGTTTGTGGTTGTGATTCTGTGATTCTGATAGAGCAATCACAAACGAAAAGATCAATTGTTCTTAGTTTACGAATTACAACAGTAGTAAATATGGTATGACGTGTCGTATGTACTTAAGTACGTTATGAGATGTTCTAACTAGTAAGAAGGATGCTTAAGTACCTACGTAATTTCATAATTTTGCCAATACAGCTTCCTGTACTGACCTTCATGAAACGATGTAATCCCAGATAGAATGATCATTAAAAATCCTAGCGGTGTATCGGTGTATATAATTTGAGCCCTAATAATGAGACAAATAGTTGGATGGGGGGAACATCCTAAATAATCGGTGAAGTAGCCATTTTTAAGCGCTTGGATACTCAAGGCGTGATTTAAAAACAAAAACGTAAAAATATCTTTCTACATTATGCGTTGCGTAGCTTGAAAATAAATATCCTGGTAGGAAAAATGAATTTTACAAAGTTGATTATTACATTGCGGCTCTATAAGCCTCTATATCTGAAATTCACTGGTAGACGTATCTTAAGATTAGATAAACGTCTGTCAAATTCTTGACATTCGCATACTCTGCTAATTGGGCATTCTTACTTAGTTTTTTCACATCACCTAATTTTTTTATCAGCACTGCATGGGGTCAAATTTATGTTTTTTTAATATACTACCCAAAAAACCTTTTCTGTGCATCTGTTGTGTTGCATCAGTAATATGGGAGAACCTTATTATAGATGAATGTTGACAAAACTATTTCATCTCTCAAGAATGAATTAATCATTTGAGATAATCTTCAGACATCAGAGTCTCTGTTATTCTATCCTTCTCTCCCGGAAGAATATTTCCAAAGCACACACAGTCAACGCTCTGATGGACTATAGTGACAAATGCGGCAATTACGGAAATTTTATGATTACGAACGATGGGAAAAAAATACTAGTTCAAATAATGGTCAGAACTAGTCGGTTCGGTAGAACTAGTTTTGAAAAGTGTTATCCGCAAGTCCCGAATGTAAAGTTTATATTCAGTCTCAACATGCGGATACTGCCAGTTAAAAGATAATATTGTACTGACTGAATGCTAAGCAAATAACAAAGAACTAACAGTACTGCTGAAAATTATCTGTTTTTGATGCTGCCATTGAATTAGTGTTTATGGGTCGCGCTATATATGTAATATGGCTAGCTGTATTAATTTGGCATCACGAAACTATGTATATAGTTATATAGACTGAATCCAAACGCAGGGAGCTTGCAATTATGACGTCAAGCGAAATTCCTCGATTTTGACCCCTCCCCCCCTCAGGTCATACGATTCCGTATGTACATGATTAATATAAGGGATACAAGATCATTTTTTGCTGACCCCCCCTACCCCAAATTTTATGACGTAATAATTGCAAGCTCCCAAAGAGCTTCCCCGTCTAACGACATATAAGAAAGCGTGCGTACACCCCGAAATTAATTAAGTTAATTAAGATAGATTAGAATTAGATGTGATTATTCAGGAGCCATAGGCTATCCTGGCTATCTGGCATCTGGTAGCCTTTATATTTCCAAAGCTTTCCTCGTTCCTTGACTTCCTTGTCCATATTTATTAAAATTTTAAGCCACTCAGTTCCTGATTGTCTCACCGCCCCCAAAAGGCGGTTTTCCCCAGCTCATAAAATATTATATTTTTAATTTTCCCCTCGGCCCTCAACCTCCTATTTTAAATACTAAAGTTCCCCTTCGCACCATATAAGATATAAACTCTTGATTCATTCATTCTTGAACAATATTAAACATAAAATAACTGATAGTTTCACTCATATACGGAAATAATTATTGTATCTTAATTATATCTATCTATATATACTGAAACCTACAATTCGTGCAAACAGTAAAGTTTAAAATATACAATTCCACGAACCTGATGATTACCTTAAGTCTAACAACAGAACGGCGGCTCCTTAAAAAATAGATATGATGGGCTCTCCTCTCCGAACAATAAAACAAAGACACCATCAGAAGGAGACCGCGCTAACAAAATCAAGTAGTTTGGTGTTTTTATTTTTGTATAATATGTTTAAACATCTAAATCTAAATCTCATCTTACGGTATAAAAAGGAAGAATATATTAAAGCTCTTGCTGAATTTGAAGGTGTTGTATTCCAACTAGAGTGGAATTGCCGTACAATATTATTATCTTTATCACAATACACCTAAGAAGTACGAATTATCGAGAGTACGTTATATAGAGCGTTTTTTATACGGGGTTTTATGGCAATTCGGGCAGCTACAAAAGTCCTATATAGGGAAATGTTCGATACATGGAAGGACAATATACAACGATTTCACTGTAACTTAAATTACGTAAGCCACAGAAGATGATAATAATGAAATAATTATATTCTAAAACAAAGCTCGGCGTTAGAATTGGCCCTATACCTATACAGCGTGAAATCACAGTTGTGACTCGCTACCAGACAAGCACACCCTGGCTTGATCTATACTATTTTAATTAGTATAATATTTGCTTTCAAAATTGACGAGATATTTACTCTTTACTCATTTCTCATTTTTTTTTGTAATGTGTGTAATGGGCAATGCCCGATTGAAATGCACAATAAAGTAATAATAATAATAATATTTTAAGTATAAAACAGCTTATTAAAACCTTATTTTTGTTAAATTTGCATTTCTAAATTACTATCTAAGGTAGATTTACTACAAATAAGTAATTCTCAATAATGCCCAAATAATTAACAATTTTACGACACAAAAAAAGGCAAAAAATGCGGATCATAACTATTCTGCCCACCATCAGGCTGAAATTTTTCACTGTCTCCCTGGCCTATCCTATCTTTTATCTTTTGAATTTGGCTGCCTATTGCCTTGACAATTTTTCCTTAAAATTGTCTGCCTGCCTCCATATCGCCTATTTTTTGTCTTTAGTAATGGGTAAGCGCCGAGCGGTGCTCACCACCATTAATATGTCTCTAATTTTAATTGTGCGTGACGGGTAAAATTCAGAATATCAAAATTTGTCTGGCTCGCTTACTATTGTTAGGCATTATGGAAGTAGCATAGCTTTATCGTATGTAAGGAATCGGCAATGCATTTCACGAATATCTTGAATTTACATAATACGCTTAAAACAACAAGGGACAGCCGTAACAATAGGGTTCCCTGTCATGCAATGGTAACGGTAGCTGCGGTAAAAGGTAAGACGAAATTATTATTTTTTGACCTACGTAGTTTTTAAAATGTGGAATATTTGAATTTTCCACAAAATCTAAAATTTGATACTTGGTCGGAACACATTTATGCTAAACATACACTTAAGTGATTTACCATTCGAACGGTGATGATTAGTAGAATGATGTTCACGTATGAATAGTTTTTGAAATCTTTTGAAAAAAACTATTTTTTTGCCCACCAACCTAAAAGTGTTGTATGGGGTACATGTCAGTTATGGAAAGATCGGATTTTTCATTTTCCAAGAGCTTTAAAATGATGCATCACTCGTTGAAATCGGTTATTTCCAAAGAGTAGCAGATTATGCATATAGGTAGAGTAATGTGATCAAATAAATATCGAGGCAAGCATTATAGATAAATACAATATGCAATCTGTACTTCATTGAGACAAGATAAAGAACTATCGGCAACACCCCCTGCATTTTGACGTTGTCGTTGCCAGTACTTTTACGTGTTAAAATTGCACTATGGCCTACCGTTTGTATTTGGTGTCGTGGAGCTCAATCAATACTTTTAAAAGCCAGCTTTTATAGCATATTAATATCCTTCATTTGCTTCCAGTGTGGCCACTGTAATCATCTTCCTTGTCTTCAATTTGCCATCTTCTTGGGATCAGACGTACCGATATTGTGTACGTAGATTTTCATTTATTCGTCAGAGTCGTCATTGTCTCTGACCTACACAACTGTTTGGCTTTACATATTATGTTAAGATATAAGTTTAGTGCTTCATACGTCCGCTGACACTTAACGCAAGTACCTAGGTAGTTATTTTCGGTCTTCTATTTTCAGCATATGTAACGTACGTAAACGCTCTTTCGTAAAATTATAAAGTACAGTTTGAATTCCAGTGACCAATGATCCCATTTGCACTCTTCCTTAATAAAGTTATCCCATTTACCGGATTATCAAAAATACAAAATATACCTACAACTTTTTTAGTATCATTAAAGGCGCATTTTATTTACTTAATAAATTTGTACAACCGCTGAAAATTGCATTGCCTTTTTTTGCAATTGATTTTTGCACGTCAAGGAATTTGGAGTAAATCCAATAAAAAAAATGGTAAAATCGTTTAAAACCTATTAGCTTATTGAATCAACTAACTTCTAGAACAATCATGCACTACCGTATCTTTCATTTTATTATTCAAACCAATAGCATGGGATATCTGGATAATCCGGGATTAGTTTGTCACTCGGATTAAATTTAGTTTATACATTTTAAATAATTTGGTCTACTCTATCTTCCTAAGCCGAAAGAACGAGATCGAATGCACACCTTTTAAAATGTTCTATGTATATCCTAAAAAGTATAGTCTTACATCGTGAATTTTAATGGGTCCCAAGTCCCAAGCGGATGAACGCTTAACTCTAGCATCCTACAATCATATGTAAAGGTACACACTACACTTCATAATGTTTTGCTAATTTCTAGTAAAAGCGTCTAAACTATATAGTTATCCCTGTGTCCGCTTTTATAGAATAGAGCACCTGAACCTCTAGTTGGACTAGGATTGTATAGCATAATTTAATAGCATGAAAATACAAAATGGTAGCGTGACAATATTAGCTATGGAGTATTGAGAGAGTTCCAAGTTTCCAGGGGGCTGTTAATTACAATGTCAGTACGATTATGTGGTCAGTTTGCAGTAGAAACGATTTGGTTTTTTTTACATACAATTGACCCAGCGTCGCAAAACAGATTTTAATTTATGAATAGTTCAGGACGCCGTGGAAAAAGATCGCTATGAGGATTATAACTGTATTGTTCACTTTATTACGCTCAAGCCTCAAATACTGGAGTATAAATAATAATTTTATTAATGAAGTTTATGTATTTGATCAATCATTGGTACATAAAACTTTTCCGCTTTGTTTTTGTGATAGCAAAGTTGGTTTCTTAATTAGATATTTACATACGCGAAAACTAATACTAGATTTGCGCATTCTTTGTTATAGCCACTTAAATTATGGATATCTTTTATATTATATATATTGCTTGGTTTTTTATACGTTATTTATAATTTTTTGTGTTTAAATTTAATCTTGACATAAATATTAATTCATAGAAGAATGTTATAGAGTTTTAAGAGCTTCTTCCCAAAAAAACTATGCTTCAATTATTTTGTTCCTTCCCCATTTTCAAAGACTTAGTTGATATCAAATTGAAGTTTAAAAAAAACTACTTAAATTATACCCGAGGAGCTTCTGTTTCTTTCAATTCATGGAAAGGATCTTACAGATGAAGAGATCCCGTATAGCCATAATATAGCTCGCAAAATTCCATTAGTTCTGAATCTTCCTTCATGTAGCTATTAGAACTCTTAGCAGCTTGTTTCTGAGAATCAAGCAAACCTAAATTTGACGTTATTCTGCATCTCTCTATATGCATCTGAAGAAACGATCTGAATATTTTTGATTTAACATTTTACAACTCTTCTAATGAAGGAAACAGTATACATAGCATGAAAATAAAGTTCCATAAATCTACTATCATAAACGTAACGCTTTACTATGCAAAACATATAATAGAAAATATTTGTACAACCGACAATAACCCAAAAAGAAATCTTTAGTAAATATATAAAGTTTAGCTTTACACAACCAATTGTCTTGTCAATCAATAATTAATAGCCAAAATTCAAATTCCTGAACCGCCAATAATTGCTTTACATATAACAACCACCGAATGGATTTATGCCGTATACAAGTCTCTATATAATCATATGTATTAATCATATTTTATATAGATAACAATAGCTCCTGTCCTATTAATTTAAATTTAGTTTGATCTTGCAAGAATAAGTTTTAAAGCAATACAATGGCGTGGAATGTTGGCTGACTGACTAGTTAGTGACTAGATATCCCACCCTCATATATTTTGTAACCAGAACCAGAATGGAGTTCTTGTCACAATTAAAATCATGCATAGCTACTAATAATAGTATAGAGATCTTGTCATAGTCATAATCATGACGCCATGATAATGATAATAATACAAGTTGATATCTGTTGATTTTTGATTCCCTTTATCCAAATCAAACTATAAAGTACTTACTCACAACTCATGTTTGTAATACGTATAATACATTTTATATTTGTAATAATTTGTGTCTGAATGGTAAAGGTAATGTTTGTTTTCATCGCTCAAAAATACAATTAATTATTGTTCCTGCGCCCTATACTCCCCATAAATTGTACCTTTACTTTACGTATTGTGAGTATTATTATTATGTACTTATTCGGATGGGAATGCGAAATGAAAACGGTCCCTTCATAATAATTATTGTAATTAATGTAATGAAAATTAAAATTAAAACACGATTATATAATATATAATTAGAGGTGACATTTTGTGACTGTTTTGAGAGTGGACATAATTATTATTGAAGTTTTTTTTGGAGTCCTTTTATGATGTCATTTTTATTTTTAAGTTGACTTCCATTATCAAAAGGCATTCTTCAAATCTGTACGAAATTTGTGGAAATTCTGAAATATTCCAACTCGGTATAGTTTTCATATATAGTTTGTACAGACGCACCTCCGTGTATATATATAGTGCATTATGTACCGTGTCCCACTTAAATATTAATAATTGAGAGAACTTATAGGCAGGGTGAGAGTGGGAGTGCGGTGAAAGCTGGAGTAATTTTCCTTCTTGCTCTTCTTTGATGACTGAAAGGTGAGAATTGATAGGCAAAGCTCTCGTAATTTGTAACAAAGGAGGTGCACAATTTGATAAGAACCATCAAAGCTAGCGTGAGTGCCGTACTAGATGAAAGAGCGTTTGAAGCATTGCAGCCATCACTGCTGCAGGTCAGGATGCAGCCGTGAAGTGTGTCCTCCTAAATTATGGGGAAAGAAAAAGGGAACATTTCAAAATCAAAAGGAATATAATAGCATGTAGAAGGTATTTATATAGATGTTAGATTTATAAATTAATTAAAATACTTTATAATAGAAAGTATAAAGACGTCAAAGTTAAATATATATTATATCATATATATATATACATAACAGCTTAATTATTATAGCCCATTATTGCTGAATATAATAATATTATCAAGAATACTAAAACCGCCTGACTTTACTGCATATGGCTCACCTCTAACTTGAATTTTCCGCATTGACTCTCCATGTTTTCCAGAGCACATTTCCGAATTACTAGCTTCTCCTGGGTATTCGCTATCAAAAATATATGTAATTATACATAGATATTATAAGTAGGTCCTCTGCTCCCATCATATGCACATCCAAAATAATAGATATATAATATTATCATACTCATTCAAAAATGAAAGTATACATAATCAGACTTCACGCATGGTTTACAGACTCTGCGCATACTTCCAAATTCACAAAACCAATCATTCCTAATTAGTTGATCGTGAGAATTTCGTATAAACAAGAGTGTTCCCTTTTAATCAAGCATGAAAGTAAAAGAAGAACTCGTTTTGCGTCTGGAGTCAAATTTATTTTACTCTATATATCTCTGCTTTTTGTGTCCAGTCATGTTCTTCAAAGTTCAAAAATGGCATATAAAAAAATCTATTAAATCCGTGTGAATTTTTTGTACAGCAAAAAAAAATTAATATTTAGTTCACACAATTGTGATTGTTTCCTCTCTGTTGTAATTTATTTGCCAAAAAAGTCAAAAAGGAAATATTATTGTTTTTAGTTCTTCGCATTGAATAAAAATACTTCTACTACATCTACATGGAGCATTATCGAAAAGTGTCTTACAGGAAGTCCCAGTCAGCTTGACACAGAATTTAGCCGGGAATTCTCCTTTGTGTCCAGCTTTGGGAACTTTGCATTTCTCTGTGTACTTGTACGGCCAGGCATGAAATGGATCTTCACAGTCAATATCACTTCCATTTCGAGAGGAGCAGGTAAAACAATTTATAGAACAGAGGCAACCTGTACAACAAATCATTTTAATTCATTTCATACAAAAGAATAATAGCAATTAACACTACTGATATGGAATTGTCAAACTTGAGCTGCCCTGCTCTTTTTAATTATCTATAGGCAGAAGTCTATAAAGTAAGTTGACATGCGTTTAGCATATAGTTGCATTGTATACGTACCTTGCCGGGATATTATGGCCAACTGGAAGAAGAGGATTAGGAGAAGGTATTGTAAAGATTCCATGTCGTTCACGGGAGGCTCAATTAAATTCTAAGTATATCCACAACTTTTGTCACTTGTACAGTTTTACTCCTTAGCCTTAACTGTAGGTAGGTACTGGTCTCTCTTCAATTATAGAAAGTCCAGGTGGGGTCTCCTTGCATTGGTGGGTCTGGTCCTGGTCCTGACACTACTCACTCCCGGTCGTGTCAGTCAGTGTATATTATATGGAGCTAAAAAGGATTCTGTGAGACCAGTCCCCAGCTCAGAAGATGAAGGCAAAGCCGGAAACAGGAGTAGCAAGGGGACTGACGAGCACTAAAGCCGGCATGAGACGCCGGAATGTGTTGGTTTAATATAATTGAAAACGTACACTTGTGAAAGTTAAGAGGTGGAAGTGGCACTGTTGCTACTACTGTCCATCTTCCTCTTCCTCTCACTCCTTCTGATGGTTAGTGTCTCGTCTCGAGTGTGGACTGCTGTGTGGAGCGGAGTAGATCACTAATGAGTAGCTTCCTTGGTGAGGACAAATATATACGGAGTAGTCCGGATTTTCGTATTATGGTTCCGTCCGAGAGTGTGGAGGAGATCGTGAGGAAGTTATAGTATGGAAGTGTGTACTTGAGGCAATCTAATCGTCAGATTGAATTTACGCTAAAGAGTGGGGTGGCTTCGGTTTTGGCTTCGGTGTCGGTTTCGGGTTGCTCCGTGGTTTTGGTCTGGTTCCTGCAGCAGTGTGGACCTGACTTGTAAGGACGAAGTCGTCGTCTGGTGGCTTGGTCTTGTCTCGGGTATGATCTGGCTTTGGTCAAAGGAGAAGAAGACGAGGAAGAAGGGGAAGGTAAGAGAGAGAGAGAGGGAAGAGATAATTTTGACTAATTTTTCACTGGAAGCTGAGGAGGTGGTGGGTTTTCGGGAGTGGATGTGTCGCTTGGAGTAACTAGGAAGGAGGAACGGGGATGGTGGACTCAGTCATGTTAACAAGAGGAGTGATGCAAGAGATCCAACGAGATTTCTGAGCCAGGAACCGTAATGAGATGAGAGTCTCTCAGAGCCTGTTTGAGTTTCCCTTGTCTGTCTCTTTTGAACATAAGTATGCATCCAGAAAGAGAGTGGGACTGGGAGAGCGAGTCTCAAAATGTGGATGTTTCTCTCTATTTTCTCTAGTAGTATTTTGGGGTGAATTTTCCAAGTTTGGATCTGGTTTGGTGGGCTTCTGGATGTGACGCTTGCTGAGGCTGGCTCTCTCTCGGCGTATCTATCTCTAGGAGCAGAAGAGGAGATGAAGTTTTGGGGAGGGAAGGACGAGTGAGAGAGTCTTGTAGTTGTATATAGTTCGTTTGAGGTTTCCACCGAGTTTATTAACGATATTATTTATACAGCTATATCAGAGAGAGAGAGGCACTTCCTACCACTCCGACGTCTATCCTCCCATGGAAGGCTCATGTAGACAAATGTATGCATGGAACGTTAACGTAATAATAATGTGTTCTCAAAAACCTGGTCTATGTAGTCCAGACGGGAGGGAGTGAGAGAGAGAGAGAGAGAGAGGCGACGTAGCTGGGAAGGAGGGAGGACTGGGGAGTACTGGGAGTTTTGGTGGTGGTGGTAGTAGTCGTCGTCGTCGACGTCGGAGCACCGCCAATGTTTTCTCTGCACAAACCCGCACTTTAACTCGGAGAGAAGGGCCGGAGCCGGAGCGCTGCACCTACTCACCATATACTATACATGTAGCCAGAGGAGAGGCCCAGTTGGAGTTACATCACATACGAAAGCAAGGAGAGACCTATTGATTTTACTTGGAGGAGGCCTCCCGTATAGTCAAGCGAAGAGCTCGCAGTTTTTCTATGTAATATCCTCATCTATTTCTCCAACCAAACCAAGGAGGGCATATTATGTGGATTTATATATCTGTAAATGTGGAAAGGCCCATGCCTTAGGAGCGCCAACCAATCAACCAACTAAATAAAACCGGCCGTAGATTTACATATATAGTCGAGCCTCCCGTCATATATAAAATGCTTTCCACTTTCCTATGCTATGCTATGGTATGGTTATGGTGTGCGTACTCCACTGCACATTATTGGACGTGGACTGAAACGAAAGTACGAGAGCACGAAAGGACGAAAGCACGTCGGAAAGTAGTGCTATAGGATTGAATTGGTAGAGGCAGAAATGTAGGAGATGTGGTAAAGGGAAGTAGTAGGACACACAGTACAAGAATACACTCAATGCACTCAGGACTCTCGACTATTACAGTTGTACGACTACGACTGTGTAAAATCTCCTATACGGGGAGTATGTGTAGTCACCACTATGCTTATGCACTCTCCATGTAGAATGTAGACTATATGAATATAGGAGTGAAGACTTGTTCTCACACTAGAACTCACAGTCCAACTATATATATAACTACAGCTACAGATACAGAACCAGAACCAGCGAGACTCACAGAGCTCTCGCTTCTACTTATTTGATTCTACGAGAGAGCGAGAGCGAGGAAAAAAAGAGAGGACTGAAGTGAACGAGAGTGAGCGACTAGTAGAGTGGTGAGTTCTACGTCAGTCCAAAACTCCGAATCGGTGAGGAAGGGAAGGTTGTGAGAGTTTTTGGGATCGAAGGAGGTGAAGCAGCTAGGAGAGCCCCTATTCTGGGCTTCATTCAACGCTGCCAGTTTTGTGAGTGTGCAAAAGAAGAAGACGAAGAAGAAGACGACGACGACGACGACGAAGAAGAAGAAGAAAAAGAAGCACTCTGTCCTTCTCCTTTTGCCTCTTATTATTACTTCTTCCATTTACTCTGCTGCGAGAGCATTCGTCGTCTATCCCCGTCGTCTCCCCGTCCGTCGTATGTTTTCACTGGATGGTGAACATCTCGTCTCTCTCTCTCTCTCTCTCACTCTCGTAGTAGTTTTTGTGACCAATTCCTCCGGCCTGCCTGCCGAAGTCTCTCTTCATCGATCAATATACTATAGTATTTGAGCTAGGCTAAAAGTGTAATCAGAGAGAGACGCGTAACACTTCACACTGCCCATTCCTTCCACGATTCAAACAACATTGTTGTTCTTCACATATCACGCACATAGTTTGAGCCGGAAAAAGTGCTCGCATCATTATTTCACGACCAACTTTATTTCCCTTCTTACCTATTTCTCTTCTTCACTTCTATCTGCCTCTATTCTCTGCCTCTCTCTCTCTCTCTCTCTCACTCACTCCTTCCTTTTCTCTCTGTTTTTTCTTCTCACTCACTCTCTCGTCTCGTCTCTTCCTTTCTTTACTATACAAACCGAAACCGAGAGAGCACCAAAAAAAAACTATCAACTACATGTACAACTTCCTTCGGAGTCCTTACTCGTTCTTGTTCTCGTCCTCGTCCTCGTCCTTCTTCCAAGTCTCTCTTTTTCTTTCTATTACAAACAATTCCCATTCATCTATCTAACGTATCTCTCTCCCAGCTTCTTCCTCTCGTGCAGTCCAACATATGAGAGAGTGAGAGGACTGATACTCCTACTACGAGAGTACAGTGCAGTACAGTCAAAGTCATCTAAACAAGGACAAGAAAAAGAAAAGGAGAAGAAGAAGAAGAAAAAAAACTAAACAACAACTTACTACTGTCGTAATTTTTTGTTTGGATATTCAACTTCCACTCCTGATTACTATCAACCCAAACTGAGCACACTATACCGCTTCATCACACACACACACACACACACTATCTATACCTGTACATTTCGGAAGTGCATAAAGTGATAGTCTACAGTGCGTGTCTGTTTATGTGAATGTGTGACAGTTACGGGGACAGTGGAACAGTTTTAGAGTGCTTCATCCTCCAACTCTATCATCTCACATCTCGTCGTCTCAACTCAAAGTGCATCGCGTCTCCTCGCGTCTTCTTGTCCTTTTTTGTTTCTTTGGAGGTTTGGAGAAATTCAATCTTGTACATTACATCCTATATATATATATGCTACGTGCAGTCATGACATCACATCACATCACATGAACGTAAACATAAACGTAAACGTAAAAATAAAGGATAGGGAGAAGGAGGAAAAAAAAGAAGAAGAAGAGAGAGAGTTCAAAGTCAGATCCAAAATAATAATAATCATAATCATAACAATAATAATATTTGATTTCAATCGCATACATTTTCTCAAATGCAATCTTTATATCTCGTCCTTATTGTCACTGACTCCTCCTGAGGGGAAGGCAGGAGCGTCCAAATGTCAACTAACATTTATAATATAGATGAATATTATTGAGATTTGGGATTTTGAGAGAGAATTGTGGTTCTGGCCCTGGTCCTCGTCGTCCTCGTCCTGAGAAAGTGAGTGTGGTATATATTATAGACACAAGTTTTCACTTGAAGTTTTCATCCCAGGCGAATTCTCTGGACTTGGCTAGCTACGTACCTACCTACTACTACACATCTGCGACTGCTGATTGTGTGTGTGTGTAAGAGGGAGAGAGAGCACACAGCATACAGTACTGTACCTTAAGCATAATGCATCTAATAGCGGTTGCTCGCTACTAATTACAACACGGCGCTGCCATAACGATATGCAGGTAGCTACTTTATTTCGGGAGACTGCTAAGCTCCTTGGCGCTTCAATGGACGGCACTGTCATGGAATGCACCAAATAGTGAGCTTTTTCCTATTACCATACCATGTTATAGCTCATTGGCTCATTCTTTTTTTTCTTTCTATTCCTGTAGACAAAGAGGCTCGGCGTACATATAATTATCTCGCTGTAGTTACCTCACCATACCAATAGAGAACTACTACTACTACTACTGCTACTGCTACTACTCCTAATTCTTCTACATATATTATAATTACTCTAAAAAACTAGTTTAGACAGCGAGGAAGTATGTATGTCATAAGTGCAGGAGAGAATATTTCATGGAAACAGAGGAACGAAAACGAAATTGCCTATATGTTATTAAATAGTTCTAAGAATTTTTCTGGACTTTGGTGTGCGTCTGTATTTTTATTTGAGTGTGTGTGTGGACCATGTCAGTAGTAAATTGATATTATTTCCTAGCAGCTAATAAAGGCAAGGGGAAAGCTTATTCTATTATGACAATTATTTTAATTCTGAAGAACATGATCGCATTAGAACGTCATTTTCTTTTCACGTCTACGTCTGCCAAGTCTTCAAAAAAAAGCTTGTATGATCCAAGTGCAAGTCGGCTCTATATTTGATGTGCTCGCACATACACACACAGACACACACAGACACATCATATTAGCAAGTCTAGATTATGAATATGTACGAAGGTCAATCAATTATACATAGAGTTAAACGACAGCGAGTTGGGGGTATAAGGAGGGATATCTTGTGTAAGTATATAATGTGAAAGAAAACTTCATGTGCCGCAACTGCCGTTCCATAAAGTTATATGACGCTCTTTAGACAGTCAATATGAAAAACATGATCATCATTGTTCCCCATGAACATGAACATTCAGTACGGAATAAAAGTGGCATGAAAATAGTTTTTAGCACAGTTTTTCTTCCCCCCTTCTTCTTACCTTTCTCCACTAAAGTATAAACTGAGGCCGCATTCACATCAAATTTTCGAGACTTGGTCAATTACAATCATTACCTATACAGTATTAGGATTGCGGGGAATATTTAAAAATTATTCTCGGCTAATAATAACTATGAATTTCCTAGTTACAAGTTGCAGTTGACTATGTACAAAAATACAGACTTTCCTGAATTACAGCATTAATTTGCTAGCTAACCAAAACCAAAATAGGTAGGTTCCTCACTAATAACTATAATAAACAGTTAGAAAAACTATTTTTTTCCGGCTTTTTTATGTTTATTTTTTGTTTAATAAAGTTAATTGGACTAATACTGTATTGCTATTGCACTTTTTTGGACGAATAAAATCGATCGTACACGTACAATGTTATTTGTCTGTTTAAAAAATTCAAAAGGTCTCTGCTCTGTGAGTTCAGATTTAATAGTAAAAACAAAAACAAAATAAAAAAAAGCATAATAAAAATAATTCACCATTTCACATTTTTCACATTTTTAGGAAGCGCGAAAAAAAAGAAAATATTTGACTGAGAGTACAAGTTTTAATTATTAAAGCATATTTGAGGACGGAGGGGGAAGGGGACAGGAAAGGGAAATAAATGTAAGTTGAGGAATAATCATGGAATAAGAGAAATGAAACTGGAGTCGTGAGTCGTCATATATTATAGACGTGGTCGTGTGGTGCAAATAAGAGACGGTAGTTGGATTCGTATTCGTATTCGTAGAGCAGTTGCCATTGCATTGCCATTGCCATTCGTTTGGTTTGGTTTGCTTTTCCTAGCTCTGTATATGTACGAGAGTTTTAGAATTCCACATTATTGATCGGCAGTCTTCTCATGGTTTTGAGTTGTGTGTGTGTGTGTGTGTGTGTGTTGTATCTGAACTAGAACTGAGCGAGAGAGAGAGAGACTACTCGGAACTCGAACAAATTCGTGTATAAAATCTAAGGGTCATAGAATGAACAGCGTTAATGTCATAACTACATTCCTAAATGTCAACATTACTTGTATAGACATTTCCTTGAGATTATTACGTGAGGATTGGAGTATGTAACAGAGTGTACAGGGAGTAGATAAATTGGAGCGATTATGCGGCTCTGACTCTCACTCTAAAACACGACATACACTGTAATTATTTTGATTTTTTTTATATATTATTATGATTGTACCCGCAACCGCTACCACTTCCACTCCGACATGCTTTCCAGGAGTCGTGGGTATATAGGGAGGTAGGTAGGTAGGAGTTGGTAGATGTTAAGATGGTCGGAGTGGAGGGTATAGTGGGCAGGGAGAGAGAGGTAGATAGGAGGTACTGAAAGTGAAATCATGTATGCGTTTTCTCTCTCTATATTTTACTTGTGTGTGTGTCCTCTCAATTGCAGTTGTATGAAATCGGAGAGTCAAGCGGATGACGGCTACGAGACTTGCATAGACATAGTTTGTGGAAATCACGTCGTGGGGTCTGGGTCTGGGTCTGTGGACAGAATGTTGGGAGGACCTGGGAGCATGGAGCAGAATTTGAGGCATGGTGGACTGGATCATCATAATCATATCGGTCATCATCGACCATCAATGCCTGGAATGAAATTAGAGCAATATGGAGATCCCTACAGTTTTGTTGATGAACCTAATAATTTATGTTTACCCACTGCCAATATGAATTCTCATCTTCCACCTCAAGCTAAGAAGAGAGGGCGGAGGAAAAAGCCTGACATTAATGTCAAGTGAGTCTCACAATCACGTCTCCATAGTGCATGCATTTATAAAGTATGGGTAGGTACCTACTGGGGTACGGGTGCGGGAGCTCTCATCCTATTCCCCTCTATACTCTATACTGTATACACCCTCTCCCTGTAGCCTATATATCACCCTATATCACCGTATATCCCTCGTCCCCTGGTGGCCCTGGTCCTGGTCCTGGTCCTGGCCCTGGTCCTATGGCTCCATATAATAATCTATATGTACCCTCCTTATATATATTCTCCCTTATTATCTTTGAGCTCCGTATAGACAATACTTGTGGACAAGTTTTAATGATATGGATTTTGACGACGTAGTTAAGTCTTGTGAAGGGAAGAAAGAGAGGACGCGTATGATGTATGATCGTGCCTGTATGTATCTACATATTTGTGCGTCGGTCCCAGGTCCGCGCTGGAACATGTACATAAGGATGCATGAGGTCCTCAGAGATTTGCTAACGCTATTTCTTTTTTGAAGTAGGATGGAAGATTTTGGTGCCATAGTAAGCAGGAACAATAGTTTACGAGATAGTGATGTTATAATGGATGCGAAGGAGCGGAAACGTCATGACAGATTCAATGGACTGTCAGAAGAAGAAGTCTCTCAGAGGACACTTCCCGATCATTTGGCTCCCAATCTTGATATTGTCATTGTAAGCTTTATTTATAAGTTTATTTTTTATTTAGAATCCATAGTTTTTCTCTTTCTTTCTGTCTTCCAGCTATGTATCTCACTGTAAATATCAAGTACGTATGTAAGGTGTACAGTAGTAGCAGCATGCTCGCCGTATGTAATTACATATACGGTAAAATAAATAAATGGGTGTCTGCCTGGATGAGAATTAAAGGGATACAGATACATCTCGAAAAGTCTCTGACTGGGCACTCTCTGCCATTGCTGTCCTGTATGTAGTGTGTGTAGTTGTAAATATATTGTAGGCAGGTAGATATTTGTGTACTTGAATTCAGACACTCACTCATGCATGCACGTGTGTTTCTGGAAGTTCTGTTAATTATAATCTGTACTGTCATTTTTTTTATTGGAATAGATTGGGATCAATCCGGGATTATTTGCTGCATATAAAGGTCATCATTACGCAGGACCTGGCAACCATTTTTGTAAGTTGGTTTTTGAGGAATATATCATCATGTAAATGGGGAGCGTCATTAGTAGGATAGGAGTGGAGATATAATTGTATACTCTGGTATCTGTTCCTAATTATACATTGCATTGATGAGGATCTATGATCTATAATGAATCTTTTTATTTTCCTATTCAGTTTCGAGTTGGGATTTGTTGGGATGGAAGATAAGGGGACTGAATATGGATATGAATTTTTTTGTTAGTTATATGGTATTTTTTTTTAATTTCAGGGAAATGTTTGTACCTGTCAGGATTGGTGCCAGAACCATTGACTGCTGAGGATGATTCCCGTTTATTACGTCTTGGGATTGGATTCACGAATATGGTCGCACGGCCCACTAAGGGAAGCGCAGATTTAACACGTCGGGAAATCAAGCAGGGCAGTCAGATACTTCAGGAAAAATTACAAAAATATCGACCCAAAGTAGCAGTTTTTAATGGGAAACTTATTTATGAAGTATTTTCCGGGAAAAAAGATTTCCCATTCGGTCGCCAACCTGAATTTGTAGAAGGAACAAACACTGTGAGTGCTCTCTATAGACTGGAGAATATTTTAAAATAATAATTTATTATTGATGTTGGTCACATACTAAATAAATCTGTGACTGTGAGAATAGATTAAAATGTTAAAATTCTTTGTTAAAGTACAAAAATAATTTCTTTAATTCTTTGCAGTACATATGGGTAATGCCTTCCTCAAGTGCACGCTGTGCTCAGTTGCCGCGAGCAGCGGACAAAGTACCATTTTACACTGCACTGAAAAAATTCCGTGACTACTTAAACGGTCTCATCTCGGAATTGGATGAGTCTGAGATAGTTTTCAATGACTCGAAGCCAATATCAAAAAGTGTTGAGAATGGAGATTTAAAAAAGTCATTAGACTGCCCAACGCCGGAAGATCATGAGATGGGCTTCACAGACTCTGTCATTACAAATAAGAAAAAGCGGGGTCGACCCCGAAAAGGAATGGAGAAACATCCACCGGCGACGAAGAGAGAGAAACTTATGAAGAAAGAATCATTACCTGAAGTAAATGGGAAGAATTGTGAGAAAAATAAGAACTGCTACGATGGGATGTCAGGGCTAGAGAACAATTTAAAAATAGGTGGGAGTGTAGTGAGTGCGGGGAGCATCAGTAGTCGACCTGTAGAAATCCAAAGGAAGAGACGGGGGAGACCCAAGAAGATGAAGCAGGAAGACACGACGAGTCCACCTTCCTATTCCATAGGTAGTAGCAGCACTCCAGATGTTCTCGAGAACAGTGCACCTAATAATAGTGGGACCTGTCAGCCTCCAACGGCTTCATCCGTAAGTAGTGGCTATTCAACTGCCACCAGCACGGAAGAAAGGAGTCGCCGGGATGAGAATGGATCATTATCCAACGCTGGAAGTGGTGGTCCGTCACCCTCTCACCATTCATACACCACACAATCAGATTTATCTTCGGAAATCAGTGCTGCTATTTCTTGTGGCTCTGCCCCTCAGTCCCCTCTCAATGGTCACACGGACAGCTTGTTTGAGAGTTTGTCTGGAGTTGTGAGTCAATCCCGGGATGAGGCTCTCGCACAACAAAAGTCCGCCGCGAGTAGTCTCCAATCATCCAAAATGTCCGTGTCCAGTATGCAACAAGGCAATCAAAATCTTATAAATCCAAATAATTGTGGGGCGGGCGGGAGTTTGTACATGAATCCTCCGCACGAAAACCATGACTCCTCCTACATGCCGTACCATCACCACTCTTACGATAACCGACTCTACAGCTTGACAGCCCGGAACCAGTCCTACCAACCACCACCAAATGTCAATCTTAGAGGTGTGTATTTCCCCTATCTAAAGTCTAAATAATAATGAGTGTATTCCATATTCCCATCACAAAAAAATCTTGAAGCTGTCCAATTTTTAAAATGCTATGATAGTTAATTTACAATGTTTACAATGTTTTAAATTTCAGATGGGAGTAGTGAAGGATCCATGCAGGGCAACTCATCATTTCACGGTCACAATTCGTATGAGATTGCCAAGTCATTCGACGTGGCCTCCAAGTCATTGTCCGGCTTGGAATCATTGGTGGATCAAATCCCGAGCATAGCTGACTCAGACGTTGGCCCGGTTCCCCCAGTGAGTGGTGGTTGTCTCCCAGGGTTGTTACCAGAAGCAATTGTCCATTCACAAAGCCTATCGAATGCAGCGTCGGCTGCAGCTCTCTCTCACAATGGTCATTATGGTGAGCCCCCTCCATCCGGGTTTCTCCCGTACGGACCGCCGTCCACCTATGCAAGCCCTTCCCACTACGCATCATCACCCTACTATGCATCCGAGCTCAGCTCTCCTTTCCCCGTCAATTCTCTGGGCTCAGCCGCCGCCGCGGCTGCCTACTGCTCTCCTCCCTCATCATCAGGGATGCTCTTCGGCCACTCGGGCTACTACGGTCAGTACCCCTCACCTCACGGAACCACAGGTTATACACATTCTTCAGCGGCGGCTGCTGCAGCTGCCTCTCTCCATCTTCACCAATCCTCGGCTTATGGTGGACCTCCCGGCTATCCTCCCTCCTCATACTCAGGACCAAGTCCATACTCCCATGGGAACTCCATGACCATGACCACTTCCTCCAATCCAAGTGGACAGCGATATCCTCAGCGACTGCATCTACGACAGGAAGGGATGGATTTAGGTCATATGGGCTTTGGTGGATTTTAAAATTTTAACTCACTACCCGCAAGCAAATGAGTCTCTCCTCATCTATTCACCCAAGACATGCGCTAAATCTTGTCTCCAAATAGTCCCCAGTTTATATTCCCACACAACCCCCTCCCCCCCTCAAAAAAACCGAAACTAAATTAAATATTCAGTTCAATAAAATGCGAAGAGATTTGTTTTGTTTCTCTACCACACAGACTATACTCTTTACATAATATACTTTTCCAGAATCCAGTTGCATGTGGTCGAATGTTTGGTAAAATGATATCTGCTCACCATGAATTGTTAGTCAACAGAACCAGAAGAACCGTGTATACATCCGAGTCCGAGTCCCAGTGGAAAATAGTTTAGTGAATAACACAGTTCAACTGTCATGTCTTCATCTTGGACACTGAATAATTTGATACATTGTGTGGAGTGCTGTTATTTTATAGTGCCAAATTATCAATTCTTTTATTGGCTACAAATTATAACTACTGACTGCCTGTCGCAAGTATCACCATAGGATGATCCTACTACTATAACGGAACAGAATCTAATAGCTGATTGTCTAAGATTTTGAAATTACATTTGAGCAGAGTAGTAGCGGAAGAAAAAGGAGAAGACTTGGGACTCCATATACAGAATTTCCAGTCAGCCAGTCAGTTTTGGTGTCGGTGTCGGTATGTGCTCACAAGTTTCAACTGCAATCCCCTAAAAAAAATTAAAAGTACCCCCAGACATTTATGATGACAAACATTACAGAACATGCTCCATTCTAAAGACACTCTCTCTTTCCCTGTCCCTCCCTCCCTCTCTCTCTATCTTCCGAAAGCAAAAACTAATTTATCGTTTCTTCCAAACACATTCCTGGGAATTATAAGTCGGGGATACAGTACAGTTACAGTAGCATACATTTATATTAATATTATTATACTTGGATATACTTACGTACGGTCAGATAATATTGAAGTATATATATATTAAAAGTTACGATAATTTTAGTTACTAAACGGTATAGGAGTATCCAAAGTCGGATCATTATATTCGTTCACATATTGTTCGTGTGGACACCTTAGCTACTTACATACCTACATACATGCATCTATCTACAATCGACAGAGAAACTCACACGTTACTTATTGTTACGCTATACTACACATAATATAAATCATGGAGGAAGTCCTGTGATTTTTTTTCTCGAGAGAAAAGCAATATGAGTGCTATGTGCTAAACGCTAAAATGAAAAAAGGAAAAAGAAAACCCACACCAAATATTATTAAATACATAAACATTTGACTCATCATTATTATCAATATCAACTATTATATATGAATGCGAGTATTTTTAAGTATCTTGTCTAATCGTCTCATTTTACAAAGGATAGTTCGGAAATATACATACCTACATATTATGTAGATGACACACACGTAAGTTTCGTTTTTCGTTTTTCGTTTTAATCTTCTCTTTTCTTTCAAAAGAGCTAGTTGCATATACATGGGGAGAGTATAGTGCATATGTTAAGCATGTCCGTCGGCCCTATGTATTTTTTAACTCTACTGTCGTTCATACACGTCTTTCGATTGACTTTTTTAGCGGAAGCAGAGTTGAGAAACAGATAGTGAGGAAATACACGTCTGCTTCTACCATAATATATTACTATACACTCCTCCTCTCAAATGCACTGAAAAAGATATGGGGGACGCGGCCGCTCGTGTCATGTTTTCAGAACGTACATAATATGAACCTCACGTATATCACAGTATCTCTTCAACCTTCTCTATAGTTTAGGATTTTCAGAGAACATCATCATCATCATCGGCAGTTTTTTTTTATATATAATTTTGTGTGTATAGTTATATACGGAGATAGTACTTACTACAGTCTACAGTTGATTATCATTTAGTACTTTATGTACTTACTGGGCACATCTATATAGAATATCTACTGTAAAATAATAAATTATAATAATATATAGGTATATGTAATTACATAATGAGTAGCACAGACGGGAAATAAATTACATATATAGCAATATTCTAAGCAAAATAGATGACAAACTTTATTACTCTCTCTCTCTCTATAAGTTTGAAAATCAAAATCAAATTCCAAGAAAGGAAATTAAAAAAAAAGATAATCACCCTTGTTATATAATTAGGATTATAATAGTAGGTACATGTATTTCATTATCTACTGATATCATAAATATGTAGGGTTTAAGATTTACAACAAACCAAATCAAACAAAACACACGAAAAAAAATAAACCAAATCACGAGAAACAAGTTTAATATGAAAATTAGTAAGTATTTAATTAAGATAGGAGTCTATATTATATATATTATAAAAGTTGTACGTCATCTTCGTTCGTACTGCTGCATGTATCTCTATACTCTTACTAATAATATACAATACAATTATTATTATTACTATTATTATTATGATAATGAACTATGATAGTAATAATAATTGCTATATACTAAAAATCAATATTGTACTGTACAATTGTATAAAAGGTAACGTTAATATTGTATATATATACATATAATTATTATAAAAATCTAAAATATAATATTCATAAATAATAATAGTAATAATAGGTATTATTATTATTACTATTATTACTACGTAGTCGTTACCAGTATTGGATTGCAGACTGAACGAGAAACATATGAAACACTCATGATAATTATAAACTTTACAAAAAAAACATTACATATAAAACATACGATTTATGATAAGGATTACTATAATATTTTAAGAACTCCTTTTCAAATCCATTTGAAATCTCTCGTTACAATATTTCTAGTAATTTTCAAAAACTTTTAGGAGACTCCATTTAGATAAATGATGAAGAAAAAAAAATAATTATATATTATGAACCACTAAATAATACATGATGATATCAAAATAATATTATGATAATGTCTTTATTTTACAATATTTTTCTTGAATCTTCAACAAAAAAAAATCTTGAAAAACAAAATTAAAATTATTTAGCATTATAATAATAACTATTACTCCTCCCCCGTCCCCCCTCCCCCCGTCATCCCTTTTTCAAACAAACAAAGAAAAAGGAAAGAGTACATTAAAAATGTATAATCTCATATGATAGAAATAGAAACATATACAGGTGTAGACCAAAATGGACAAGACTTTTTAATCAATTTTAATTCCTCATATATATTTCACAAATAATGTTCGAGGTACTACACACACATACCCTATATAGGATTGATTGTAAAGCGCTTTCATCTTCTTTTCTTGTTTCTCTCTAGTCTGTCACAATCGTTATAATTTTAAATTTAATTAATTTAATTAATAAAATAGTTTATTAGTATTATTACAGCAGACACGTGAACGATATGACAGCTTTAATGAACCTAATGAAACTCAAGTACTATACATATAAAAGTCAGAAAGCAAAGACAAGAAAGATAATTACGGTGTACTACTATTTTTGTTTTTGTTTAAGCGTATAATATTATGTACCTACTCACAATCAGTACAGATTCTCCATATAAGTCAAAATGTAATTTATTATATGTTATACTTTACGTTACAATAATTAGTTACAGGTAAAAAGAAAAAGCAAAACGAGGGAAAATAATAAAATATATGGTTCTACAGCATGCTTCTGGATTTGGTATGATGAATATATACACTACTGGTTTGAGTTGACCCTCATATGACTTACTTAACGCATCTCGGAATTTATAAATATAATAAAATACATAATATACACGAATAATATTTTTTTCTCGGAAAATTCGGTCAATTCAACCCTTACTACCTCTGGTTGTATTAAATAATATAAATGCATTGAATAAACACTTGTTGAAAATGAGTTTTTTATGTTCATTATTTTTTTTATTTAAAATAAGTTTCTGGACTCATCATATATAATGTAGAGTCTGGGACGGGGAAGACGATTCACATTTACAAGATATACTGAGAAAAGTAGTACATATACATACAACGCATAATATTATTCATATAGGCGTGTAGTATATCCCAGCATGAGTATGGTCCCTAGTGTTTATTATTCAATTGCAAAACTTTCAAACTCGAAACACGAGCAGTTTCAAGAAGAGCATTTAAGTAGACAGCTCGTGGACAAAAGTTGGTTCAATACGGTGGGGTGATGGTGCTGGAGTTGGTGGAACTAAAGTAAGTCCGTACATAAGTTATGTGCTTCTAAATTTATAGACAACGTTGACACTTTAAGTAGTATTGGAACCGATTTAATATTTAAAAAGCACACGAATAATCAATATATTTAATATTTTAGTTAAAATCTAGGAAAATCCAACCGGCAAAAGTTATATTCGCGGTTTCAAAAATAAACAGCTCCTGACACCATCTTTGACATTTCTTTGACTTTAACTTACTCTGAGAGTAAGAATCCTAACTCTTGGTATTATTTCGACAGTTTTTGAACATTGTTGGACGCAGTTCTTGGTACGTGGTATCATGAAAATCATGAGAATCATGAAACATTTCTTACCCCATACTAGGCGGATTTTACACAGCGTTTACATCTCATCTAAAATTACGTATTACTTACCACAAGTGACCTCAATTTCCTTAAATTTACATTGAAAGTTTACGAAATATATAGCATTATGAAAATTCATCATAGTCTTGCATAGCAATATTAATAACATTCTAATTACCACCTCATTTACTTAGCATATTATGAAGGATCGTTATCGTTACCGTTACCGTTACCGTTACCGTTACCGTTACCGTTACCGTTACCTTCTCTCAATGTAGAGTACATTTTTTATTCATGATTTCGTTTATACTTATAATGTAATGGAAATAACAAGCATTTTAGAGCTGAATTTTGGAAAGATCCGCAAGGTTGTGAATGCCAGTTGACATTTCAATGTGGTTTCTTTTCTAGGAAAATAAAGTCATTCATTGTTGTTGTAAGGCTCAAATTGATTTTACAATAAAGGATGAGTAGAGGCTATCAGAGGGCTATAGTAATCTACCAAATTGTTTTTATTATTTGCAATATTTGAATTTATTTTCAAACGAATTTTCCATGTAGCTCCTCTAAAACTCTAGTTTGGGTTACTACTGCACTAAAAGAACAACAACGCAATAACCCATCCATCATTTTGCCAGCATCTTTTCATTCCTTTGACCAGGACCAGAGGAAGTGGACGAAAGGGAGGCATGCCAGGAAAGTAGCAAATGAATACAGTCCTTCCTTGCATTGTGATGTAGATTACTATAATTAAAAAAACTGTCGATACATGTATATCATATATGTAAGGAGGTGGGTGGGTGCCCATAAAACTATATAAATATAAAATGGTATGCATGGCATGTTTGCATGGGTATTCCTAGCCATCAAAACCTTCAAAATAATTTGTAGGTAGCTAGAATTCTAGAATAGCATATTCTCTACTCTGCGCTCTGCTCAGTGCAAAATACAAAACAGTCCAAGTAAGTAATGCACAGGAACTATACCTACCTACTACCACCTACCCAATAATTATCTTGCGTACATCTATAAAGGTCTCACGAACTCTTCTAAAAGCGCCCTTTAAAATTGCATTAAATCCTGCATTAGGATATATATCTGGCTGGTAGACTAATCTTTGTACAAGATCAAATTTAAGGTTGTGCTCCATCAATACCTCGAATAGATGCAGTTGTTTTAATTATAGGAGACAAAAATTTGCCATAATTGCAGTGTTTTTTTTGTTCGAGACCTAAAAACACACTTTCACATTCTTCTATTGCGCTGTTGTACGGCTGTAGGGATCAAGCCTACAGCCTACTGAGGTAAAATACCAGGGCAAGTAAAATATTTTTAGTTTTTATCTAAATACGAGGGAGAGAGAGAGAGACTACGACGCGACCGACGTACACTTACTATATAGTGAGCGTCTCTTTTCATTTCCAGCTCCCAGTTTCCTCTCGCAGTATACTAATTCAACTCCTATAGCATATGCATATACTTATCTCTGTCACCGTCACACCATCACCATCCCCAGAGAGAGAGAGAGAGATGCTAGTATAAATTGAGAGTAGTAGACAGTAGTTATAGCTACCTACGTACTCATACATCTATAGGTGTTATACCCATGCAGTAACATTAAACAATGTCCGCTGTACTTACTCTACTACAGATATATAGACTTAAATTTAATACAGAGAGGTACGCATACGGATACGAAATACGAATCTCAATGCCAGACCAGAACCAGACCAGGTTTCTAAAAGTTTCGACTAATGTACTTTTAGTAGGTACTTACCACACTATGAGAGTAAGGTACAATTTTGTTTTAAATAGTTGTGCGTGTGACCACGCTACACACGTCGGAGCGGATGATGTACACACGTACGGCGTACACATGGTATGGTAATGTCGGGGTAAACCGAAACCTCGGTTTTGACTGGGAGGTGTACATACATTCTATAAGATGTATGTTCAAAGTTTTCAAGTTAAAGTTGCATATGGAGCAAGAACCAAGGCCTTCAAGGCGCTATAATATATCTGTAGAATAGACCAAGAAATGAGAAAGTGAGTACAAAAAAAAACGAAAACAAAGATTTCAAGCGCGCGGGCTGAGAAAACTATGTCACACATAACTTTCATTGGAGCTAGACGATAAAGTGCGTGAGTGGAGTTGTCGTCGTCGTCGTCTTCGCACCAGTGTTAAGTTACACCCGCTTTTCTTGCGAATGGGTGGGAAGACTATTTGCATTCTCTCAAGAAGAAAACATTTAGGTAATGTTGACATAGATTATGCATGTAATAAGATTTGTATCCACATGAACAGGGCCCAGCAAAGCCATTGCCATATGCATATAAAGCCTTTAAATGTGAAAGTAAAAGTCAGGAGACGTATCAGTAGTAATCATGACGTGCATGAATGACTCTCGTCCTTTCTTCGTCTCCAAGTCCAAGTGTGGCAATGAGTAAAGTTTAGTCTGAACAAAAATCTATGCAGATAGAGTCCGATTACATTTTCAAGTTTAAAAACAAACAAACACACAAATAATGTAATAGTACTGTACTCTATATGGATGTAAGTCCCTTGGCCCCGAATCCGAATATTTACTTTTTAAACTTTTTTTTTCTTCTTCTTCTTCAGGCCAGACTTTTTATCCATTCCGTTGTTATCCCCGTTTGACCCTAACCTAGCTAATATAAATAAGCTATACTCTGTATAGTCGTACACAAGTAAGTACTTACGAAATTGTACTTAATTAGCAAGTAGGTATATATTACGTAGGATTAGGATTAGAAGAAACAACATTAGTGGTGGTAGAAATTATGGAGTGGCTGTGTAAAACCTTTGTCGTCGCGGTTTGACGGTTTTGTAGTAGAATAGAATGGATTTAGGTTTATAGATATATACGTATAATATTAATTCTTTTTTACAACTACAACAAGTGTGGACTCGATGTATACTCTGTCTAAGCGATGAGTGCAGGCGGAGAGAGTCGTATAAAAATTAATCTTGGAAGGCCATTCCCACACGAAGGTAGTACCTACATGTTATTCAAATTTCCAATAGAAAATCTAAGCTGAGAACTTGTAACACTTTCTACAGCCCTGGGACTACATAAATACGGAGTCCGCGGAGTGTACAGCGGATTTTAGCATTTAATACTATACAAACATTTCCATAGTTTCAGGATGGCCAAGTATAATATATATCTAAAAAGAGAATGAAACTGAAATGAAAATGAAATAAACGGAGTGTGGGGTGCAGTGTAGAAGTAGAAGTAGGTAGGTAGATGAAACTCGTCGTACTGTGCGCGTCTGGATTCTGGATTCTGGATCTGGATCTGAATCTATGGATCTGCATCTGGTCCTAGTTCTGGTACTGGTACTGGTTTTGGTTTTGGACACAGAATACATGTAGGTACATAGGAGAGCGACTCAACTTGGAGTTGGAGTTGCAGTAGCTCTCCCAAGTTTTTGACTACATAAATCATTCTAGAAACGCCTCATCTTCCCAACTGCTCCCTCAAGAATAATAAATCCTTCTAAATTAAACATCATGCAAAATTACTTATAGACGAGAGCCTTTTGCAAGGAATGTGCAGCAAATCCACCAGGATAGAATGAATAATACTTTAAAATATATGTAAACAAAACAAAATTAAAAGTGAAAGCAAAAGCATTATATTAGTGTTATTACTTTTTTTTTAAAGGACGGCAAGATGGAGAGAGAGAGAGTGAGAGAGAGGCATTGGCCGCATTGGGCAATAGCGGCCATTGAGATGATCACTACATCTTTCCCGATTCCCCACTTTACGCTCATGGGCGCCCGTACATATCCACATAGGGACTATACCTACCTATAATATCCTTACCGCTTATGCGCACCATATCGGGATTAATTATTTTTTAATCTCAAAGTCAGTTTAGCTCAAGTGGCATAAACTTATTTGTTAGTGGTTGTTATAATGATCTAATCGGAATATGAAACACCCTTGTCGAACTCGAACTTTCCTTGAAAAGTCTCTCCTCAAAATTTGTACCTACACATACGACTGCCTGATAAAAATTATACACAAAATTTGAGCAACCACCACTGATTATGAGCATAGCATTCGAAATATCTATAGAAAGCACAAACTATAACTGTACATATACGTCACCAACAAGTCGGATGCCCTTGTTGATTCTGTATATGCGAATAGAAATATGTGAGCTACGTTTACTAATAGTGAGTCTTACTTTCTACTAAATCTAAACCTGAAGGCAATAACTATTAGAACTGAGAGAGAGAGAGAGAGAGTGGGCCATGTACGCAATAAAAAGTGAGATTTACAAAATAAAAAACATGTTTGACCAAGCCCCCTTCTCCCTATAATTAATACGTCCTAGCCTACTTTACGTAACATTACACATAAGGTAGAACGAAGTTAATATACATGCATTCACATGTACAGTCCCGTGTCGACTATGAAATGTTTTCTTATATTTATATGTTTCGCGAAAAGTGAAATCAGGTTTATTTGAGCATGACCATGATTTGCTTTTTCAATATCCTTTGAAGTCTAAATTTAATCTCTATTCAGAGTTGCAAGTGCATGCCGTCGCCGTCCTGTTGTAATATACCACAACACCAAGTGTTCCAGTAACCAACAGTATATATACAGACCGTAATCACGTATTAATTGTGCTGGAGATTTTTGTTTTTGTAAAACTTCCATTGACACTCTTCCTTAGTTCGTGACCCGACAAAAAATAGAAAAAAAGAAGAGTTTTACATATACTATATAGGTACTATGCACTCATTAAGGAAGTTGCAAGGGTTGACGATTGAGGATTAAGGACCGACACTTGAAACGCTAGAGGAAAATCAAAAATCCTATCAGCAAAAATCGGTCTAGGCTATGGATGCCGGGCTGTAGTAGCAATAATATTGTTACTATATATTGTTCAGCTCGCCCATAGTATTTAAATGAAACGATAGGAAATGATCCACGACAATTTTTTCAATTTTTTGTAATCTATAGCTATGAAATATTATATCGGTATCGGTATTGTTGATTTCTCATTTAGTCGCGACGTAGTTATTGTAAATTATAGTTGCCAAAAATTTAATGTCAGAATACCGCTTTTATCCCTCCTGTTATTATTATGGTGAAATATTTTGGGAGAGTTTGATGAACCTATATACCACCTTATATTATAAATGAATTATCGTGAGGATAGTGTACATTTTGAGTCTCTGAGTCCATTTCCCCTGCTTCTAAATTGACTCTATGTTGGTGGCTGGAGGAAGGGGAAGAAAAAAAAGAGAGCGGATGTTGGAGTAAAAAGTACATGTTGGATGATGATCGATCGATGTTCATTAGGGTTGTTGCTGGTCCTGGTCCTGGTTCTGGTCCTATGGCCCTCGTCTTCTGGGAACACTGAAGAGTTGCGGGGCTGCTGGTAGAGAAAGTTGGTTGATAGTCTTACATATAATATAGTAGTAGTTGCAGTTGGAATTGGAGTCGGTCTACACGTCCAACCAACTCATGTCCATGAATGTATCTACATACATTGGAGTGGGGAGAAAGTATTCTAGCATTTGGGTGTGATGTATTTCATAATATACACAAGTTATAGACCTATAATGGAAATAGTTTTAAATCCTATACTTGACGTTATAGAGTGTAGTACATATTATATACTCATCGTCAGATCCCTACTTTCCTCCAACCAAAAGGCTCTGTCTATATCTAATATATGGACATATACTTATCGTACCTCGTACAGGAGCCATGTTTTTGAGCTGTTTCCATTTTCATTTTTATCCAGAATCCGAAAGACATAGAAATCAAATGTGTTCAGAATTTCGCATAGACGCAGTTTCCGTTCCATGTAATGCACGGGATACGGGAGACGGGAGACTGGAGATGGTAGATGGGATGAGGTGGTGGTGGAGGGGGAGGTTGTTGTAAGCATCTGATTCAAACTTTCGTTACTCTCCATTTTGATATAAAGTAAGAGTCGAGTTTAATCTGAGTCCAGGTCCCGAGCTCCTCTCGCTCACTACAGACCCGCATCCGCCAGCTTTCTAAATTCAGTCAATTCTCATTAGAGACGCGAGGAATAGAGAGGAGACTCGCCGTGGCGTGGCATGGCGTGGGTGGGGATTTTCATTTACGTAACTATAATTCTATCCATGTTGTTCATGTTCAGGAGATCTACTGTAGCAAACACGGTGGATTTCATTCAGGTATATGTATGTGCAGATGTATAATATTAAAATACAAAACTATATACCTATACTGTGAGATTATGAAGAAACCTAGAAGGCATAGGGAAGTTGACGATGAGAGGCGATTCGGGTTCGGATTTGGATTCGACCAAGTACACATGGATATACCTATCTATATGATAATTATTACGTGCATAGGGCTACATTGTATTGATAGCTATGGAGCAGAGCTGAGGCTAGATTAATACTATCTAGTATAAAGCAGAAATGTAACAGGGTTGATGCTGATTAGAACCAGCTTGGTATTTCATGGAGAAATATTCGCGAGGTTGATAGAATTTGAATTTTATCTCTCTATATATATTTCAATGTACTCACACGGCAAACAACATTCCTGGATTCCTGATTCATTCGACAGCCTAAATTGCATTATACAGTAAAAACAGTGTGTATACCTAGGTACTTATGAGTGGATATGATTTGCTGCTGCACTCAGATTTTGAACTAACAGTTCAGTCTAGAGTTTAATCTCTATTTAAAAGTATTCAAAACATTTGACCCTCTCTGTTAGAAGATGAATGTCTGTCAATGAAAAATGAACTATGTACCTACCTGCTATACCTTCTCAAGGTATGAATTCTTCCTCCAACGTCTTATGTGTTAATTTTATGTGAGGAGGACCAATCCGAGTCCCACAAATGAGTGAGAAATCACATGTACTCCTGTGACTTGTGTACTTGTCCCGGTGGACTGAGAGTGAGTTTTGGGACGGAAAGGAGGGAAGAAGAGAGGTGTACTACTACGACGTTGTCGTCGTCGTTCTTGTGTAAATGATGTCGTGTCAAAACTCTTTGGAATTTTCGGGTGAAAACAATGTGGGGAGAGGGAGAGAGGGAGCATGCAGTGATAATTCCCATTCCCAAAGGTTAGTCCTTTCGGCTGGCTCCTTTCGGTTCAACGTGACACGTTTTCCATATAAGAAGGGAACGTCAGACTAACTCAAGGATTGACCAACTTTCTCCAGCTCAATTGACCATTTTCCTTACCGGTTCCAATCAGGAGCACGCAAAGTCTACCTGAGCCATATAGTCAGAGGAGTGCAGATAAGCTTCTAGTAGTGGGGTCTTAAGTAAATGAAAACTTATTTTGACTTGAGAACATAGAGAGAGAGAATGATTTTCCCTTGGTCATTACATTCATACACCATGTTCACGAGTGCCACCTTCTCAGCGTATATGCCACATGCCCATATGTGCATACTCACATACCTCTCCCGTACATCTGCACAATACTAATATATGCGCTATGATGTACGTTAGGGAGGTAGGTACATAAATTTACATTTACTTACTATAGCACTTGCTCGTACCTATTTTACTTTGTTGTTGAGTATGAGATTAGAGATGCCCTATAGCTAGTCCCAACTACTCATGTAGAAAGATGCCTATAGATGTAGATTTTATGCATTGGAGGGAGAGGAATGGCTTGGCCTAGTAAAAAAACAAGAATTCGGACCACCGCACCTTTATAACTCTATAACTTGCCCGTTTTATCGCACTGTTTTAATGCTGTAAATCGCATGGTCACAGTGTTTAATACACTATAAAATGGTATGTATATACTAAAGGTGACCACTCAAGACCATCACGCCTCCTTGCTCACACTTTAAAAAAAAATCTGACTTTAAGACTTTTTGACATGTGCTTTACGATCACTATGAATATACAAGCAAGCCAAAAAGCATTTAACCAATTTTCTCTTATGGACATTTGTATTATATTTCACCGTTCTCTCTCGCTCTCTCCCTCTCTCAGTATTTTCACTTTCGATCAAGCAGGATTCACTTGAGATACTCATACGCCAACTTTTTCAGGAGTCGTCTACATACTACACGAGGAGTCCTCATCCCCCATTCACCACCGACCATTAGCCAAGCAGCTCCCAGTTCGCTACTCCGTTTTAAGGTTCATCCACAGTCGGTGTTTTCTTCTCTATTTATTCTCGAGTTAACTCTCGTGCAGGTGATTGCCATTAATCAACTTAAATTTCCATTCTGACTCATTCCTCAAGTTGAAGGAAATTAGTGTGGGAGCTCACCTCACTCAAATATAATACAAGTTTTGAGAATTGAGTTTCTGCTACTGCGTGAAGCATCTTAGATATTACTCTATCCCAATACATGAGTGAACGACGAGGGTAGCGAGGAGCAACTAACAATAAGAGAGATGGGTAGTTAGTGTACGGGAGCTGATTAATCACGACATTTATTAACTAACATTTCAACGAAAAACTCCAGTCGTCAGCAAAGAGGAACTCAAACTTGAGACTATAGCCGGACGGCTCAAATAATTTACTCTTCACAAACGAAACCTCCTCTGACAGGAGTAATCAGACTCAGGCAAAGGAAATTATCTCTATTCTTTTTTTAAATACAAGAAAGAAAGAGAAAGAAAGAAAAAATCCACTTGGAGCTTTGCAGTCTATATTTCTATTCTCTACCATTACATAACAAATATAATTATAACAAAACCGAACCAAGTTTCCCCACACAGCCCGGCAGGCAAAAGAACCTTCCATTTACATTTGAGTTTTGGGATTGGATCAGAAAGAGAATGTTTACTCATCCACTGGACTCAGCCGTACTCGGACTTGGACTCGAACTCGTACCTCTTGAATAGTCGTTGATTAGAAGTTCATTTGTACTCAACTGTCTCGTCTTTTTTTTACAGATATCAAGTGAAGTGGGAGTTAAATGGTGAAATCAGTTTAGTTTTGTGTCTTTTTCTCTCCCTCTCATACACACACAGAGTTAATTCTGATTTGGATTCTATCTACTTTCAAGAGCCGCCTCAGACACCCGAGTGGAGGAAGGGAAGAGAAGATTTGGTCGCTGTCTGCATGCTGACGGGATAGTGTTTATATATTGATATTGTGTGTGTGTCTGTGTGTGTCTGTGTCTCGAGACTGGGACTGGGGAGCTACATAATATTATATTGGAGCAAAATCAGACTCAGTCACCGACCGTGTGTTCATCTCCTCTACCACCCCTCTGCCCATATACTCTCCATATAAAGGACATAGAGGAAGTTACGTCCTTTCTCTCTCGGTACTCGGAATAAAATTAAGAGAAAGCACATACAGCCTTTCACCTTCTTCAACTACTTCTCATGATGATGAGTGGCTCACATCAACTTCTCTTTGTCTCCGTGGCTTTCCTTGTCTGTCTCTGTCAAGCCTGGGCAATTACTTGTATCGTCTGTCAAGATTGCACAGAGCCCAAATACGATGCCAATTCTACCAGAGCTTGTGGCAAGAAGGAAGACAGATGCATTGTAAGTGGCTCTCTCTCTCCTCCCTCACACTCCACCGAGTCTATAGCATACTACTGTGTAATCACAAGATTGTGTACAGATAAGTCCAGTACAACAGCTATACAGTAGGAATAGGAATAATACAACTATTAGGGGAACTATGTGCAAGGAGTAATAAGTAATAACTAATCCGTAAGTTTTAGCACATGTAGGTACATCCTATCTTGTACAGAAACGTGTAAAATTGTAGTCTATACAATAATAATGTACACGAGCAAAAACGCACATGTTTCACTCTGACATTCCTCCCATAAAGGCAGAAGGTAGGTACATATGAGGAGCAGTCAGGTTGTATAGGCACTTTAATATTTTAAAACGGAAAAAGGAAAGGACCACGGCGCGGCAGGAGCAACACATAGTATTCATGTACACGTGTATACGTGCATACATGAGGAAATTAATATTCTGAGTAATATACGTCACCGGGTGACATAACCACAAATGTAGTACCTATTAGTTGAGAGACCTTCGTGGAATTGGGTTAAACTGTGTGGAATGCAAGAATTTTCACTTGCCTCTCCCGTATATCCCCCGTCCTTTCTTCTCCATTTCATGACTCAAATGGGCTTTTCTCCATAATATGTAAATGAGACGAATGAACCATTTAAATCTGGAGACGAATGTTACATCGTTCCTTACGTGTGTGGAATTGGAGGACCCTGCCCTATACTTACTTTATAAATGTATAAACTATGCGGAATTTTAGTTTTTGGAATTTTCAAACCCCCAGCATTTTTTAAAGAGGAATAAAAGTAAACTATGTATTTCTAATCCACATACAATTTGAAGGGCAATAAAATACTTTGCTTTACTTAAAATCTACAGAAATGAAAATTTCATGTACCGTTCTCAAAGAATTAAGAATGCAAAAAGTTTTATTCTATACTCCATTCCATACACCATGCACCATGCAAATATTCAGATTAAAATCATCATCACCCGACCAATTTTAATTTAGTCATTGCAACAGTATCATATTTTTTGAGGAGTCATAAAAGGAGGACTAAAACTATGAATGACATAGCTGAGTGGCTAGTTTGCTTTCTTAGTATTGCTCCAATTGCATCCTTACATGTCTAAACTGGAATTTAAATTATCCTTGAAAAAAAAGTCAACTACCTATATACCTACTAGTAGTGGTAGTTGAATTTTTATTTCAAGACAGACACTATAACCATTTAAATATGTTTGAGTGTAGGATTTAAAATGTTTTATTTTTGAAGGATTGAAAGCTGTAAAAAAAGCTTATGACTTAAATACAGTATTATTCAAACATAGTTGTAGGTAATATTTTTTTTTAAAGATAAGGCAGAAGCTACCTAATGTTAGTGCAGAAGAACCATTATGTTTTTTGTCTGTACACATATTTATCTGAGTCTGAGCCAGGAATGGTTGCGTCATTGTGCGGAGTGTCATTGAGGAATTGTGAATATTTTACAGAAAATGGTCCTAGTAAATGAAGAGGTAGATCGAGCCTGTGGAGATTCTAAATTGTGTACCGGACGCGTCCCAACCAGGAAACCTCGGTCACTCATCAAACCAAAATCTAAGCCAGAAGAACTTACAAACTATGCTCCTAAACAAAGAACAAGTAATTCCATATTTAATACACTCCATAAATTCATTCCAGTCACGCACATCCCTGCCCCAAAAAATTGCTATACATACTCCTCTCAAAGCATGGACAAATTGTAGTTGTCAAAACACCGGTATGTAGATATATGTACAGCTTAGTATGTTTCTTCTTTTACTCGACTAAAAGTCCCCTCCGCCCCGGATTGCGTATACGTTGGAGAAAGACGTCTGTAGACAGACTTTTAGATTTGTTGGTTGTAGTCTCTTGGCTTATACTCATAAGTGTATAATTTGTTTTGGGATTTAAGGGAGTAAGTCCAGATAAATCATCTTTATCTTTTCTTCTTTTTTTTTTGTAATACTATTATTCTTTATTTTCTTTGCTGAGCTAAAAACTCTGAAATAATTAATTGACATTGTAGGAAGGACTTATGTGCATGCATGTAGTAGGTATGGGGAGGAAGGTGCCATGAATTTTGTATGGGTAGATAGGTACCTTTGTAATATTTGAGATTGGAGATAACGTTACCTTACTTGTATGACAACCTACACGCGGAACCATATCTGAAAATACTTGGACACATATTATTATGGTACGGTACGGGGAACGGGTACTTGTCTTGACTTACTAATTACTATAGTTAGTTAGTCTGAAGGACATTAATTAATGTTGGCGATAAGCTTTTTATTAACTCATCAAAAGAAGTATTGATTACAAGTTACCTTGTCCCTATTTAGTAAGAACAAAGTGTTACCTAATTAAATCCAAGTAAAAAGTAAATCCAATCCAACTAATCCAAGGCAATTAAATTCAAATCCAAGTGAAGTGATACGTTGAAGATACCAATGCGTCATTTTTCCAGGGAATGATGGAATTTTTCCATTTGTTCCAATTATTTAAGAAAAGTTCAAGATTTAACTTCCTGATTACTAAAGTTTGGTTCGTAAGTTTTTGACATGTTCTCATCAAGTTAGCTAGTCAGCAGGAAATGATCCAGATTGGACTATCGGGACCAGACTACAATAATTACTGAATTACCCATGTTACCGACAGATACGAACCCATACCCAGGAAGCATTATATATGTTGATGACGACCTTTGCCACCACCACTCTTCTCGTTTTTGTTTCTCAGACGTTTCAAGTATGCATGTAAGGTACACTCAGGACGGACATATAGCTGCCATGTTCATGATTAAGTCAGAGACATATATAGTACTCTATCAGAGTATATGTATAAGTAATAATGGGAATGGAAAGGGAATTTATACAGTCTAACAGTCATACTTAATGGCTAATGGGCTAATCGTAATGTCTTTGGAATCTAATCTTAACCGTTAATCCGTGTAGCCGTGGTGGATGTGGAGAGTATGTAGACCAGTTGTTCCGGATAATAATGGAGAAATTTGTGAGGATAGTTTCTTTAACGTATGTTCTCTGCACCCATGATCTGCTTAAAATTAATGATATCAGAGTAGCAGAGTGCCCTACAAGTAGGATACTACGGAGAGATAGAGATAAAATATAGAATGGACAGTAGTAGGGTAAAAATTTAATTGCGTCTACTATGAATACAACGAGGGGATTAGAAGCAATGTGAGAGAAAAGATATATGGACAGTTGAATGGGAACTATATATACGACTGGTAATTTTTGAAATCGATTTCAGCCCCACCGTCTAGTGTCAGAGAGCAATTTAATGAATTGTGACAACCATGTATGTAACTGACAGGGAACACGCTAGCATTCTGTCTTTACTGCACCACACAGCACAGCACATAGTATAGCACCAGTACCGGTACCGGTACCGGGACTGGGACTGGGACCGGTACACGGTTGAGTTAAAAAACTAATCCCATCATCCCATGCCGATGCCTACATTATTTTACAGACACATTTTGGGCACACTCACACACACTCACATCCCCCGCCTTTCCCTAATCCTTCAGTGCTGGACTCCATAATTCCATGAGATTTTATATTTTACACTCAAAATATTAGCATGTATGCTGAGTGATAATTTGACGGGAGAGTCCTTCCATTTGGAACATTACATAATGTATAATATTTTGAATGTTACTTCCTAGTTCGACAGTTACTAGGAGCCTCACCAGTAGATAAAGGAGGTGATGGAAAAGCTGGGACTGTCGAAATATCCGAGATGTATTGTTGTGATGAAGACGAGTGTAATGGATCTGTTCCAACATTCAACCCCAACTCTCAGACACTCCTCATCATCCTTTCCATCTCTTGTTATTTCTTGTACCAGGAATTTTCATGTTTATTTAAGCTGTAATCCCAACAGCGCAAATCCATCATTTTTACATTCCTTTGGTGCCTCCATCAACGTCAACATCCATAGCATCCATCCACATTTTACACGAAACGTCAACTCAGAAATTAATCAAGAGGATCTCTCCACCACAAAACACAGACTTTTACTCTGTCCATTTCAATTAGCCCATTAAACATACACTCCAAAAAAAATAAATAACAAAAACAAAAGTCAAACTCAACCGCCCACCTTCTCCTTTATAACAATCTACACCCTATACATAATATTTTTGGAAATGCTAATATATCCATGGGATTTAATTAATTCCTTGTAAAGAAATAACTAAAAGCAAAGACAAAAAAAACACGTTTCATTTTATTAGGATTCAAAAGTAGTATATGCTACAATATTTACTGACATTTTGAAATAAATTGTATTCAATAACTTGTGTACAGCCAATAATCCTTCCGATTTCTGAGAATGACCGAAAAAAATTATCAGTATCTAAGTATAGATAAAAATGTTACGGAAGGCATAAAATACATTTTAAAAAAATTGAAATTTTACTGCAAAATTACGATAAAAAAAAAAGATTCATATACAAATAAACAGATTTCAGGTTAGCACGTATTTTCTACTCGTCTCGTATCTCTACTTCTACTAATATGTAGTACTATAGGCTACTAACATGAAGGGGAAATGGAAGCCAATGAAACGATCACTATAACTATATATACATATGAAGATCCGACAGTGCCGTTTACATCAAAAGTCAACACACTAAGTATAAAACATATGAATCGTCCGTTGATCAGTGTCTTGTCTTATTACACAGTAAACGATACAGTTTATTGAAAATTTGAGTTGTTCATTTCTTCATTTAAAGACATTGCATTACCATGTATGATGATAATAGATGACAGTTATATTAAGGTTTAATTATGATGATTGTGAATCTTTATGGTGAATTATTATGTGAAATAAAATAATAATTCCTAACAATTCAGTTCATTCAACTGCATTTAATTCTGGATACGATTTTGTCATTATTACCCGCAGTTTTATTATTTTCAAATAAAATTATAGACAATTAAGTACACATTACTTACACTGACGAAGTTGTTTTGGGTTGCGTTGGCAAACTAAACGAAAATACAACGTGGGGAAGTACATTCTAGTCTTTCATGAAGTACCTATACCTATACATGCACTTTTTCTTCATGTATTGGGTTTGAAAATAAATATCATAAAATACATCTTGGGCTTCATTTGTTACTACATTCATACGAGCATGATCAACTGGTATATTGATACCAATGACCTGAAACATTGCTGGAATATTTACTTTCCGTGCCCGATTTACAATGAAGAGAATATTAAGCTCATTTTCACTATCTGCATATTCGATTCTATAACTTATCTTAGCGAGCAATTCATACATTTATTACAGGTACGAAATACTCCCATCAATATGTATCTTGTTCTGACCATCAGTCGTAATCTGTATGTACAGGAAACATTACTGTGTTCTGCCCGAAGATTTATTCACGCCCCGAATGCTATTAACCATGCGGCATTCACTGCAGCTACTTTTCAAGGTAAATGCCTCTGTGTGCGGTATCACATTGCAAAATGCAAGGGTATAGTTAAGATTTTCGACATGATACCTTATCAAAATTACTTTCTCTCATTTCTCTGAGACCAGTGAATGAGGAACAAAGACTACAATTTACTCGAGACAGCCGACCAAAACAATGCGCATTTAGGTTAGTATTGAGATTTGATAATAAAAATTAGCAAGGTGTAATTAGTTGACAATAATTTCATTACTTTTGCAATATGTACATGCATCTAATTCCTCTTTAATGAACAAGTGATAGTCAAAAAGTGACAATCTATAATTTATTCATCATTATGGACATTGCTGACTGTATAAATATAAATTTATGCAAGTACTATATATACGTAGAAGTTAAATATTACAAACTTTTAAAGACAATAATGTTTTTAGATAGAAAATGAAAACAAGAAGTGCTATTTTGTAATCTAACGTCTAGAAGATTTTTTACGCTCATAATCGCGATCCCTACTTCGACTTCTTCGCCTCGAGGTTTCGCCACTTCGTTTCTTTTTGTCATGATCCCGTTCTCTTCTACGGTCTCTATCTCCTCGGTCCCTATCTCTGTTCCTTCTGTCTGATTCAACTGAAAAAAAAACATATCCAACGTTAATAAGAATAAAAGTGAGCATGTAGCATGGAACGAGAAATGCATTATATTATCTAAAACACATAATATAAATTATTGAAATGTGTTAGTTACATTAATTGTGTGTAAAATTTAAAGCTTGTTTTAATTTTAATTTGAGCTAAATAGCAATATGTGTACATCATTTGTAACCCTGTGCACCTACTGATTAATTTTGAAAGTTCATATATTTTAATTATAACACAAAATAATTTATGTACAAGCTTTTGATCCGTATACTGAATCCTTTGGGCTATCCTCAACGGAGGACAGTGTCACATTTATTTTTTTAATAAAGTTGTCTTTCTCTCGTTCCAGCACTAAGCAATGATTTCACTACAGACTATGTATGACGCAAAATCTGATTGTAAGTTTACAAAAACCTAATTAAAGTCAATGTAAGATTCAATTGTCACTACAGTTATAGGCCTAAGCAGAAGCCAGTGTCGAATTATCGCACACCATCCATTGAATTTCAATTTATAACGACAGTTCTGAACTCCATAACCTCCTTAATCTGAATAGTATTACAAAATTGTATAGCTGTGACGGCGATGGCGATATCCAATTTACACTAATTATGTCTATTTAATTAGGATGATGACAGGATAAGTTTCAACACACATTTTTATTTTAAATTCAACTGTAATAATAGTAACAGACTAAGAAGACTTAATGAATAAGGTAACTTACCAGGCGAAGTTCGTATTCCTCTACGGTTTCGGTCATAATCTCGTTCCCTACTTCGCCTTCGAACTGGTTCAACGGCCTTCCTGCTTTCCCGATCTCTATCAGCTCGTCGATCTCGATGTCTTCGATCAGGTTCCACTACTCATAATTTTTAAAATTCGTTACATAATTTTCTAGCTAGTCGTTGTTAAGTTAAATTATAAGGCTAAAATAAGTGAAGGGAGCTTATAACTCACAGGAGGGAGATCGAGACAGTTCAGATGAACGTGACCGAGAGCGGTGGCGACGTTTTTCGGAAGACTTGCTAGAATCTTTTTTACTTCGTTCTTCTTTTCTAATTGACTTGGAATCCTTTTCATAGTAGTCATCATCATCGTCCTCAACTTCTTCCCCATCGTCATCATCGTCATCCAAAAGGGAGATTCTAGGTTGTAGCTCGTTCATTTCTTCTAAAACATGCCGCTTCTGAAAAAAGGAGTTGGATACACTCAATATAAATATAATTTATATAGTCCTAATGGTGATCTGGTTTATTTTTTCAAAACTTTTTGTTTCTATCTTCAAGAACCTATATCTTTTTACACAATCGACTTATGGTGAAGCATATTGCATCATTACACTGGTATCAACCCTGTATGTAAACAAAAATACTCAGTGTTTGGAATTAATAATAATATTTCATAATAATTAAAGTTTGCAAAAAGATACAGGTCGTTGCGTGAAAAAAGTTGGAAAATCTCAAACGCTTCGAGGTGATCAGGAAGCTAAAAAAGAACTGAAATCACAGGAAAAGTTGTGTTTCAATGGTGACATATTTAAAAAAAAGGGCTGAAAAACTTTCATGATTTCACTAGTCCGGAGAACGGAGCTGAAAGAACACGTATAGGTAGTTCAGACTATACGCAATATCACTATCAATGACATAGATTTTTAAAGGCGGCTACTGATCACCATAAGGGTCATTAGGGTGTCATCCCTGTCACTGCCGTCGCCATTAGGACGGACCTTACTATATAAGCAAATTATGTATATACGTAAAAATAAAACTAATATTTCTAAATACAAAGCAAACAGTTAGAGGACAGTAAGAAGGTATCAAATAAACCATTAAATACCTGAATCCGAGGGAGGATGACATCACAACTTCTCTCTTCACGCAACAGCTCATCTATAAACTCGTCCATGTAAACCAACTCGAACACTAGTGTAATAAATATACGTATCACAAATAAAAAACTACCAACACTAAACTAAAATTAAAAATGTAAAACTGAATTAAAACTCCAATATTACCTCCGCTCCTATTCTGTCTACGGAGCTTGCGATTATCATTAAGTAAAGGTTCAAGATATTTGTAGCAATCTAAAGATGTTCCCGTTAACCTCATATAGTACGCCCCTAGAGCACGAACATATTTAAAATCCCCGTTTTTAATGAATTCAACAATGATTTCTTTCTCCGGCTGAATCTGGAGCATTTTCAAAATGAGGCACAGAAAGGGGGTTGGTTTAATGTTTCCTCCATGAACACCGCCAATAAACTTAATTTCCATTGCTTTATCCACCAAAAGCTCAGCTATGAAAAGTAAATAATTATAAATTTAAAAAAATCAATCACAGACCGGTCTACATAAACCCACACAAACCAAGCTTGGGCAAAAAAACAAAAAATAAAATTGTTCTGTAACTCATTCATCATTGAACATTCATACTAACCTGTTAAAGCAAAACATTGTTCCTTCCAGTACTTGCTGTCGTATATCCTGGATCGGATGATCTTTTCAATTAAATACTGAGGATTTGTTCCTTTGATAGATTTTGCATCTTTGACAGTTCGGTTGGCCATTTCGGCGAACCAATTATATAGAATACACGGGAAATAATAACAAGTTTAAGAACACACTTATTTTTAAAGTTTTTAAAGGAGCTCTTTTACCTGCTACACTTACTTAAATTCAGAAACACAGTTTTTTTCACACAAATTCCAAATATTTACCTCAAACTGAAATCGAATCTTACGCAAAAACAAGCAGATTATTAACTTAATAAATACAAGAATACAATGCACAGCTACGCTCGCATCTCTCACTGACTGGGAACTGGGAAGCACACAGCCCATTGCCCTATGAGCTTATTTCCGAATCCGAATAGAGTTATTTCGTATTCCGCTGGTAAAATGTATTGGGCAAATTTAGCGGGCTTTTTAAACTGCCAAATAGCTTGTAGTTTTTGTGGGTCTTGATTTTCTGTTGGTGATGGGACTTTTATCACAATATCACAATGCAGTGGAACCAGGCGCCAGTATTGCGATTGCCTGACCTGGATGAGATGTCTACGTACAGTGCAAGGTACAAGGAAGTGTACAACTTATTTCAACTTAATGGTCTCCTCTCCGAAGTCCGAAGTGCAAGGCTCTCAGCAAGGATAGGACGAAACGTGTAGATTCCTATTAGAATTCGAAAAGACCTCCCACGACGACTGGGCTAGTTGTGTCTGTAGCATGTCCGGGTTGTATATTGTATATCGGTCCTAGACCGTAGAGCAATAATTTCTGCAAAATTCTTTTGTGATAAGGAAAGAGGCTTAGGATAATGGTATCTGAAGTTTACGGGATACATTGCTGATGTTTATTTATTTAAATTGGGGCAATAATATCATAATTGTGTCTCTATGAAGAAAATCTATACCAGGATTTTTTAGTCAACCACCTATCATGATTTCAACCTCTATTACTGCTACAGAAGAAGCTCAAACGGTTAATTTTCATTGTTTAACATTTTTTACTATAATACTGTGTTAATAATGTTTTAAAATCATTAAACTTTTCACTATTCGAAAGTCAGTCAATAATGTTGTCTTTGTTTTGTATAGGAATTATTTGTTGTAGGCCGAAAGCGCCGGCGACAAAGGAAACGTAGTCGGAAGAAGTCCCAAGGGAAGGTAAATAATGTTGAGACTCCTTCGAGTTTCAATGAAGCTGTATTATTACAGGAAGATGTGGAAGAGTATTTAGTCGCGGTCAGCACAAGCACCACAACTACAACTCTTCCTGATGAGTTAACTGACGAGAAAACAAAAGAGGAAGGGGATTCCGAGGGTAAACAATGTGGATGTCAAGCAACGGCCCTTAATGATACCCCTGAATTTATGAAAAGACGTCGACGACGGCATCGTAGCCGGAATAAAAGAAAGGGACATGTCCTCGATCAGCAAATGAATGAAATCGAAGCTGACGCAGTTGAGTATATTCGTGAAGAATGCTATCGTTTTTCGACTCCGGATTTTGTAGCTCCTGCTTTTAAGGTTCACGAGCGTTGTGAACACCCTAACTATACTTCTTCTCATTCTCCACTTGAAGAACAGCCTTCTGATGCTCAAGTAACTGCTTTGGATGGAGTCTGTAAATCAAAGGGCAAACTAGGGATAAGTAAACGAAAAGGAAAGAAGACGTCCATCAAGACTAAAGCTCAATTAGAAGAGGCGAAAGCTGTAGAAAAGCAAAACCGAAAGCTGAAACAAATGCAGCACAAAAATGGTAATACTCTCGTGGGTCCCGTCACACCTGCTGCAGTACAAAGCGTAACCGAAATGAGTGATCCCGTCAACTCTATCGAAGAATTAAGTATTGGAGATATTTTCTATTTTAATGTAAGTACACTCGTGAGAAAGTTTTTTGCTCCTGTGTTTTTTTGAATGTATATTTTTTGGTTTTTTACTTACCTTCAACCTGCAACCATATATATATGCTCGGACATTTATACAAAGTGAATGAATGCTTCATTGAAAACAAATGCCAGTGAATATAAATCTTATAATATATAATCATTTACCTAAATAAGTTTGACTAATTTGAAGCTATTTGGTTATAGCAACTAATTCTAAAAGATTCTGAACCCGTTGTCCAACTAACGAAGGCGAAGCTTTTCATGAAAATGTTAAGCCCAGGGGAAAACAAGGCAAATGCCCTACTTTTTCGTGAGTACCTACTAATAACAGCTTTAATATAATACATCTAATTGCTTTGGCATATTACTTACGGATTAGTTTATAAATTCAAGAAATATGTGCGTAGTTATGTTTGAAGTCGGCAAAGCGCTCAAAATATCTGGAATGTTATGCTCATTGACTTAAATAACTAATACTATACACGGCTACCATAACTTTACAGCATTCTCAAAATTTAGTTTACGGACGACTTACCTTAATGTTGAAATTCTCCTATTTAGGACCTTTTTCTAAATTTGACGCTATGAATTCTGAAACCTGGTGGTGTTCTGAGGATGACGAATTGAGCCCCGAGCCATTTATTATCAAATTTGAAGATATGAACCAAGTAAGGAAGCATGTTGGTCTCGTCGGTACTGCTGCTAATTAATTATTGGAGTCAGTTATCTCATTCGTTTGTATAAGATTCGTGTCCATTTTTTGCTTTCATACCTTCTCAAGTTAATTTTACCGAATGATGTGCGTAATAATAAATATGTACTTAATTATTAGCACTTACATTAATGTTGAAGAAAATCATTACCAAAGGAATTTTTAATTGTTGAGAGGCATTGGATGTCAAACTACTTGATTTGTGTACCTCTATTTTATGTTGACTGACTCAAGATGCATTTTAAAAGGTGATCTCAATAAATGTGCTAGTACACCAATAATGGTTGTTTTTGATGTAATATTTATATTTACCTAGTACTTTAAATTTATTTGAAGCACATACTTCATACATCACATCAGTTTAGTAGTATAACAGATGTAACATCTACCTTATATTTACTATTATTCTACTCAAATATTTTATACGTCTTTGAATACACAGATTATTGTTAGCGTAATTTTTTTAAACACTAGTGAGTTTCAACTTCAACATTTTTCATAAATTCGCACTCTCTTGCCTGCTTTATTATAAATCTCGTAAATTAAGCTTTCATTCCAAAGTAATGATTTTGAAATACAAATGTTTCCTAAATTACGACATTTTTCGTGATTTAAAAAAAATATTTGCATTATTATTGTTGCTCACAAAGGTCCACACTACTGACTAGGAGAAAATGAAGTGGGTTCCAAAATCCGAGAGTCCATTTCACGAATCAGAGGCACAGTATATGCGACACACTCATCCCAACCTGGTTTTCTCCATGCGGCTTCACGGGTCTTTTTTCTTTGCTGCAAATCCTTATAGCCTATAGAGAAGCCAATGTAGAAGTTGCTATTAAATAAAGTATTCTCGCTTCACATATATATATTTATCAAAAAGGCTATAGGAAACTCTGCCACTTACACCAAATATGATGAACATTGTACAGACGACCAACTTGCGAAAAGAAACCAGCAAATGCCTCTTCATTATGTTGACGATAGTTAATTGCTCGAGCCCAGTTATTTCCCCATTCGATCATGGTACCTGGTTTTAAAATATAACTACGAATCTCGTAAATATTTCCACCACTCCTTGGAGTTGGCTGAGGCCAGTAGCTGAATGGTAGCACGAACTGAGTTTGCCTTACTCGAAGACACTCCAATCTTTCCTTTAGAAGTAACTTACTGTCCTATTGTACGGTAACAAAATCATAGTTTTTGTTCATTTAACTATTCAATAAGCAATGTAAATTTAATTTTAAATCGTAATACTTCTTCAAGAGCCACACAAAGTTGTAAGTTGTACCATACCGGATTTTCTTTGAGTGATTTAAATGATTTGTCGACAACAGCATAGCCTCCCGTATATTTCCATATATGTATCACTTGGTCCTGATCACCAACGGAGACCACCCAACTTGACACAAGCTCTCCCGTCTTCAGTTCATTAGTTAAAGCTACGTGCCTGCCGCTGTAAATTGTAATGCAACGTGATTGGCTTTTAATAGTAGTACTACACACTTACTAATTACATAATAATATAATACTGCTTAGGAATGATAAAAAACAACTTGACTTACTAATTAGCCAAATATTTATCCAAGAAAGCTGGCTTTACTTGATGCGTTTGCATTTCATAAATAACTTCCTTGTCCGACAACATGGTTGAATGGGATTCTTTAGTGGGCTCAATTTTTCGGACGAAGAGCTTGCTCAAAAACCCTTCAGGCTGACCTTCATTTTTGGCAGCTGTTGTACTTATTCTCCTAATAGATTATATATAAATATTTTACGATTTCATTCCCAATTCCCAATGTTATAACATTTTAATGCTAATATAGGTGCATCCGAATCATATATGAACAATTTTCTATACCATCCAGTTCTATAGCATTTAGAAAACAAACAAACAATCAAAAATGTGTTAGAAATGAAATGAATAAAAAATTATCAATGTACTAGAGAACTGCCTAGTTACAGAGGTCCATTACTAAGAGTATACTAATATTTACCAACTTAACTATGAACTATCCAGAAGCTAGATTATTCGCAATTAAAATTAATCTGACGGTAGGCTAACTTGTTGCAAAAACCTGAACAACAATTTTATCTCTAATCAGGTGTAGGTAGACTTAATCGGCATACGACTGGAAGCCTTGGGGAAATAATACTAAACCTACTAAACAACCTTAATTCATGTCCTAATAATATTAGTCACTTTTTAATCCAGTATATATTTCAAGGAACGTCGGTTTAGGTTTTATGATCCATGACACTTTTTACTTTTTTAAATTTATTTTGTACCATAGCATCACCCATAGCATCACCCATACATGAGGGGACTAATTCAGGCTAAATTCCACGGTTTGGTTTGTTTAATTATTTTTGTCGAAATGCACAAATTACCCTTGTATAATTATATAACAGCATAATAGTTTATGTGGTCATCATCCTTCCTAAAAACAGCAGGGTTACAGAATGAAATCATTACCTAACGTAACATTATAATCCCAAACCTAACAGTATACGAACGACTACGACCACACAAAAACTAACAACTAATACAAAAAGATTTAAAATAAAAAACAAATGCTTTCTTACCTCACATTGCTGGGAATAAATCGGGACAATCCCTGGCCAAATAGGCTACAATATCTGCAAGAACTTGCCATTTTAGCGTACTAGTTAGTAATGATGACCTCAAGCCACAAGCTTTGGAAATAGCTTGTTTAATTAGCAGGCAGGACGTTGAGTATACAAACTTTAAAGCTAACCTTTAATCATTACTCTTTGAGTCTTGGACTTTCAAATGTCACCAAGTCACATGCACCTCATCTGTGAGTGCAGCGGCAGCTATGGACTTCCCTTTCTTCCATCACTCCCTTTGGGATCGTCCTTAAATAATGTCATTGGTAGGGTGGGTGGGTGTAGTAGGGGATTGATGAAATTCTATGTTAAAGATAGCCATTTTAGTAATGTAAAAAGTAATGACAAGGGGTGGGTGGGTCCTAAAAAAGTGATAATTTGGGTGGCATCATTTACGGACCATTCCTAGTTTTATTACCTGTTCCTTTATACCAAGCCTACCAAGGAATAACATTGCATCGATCACGTGCAAAAAAACAAATACATAAGTAAGTACTTACGTATGTATACTATACCCAAACCCAATTACTGCATTTACTTCCACTTTGCAATGTAACTTACATTTAGTTAACAATGGTGCGAATAATAATCAAGAATTAATTCATTGCCCCTTCTCTCACACAAATTGACTTCTTAATTAAATGCTTCCTATTAATTTTTAGTGCATAATGTAATTGTAGACAATACCAATATCGTCTGAGAAGAACCAAAATGACCCATATCAAATTTAAGCTATACAATCAAAATGAGCTATGTCAAAAAAACAAAATGAGAAACATGCGTAAAATGTTAATTGGGAGTTTTTGAAAAACGTAAAATGTCCTATTTACATGTTTTTGAAAAGGTGCAAAATATTCTAATTCCATGTTTTTGAATAGGTGCAAAATCTTCTAATAATTCCTTGTGTTTGAAAAGTGCAAACGGCTCTATTTAAATGCTGTCAAGACATATTTGAATATTTTTGTAGATAGCTGATATTGCTTTAAGCTAAAAATGGATATGGGTCATTTTGATTCTTCACAGACGATATGTATAAAGCATCTCCATGTAGCCTATAGCCAACTACCTACATATAGTTTTTAATGCATAAATAGTATATAAGTCCTTCATAAAGGCAATTCAAAGTTTGATCGATGAAAGCATTACATTTACATGGCTGAAAAATTACGTCTATATGGCGAAGGAAGAACTTACCATTTCCAAATAAATTACTACAGTAAAATTATATTTCTTGATTCTTATTAAAATAACTGAGCTACCTACTTATAATTGTCATTAGAAAGAAAATTTTACAAAAAAATCACAATGGTTGGGAGAAAGCAAGAAGCTCCAGCGGCGGAAACAGAAGACAATACGGAAATGCTGGCTCGTGAAGAGTGCTCAAGACTTTCACGACAGCTCCGTTTAATGGAGAACGATAAAAGAGCCTATTTAGAGGAATCAACGGCAGCTATAAACCAGCAAAAGTATTTACTTTTTTATTCAGTTAAGAGCATAAATTATTTATTATGAGCTAAGTTATGATTCTATGCTTAAATAACTAAATAAAATTTTGCTAGTCTATTAACTTTCTCCAACTGAAAGCTAAAGAGGGAAAGTAAACAAAAACGAAAAACCACAGTACTACCCATTTTATTTATTGACACATAGCAATTAATTAATGCACTTCCTGGCATTATAGGAAATCTATTCAGGGTATTGAGAAAGAAAACTTGAAAATGGAAACGGAGCTTGCTAATTTTCAAAGTAAATATAATGAAGAGCGTGACGAAGACAATGCAGCCATAATATCAGCCACCGTTGAAAACTACAAACAACTCGGAGAGTACGTCAACCAACAAGCAAAATTAATTGATGAAGTAGAGAAAAAATTGGAAGTTAGCAATTCCAAAGTTCAGAAGCTCAGAATAAAAGTGGAAGCGAGTGAGTGTGAAGAGTTGAAACCGCCGGAATTGGAGCGAAAAACATTCGTCCTGAACAAGAAACTTGAGACGGTAATATAAAATAAAGCATTCGTTGCATTATAAACGCACCTGTGGGGCATGCTAATATCGAGGTTTATTTCCATAACTTAAAATCATTGTTAAGTTTCGAGCGTAAAAAAATATTTTTTAAAGTTGCATTATATAACCGGTTATAATTGTATTATTAGATAACATCCCAATTTGACTCAGTTGTAGCGGACAACTGTGAGCTCCGCTCCACAATTGATGACAGTTTAAAAGAAAATATGTCCATTATGAGTGAATGTCGAATGTTGGAGAATCAAGTTTCCAAGGGTAAAGCAACAATTGATGATTTGGTAGATCAATCCACTGCCGCTTATGATCAAAGGTATACACCAACAGCACAAAGGATATATATCGTTACTGAAGAAGCAAAGTTGCCGATCTCCAATTCTCACTAATAGCAAAATTTCCGTTCTCCAATGCACGCTAAAAGCAAAGTTGCCGTTCTCCATTTATTAGTAGTAACGTATTAGTAACGTTACTAATGAATGGAGAACGGCAACTTTGCTTTTAGCGTGCATTGGAGAACGGCAATTTTGCTGTTAGTGAGAATTGGAGATCGGCAACTTTGCTTCTTCAGTAACGATATACCGTCTGTGAAGAATCAAAATGACCCAATGCCAATATCCATTTGTAGCTAAAAACAATATCCACTATCGACAAAAATATTTGAAATATGTCTTGAAATCATGTAAATGGAAAACTTTACACTTTTCAAAAACATGTAAATAGAACATTTTACACTATTCAAACACATAGAATTAAAACATTTTGCACCTTTTAGAAAACATGGAATTGGAACATTTTGCACCGTTTCAAAAACCTGTAAATAGGACATTTTACGTTGTTGAAAAACATGAAAATAGAACATTTTGCGCTTTTCAAAAACTCCTAATTAACGTTTTACGCCTGTTTCTCATATTTGTTATGATATAGCTCATTTTGATTCTAGCTTAAATTGGGTTTAGGTCATTTTAGTTTTTCACAGACGATATTGTACAAACAAATTTGTTAATGTGTGCCAAAAATTGTAGATTCAAATTCCTTGTGTTTTTTTAAAATCACATTGTTTTACTTTTAGTGCTTTAAAGTTTTTTCTAGTTTTATATTGGTATGGTATAGCATATGTACTAAAATTCGTTAGCGTTATGCTTAGTTTTGGAAAAAAATTGATCAAATCAAAAAGATACTCGGCTTGGCTTTTGCCTTATGTACGTTGTAATGGTAGACCTAGTAGAACAAAAACTAAGTATAGACTAGTAAAATGTAGCACGGAAAAATATCGTTCCTCAACGATACCTGCTCTACTTAGACTATTGCAAACCTAAAAATTGAACTGTTGTTACCGCCTACTTAATGTTATCATGAAACAATTACTCTTAGTAAAGCAATACTTGAATAATACTAGAAAGAATGTACCTAATTCGATAAACTTTTATCCACTGCGCTTGTATATGACGCGTGTGGGCTTCTTAATATTTCCTAATAAAATTGTAAAATAAGAACTGTTGTTAAGTAGATTAAGCAAAAAAAAACTATCTGTCAAATTTGCTGTTTTCGAGAATAGTAACATATTTGTGTTATTCTTGTGGATGTATAATTTAAATTGGTAAAAGAAAGATAATAAAACCCAGAATAATAATAATAATAATAATATAGGGAAGAAGCTGTGGCCAAAGCAAACGTACTGAATGAAAGGAACACGAAAGAAAAGAAGCAGTACATTCTTGAGACGAGTGAGCTGAGCCGAATCATTAGGCACGAGGAAAAACTCTTGAATTTTATGAACACCAAAAATAAGGAAAGGACCTTCTTGGAAACGGACGAGCAGCGTCTAAGTAATTTTTAGAAAATTTCATTTTCATTGTTCACTTGTTTGGTAAAGTTTTGAATTCTTGAATTTTTAATGATTGTATTCCGCAGGTAGATTGGAGCAAGCCAAGGAATTTATTCTTGAAGAAGCCTTGGAACGCTATTGTCAGAATTTTGAAAAATTACTCATTACAACCAAATCCTCAGATCTCATGTCCCTTGTTGACGAGTACGCGGAGCTTGAGCACAATAACATTAGCAGATTTAACTATATCAACGAATTGAACAATGAAGTGAGTATTCTATTATTTTAATTTGGAATTTAAATTCATACAAAAAATTATACAAGTCAACTTACCCTAAAAAGAGACTTTAATAAATATATAGGTAATTAATAATGGTAATAAAAATATGTTTAGATTGAAGGGCTTCAGCGTGAGGTATTTGCACTTCGAGAGTCAATCAAAAAGTGTTCCTCTGAAACTGTGGAGCGGAACCAAGCTAAGAATGCTGCCATTATAAAGCAATTGGTAACTCGATTTAAATAGGAAATAATTGTCCACTCCTTGTTAATGCTTTGGATTGGAATTTATAATTAATACAAATCTGTCATTGCAGGGTGAACTTGAAGGACTGAAAAGTGACTATAGGCATGTCCGGCTACAAATGGATGCCTATAGCAGTGCAATGGATGAAATTGTGGACATAACGGAGCGTCTATTCCATATCACTGACTGCAATGACGGAGCACCTGTCTTGGAATTACTTGGTAAAATACTTAAAGACATTCTATATTTCAATTCCTATTTGTACCTTGCGTTGCTGCAATAAAATAAAGTGCTCTCTATAAAGTAATAATGTCTCTCGCTGCCCCAAACCTGCTTGTAGTATGTAGATTAATAATATTTTAATTTTGGTTTATCTATTACGGGATCTGTTATAAAATTAATGTTTTAAAGTTCATATCGTCTGTGAAGGACCAATTAGACCCATATCCAATTTAAGCTAGATCAAATCGAGCTATGTCATAAAAACAAAATGAGAAACATGCGTAAAATGATAATTAAAAGTTTTTGAAGAGCGTAAAATGTTCTATTTACCTATTTTTGAAAAGTACAAAATGTTCTATTTACATGTTTTTTAAAAGCGTAAAATGTTTTTTCACATGCTTTTAAAGTGTGTAAAATGTTCTATTTAAATTCTTTCAAGACATGTTTCAATATTTTTGTAGATAGTGGATATTTTTTTACCTACAAATGGATATGGGTCATTTTGGTTCTTCACAGACGATATTTGTCTTATGTCTAATTATTACAATACTTATTACAGGCAACCAGCAAGACATTTCATCCCAAAATGCTATTTTATATCTGAACATATTGGAGCATCGCATCTCAGAAATTTTTGCTTACAAACGTGAAACGGACAGTGGACGAGGGAGTCCGAGTGTAAAATCACCCCGTCCAATATCAAAAACATTGTCTGAAGTGTCCTCAGCCATGCGTCCCAGAATTGTTGTTTCAGAAAGAATTAATTCAAATGACGATGGAGCTTCAGAGTAAGTTATATATGTATTTCAGCACTGAGCAATGTATGACAGTATACTATAATAAAGCTTTACAATTTAATAGTGAAAATCCGGCGCTACTACAGGCGTCGGAGGCATTAACAGCAGATTGAAAAAAATTATTATGGGTGCAGTACACTTTAATGACATAATCTTAATCGGCATATATCACCAAAATTATTAAATTACAGGGACGAGCTGCAATACGACTTGGTTGAGACAGAGCCGAATCCATTAACATATTCAACCATGAGAGACAAGATTTTGGATGTCGTTTCAATTGGAAGTAGGAGTGGTTCAAGTGTTTCAGGAGACAATGGAAAACAGGAATTCATCAAGTAGCTTTCAAAAATATTTAATATTTAATGTAAACCTTTTGTCTCGATTATATAGCTTGTTAGCTTGTGTCACATATTAAATATATTTTCTTTCACAAATAATAATATGGTTTGTTCTAATTGTAACGCATTTTCATCTTATTAAAATTTAGTATCAAATCTCTCTCTGTATTTACTGTTACTTTATTTAATTTATTATTAAATTATTACATATTGCATATTGCTTTATATTGCTACTTCATAGCTTAACTATATAAACTACATACTTCGTCTTCGTCACTTGCAAATCAGGCATAATGCCCTTCCCTATCTTCTATGGCCTTGCTGCCGCCGTGCTATAGTCTAAGACCTTGATTCCGCTATATAGTAAAGCTAACTGTTGTTAGCATTAAGGATCTCGCTTTCAGATTTAACATTTAAACATGTTAAAGTTAAAAGCGAGAACCTCAAGGCTAACAATTGTTAACTTTTTTAGCAAAATCAAGGTATAATACTAATTACTTTACTGCTCACTGCTCATATAGTAAATGGCAAATTATAGTATAGCGCTATTTTACTAAAATTTACTTTTTATTTAACTAAAACTAAAATTTTACAGACTAAACCTTACATACAAGTGTGAAAAATTTCTTAGAAATCCTTGATATTTCCCCGCTATTTTCAAACTTAACGAATCATATATAGGTAGTTCGAAAAAAATCAATTTTCCAATCTGAAACGCAAAATCTCGTAGTAGTGTAGTAACTGGTGTAAACACAGTCAACAACAGGACACTCTGCGTTAATTCGGAATTACTGCTCGGTAAGTATGGTTTTCAATTAAAAAAATATATACATTACAGTATAATTAAATATATATATGATATATATTGATTGTTGATGTGTGCATTACAAACCACCACGGACTGTTTACGTTAAAATCAAAAGTTATGGTAGTATTTAATGTGCTAAATTGGGTGTAACTAACAACTTAGGAAGAATTGCCACTAGCGAGTAAAAGTTTAAGTTAGTAATGTGAACGATAAATTCCGAGATAGGGGCCACAAATCTGTAACCAGACAATAGTTTCTCAATCAAAAGTGAAGTTCTGTTTTCTCCTTTCACCTTTGTTTTTGAAACTTCAAATTGACACAAGGTTGTCGGAGGGGCACGTAATATGACAGTTGCAAGAAGAATATTTTCTAAGTTTCGTCTTGACTTAAAAATTGGGAATCATCTTATGGCTTATAGATTGTTATTGAATGAGACAGTGCTAGGTAAAATGTTCAAAACATTGGCAAGTTTTGTTAATGTTTTTACAACAAATGTGTTTTGGTTTACGTTTTAACGAATAAATTGTAATTTTTAATAATATTTACTAAAATTTACTATTGAAATTATTACTTTCAGTGTAAAGTACTTAGATGGAACACACAAGTCAGCAAGCTAATGGAAAACTCTACATTGTATAAAGTAATAACAACAGCGAGATACACTTTTTACAACATTTTTTTATTGCATTAAATAAATACGTTTAAGTAAGTAAATGTGTTTGCTTAATTATCGGTATGTAATATAGTTATGTTGTATTTTAGGCTGATCAAGCTCGAAGGAAGGCAGATAAGCAAACTAAGAGAGGCTTGTATATTGAAGCCACCGAAAGCCACCTTGAAGCGTCCAGGTATTTCCAAAAATTAGCTCAGGCTGTTTCAACCGACTCCATTGTTATTCGTTCCTTAGAAGAACAATCCAAGTATCACATACGACAAGCAGAGCTTACTCGTCATATCAGGTTTGTCTGAATCTTTTATATTAACATGCAATTATGAATTAGAATGCAGAGCCTGAGAGATAGGATTGATGAAAATGTGAATAATTTTAAATTTTTAGTAAACTTGCGGTTCAAATTGAAGAAAAAATGGCAGAACTGCACAATATTGATATTCCCATACGGCAGGTTAAAGTTTCTCCAAGACCTGCTGAAGTTCTAGTTACGGAGATACAACGGAATTTTGATGAGGGAGAGTCGTTAATGCAGATACTTTCCCATAGAAAGTTATCCACAGATTCTAAACAATCCTCAGAGTCCAAGCCTGCATTTACTATCCGACCCAAGAACGATGCTGAAGTTATAGAAGAACTTCAAACAGTCAATTCTAACCTAAGGGAACTTGTTCGCGAGGTATATTTTTCTTACTAATTTCATATAAAATATAATTATTATGCTGTTCAAAGTTTACATACAATAAATCGTAATAAATCAATGCATAAATGTTGTATCCTTTGCTTACATTGAAGCTTCTTGAAGAACTCAAGATTTTGAAAGAGGAAAAACTACAACTGGAAAAACGACTTGAAATATATGAGCCCAAACATCTGCCCCCTTCAGTGAACTTTTTTGAATCCATGAGCCATATCTCTGAGCAAAGACAACTACCTGATTTGGCTCCTTTAGAGCAACCTAAATTCGATTTTTCGTGATCAGCATGTAGTGAGTTTTAAGAACAACTAATAATTACGACTGCAATTCTAGTTTTTTTTGGGTCAAACGTGATTTTGTTAGCTTCTCGAGCGTATGACGCACTCTAACTTAGCCGACTAAATATTTTATTACAAATAAACTGAATTAAAGCTCAAATAGTTTAAATGCGTATATTTTAAACTCAGTTAACTGCAATGGCTTTTAACTTATTTCGCTTATGTTAGGTATGGAAATATAATAATAATTTTTCAATATATGCGCCAACAAGTTACATTCCGATTCTCGATACATCAAATGTGAGTATACAAATGAAATAATTGCCAGTTTTTTTACTTTAATTACCTTTCGTTTCTTTTCCAACACCATATTTATTCTATTTGCCAAAAATGAAGTATAGTATAGAGTTTACAATTTTTGTAGAACTGTTTAAATGTTTTTAATATTATTTATAATTTATATGAAAATAAATGGATAAAAATCAAGATTTTGTTCTAGTTTTATTACCAAATTGAAGAACAAAATTGATGGCGGAGCCAACTAAAATCGAGAATGAATTGAATAACTTTTTTGTTAGTGGTTACTTAAATGAGTAATCCCATCTGAATTCCACAATCACATGTACATATATTTAAAGAGTATTTCAAAATATGCCACGTGAACAAACGCAATTAAAATTCTTGATGTAATACACAAAAGTCCTTTTTGTGGTTCAGAAACTTTAAATTAAAATACATAGCTTTTGTTAAGTGTGCGCTTTAAAATCATTTAATAAAAAGAACTACTCTTTAAGAAATCCATTTTTATGAAATAAAGTGTCTTAAGTTATTTGCGAACTTTGGATTCTGAAGTTGATTCAAAACTGTTTTATGAGAAATTATTTAGGTGGAAGGTAAAGCCGGTCTGCGAGGAAAAGCGGGCAATATCAAAAGGTATAACTAATTAATTAATTGCATATTTCCTTGTGACCTGTCTAGTCTGTTTCGTTTTTCTGTGATAAAAGACTTGTTTCGCCCATCTGTTCTGGCAGGGTTTACCCTCCACTCTTATATTAACAATTCAATAATAGTTACATTGATTGATTTTTGGTTTATTCGTATTGGTAGGATTTTTTGTTTTTGCAACAAGATAATAATGGACCGAGCTGTGCTATTGGAATACAATAATACAGTGTGCCCCATCAAGTAGGGACAATACGTTTTTCGCGGATTCCTCCCAGCTCCCCCGCCTGGGGTTCCTTGGACGAGGTGATTATTTTCAGATGACGACTAACTAATGTGTTTAATATCTAAACTTTTGATTGACCCCCAGAAGTCACGTGGTTTTCAAGTAATTAAATAAAAACAAACCAGCTGACCCAAGAGAATAGGGGCACTTTTAACGGTTTCCTTGATTTACAATGGCATAGCTTTTAAAACGAGTCAACTTATCGAACAATATGTACAATACGTATGAATAGAAACATTCACTTTAATCATAGGATCAGGGTTGCTGTTGTTACATGATATAAATCGGATTTCTCTCAGGTAATATTTTTTAAGATACAGCTATACGAGAAAACCTCGACTTCTTTCACTCAAACCTGCTGTAAAACTTTCAAGAACGTCTGGATAGTGAGTACCAGGATTTACGTGGTACATGCTCTGACTGCATGTATTCCGTAAAAATGTTCACGAAACTGGGACACGTGACCCCAGTTGGTCTCATTTACAAATTTCGTATTATTTGGTATGCAATTTCATGTTCATGAGGTTTGTGTTCCACCTTTATTTTTTTAATCTGTTGAGACTTATTTACTGGAGGTTTGAGTGAAAGAAGCCATGGTATTCGCATTATAACTATATTATGCTTAAAATATTATGAGAGAGATCCGATTTCTTTCGTGCCACTTGATCATCCCTGATCCTACGATGAAAGTGAAGTTTCTAGTCCTAACTAGTAAGCAAAGAGTGACCATGCATTTCTTATTGTTCGGTCAGTTGAATCAAATGCTATGCCGATGGAAGGAAACCGGGAAGTTTCCCTATTCTGTTGGGACATATTATGTTTTTAATTAATTGTATGAGAATCACGTGACCCCTGGGGACCAGCAAAAGTTTAGATATATATATTAATTCGTTGTAATCTGAAAATATCTCGTCGTTATAACCCCGTGTGGGGGGCGTAAACCGCGAAAAACTTAGTATCCCTATTCTAGAAGGACACACTGTAAGTAGTGTAAGTAGTAGCAGTATACAGAAATTTTAGTTAGATCAATGGAACTTGCAAGTTAAAGTTTGTAAGGGTGGATTGTAGCCGGGTGGTTTATCGAGTGGATTTCATAATAGTTGTGCTTAGGAATCATTTGATTTATTGCACAACAGAACAAACTTTATACTGTCATTCTCGTCGGTCAGATGATTGTACGTTGCACTGCATATTGCATCCGGCATCCGTGAGAATTTCAGTATTTTTTAGTTATTACTTACAGTCAACGGCAAAGGGTTATTCCTTCAGTCTTTTTACCAGTGTCGTATTTTAAATTGTGATAGCAAAAGGTTGAAACTCGTTTTATAAGATTCCAAATTGGAACTTACAGACGTCCATACGACGAGCTCGTTGATAAACTTGATACTGGCTAGCTTGAGACTTTAGACTTTAGACAGACTCAGCTACAACATTTTCATCATTTATAGCGTTTAATTTTGTTTATGCTTACGCTCTGTAGCCTGTCAAGCCGACGAGTCTTTTCGACATTTCTTGATAATTTTGACGGTAAAGAATTTTTTATCAATTATTCTGATTTCTAACATTATTGATTACGATTACGTGTGGATTTTACATTATCGTAGTGACAGTGCAGTCTAGAAATTCGCTTTGTTAAACTATAATACACCTACTTCATATAGTCTTACCTAATTTCAATTTCAATGCAGCCTACCTGCAACCTGAAATATCAGACACGAATTTCCGTCCGCGTATTTTTCAATTTTATGTAAATGTAAATGTACCGACGTTTAAATATTATTCGTTTATTTTGCTTACTATTACTTTTTATACCTTAGTTGTTAGTTCTTACTTGGAATACCCGATCCGATATACAGTGAATACTCAATGGAGCTGCTCGGCAACGTTTTCATTTCACATTTTGTTGGGATTAATTTTCGTAATTGGATAGGTAACTTGATTAATTGCTTCGAATCCTAAACTATGGATTCCGGGAAAGATTTCTATTTGTTTGTGTTTCAGACAGTCAGGAGTGTGATAAAATATTCCGACTGAGACACAATCAACTTTGAACTTCATCGATTTATCTTATTAGTAGGATCTCTAGCTGCAACTTATAAATTAGTACCTTGAGTAGTTCATAAGTTGCAGACTCCTTGCTTGTACATATGGGGCCATCACAGCCTGCTAACATGCTGAAATTAACTAAAATATTGACGTAGCTTCGTATTTTAGGAGTTGCTAGGTGTCATTTATTTAGTTAAAGCTTCTTATAAGCTGTTTAAATTAATTTGTAATGGTTGTTTGCTTATGCTTACCTTGGTAGTGTTTCTAAACGTATGCCTTACGACCAGGTAATGTAATTACAATTGTATTGTATTCGCTGTGTATTTTTACTATAATTATGTATGTATATATAATGGTGCTACATTACATATATTAGGTTTTTGGTCATGACATAAAATAATTTGTGTTATTGTTATGATAGAATAAGTCAAGCTTCTGGTCGGAAATGATGCAAGTTTTGCGATGCCCGGAGCAGATAGTCAGAGGGAACCGAGTGTTTCATCATACACATAAAGTACCTATTACATTAAGATCCTCTTCATCATCTGCTTCTTTAGCGGAACCATCAAGTGAAGTATGGAACTCCGAAGAATTTCAACTCTTTCCCAAATCTACCTTGCCCACGTACTATTTTCAAAAATCGCTTCCTCGTCTTCAAATTCCAAAACTCGAACTTACTGTTCAACGGTATTTGGAGGCACTTCGGCCACTGCTGAATAACGAGCAGTATGCTAAAACGGAAAAAATAGTTAAAGCGTTTGAGAGTAATGAAGGAAAACGTGAGTCAAGCATTCAGCATTAATTAAAAGTATGCCAAAACATCATAGAACTGTTCTTTTTATGTTTGAGGTTAAAAGTAAACCTGAGTTACATTTGGGGTGTTAGTTTGGCTTGTGTGCACTGCTCCTGTGTCAATCAATAAATGTTTTCCAAACGTAAGCCCTTGCATGGTTAACTCGGACACAATGTCAAAATTAATCCAGCTTATGTGCATGATTACCTAGCTCGTTAAATTAAATCCTACTTTTACATCGATTGCATTTTATCGTGTAGATCTGCACGCTGTACTTACTCAATTGGATAAGGACTTGCAACACACAAGCTATATTTCGGCTCCCTGGTTTGAAATGTATCTTCGGGATCGCCTACCTCTTCCTATTAATACTAATCCTGCCTTGGTTTTTACCGAAGATGAGTCACTCAACAAAATAGCTAAAAATCAACGTCAATTAGTACGTTGTACGAACTTACTCGTTTCTTCTATGAGGTAACAAAGGTTCCAGAGTTATAACCAAGAAGAATGTTTGCTAACTATTAATAATTTGTTTTATAAATGTGTTATTTTTGTATTCATTAGGTTCTTGAAGTCTTTGGATAGTGAAAACCTAGCCCCAGAAGTTTTTCATTTAAATCCAAAGAAGTCAGACACGTCCACATACCGAACACTTATGAAAATTATGCCAACATCTATTGCAACTTATGGATCGTATCTTTTTAAGGTACTTAATTACGTAGCTCTAAATATAGTCAAACATATCTGTTCATTGTAATATTTTTCAGAGGCTGTTTTTTAAATATTTGATTTTTTTTCAACACTAAAGGCATTTCCTCTTGATATGTCACAATTTCCTAGTCTCTTCCGATCTACTAGAGTGCCCCAAAAGGATATAGACAGGTTAAAAAAAGCTGACAAAGATGCACGGCACGTAGTGGCAATCCGCCGAGGACACTTCTACAGTTTTCCTGTATTAGATGACCAGGGTATATTATGCATAATTGTAATTTGAGCGGGGTTGAATTTAGTAATTTAGATTAGAACTTAACAAATTTTTTTTTCCTCCAGGAAACATTCTGCCGATTAGCGAGTTGAAAGGCAGTTTAGAATCAATTTTGAACAATGATAGTCCACCAGCAACTCATCCTGTAGGTGTAATGACATCCCAAGAACGAAATGCTTGGGCAGATATTAGGGAACATATGTCGCAAAATACTCGGAATGCAAAATCATTAGAAGAAATTGATTCTGCTATATTCGTTATTGGACTGGATGATGAAGAGTTGGGAGAAAATCCCGAAACAATTACTCGTTCATTCCTTCACTCGAATGGAGCCAACAGGTGAGAATAATTGATACCTATTACATTATTGAATTCTTACCTTGGAAATTCCCACATCTAAGATGTTTTACCTACTTAATTTCGTTTTTCTTTTGTTAGATGGTTTGATAAGTCCTTTTCACTAATTCTGAGTAAAGACGGATGGGCAGGAGTTAATTTTGAACACGCGTGGGGTGACGGGGTGGCTGTAATGAGGTTTTTCAATGAAATTCACAAAGACAGCACGACGAACCAATGGAGTAATTCGGTGAATTCCAAGCGGCCTCTGGTTCTTCCAGTCAAATTAAGTCAGTAAAATGAATATCGTTAAATATGCTACGATAAAAATATTTTTTTGTGTAAACTGTGTAAAGTCTAGTTAGGGATCTAGGGCAGTGATCATAATTAACTACTTTTCAGCTTTTGAATTGGATGCAAAGTCAAAAAAAGGCATTGAGGATGCTCAAAAACGGTTACAAAGTCATGTCGATCGGCTTCAACTTCATCCATTTATTTTAGAAAAGTATGGAAGAAAGGAGTGTAAAAAATGGGGAATAAGTCCAGACTCGATGATGCAATTAGGATTTCAAGTAAGTAATTTTATTAGTGTCACTTCGGTGACAGAAAAATAACAAATACAAATTTTTTTATCAAAATGATTTTGTTTTCATTTACAGCTTGCTTATTACCGTGTTTATAACCATACTGTAACCACCTACGAATCTTGTAGCACTTCGGCGTTCAAACATGGACGAACCGAGGCCATTAGGCCTGCAACAGGTTTAACCAAGGTTGGTATTTCTAGTTGTATATCTATAAATGACTGGCATAGTTTACTTTTCATAACTCTTACTCTCAAATTTCTATGCTTACATGCGCGATGTAAGTAGGTACAGTCATTTTTATACTTTGGCTTTATTGTTATGTAGGAGGTTAGTGAAATTCTAGCAAAATCGGACTGGCGTAATAGAAAAGGAGACTTAAAGGAGCTTGTCAAAAAATGCTCTGATAAGCACAATGAACTTACTAAAAATGCTGCAATGGGTAAACGCGTTATTTGGTTTAAATTTACATTATGTAATGTGTAAAAGTAAGTTCGTTTTTGTCGACAATTTATTGATATTTTCCCTTTAGGTCAAGGATTTGACAGACACTTGTATGCAATGAAAGTCATAGCTCTAGGTCAAGGTTTAGAATTACCTGACATCTACAAAGATGAAGCATACAGTATAATAAATCATAATGTTCTATCTACGTCCACCTTATCAAGTCCCGCTGTAAGAGTGGGTGCTTTCGGACCTGTTGTTTCTGATGGCTATGGCTTAGCGTAAGTAAAAATAACTTATATTAAAGGGGTATGATTATTAGGAAATGGCTTTTTATCCTTCAGATTCAGCTAGTTTGTGTTCATTGATGTATATTTTAAAATATTTGATAATTTTAATTACAAAATAGTAAAAATAATATAAGGTGCTAAGCTAATAAAATGTATGGAAATTAAGGTATCAAATTTGGGAAGGTGGTCTTGGCTGTCTAGCCGCATCATACAAAGGAGGAAAAGATGGAGAAGCCTTTGTGAATGCTTGCCAGGAAGTTTTCACTGACTTGGAGGATATTTTAAAATGATCAAAATATGAAAAATAACTTTTGAAAACTTTGGGATTTGTTTGTGTTTCAGTTTTCTGTTTGGTGCTGAGTAGTTTGTAAGTATTAAACGATTTTAATTGAATCAATTTTTGGTACCAAAAGGCATTTAATATTGGATGGATTAATTTTTATGGATACTTTTACTATGACCTCTTAAAGTATTATTTGTTTACAGCTGTAACGGTTTTCTTACAGTTTGAGGTAGTATGAACGTATTTATTCGACTTACGCATTATTTGCGTTGTTACTTCATATTTGTGATTAAAACCTGAGGTCAGGTTAAAAGTCTAATGGTTAAAGACACGGAGTAATTTTGAATCGCGCAAATAGCTCTCTAGAATGATTATCTTAGTCAGCGTGAATACCAAAATCAGCTATCAGTTGATAAGTGATCTCCGAAAAATAAAATAAATAATTTCAAAGGAAACAGCTCCGGGCATTATATTATTTTGAACATTGTTAACTCTGTCCTCTTTATTAATGCAAAATTTAACAGGTTTGTTTTCTGAAGATCAAATCATGCCATGCTGAAGGAGAATTGCATTTAATTACTGACACAAGGAAACGTAAAATACATAAATAGAATTTAAAATAGGAAAAGCACTAAGCACATAAAAAATAAGGAAATCATAGAAAAATGGAAATGAGGTAGACAACCCATTATTCTGCATCCATCTTTCTCTTTTTTGTAGAAGGCCTATCAAATGTTTGCCGTACTCCTGCAGCTTGAGTAGCATAAAATTTCAAATTCTGCGTCGTTTCAGAAACCCATGGGGACTCAAAATTTGTCGTATCTTGGTCAACTAAATGTGTATACTTGGTCCTGCCACTTCGACCAAAATTCTTGACTTGCATAACTTTAGGTAAAATCGTTTTGTCAAAATGATCTTCTAAGGTAGGAGCTGAGTAATCACGTTTGAATACGTCTTCTTCTTTATCCTGGATGAGTACCAATAGTTATTGCATTAATATTGCATATTGTATAATATTGCATTAATAAAAATGTAAGCGTCAATAAGTTCGCACAAGTAGCTTAAAAAACGTAATTATATAATAGTGCACTTATGTATTTTGTGCTGGTATTTAATTTATAGTGACTAAAATGTATACTGAATCACCTGACACTTAAATAAAAAAAAACTCAAACTCAATAGTAAACTATGTATAACAAAAACATGCTTAGCAAGGGGCTCCTGAAAATTATTCTTACCAGATAAAACACTCCTCGGTGATAGTATTTCTGCAGAAACTTATACTTTCCTTTCGCTGCTTTATTTATTATTTGTTTAGGCTTCATCTTCATTTCAAGGCGCCTCTCTTCCTCAGTCAAACCATGCAGGCGCTCAATTTCCATTTTTTCCCGTTCGATGCTATCATACACATTTTATATTTTATAATTTTAGTAATTTTACATTATTTTATGCATGCATATTTGTACGTTCTCCTAAGAATATTTTAGTATGCAATTTTTTGAAATTAAATGAAAATAACTTACGCCTCGCGCTCTTCTCGGTCACGTTTTATTCGTTTCAACTCGCGAATTTTCCATGCCTCGTACTCTGCCTCTTCGTTTTCATCATCAGTATTAACATCTTCAAGTTTCTGACTTTCGGCAACCGTTCCATCATTTCCGGATTTCACCATGTTTTTCTCACGCTGAATTTCCTCTTCAACTATTTTTAAGGTCTCCTTACGCCTTTCCTGATGACGCTGTCTCGAGTTTTCCTCCACATACTTTTCCTTTTGATCCAACACTTCTTTCTCTTTAAGAGTAACACGATCTTGTTTAAACACAAATACAGGCTTGAGCCTTGGCCTCGCTTCTTCTTCAGAATCTACAGAATATGGCAAAGCAAAATAAAAATTGTTGAAGATTAAGTACGCCAATATGCGCTAAAAGGGCAAAATTCGCAGGATAGCTCACCCGTGTACTCTTCATACTCGGATTCACTGTCTTCGCTCCCCGACTCCTTTTCGTCTTCTTTGACAAGCAGTTCATCTTCTTGCTTTTCCAAAGCACGCTGACGAATATATGCTCGCCTCGTTTCGATTTCAGCATCGTCCAATATTTCATCTCCTGAATCAGAATCCGAATCGTGGCGTCTTCCAGGTCTTTCTTCTTCGCTTTCTTCTTCCTCCTCATCTTCATCGTCGTCATCCAATACTTCAGGCTTCTCCACTCTAATCATTCAAATATTCCATATGAGTGCAAAATTCATTTTTTTAAATGCTACCACTTATGATATTGAAGAGATAGAATAATGTCCTACTAACCGTCTTGTTCTAGCCTCATTTGAAATCTGTAATCGACGCAACCTGGGGTCCATTTGTTCTGATGTTGAATATTCTTCATCGATATCGTCATTCTAGAAAATTACGAAATATGTAGTAGAATTTAGGAATTGAATAAACTGAAAGTATGGTAATTTTTATTTACGATATGAGACTAAAAATAATATTAGGTGAAGCAAAGTTTTGGTTATCTACTCTATCGTCAACTTCGTCTTCGTCATCCTGTTTGAGCCTCAGAGGAACCACGAATTCTTCATCTTCACTTTCCTCTTCACTAGAGCTACGAGGTGCATAATCTGGACGCTTACCCGAAATATACCTGTGAACCTTCACTTTCTGCATAGAAACTTGGCCTGAAATGGTAAATTTGAAATTATTTATTATCAAAAGTGTTATAATTATTCATGCGGAGCAACACAGAATAAGAACGATTTTGACTGCCATTTATGAATTGTAGAAGAAATAGTGATTCCTACCATTATACGACAGGCATGCAGCCATAATTAACCTTCAGTATAACATGAATTTAATTTATATTTAGTTTTAAAAACATTTATACTTTAAATCAACCTAAATCCTTCTGTATTTTCGAATGGACATGTCGTGCATTGCTCTTAGAATCTAAGTGACAAGCGTTATTGTAACTCCACAGTTTTCCATGATTACTCACTTTCTATTGCTTATATATACATAAAAGCACAGGTCATGCAGGTCCACACGACTTGCCGTTGTAGTAAATTAAAGGATAATATAATTTATGGTTTAACAATAATAATAATATACCTTTTTCATTTCGAACAGGAACAGCTCCTGCTGTAGATTGGATTGGACCGACGGCTGCTTTTTTCGACATTTCTAAGGTGTAAGTACAAAATGTTGGTTGTATATTTGATATCAGTCACAATCCCAGACTACAAATGATAAATGATGAATTAAAACTTCCAAAATGCACAATTGTAATATTTTAAAATTAATATAACTTTAATTTACCGAATGATTGTAGTTTTTATGCAATATTTACACGATATTTTAATACTTTATAGTTTTTTTTCAATGTTACATGAAGAGATGGATTTAAGCTTTTATTAGGGCATCCATACTAACTCCAAACTCATAACACTCAAATCACTAAACTGAATACAACCACAATACTTATCACTTATCACCAATCTATAGCTCTTTTATTACGTGATATCAAGCTCAGTTTTCCTTTTTATTAAATGTTGCTTTCAGAAACCTGATATTTCATATTTTTTTTTATGAAATACGACAGCTTGTCTCGCCTCCTGTAAATTAATAGGTTAAGATTCACTTCACCATCACTGTGTCTTACGAATTGAATTTGCTTGACTGGCCTGGGTTATTTCTCGTATTTAAAACTTAACTATTCTTTTAGTTATTTTTTTATTCACTCCTCTCAGAAATTCAGTCAGGTCAGGGTGAGGGTCAGATAGATTCAGAAATTCCGAAATTTCCGAATCAGAAAATCAGAACAGAACTTTTTACAGAACGAATCTTTTAAATTTAAAATTGGAATACTCCCGCGGCGAAAGCAATCAAGCACGCAACGTTTAGTTACACTGTCAATCTATTCCATGCTCAAACAACTGCACTTTAAGGTTTAGCAGGTAGGTGAGTAGGTGTATAAGAAAACACATCCCTAATAAGAAGGAGATTCCTACAACTAAAAACTACTATCTACTTACGGCATTGTAATTAAATAGGAGCTAATTTTCTCGTTCACCGTTCCATTTCAAATTGTTAGGCCTTGAACTTGAGAGGTCTTGAAAAATTCTAAAATCCGGATAATTTAGCTATGAATGAGAACAAAAGTTTGATTTACACATTTTGAGAAAAAGTAAAAAATCTATTTTGGAGTAAAAAGAGGCCTAAGAAATAAAAAATCTTCGCTTCAATATAATATCAGTAATCTACGATTCTATCAAATGTTTTACGAGTAGTCTCTAATTAAAGCACCTACATCAATACTATCTGAACCTGAACCACTGCAGTGCACTGATTCTGTAGAGAACAAATCGGTATTTCAAAATATGTATTCTGAACTCATCTGAATGTGTGAAAATGAGCACCTATACATTTTATATTGCTTATTAAATAAATGCTCAAAATAATAAGCAAACATTATTCCCCCGTATATTCCTCTCTAAAAAGAAATTGCTTTATAGAATACTAGAAGTAAGGCCCACCTGCCTACGGCAGGGCCCCCCGAGGGGTGGGGGCAGAATGCAAAAAGAACTGAGGCACATGTAAAAGTCGCTTTATTCATAAATCAGGTAGGACGCAATAGAGATCGACATAACAAAATTATGTGTATAGCACAGTCGCGCGGGGGCGATGACAGGAGAAGACGATGAAAGCGGCGACAGGTTTGTATGGGTAGTGCTACCGACTAGCATCTCATAAATTTGATTCCGGTAAATAAAATAAAAGTTTGATTCTACAGTAAACTCACCCACCTACTCTTATCCTGCACTTTATTTATCATAAGGATAGGGTGTTAATTCTCAATCCTAACAAGGTGCGGGGTATTCCTTCCATGTTATACTCACAGCCAAGCAAGTTCCCTGTTCACCCCCCCCCCCCTCATTTTTCAAGCAAAGAAAACCACCCAAGCTTTCTCATTTCGAAGATTTCAGAGGCTGTGGCGAGTCTTTGTGGCTGTGGATATTTTATCTCTGAACTAGGGATTTTGAAGGTGTCGGAGACTTTGTGTTACCTGGTGGAAGTGTGGGAACTGAAATGAAACCAAATACAATTACCCTCCACCAGTCAAGTTGCCTATAACAATCCAACTCCTTCCTCCCTCTCTCTTAGCCTCAACCTCCTGGATCTCTGCTGTGAGAAGCAAAGTAAAACAAAAGTTTTGAAAATTGCAAGATACGGCCGACCTGTGACGAAGGCGACAATTATTGCCTGCAGATTACACCTACATAGGTTAAGCCAATTTGCACACCGCCTACCTCCCTGTCCATATATGAATGCCAAAAGCTTCAAATCCCCTGGGCAAGTGGCAGAAAAGGTAGTGGTGCTGCTGAATATGATAAGGATTTGGTGCTGATCTCTGCAATTTTGCAATTTTTGGTCAAAGTCATGAGTTTATCTTGTTTTTACCAGTTTCGTCTTCTTCTTCGCACCATGAAGACATGGTGTCTGTTGAGCGAGGAGGAGTCATGTAAGGAGTACAGCAGTTTGAATAGCAACCACAGTTTTAGTTAGTAAATATTTGAAATATCAACAACAAATATTCTAATATGCCTAGTCATCCCAATATGTCCAGTCCCAGTAGTGTAAAACGTGATGTTAAATCAAAATCAAACCAACCACTTACCGACCAGCAAATAATAAGTATTTTTTGTGAAAATGAAAATAAAAGTTTTATTATCTTTCACCTACTTCTATTCCTGTCCGTTATTTACTATAGGGATAGGACCGTATTATTAAAACATTTCTAGGTGTCTGGGCGTTCGTTTTCCTAGTAATTCGTTGTTGTTCCCCCCCCCCCCCATCATTAAAAAAGAAAATTCATTACTCTTTACATTCAGTGCCCTCTGAAGATTTTAGCGAATCAGCGCGACTATAGCTACTTCATCTTCTGGACCCCGGATTTAAAAGCTCTTGGAAAATTCATCTCTCACGGCGGCAGTTACGCGACAAAAAACAGACCTCTATGCTAAGCGGGTCTCTTTAAGAGACCCGCTTAGTCGGCATTTAACGTCGTCTGCATTTAACGACCTAAAAACCGCCCGACAAGAACCTCCAGCCATCCCTTTAATTCAAGCAAACCTGCCCTCATCCCTCATTGCAACTTGTTTCCTCCGACTACTCCAGCCTAGACTTAATCACTGCGCCTTGGGGAGAAAATTTTTAAAATAAAGCTCGAAAACTTGTGCCCAACAAGATTTCCGACGCCTCCGACTGCCGACGGTTTGCCAGCCATTGTAATTGCGTGACGTGGCCGGAATGCAGCTGGCCAGTAGGGAGCCATCCCGAAGGAAATCTGTGGCAATTGTTTTGGGGCAACGACACAGCGGCAATCGCCCTTTAAGCATCATTTTTGACGGATTTTAGGAAGTGTGGATGGGGGAATCTCGTGCAGTTGTGCTTCAAAACAACTGCTACATGTCACATCTCTGGAGGTAGTTGCTTGGTAGCAACACCCTTGCCGGAATCGCTTTGCGGCATAAGCGTTGTGCAAGTAACCCGTGGCATCCGCCTTGTGGCAACTACCTTACAGGCAGTTGGCTTGCGGCAACTGGCTTGTGTAAACTGTCTAAAGGCAAACGCGTTACGATAACTAAGTTTATTTTTTACGACTAAACTGAGGCAATTGTCTAGCGCAACCTGCTTTATTGCAACTGTGTAGTTGCAAACGCTTTGTAGCAACTGCATTCGAGCAACTGTTTGGCAGGTTTTGCCTTGTGGCAGCTGCCCTGAAGCACTAGGCTTAGAGCATGGAGGTGAAAGTTTTGTGATGCTTGCCTCGGAGCTACTGGCTTGTATAAAACTGCTTAGTGGGCAACTGCTTTGCAGTAACTGCTTTCTAGACACTGCTTTATGGCAACTGCCTTGAGCAGCTGGCCACTAGCAACTACCTCATAGAAACTCTGGCAATTGTTTTGGGGCAACGACTATAATGCCATTATGTAGTGTTAAATGCCTAGCGGTAATCGCCCAGTCGGCCCTATTCTAGTATATTCTAGGAATTGGGATGGGTGTTGTGCAATTGTGTTGTCACATGTCATGTCAATTCTATGGAGGTAACTGCTTTTTGGCAACTTTCTAACCGCAATCTCTTTGCGGCAAGTGACCTATGGCATCTGCCTTGTGGCAACTACCTCGGGGGCAGTTAGCTTGTGGAAACTGGCTTGTGTAGATTGTCTAAAGACAAACGCTTTATGATAACTGCGTTATGGGCAACTGCGCTTGGGAAATTCCGTACGGTCACAACCCTGTAGTACACGGATTTGGGTCATTTCCTTGTTTCAACTGCTCAGTTGAACTTCTTAGGCAGAGGTGCCATCTGGAAGTTGCCATCTAGCTTATGTCACTGGCGGTAGCCATTGGACATTAGCCACCAAGAAGATGCTTTCAGGCAGTTCCTTATAAGGGTTTACCACAAAGCAGTTGCCATCATACACTTGCTATCAGATTGTTGCCATCAGTTAGTTGCTGTGGGGCAGTTCCCAACAGGTATTTGCAACTTGGCGGTTGCGGCAAGGCATTTGGCACCAGGTAGTTACTATTTAGCAGCTCCTCTTAGAATTTTGCTACCTTGCTGTTGTAACCAGATGGTTTCCACTTCACTATGTAGTTGCTATTAGGGTGTTGTCTTCACGCAGTATCATTATCGTAAATCTTCAGTACAGTCAGGTCTTTGGTGGGTAGCGCCCAAACATGGGGTTGGCAACATTCAGATGGGCTGAATATTGGACAGGTCTGCAATAGTAGTACTCCGTTATATATTTGAACACGGATCTTTAGGTATTGTTGTTATAGTGCACAATTACAGACCCGCATACTATCCAAATTTTGACCTTCAAGGCCCGTGTACTAATACAAGTCCATATAATATTACAGGCCCGTGGTCCAATATAGGAAATACGCTACTTTGTGCGTTAAAACGTTTAAAATCTGCATGGCCAAGATGAGCCCTCTTTTTCCTTATTTTGTTGAGTTTTTTTTCTCTTAGGTTTAACGTTTCCCGTCCTCGTCGGAAATCTGTCATACACGTCCTATATAGACGTGTCAGGTATCAAAATGTGAATAATTGTTTTGTCTATCTTTTGGCAATTGAGTTTTGACTGTGCTTACACCGCGAGTCTTTGTTTTTGCCCCCGCCGTTCTCCCTTCTTTTTTCACGTTTTGCCTTTGAAGCGCTTCGCACTGGGGCGTCTATGGACAACATTTTTTAAAGTTTCTCGCCTTATATGAACTCCTTGGTTCATTCTGCTTCTGTTGGTACCTTTCACTCTTTCGTGCGTTAAGCCGTTCAAAAGGAGTAGCGGGAGGAGCGGCCCCCTGTTTTTCCTTGTTTTTCAATTTTGTGTTTTGGAGATCTCCGTTTTTTGGGCTTTGCGTCCCCATATCTCCAAATGTAAGCATTTGTTCGTACTCCTCGCGTTATTCTGCGTCTAATGGTACCACTCGCGTCTTTCTACGTTTCGTGGTTTGGAAGCTATGTCCATTTGGTTTCCAAAACAGGTTGATTATGTTATAGATCGTACCAGCTGTGTTATTCGATTAAAAACATTCTGCTAAATAAGTGGAGTTGCTAGTTGTGACAAGTTGTTTTTAAGACAGTGGCAATTTAAGTAACAAGACTGTAAGTACCTACTGAAGTAAGCGGAATCAGTATAATTATTACAAATGTATGCAAGTAAAAGTAAGTACTGAGGTAAGAGAAATAATCACTCCCATCTTCCTTTAATGATTTTAATTTTTCTTCCACAGTTTTTAAGACAGTGCATTATAGAATAACAAAATATATAAATTACCTACTTAAATACAAATTATATTTGTGAAAAATCCATTGTAGTACAATATTAGGAAAGGGGTAATAATAAATCGTGTTTACAGTTTAACCAAACTTGAACTGAAGTATGTAGGTACCACCTACCTGTGTAGTTCCTTGTGATGGGACTTGTTTACGTTGTTTACCTTCCGCATTACATAAATTAAATTTAAATTGAGTTCATTGTCATTTGAGACTACTACCTTACCTATATTATAAATATATAAACACTTCAGCTAATAGTATTAATGTCACAAAGTGCAGGCAGGAGTCATTGCCTCATTATTTGCTTGTTATTCACACAAATCCAACTTTTTTTCGTGGGATTTTACATGCAATTTAATTCCTCACTGCCTGTTTACTCACCTCCACGTTTTTCTAATTTAATGATTCAACGTAAGCGTATACCTGAGGTAATTCAAGCTCCATCTGAGCTATATACAACTGTCAGATGGCTCACTAGTCAGTCAAGAAATTTACGTTTCGGCCCGTCGCGTCGGTCGGTCGTTCAAGATATTATATATAAGACAAACAGAGTAAGATAGTAATGCTTTAAGGTATATTCCTGTCATATGCTCATATCATTGCACATGCTCATATAAGAAAATAACTTGCTTGCATATTAAATCCGTAGCCAAACTGCGTATATAAATTGTGTGTTCCGGATAAAATTACATTCTGTCTATTTGAATCCCCGGCCGAAGTGTAAGTATATAGCTCCAACTGCATGTACAAGTACATATCCGCAAGAAAGTCATGCAATGAAATATGGAATGAAACTGCAAAATAATTATTGACAACAATAGAAACTTGATGAGTCATAAAAATGAGTCTTTCTTCTTAGTGGCTGATCGTGAGTTACTTTAACTGCCCAAGCGTACGACACCATATATGAGCAACTTAAATGCATAATTATACAAGGGAAGCATGAGAAATTTTAATAATTATCCTCAAATATTTAATTATTACTCACATTATTTCAGAAGCATTACAGCAATTATTATAATAATTAATTGCTATTCTTTTGACTGGTTTTACTACCTTCATAATATACAGACAGATGGAATAAAACTTACTCAGGATACAGAAGCTTCGCTAAATATTGAAATTATTATTGAATTGTTTGCACTACTACTGTCGGAATTGGATAAAGAATGTAAACGGAAAAAGTTAGACGTCCACGCCACACTGTGTTGGTGGGTGGATATTATTGGGATTGTTCTGCTGGCACGAGAACGTAAGCCATAGCCATGCGGTTGCTTTTGTTCTCGAACAAGTACAAACTTGTTCGAGCCTGTCTCCAGTCGGTTGCTACCCAAACGTTACAAAGTTGACAACGGACGTTATGGGTAGAGCTAAAGTGGGAGAGCAGGCAGCAGACTATTCCTGAGTCTCGGTATCGGAGTGGTGGGAGCAGTAAGAGAAGCATTGTAGGTCCCGACAATTTCCAGAATTAGTACACACATTGAGACTACCAATAGTTTAAGAATTGTCTACAGGCTAAATAAGATAAGGAGATAAATCCTGTTAGGTATTAAGTACTATTATGGGTAGGGAAATCACTGTGTTCTATAAGTAAAAATCATTGATCTACATTTTGTTGCTGTTGTGAAAAGGAGAGAACTTTTTAGTGAGTAATTAAAGAAAATTGATCTAGTCATTGTTAATTACATCCGGATGTGTTTCTGTTCACTTCATTCACTAGTTAGACTGCATTACTGCCCAGGCAGTTTACCTATTTCTAACAACTACAACTACATGCTACTATTCCACCTACATTATACTATATGCTTTCAACGATAAATGGATAAATTAATGCCTAAAACATACAATGCATTGCAACAAGTACACCTAGGCGGCAGTGGCAGCGATAGTTTTGTACAAAACTTAGTACGCCTTGGACCACTCTGATGACGATAATAAAGTAAGTAAGTTTGTCTGAATATTATGCTTATCTCCCAATCAAATTCATACTTGCAGAATTAAATTGAAAATAGCGACGCAGAAGGTATTTAGGCACATACAATTGAATTGAACTGCAAGAAAGTACTGTGTATGAAGCTGGGGATAAAGAAAAGACAATGATATCAAAATGTTAATTATGAACCTGGAAGTACCTGCGTAGCTAAAGTTGCCTTTCTTATTATTGACCCATTAAAGGGCAACCAGCCAAAGCTCAGCCCCAATATACAACTAATACGGTGAAAGTGTAATTACCAGTTCTGGGGATGGGAGTTTGGTAAAAACCGATAGTTAGGAAAATACATAGCGTTTTAATTTCAGGATGAAATATATCTTTTTTAATTATTTAACTTTTGGTATTATTGAATTAGTTTAGCAGTAATATGAACGTTAGGCTTAATGTGTAATCACAAAGATTTAAGTAAGCAAGTATTTCATTTAACATTTCTACGCGTGGGAGATTCCTCCAGCCAATACTTGTTTTCTATACCATTTTCCCTTGGGATATGGCCGATTTCCTTGTGATGCCAGAACACTCCTACCTTTTATACCTGCACTAACGAACCTGGATGGTGGCTTTTCTCTAAATTCTAGTTTATAAAAGAGCTGAGGCCAAATTGATTTACAAACAATTATTAATGAATAAATTTATACATTATTGTAATATGATATTCTATAGTGTCAAAAGACAAAACGGTTTTCTCCGGTGAGTCGCCTAATGGCCAAACCGAAGACGAAGACCGCTGCCGATGTCTGTAAAAGTGTACTATAATAAGTATGTGTATAATTCCCATATATGCCCATTTATTTTGTGTATTCATAAGACATTATTTTGTTTGCTTGATGAGACAACCAAAAGGGATGTATAGGAGGGGGACACGCTTAACAGTACTACCGTATTTACTGTAATAGTGGACCCCATCCACTATTACAGGCCCGTCCATTATTACAGGCCCGCCTACTATTATAGGAAATACGGTATATAGCTCATACTTAAGTTTAAAAACTATAGTAGGCAACAAGATCTGTGACTATAAGGAACAACTAGGTACGTATCTTCATATTCTTATCATAGGATTTATAAATCACACAATCACACCGCACAATGTAAACCTGCAGTGCCAGTCTGATAATGGGAATGACACGCTGACAAAATAAGAGGGTCCTCAATGCTTTGATGGACACTGGGCAGGGTTACTCTTTTACCACTGTTAGGTACATCCCTATAGGCTTTCATATATAAAAATTATTCAGCTTTCAAATCATTTTTTACAGCTCTAACTCATGAAGGTCTCTTTTCTTTTAGAACGCAATGCAATACGTCAGTGTCCATTGTATTCTCTGATGAAAAGTGCAGCTGATCAACCTATTGGAGTGTCATTATTTTGACTGCGTATTATTACGCTGACAGTTTCGGTAATAATTAACCATTTAATCTTGCTATATGTTTGCCTATACCTATGTGTCCTAAAAATAAAAATAATTTGTATTTTCGAGTGTAAATAGTATTACTTCAATGAGGAATTTAAGCGTTGTTAAAGCTTGGAAAAATAAATCCTTTACTTTTTTTAAAGGAAATTTTCAAAATCAAGGAAAATATGACGCATATTGACATTGAGAACCAGAATTGATCATGGGAAAATGAATTTTATGCAATGATTTAGATTTTTCGTATGAGATGGGAAAAATTACAATTTTCAAGTGCTTATAGTCTACATACTTTTACATGCAAAGTATAAAAAGTAAGCTTGGGTCGATATTGTCATTTCTCCTAATGTGTAGAACTGAAATTAAAAGTAAAAACTATATGTAATTATACTGATACTCATTATGTCTTATATGCAGTAGCCTTTATAACTCAGAATATAAAGTAGAATTGCAATTTCTAGGGTTAAGTATAGCATACCACATAGCATGGGGTTCAGATTTGACTATAGTTCGTAGACAAGTTAGTATGATGAATTAGGCATTCTGACAAAGTCACGCTGCTGGACATACTATGGTAATTTGGGTGATTTATAATAGCGTCTAAACTTGTACGAAGAATAGAATTGCCCATACTAAAGCTATATATAATGTGTAATATTAGATTAGACATTACTTTAGAAAATATGCAGAGATACTAGTTTATTCGAAATTCTGAAATTGTACAAAGTACTTTATGGAGAAATGGGATTTACGTAGAGTCGAAGTGATTGGTCTTTATATAGGAGCACGAGGATCTTTATCAAGTTCTTTCAAAGCATGGGCTAGTTCTTTTCGTATTCCTTCGACAGTTGTGGACGATATTTTAATGTTTGCTCTCAGAGGATCAATTAGGATTTATAATCATCATTTATATACTTAAAATGCATTCTCGTTTTTCGTAAAATGTTTTAATCATAGTTAAGAAAGTATTGTATTGTATACTGAGCTGTATGGCTATTGCAATTGTGCAACAGTGACTTAATAAAGTTTTTCTCTCTCATGCCATAACTAAAGTTTACACGAAAGAATAATAAGACATAGACTACTGTAGGTTTCTATACATTTGCGTGAATACTTGCATACATGTTTTGCACTCGAATGTTGATTTATTCAAAGTTGATTTTGATTTTAGATGCTATTTGAGTGAGCAAAAAAATAAAGCGGGCTGGCTGGACATCCACCAGATGTTTTTGTGGACTTGAACTTTTGGAGTTAAATCTTGATCATATTTAGACTATAAATCACGGCTTGAGAAAATGTAGGAGGAATAGGGACTTTCATAGCTGAAATCCGAACAAAATGTAAATTGTGATGAGGATCCACCATTGTATATAATGACTGCAAAATGTGTTTCCATTTCATTGTCTATTGTCTTGTTTCTCTTGTTGTTATTTTTCTTAATACCGCCGCAGCCGCAATGCAATGACGGCTAGCAGTTTACAAGCATCATCGTTTTCGTTTTAGTCTGTGTAGTATAGTTGTCGTAGTAAAGGATGTCTTTGATTTTTTCATTTTCATCAAGGTAAACAAGTTTTTGGTGCTCAGGTGTTATGTTGTGTTCTGTTCTGTGTTATATCTTTCTAGGAATGCTAAATGGGCAGAGAGGTACACAATGATGTACTTATATAGACACACATCTCCAGGAGTTTCGCTCGTGTATGCTATTTTTAACTTTTAAGTGAATTATACATTGTCGTGCATGGCTATACGGCTACTTTAACAAAAAACTGCCCACAATAAATTACATCAGAGGTTTAATTATGCTACCTAATGTACCTACTGTACAACATAAGGTAAGGTATAAGGTATGACAACGTAATAAAATAATTTTATTTTTCGTACTTGTTTTCTGCCGACGATGACTGTGCCTATAAAATTAGCCCACCTCACGAGATGAACTATGTGTGTCTATTTTAATGAATTTAATTTATTTATTGAACTTTACGACTTACGAATAGAATAGTTAGCCCTGCTTACAGCTAAAAGTGGTTCAGCCAGCACATATACACTCAGTGGACATAAGTATGTGTGATTCGGGATGGTATGAATTAAAGTGCATATAACTCATACACGGTTCAGAGCAAATAACATGTAAATGTAAATAAATGTGAGTCACTTTATTAGTTATCAATTGCAACACATGCAAAAGCTGTAGCTTAACTGGATTTCTAGAAATTAAATAAATGCGAAAATTTAATAAAAAAAATGAGGGACAAAAGTAATTGTGATTTTGGATTTTTAAAAACTAAGTCTATTTAATATCTAGTATGACCTCCCTTTGCGGCCAAAAGCTCCCGAAT